>CM029443.1:12308555-12969043 GCA_017140255.1 Eucalyptus paniculata subsp. matutina
TACCGGACGATGGTAATGTTGGTAAGTTCTTGGGCCGCCGAGAACACTGCCATGTGTGTTCATTTGTTTATTGACAGCATATTATAACTTAAAGACAGGAGCTGATCATGATGCTTGTGGAAGTAACAGATCTGGATTAAATAGATCAAAACCCATAGGAGCAGCGTTCACATCTGGAAGTTTAACGGCAGGCATATTAGAGAAAAGAGCTGAAGAATGGAATGATGAAGGACCCAAAGTAATGCGTTGACAATCCAGAGAGTAGACAAGCCTCCGCATAAAGAACAGACTAGTTGCAAAGGTTCGACAAACTTTGCAGTAATTACCTATATCAGTAAATTCTCTATTAGAGCGATCTAAACTTTTGGGGCAAGTTCTTTACCAAAAAAAAAAAAACTTTTGGGGCAAGTTCTATTCAGCTCATACTAGTAGTATGAGTATATGTATGTACAAACACAAACCTGTGCCATAAATGACGTTTGGGCGGCGAGGAATCTACTCAACAAAGTACAAGTTCACAGAAGTTATGCAAGGAACTTTCGCATAAGTAGTCATCTAGGAAGTGTAATTTCCTCCAAGGTTAGATTTTCAACTTGAAGGTAACAGACTGTGAAGTTAAATACATCTGCCTGATGATCTACAGATAGAACAGAAGAAGCAAACTACAAGTCTGAAAAATGAGCGACGACATGCAATTAAGGACAAAGTTGTTGGATATAGAAGACAAAAGGAGAAAAGAAAATGGATGCTTCCCGCACACTTGTCCATATCGTAGCAGAGGGGTCTCTTACATCTTCTGCGCCGCAAATGGCGCCATCAATTTTATATGGTATGGATGTAAATAAGATTTTTAGTTTATATATTCCTTTTTCCTTCTTTCTTTTCGAGACTTTAAGGGGATTGAGTTGGCTGGACTCTTTGGTAGGATCACACGATGCTCTCCTGCAATTTATTTTCTCAGTGTCTCTTGGTTGGAACAGAGGTGCATGTCAAGTGTCCATGTTCCTCTGAAGTCTATATCACAAAGAAGAGATAACAAAATATATTTCATATTCAAGCAGAGAACAAGTTGTCAAGTCTCAATGTCAAGTAGTTCTAAGTTGATGCAAGTTCTTTCAGCAGCATCCTAATCATGCTGCAGGCTTGATTGGGTCGATAGGAACTTTAACTGTTATTAAGTGTGGCCACAATCGAAACAGATTAGGCTAAGCTTTTGCATCACCGTCTGTGTGCATAACCATATATTATCGAGAAATAGGCAATGAGAGTGTAGAAGATGCAATCAAGAAGTCTTAGAGTACTGTACAGATCGAACTGTACTCAGGCGACAGACGCTGATCCTTTTGCCACTGATCACCGCATCATTGTGTCATGACTCGTACGATAAATAGAATGAGTGTTGAAGATGCAGTATAAAGAGTCCTGTCGGCAATGGTGATCTCAGGTTCACTCCACTTTTTCCTCATTCTCAAGCTCAGGTAAATAGGGAACGAGCTTCATCCACGTTCAGGTTGTTCCCACAAAATGGCTAAATAATCACAAGATTGCGGCTAAATTTGTAGAAGGATATGCAGAAGGATTGTTGCACAGGGACTAATGGGTTTGCTATACCTGTAATTCAACTCGTGATTTTTCAACGGAACTAATCTGGCGGATCCGATCCATTATAAATTTGATATTGCTCGTAACTAACCCTGCAATCTTGACACATAGCAAAAATCCATCATATTTCAACTCGTGATCACACACCGAGCGCATTCCATCGTATCGATGTCTCCATTGCAAACCCCAGCTGGATTCTTGTCGGCCCCTTGGAGACTCGAAAAATGATGTGAAAAATTTTCTCCAAAAAATAATGGATTGTATTTCTTATGAAAATGAGCGAACGAAAAACATTTTCTTTATTCACGAAAATATTTAGACATAAAATGCTGTTGATAATAAAAGATTTTTTTATTGACTAATTATTTCAAATAATACAAATAATTAATTTTATAAAAATATTTTTCAAAAACATTCATTTTCCGTTAAATAAAAAGGAGTCTAAATTATTTGTTTTTTTTTCAACTCTCCAATAATAGGAGAAGGATACTGGAAATTTCAAAAGTTGTGTTAGGCACTCACTTTAGTGCCGAATTTTTTTTTCCAAATCACCTAAATGCCACCTTTTAAAAAAAATAATCACTTAAGTGTCAACTCGGATTTGAATCGTTGGAAATCGACTTGGCCATATTTTATTGATCTCTCAATCCTACATGGCTCGTCAGCGTGCACCTCGTTTAGCATATAACTTTGCTAGACAACGTCATATAGTAGCTTAAAAAATGATCATTTCAGTAGTCGGTTGTTGTTAAAATATGACCACTTCAAGCCAATCATTACAAAAATGTGATCACTTCGGGCAAAAAAAAGTCACCTCAAATAAAATTTTTAATTATAAAAGTCACATAATTTCTCTGATCAGAATTTCTTGCTGACGTATTTAAGTGATCATTTTTTTTCTTCGATTTAGTACTTAGGTGAGCCGACAAAAAACTTTTTTGACCCTAAAATGAGTATGATACACAACTTTTGACACTTTTTAGTGTTTTTCTCCCCCTCCAATAATATCTTGAGCTCATTCTTGTGTTCTATCAATCTCTTGTCATTTCAGTAATTGTAAAGGATAGTGTCCTCTTGCCCATAGATCACTTTGGAAGATTAAGCAAATAATTTTATTATGACGTATTTCAATTATTAATTAATGAAGCGAATGTATTAGTAAAAATACACAATAAAAAAAGAATCTTCTATATATATATATATATATATATTTGTGATAAGAGAAGCATAATTCAAGAATCGAATTTTTTTACAAAGGTTGAGAGAGAGAGGATTAAAACTTCAATTAACAAAAGTCTGTCATCCGAAGTAAATAATGCACCACCTATTGCAGCAAATGACAGCCAAATGGTGAATTGGCATGCAGCACTAAAGTAATCGCATGCAGTTGCAATCTGAAGCCATTAATCACAAAATAGATTCACCCATGTCCGCAAACTAGAGCTACAATTTTCTCACATACACATTTACAAACAAGATATTAAGACTTAAGAAGAGTTCCCGTAACTAGTTTTTCGCTGTATGCTTTTCTGCTTTGAACTACTGTTCCTTCTCTCCTTTCTCGCCAACCATCAAGAGGTCGAGTTAAGCCAAAAGATTCATCTTGGAGTATGTTTGTTTTAGTTTTGTCAATTCAATTGTCGGAAGGTCTAGTGCGATGTGCGATTTGGCTAGTTTTTCGTTTTATGCTTTTCTGCTTTGAATTGCTTCATTCTCTCATTTCTCCCCAACCATCAAGAGGTTGAGTTAAGCCAAAAGATTCATCTTAGAGTATGTTTGTTTTAGTTTTGTTAATGCGATTGCTGGCAGGTCTAATGCGATGCGCAATTTGGGTAGTTTTTCGCTGTATGCTTTTCTGCTTTGAACTATTTATGGGAGTGCAGAAAGAGAGCCGAAGGACTTTGAGCCACAAGAATTGGACAACTCGTCCCTTTTCTCAATGTATTTTTACTGATTTACAATGTGAGCGCTGATTTCTCTCTTTGTATTAATTTTATGCATCTTTTTTCTGCGAATCTTGTTTGCCTTATCAATGGCGAGAGTCCTAGCACGAGTACAAGGCCCAGGAGAATGCCGAGGAAAAGTGCCTTTCCAATGAGTGAGTCTTGTTAATAGTATTGAATCCCGTTTTCACTCTGCCTAGCGATGCATCTTGGTTCATGTTGATTATGACAAAGTTCAATGCTAGCAGAATGACTAATATATATTCTTTCCTTGTCCCTTTAAGATCCCGAGGCATTGCAGTGGAAGTGACGCTTCAGATCTAGAATGGTCGCTCTTCGGAAATTCAGCGCTTCCAAAAGTCTTGGAATCTCATCATACCAAGAGCTCCTTTCATTAGGACTGTGAGTATATGCTTTACTGAAAGCTTGATTGTTAACAAAGCTTAGTTACCGGGTACGAAGAGTGAAGTCAAACGAGGCTACTATTGTTAAAGGGACAATTAGGAGCTTTGGAATGATGAGGTTCTAAGACTTTTGGAAGCGCTGAATTTCTTGGAGAGCGACCGTTCTAGATCTGAAGTGTCGCTTCCGCCTGCAGTGCCTCTGGATCTTAAAGGGACAAGGAAAGAAATATATCAACTCTGGATCTTAAAAGGACAAGGAAAGAAATATATCAGTCATTATGCTAGCATTGAGAAAACTCTAAAGAGAGAAGCTTTGGATTGTATTTTACAAGATGATACAATAAAGGGAGGAGACCCTATTTATACAAATATAAGGCAAAACCGTAGATCTCTCCTCAATCTAACAGTGGAGATTACATCTCCCAACTACCAACTAACCGCATTTATTACATACGAATACATTTACAGTATCGCCCGTCCCAAAGAGTATTCTAAAATACTCAAGAAAACTCTAGCAATCAGATACAAGCCGGGTCGCTTGATCCATAGACGTGTCATGGCCAGCCCATAGGAACCTCTTGGATCGGCTTTCTTTCGGGCCGTGACACTTTCATGTGACTGGACTTCACACAAATTTATTCTGTGTGAATTTTGAGTTACCGGAGCTATATGGGATGGATTTGTCTCAACCAGCATGACATGTAGGGGGCATGGTTGAGGGACTTTTGTTTTCTTATATGCCGTTTAAAAAGTAATTGAAGATGAAAAGTTGGAGAGCATCAAGGACTGAGCTATGGTTTCCCGCTTAGCATATAATTGCTAGACAACGTCATATAGTAGCTTAAAAAATGATCATTTCAGTATTAGTTGTTGTTAAAATATGACCACTTTAGTGCAAAAAAAAAACCACCTCAAATAAAAATTTTAATTATAAAAGTCACATAATTTCTCTGATCAGAATTTCTTGCTAGACGTATTTAAATGATCGTTTTTCTTCGATTTAGTACTTAGGTGAGCCAACAAAAACTTTTGACCCTAAAATGAGTACGATACACAACTTTTGACATTTTTAGTGTTTTTCTCCCCTCCAATAATATCTTGAGCTCATTCTTGTGTCCTACAATCTCTTGCCATTTCAGTAATTGTAAAGGATAATGTCCTCTTGCCCATAGATCACTTTGGAAGATTAAGCAAATAATTTTATTATGATGTATTTCAATTATTAATTAATGACGTGAATGTATTAGTAAAAATACACAATAAAAAAAGAATCTTCTATATATATTTGTGATAAGAGAAGCATAATTCAAGAATCGGATTTTTTTACAAAGGTTGAGAGAGAGAGAGAGAGAGAGAGAGAGAGAGAGAGAGAGAGAGAGAGAGAGAGAGAGAGAGAGAGAGAGAGAGAGAGAGAGAGAGAGAGAGAGAGAGAGGATTAAACTTCAATATTGAAGCATTTGAGAGATGGATAGTAATCACTAATGTACGGATATGTTCTTCTCTGTTCTATATAACAATTATGGGTGTGTGGGAGAACTTGTGGAACTTACAACAACCAGCATGATCGGATAAATTCTGGGTAAATATCAGAGATCCCAAGGTAGGTTGAAATTCCAATTATCGAAAAAGGGAGTGCAAAGTAGGTTCCAACGTTTGAGGCATGTCCACCCCATACCTTGCAGGCTTGTCCCATGTATCCTGTGCAGGGTGCATATAGGAAGAGACAAGACACCCTCCATAATATTTCATTAAATACATGTGTATACAACTATTTATAATTTTCTCTTTCATTAAAGGACTCCCTGTATTACTTTTGGGGGCATACCTCACTATGAATGCGATTCTATGTTTAATGTTGGATGTGTTAGTAAATGCAATGTTGTTATCGTTTCTTTGCTAAAAAAATTAATGAAAGAACACAGGATAGTTAAAGAGCACCCTCAAACCTGTAGAACCCTCAAATTTATACCCATATAACATAATACCTTAAAAAAAATTTGTAATACAAAAAATCATAAATTTGTATGTGTAACACGTTCACATCAAAAATTGATTAATATGTCGCATGTCGCATGAGTATAAATTTGAGATTTTTGATTTCATAAAAAGTAAGCTAGAATAAATATGTCACACGGATAGAAGTTAGAGGTTTTTTTATGTCACAAAATTTTTTTAGAGTAAATATGTCACGGTGGACATAGTTTAAAATTTTTGGTGGCTTTTTCCCTTTAAATTATTTTTGCTTCCTGTTTGTGCTCATTTACACCTATGTCCTTGATGCGTGTAGTTTGTTGGTAGAACACTTATCGACTATGTTCTAGAGCAGAAGAAAGACGGATACTTGTGCCCTTGCCTATAAAGCTCAAAAAAAAAAAAAAAAATTTAAAGAAAAGTGCTCTTGCCATACTTCGCATGGTCGGCTTTTATCTGGGTCAATTGCTTTGAAGATTATCACAATTACAAGTTTAGACACTTAAAAAAGGATTAAGCTAATGTCAACCCAAATTGGCTTTGGGGCTGATTTATTTACGGACACAAATGAATGGCGCATAAAATATTCAAACGTTTATTTTGAATAAGGGATATGTACTACAAGTCCTAAATTTATTGTGAAAATATAATTGAATCCTAAAACTTTTTAAAAATGCAATTATGTCATAAAATTTGTTAAATTTGCGAAATCAAGTCATTCCGTTAACATTATCAATTTGTCTAACGGAAAATATCGAGGTGATATTGTTAAATTAAATTATTTATCATACATGGCATTTTTATTACTTTTTTCTTTAAATATGATTTAAATAATAGTAAAAAACTTTTAAAAAGCCAAAATAATTTATAAAAAAATTGGAAAAAAGGGAGGGATTATGGTTGGGTACATTGTTGTCGCCCATCGTGGTAGTGGCCGGCGAAGGTCACCCTAGGTGGCGAAGGTGGGGTGACCTCACCGACCCGAGCGAGGCCATATTGGCTTAAGCAAGGCTCGTGTGAGGCTCGCCTAGATTTGGGGATACCTTGGCTAGGGCCGTGTGGCTTGCCTAGATCTGGACGAGCCTTGCCCGAGTCAATGAGGGCCGCCCCTTTGTAGCCGGCCCCTCTAATGATGGTAGCAAAGTGGTGGCGGTGCCTATCCATGATTCCTACCCTTTTTTTTTCCAGTTTTGTTTTTTTAAATTATTTTAGCTTTTTTAGTTTTGTTACTATTATTTCTTATAAAAAGTAACAAAAAATGTCACATAAGATAAATAATTAAATTTAGAAATGTCACGTCAGCATTTTTGGTTAACACATGTTGACAAAGTTAATGGAACGACTCAATTGAATCAATTTGACAAATTTTAAAACTTAATTGTACATTTTTGAAAAATTTAGGACTTAATAGCACTTTTGTGACAAGTTTTAATACTTCTAATATACATATCCATTTGAATAATATGAATTAGTAAGATGATTTTGGGTTGATATATCGCGGACATCAAGGAAATTTTATCGAGTATTTAAAAGCCCTCTTATAATATATATTATAGATTTATCCTCATGTTTTTTCATTTACCCTTCACTACGATAGAAAGAACTTCATATACATTATATTGACGAAATTATGCTAGGATATGCTTTTAAAGCAAATGATAACAAGGTACATAATGGGCCCCACTTTCTTTCAAGTGTCAACACCTCATTGGTTGATTAAAGTTAGTTGATACTTAATCAACAAGGATGCCAAATAATTGCATTGACTTCGTACTGACATTGAATGACTTCAGCAATGGATCGAGAACTTACATTAATCTTCGTTCATTTCACTTTAAAAATATCGTGTTTAAAAACATTTTCCCTTGGAGTCATTTTCCAAAAAATGACTCATTTTCCGGTGTTCGGCCAAAATCTAAAATTTGAGTGGAAAATATTTTCCACCGTTCGTTAATTCAAACATTTTCCTAGAAAAAATTATCAAAAATTGAATTTTAATATTTTTAATTGACCAAAAAATTTATTTTATTTATTTATATTTTTTAAAATGATTTTTTAATTATTTATATTTTTTAAAATAATTATTTATGATTTATTATTTATTTTTCTTTTCCTTCCTCCTTCCTCCTCCTTCTTCCTCCCGAGCGGCTTCGTCGCCGTCGCCTCCTTCCTCCTCCTTCCGCCGCCGCCGCCACCTCCTTCCCGCCCTCGATGATGGCCGACGCCTGCCGGCCGACCAAGACCCGGTGGCCAAATCCGGCGAGCTCGAGGCTCGGCCGATGTCACCCGAACTCGCCGGATCTGGCGACAGAGCTCGAGCTCGCTCGGATCGGGAGCCCGAGCTCTGCCGCTAGATCCGGCGAGCCGCGAGCTCCGTCGCTAGATCCGGCGAGCTCGAGGCTCGGCCGATCTCACCCGAGCGAGCCGGATCTGGTGATAGAGCTCGAGCTCGCCGGATCGGGAGCTCGAGCTCGCCGCTAGATCCGGCAAGCCGCGAGCTCCGCCGCCAGATCTGACGAGCTCACGGCTCGCGGCCGCATGACGAGCGGCCTGGACGACGGGCTCCCCGCGAGCCTCCTTGCGTCGCCGCGGTGCTCCCTCTTGAGCCGGATCCTCCCGAGCGGCTTCGAGCCGCCGGGGAAGTGGAGCGCTGCGGCGGCGGCTACGCCCCGGTCGGAGCAGGCGGGCAGGAGCGACCGGGGAGGGCGGAGGCTAATCCCTTCTCTGGACGTTGTCGAAGCCATCGCAGCAGGGAGAGCAAGAGAGAGAGAGAGAGAGAGAGAGAGAGAGAGAGAGAGAACTGATGAAGGAAGGAGAAAGCAGCGAGAGCGCGAGAGCTCGTGCGAGAGGTGCGGAAAATGATTTCCTCTTTTCAAAAGAGGAAATCATTTTCCACGATTTCAAGAGGGATTTTCCATTGACCGTGCATTTTCCGCCATCCGAACACCGGAAATTTCGAAAATATTTTCCTGGAAGTTATTTTCCGCGAAACGAACGGAGCCTAAGTAGGCTTGGCACCAAGTTATCTACTGTGAATTCAAAGAGGAAACCTAAATTTAAAACCTTGCACATTAGAAACGTGTTGTAACGCTTTTTTTTTTTTCAGGCGGCATTTTTCGAATGTATTTTTTTTCTCTAAGATACCCATGAAACAAAGAAGGAAACGGGTGCAAATAATCTTTTAAGATTCTCGACGATGATTATCGACATTCGAACACGATACTTAGCCAAAAGAAAATTCAGAACTATTGTAGCAAACCTCACCTTCTAAATTTTCTTAACCGGATAAAATCTATTTTTCTGGTTTAGTTTGCAAAAGGGTAAATACCTGTTCCTTGAAAAGGAAATATTAACCCTTTTTTTTCCTATAAAAGAATTCCTTTTTTATTTTCACCTTTTTCTTTTTGGCCCCATATAAAATGGAGAACTGCGGTGGATTCACATGTCCATGGGGGAGTACCTGGTTTCCGTTGCGTGACACCATGGAACGCCGACCAAGAAAGCTATAGATTCACGCCAACTTTCGGCCCTCATGGCCGAATCCCCTGGCCCACCGCCGCTGCGATCCCGACGGCTGCAGTCACCAGAGCAGCCCCCTGCCACCGCCGCCGCGCAGCCGCGGAAGCCTGCCGATGCTGAGGAGATGGCGAGGTGGCCCCTCAAGATTCGCCCCCGGCTCCTTCTTGGTTCATGCCGAAACGGTACTCGACCGGCTTTTCTTTCTCTCCGTGCCTTTTTCGGAGTCGCGGTTGGATTTTGGGTCGTGGGTTGCTTCGCACTAGCCAATCAATGACATATCACTACTTCCACACCATCTTAAATAGTTGCTAACATGAAAACCAAGGACAAGAAATATTTCAAATGAAAACCTTCAACTTACCGATAGTTATTGGCCAGAAGAGCATATATTCTGTAAGCAATAGTTGAAATGATCACATTCAGTACAAACTGACAGCAAGATAACAATTGCCCTGGCGATGGATAACTTACGGCGATGGATAACTTACAGAAAGACTGCACTTTTATGTCTTTCAAAACAACCTTGACTAACTTCAGAGAGATGGATAACTTACAGAAAGACTGCACTTTTATGTCTTTCAAAACAACCTTGACTAACTTCAGAGAAATATATAACCTTGCCTATCTTCATAGAGATACGTAGAAACGGCCTAAAAGGGGGGGGGGTGGCATCACGAGAATTATTATTGAAAGGAATATACAGGATCTGCAAATGATAACCACTAGGATGCGAATTAAGTATCCCGCTTAATTGGTATACATAGTTAGAGATGAGTCTATAAACTGCCCATGTGCCTTTCATTCTTTCTACTTTCTTCTTGAGAGAGAGAGAGAGTCAATATACGTGACTTCAGAATCACAGTTCACATTAATAAAAAATGTTAGCGGCCAAAACCAACACGTACCTCAATGTATGCAGAATTTATAGCACGCTGTGCTTCTTCAACAGCAGTATCAAAACCGAATGTTTTATCCATCAGCAATATATCATTGTCAATAGTTTTTGGGACACCCACAACAGCCACCCTCAAACGTCTTTTGCGGCACTAAAACCAACAATGTGAGCAAAATGTAAGAACCCGGAAGATCCATTTTCCGAGACTAAAGTTGAAAAAAGCAAGGACAGTCACATGACTTGGAGTGCATTCGATCACAAAGCATAATTCTATTTCTTCCTCTGAGAAAAGGCACATCCAAGCTATTCCAAGCTAATTTAGTTTGAGGAATAAGTTTCCTTTTTTTTTTCATAATAAATGCACATTCAACCAATTAGAAGGCAGAATTTGAGAGGAAAAGAATGCAATCATTGAAAAGGAGGACCAATTTAGGAGTTCTTTGCATTCACATGTCTCACATGATCTATGCCAATAAAGTTCGATATTTATGTTGGTCCATCTATGACAATAACAAAATGACTTTGTCAAAACCTTCATTACCATGCCTGGCAGGGTGGATCCTTAACATGGCAAACATTTTGTCAAAAGTGAACATTTCCATTTAATACTAGAAATGAGATAAACCATTCAAAGATTAACGCTGTACCCTGTTTAATAATGCATCTCAAATGAGTATGCTCAAAAGATATAAAACCTATAAAGTAGATTAGCAATTTGATTTTCTAATCTCTCGAGTTACACTTGAAAATAATTAACTTCTGGCATGTTTACTACTTATAACACGCCCAATCAACACGTGATATATTACTCCTTCAGATTATTACTCATCTAAGAAAGTGCTGTGTCCATCTAACAGAAGCATTCTATCAGCATTATGGACATAATTAGGCATAAGGTCACATGAGAGGGAGAGGTCAAGAAACGAAAGCAGATTTTAACAATTGTAACGTATCCCAAACTGACAATTAGTTCGCCAACTTTTTTAAAATTGATTGTCTAAGGACATCCTACAGCACAAAGACATCCTCCACCGTGATAATAGCCAGACTCAGGGCACTGCATGACAAAAAAGACAACCAGAACACTTGGCTGCAGATCATTTGGTGCTACCATGCCATTATTTGCCACACTGACACGAGAAACCGCATAGGAATGTGGAGAGGATGAGTTACACTCAAACAAATCTGTGTGATGCATTCAAGCATACATTTGCCCAAATCACCCCAGCTAACTAGCTTCAGAACATATGACAAACTAATAGATAAAGACAACTATTCATCATTATCACTAGGTAGTACACAGAGAATGCTTATGTCAGATCACAATTTTGACTCTACTAATTGCAAAAAATAACTGGGTTGATCTTACCAAGCATGGAGGTCAAGAGTAATTACCTCATTATGGATAGCATTTGCCCCAGCATGTGTACCATCCCCACCCAAGACAAAAAGCATGTTGATGCCTCTTTTCTGCATCGATAAGCAAATTCATAAACACCAGAACTTTCAACAGCAAGATTACTAACCGCACAATGGATAGACCTGCTATTACTGCAACATCTTTTCCACCAAATGAAGGTTACCTCCATAGTGTCCACAAGTTCAGGAATACTGGGTCCTCCACGTGAAACTCCTAACAAGCTTCCACCAGATAGATGAACATTCTGAACTGTTGAGCTGTAAATAGATATTATATTGCTGTAAATACATAGGATTTTTTAGGAGGTTTTTTATTCTGATTTGATTCTGATCAAATCCCACACATCATGGGATTATAGTTGTTAACCCACAAATCGTGGGATTTTAGTTTTTCTCCTTTTTTAAATTTCTTTCCTTTATTTTTGTTTGTTAGGATTTATCTGTGTATTAGCCTATAAATACAGCATTGTAAAGCACCAGAAGAAATGAATGAGAATAACAATTTCTCTCCATCTAAAATTTCACATGGTATCAGACCTCTAGGCTAGATTCCTGAATTTAAAATTGCAGTTTTCATTGCTGCGTTTTTTTTTCGCCTTCGTTGCTGTCTATTATTCTCCAGAAACAGATTTCTGGATTTCAATTGCAGTCTTCATTGCTGCACTATTGCCCTTGTTCTCTTCTTAACATTCACTCTCCAAAATGGCCACATCCAAAGCCACAAATCCTACCATGAACCAATCTGAGGAGGTCGCCTCAACACACATGACAGGTGATCTTCAGAATATCAGGCCAACATATAGATTGAATGAGAAGAACTACCTCAAGTGGTCACAATTTGTCAAGACATATCTGAAGGGGAAAGGAAAACTCAGCCATTTACTTGGGACAGGACCCGAGAAAGGAGATCCTGATTTTGATGCGTGGGATGAGGCTGATTCCATGATCATGTCATGGTTATGGAATTCCATGGAACCAACCATAAGCGACACTTGTATGTTTCTACCAACCGCAAAGGAGATCTGGGATTCCGTTCGACGGACATACTCAAAGGCTCGTGATGCAGCCCAAGTGTATGAAATTAAGGTGAAAACCAAAGTGGGACAAAGCAAGGAGGTAAGACTGTTACCGAGTATGCTAATTCTCTGCAGAACCTATGGCAAGAACTCGATCATTATCGAGTATTTCAGATGCGGTGTCCAGATGATGCGGCTATTCTAAAGAGTTTTATTGAAAAGGATCGTGTCTACGATTTCTTAGCCGGGCTTAATTCTGAATTTGATCAAGTCAGAATTCAAATACTTGGCAAGGAGGAAGTGCCATCATTGGAGGAAACGATTTCCTTGATTCGAGCGGAAGAAAGCCGTCGATCCGTCATGCTAGAACCACAAGCTGTAGAAGGGTCAGCCTTTACAACTAGAAAGGTTGATGAAAAGGGTGACTTGCCAAGGAAAGACCATCGGGACAGCTTGTGGTGTGTCTACTGCAAGAAGCCCAGACATACAAAAGAACAATGCTGGAAATTGAATGGTAGGCCAACTACTTCAGGCCGAGAGTGGGTGAATCGGGCAACACAACCAAGACCTCAAGTCCACCTAACTGAGAAAGCTGGTCAAGAAGAAGTTCAGGAGAAAGCAACCTTCAGCAATGAAGAAATTGAGAAATTAAGAGGTTTGTTAGGGTCTCTTAATAAACCTACTGGTGCATGCTCACTAGCACTCTCAGGTAATTCATGGGTTATTGATTCGGGGTCTACCGACCACATGACTCACACCTCATCCCATTTCAGCACTTATACACCTTGTCCTAGCAATAAGAAGATTATTGTGGCAAATGGGTCTCTTGCTACCATTGCGGGGGTTGGAAATGTTCCTATCACACCTGATCTTGTCCTTAAAGATGTTCTTCATGTCCCTAAACTATCTCGCCAATCTTATCTCAATACAGAAACTCACAAAAGATCTTCATTGTCAAGCTGTTTTTTACCCATCTTACTGTATTTTTCAGGATCGGGACTCGGAGAGGAGGATTGGACTTGCTAAGGAACAAAATGGGCTGTACTACCTTGAGACACCTCTCACTACAAGAAGAATCATGAATAATCTGTCTATGTCATTTCTTAGTACTTCAAATAAAGAAGCAATTTGGCTTCATCATTTTCGTTTTGGTCATCCGTCCTTTCAAGTCTTGAGCATTATGTTTCCATCCTTGTTTAAAGATCTGAATATTAAAGACTTCCATTGTGATGTTTGTGAATTAGCCAAACATAATCGTGTACCATTTCCTATTAGCAATCACCGTAGTTCTAATCCTTTTGACTTAATCCACAAAGTGACATCTCGGGGGACCTTCCACGATTCCAAACATCTCTCGGAGCTCGCTGGTTTGTCACTCTAATTGATGATTGCTCTAGGATCACGTGGACTTTCTTACTCAAACATAAATCTGATGTGAGTAACATTATTCCTTCGTTTCATTCCATGATTCAAACTCAATTTGGGGTCAAGATCAAGGTCTTTTGGTCGGATAATGGTAGAGAATACTTTAATCAAGTGTTGTCCCCTTATTTTCAAAAGGAAGGCATTATCCATGAGTCATCTTGTGTGAATACACCACAACAAAACGGGGTTGCTGAAAGGAAAAATGGCCATCTCCTTAACACAACTCGTGCCTTATTGTTTCACGGACAAGTTCCTAAAGCATATTGGGGAGAAGCTGTTCTTACAGCTACACACATGATCAATAGACTACCCTCACGTACATTAGACCACAAAACCCCTATGGAAGTTTTTTCTCGTTCTATCCTCACCTTCGTACATCTAATGGTCTTACACCTCGAGTCTTTGGTTGCACTTCCTATGTCCACATTCATCATCATCAACGAGGAAAGTTAGATCCTCGTGCAATCAAATGTGTATTTCTTGGTTACTCACAAACACAAAAAGGCTATAAATGTTACCATCCTCCTTCTAAAAAATTCTATCTCTCTCGCAGATGTCACTTTTGTTGAAAATAAACCCTATTTCTCACAATCTTATCTTCAAGGGGATTTTTCAGTCATGGAAGATAAGGACCTTGGTGTCATTGATAACTTAGATTTATCATCTAATGTCCCTATCAACCAAAACTCGTCAACTAGTCCCACATACCAACCTGTCTCTGTTCCTATTCCCACTAGTCCAACTCATATTTATGATTCTAAGAGATTTTCTCAGGTGTATTCAAGGAGGACAGCCGTTCCAACACAAGAGCAGGTCCAAAATACCACTCCGGGTACTGTCAATGAAAAAACAGTAAGTTCTGAATCTCCTTTGGATGAACAGCTTAGTAATACACCTGAGAGTGATCTTGATTTACCTATTGCTGTAAGAAAAGGGACAAGAGAGTGTACCAAGAAACCGGTATATCCACTATCAAATTATGTGTCCCTTGATAGGTTATCATCATCATACAGAAATTTTATTGTGAGTTTAAACACAATTGCTGTTCCTAACACCTTGTCTGAAGCGCTGTCAAAAGAGGAATGGAGGAATGCCATGAAAGAAGAGATGGAAGCACTCAAAAAAAATAAAACATGGGAAATTGTTGACAGGCCAAGGGGGAAAAATCTAGTTGGTTGCAAGTGGGTATTCACTGTAAAGTACAAGGCAGATGGCTCTCTGGAGAGGTACAAGGCAAGATTGGTTGCGAAGGGTTACACTCAAACATATGGAGTGGATTACCAGGAGACATTTGCACCGGTGGCTAAAATGAATACTGTAAGAATTTTATTTTCTTTAGCTGCTCATTTTGATTGGGAACTTCAACAGTATGATGTAAAGAATGCGTTTTTACACGGAGATTTGGAAGAGGAAATCTACATGAGCATCCCACCTGGTTTTGAAGGAAAGGAAACAACAGAAAAGGTTTGTAGACTTAAGAAAGCATTATACGGGCTCAAACAATCACCTAGAGCCTGGTTTGGACGGTTTGCTAGAGCCATGAAGGCATCCGGGTATAAACAAAGCCAGGGAGATCATACAATGTTCATAAAACACTTGGACTTGGGGGAGTTACAGCATTGTTGGTGTATGTTGATGACATAATAGTCACAGTAACGATGAAAGGGAGAAACAGCGGCTGAAACAGTGCTTGATTAAGGAATTTGAAATAAAGGAGTTAGGGAAGCTACGGTATTTTCTGGGAATTGAGGTTTCGTACTCGAGGCAAGGGGTCCTTATTTCACAACGAAAGTATGTGACGGATCTTTTGGAAGAAACTGGGAAGCTTGGTTGTAAACCAGTAGCTACTCCAATTGAACCGAACCAAAGGCTAACGAAGCAAAAGAGGAGGCAGCAATGGATCGAGAAATGTATCAGCGATTAGTGGGAAAGTTAATTTATCTTACTCATACTCGACCAGATATCTCCTATGCTGTCAGCTTGATTAGTCAATTCATGCATAATCCAAAGGAATCACATCTACAAGCTGTTCATCGAGTCCTACACTACTTAAAAGGTAGTCCAGAAAGGGAATACTTTTCAAGAGAAGCCCAAATCTCAAGCTCGAGGCTTATACAGATGCTGATTATGCAGGCTCAATAGTTGATAGGAGGTCTACAACTGGTTATTGTACCTTCCTTGGAGGTAATTTGGTAACTTGGAGGAGTAAAAACAAAATGTGGTGGCAAGATCAAGTGCAGAATCTGAGTTTAGGGCAGCGGCTCAAGGAATATGTGAGTTATTATGGATTAAGATCATTCTTGATGACTTGAAGATTGAGTGGCAAAGTCCTATGAAGTTATTTTGTGACAATAAGTCTGCAATTAATATTGCTCATAATCCTGTGCAGCATGACAGGACAAAACATATTGAGATTGATAGGCACTTCATCAAGGAGAAACTTGAAGAAGGGTTGATTTGTTTGTCTTATGTTCCTTCAAGACAGCAAGTGGCGGATGTCTTGACCAAAGGGCTTAATGGTGGAAGTTTTCATGAGCTAATTTCCAAGCTGGGAATGGAAGATATCTATTCACCAGCTTGAGGGGGAGTGTTGAGCTGTAAATAGATATTATATTGCTGTAAATACATAGGATTTTTTAGGAGGTTTTTTATTCTGATTTGATTCGATCAAATCCCACACATCATGGGATTATAATTGTTAACCCACAAATCGTGGGATTTTAGTTTTTCTCCTTTTTTAAATTTCTTTCCTTTATTTTTGTTTGTTAGGATTTATCTGTGTATTAGCCTATAAATACAGCATTGTAAAGCACCAGAAGAAATGAATGAGAATAACAATTTCTCTCCATCTAAAATTTCACATGAACAACTTTCCTCAACAGCCGATTCCCTCTAGGTGGTTGGGAAAAGAAAATCGAAGGGGAAGAGAGAGAGAGAGCAAGAATCGAAATCCTTCCGGTCTTCTGGAAATCCCGCTCCCCTCTTCATTTTCTCCCTCCTGCATTCGTCTCTGAGCTCGCTCGCGACCTCTGACTCGACTCCCCGCATGGCGAGACTCAAGCGAGCTGCTCACCGTGCCGATTGGGCGAGTCGTTTTCGTCTCGTTCTCTCTCTCGACATGTACTCTACTGGTTCTTCGTCTTTGTCGTGAGCAAAGCGCGTTGCTTTTCAAAAACCTTGGTCGTTTGAGGGTCCTAACGAAGTAACGATCGATCTGTCTCTCTGTGCAATGCAGGCTCCGCCCACCCCTTGCCATTGCCAGCGTCGCCCCGTCCAAGCTCCGTACGTCTCTCTTTGATCCCCCTTTTTGTTCCTCTGTTCCTTCTCTCCTTTTTGCTTAGTTTAAGATTTCTTTTGGCAAGTGGATGTAATACAGCACAGAAAAGAAAGTACGCCAACTCAGTGACACCATGTATTCTCTTTCTTACAGTGCCTTAAACTTGTAACACTTATATTAACGTAGCAATCTACCTTTGTATATCTAACCAATGCCAGATCATATATGACTCATCACCACACCTTTGGAGTCAAGTCTCCCTCGGATCGTCCTCCGTCACTAACCTACCATTGACTTTTGCAAAGTCTTAGAACAAGTATTGCATGGACTTAGTCTACTAAATCAAGCCAATACAGGCAGGAACTTGTCTGACAAAATACGAGTTTTCAAGCAGTTTCTAAGAATTATTTTGCTGAAAATTGCCCGCACTGCACCAACGCCAGCCCCTCCTCTCGTCATCAAGCTGCTGCACACTAGAGTGGATGAGGCAGCGGCAAGCCTGATATTTTGGGGAACGAACCGAGTTTCGATTGAGGCCTAGATCTCTGCTGGCGAGGGTTGTGGGCGAAGCTGCGGGCCTCCCGCATGTGACCTTTGCCCAAATCTAGAGGGGGACAGCCTCGCCTAGGGCGCGAGTGCAGCCCTCGCTAGATGGGCTGTGACGCCCTCAGCCAAATCAAGTGAGGATTGCCGGTCCTACTTGGCCCAAAATGGAAAAAAGAAAATAAAATAAGGAAGAAATTTTTTTAAAAATAAATTGCAAAAATTGTCCACTTTTGTACTTGCCAGCCATCCTATAGGTGCTGACTGAACCACTATATCAGCAACCTTTAGTTAAATTGATCGAAATGACTGAATTAACAAATCATCAAAATATTTAAAACTAAATTAACAAATCATCAAAATATTTAAAACTAAATTAACAAATCATCGGAAAGTTTAAAATTAAATTAGCACAACTAAAAATTTTAGGATTAAATTAATAAATTATAAAAAATATTATGATTAAATTGATAAAAATATAATATATTTAAAGTTTTTTCGATAATTTTCCCGATAAATGAGCATGTGAAGTTAGTGGGTTACGTCGTAGGAACATGGATGTAGCATGAACTTTTCCAAGTTGACAAAGTCAAATCTCATATAAGAGTCAACGATACTTGAATAGTCTTGTAGCTTTTCTGGTACGATATACAAACAAAGGATAAATTCATTATTATGGTGGATTGATGTTTTATTGTGGTCACGTTGCTCCATTTCATGACCTGTCTCATCATTAATATTTGCATGATTGATATTTTTAAATACAACCGGATAATCTTTGATTTTTCTCCTTTTTTTGGATTGCTATAATAGGAAAAATTCTTTGGTTCAGTTAATAAATTTAAGGGTGTTATAACCTCTTATCTCATCCGAGTATGCAACATGATTTGTTGGAATCTGCTGAAAAAAAGGAATTAATGTTCCAACTTCTAATGTCGGCAACCACTTCCCTGGCAGTAGTTTGTATAATATCTACTTTCTTCTAGTTTTGAAATGTTTCCTATTTTCTCGAGCAGATGCATCGAGTGTTAATCCTTCTAAACTGGTTGGAAATGAAAGTACTGGCTGTGAAGCTTATCATGAGCCATCCAAGTAAGTGGTTCTCTGATGGAGAGATTTATAGGTGTATTAACTTATCTACTATTTGTGCATGTATGTCTATTAAATATGTTAATCATCAATGAAATGGCATCTCCAGCAACGAATATTTTGAAGCAACAAGGCTGGAAAACTAGAAGAGTTTCATAAATGCTGATCAGTTGGGTATATAATATTCTCAGGAAAAAGAGTTCGCAGTGGGTAGGGCACACCCATTATCAATTCGCATTTGCTTCATGAAGTGGAAAAGTTGTCAATTGAGAAAGGAACTAGGAGAAATTTAATTGAGCTTTGATTATAGAATTATAGCAATTCAGGGTTCTCGATAATCATAGATGGAAATTGTTCATAAGTTGATGTACAGTAAGTTGGGACTCTTGAGCTAGGATCATTGATCGTTTTAACAACGTTCAGCTTCTACAGTAACTTGATCAAGTAGATGGATAGAAAGCCTCTATTCTATATCGTTTTAACAACGTTCTGCTTCTACAGTAACTTGATCAAGTAGATAGATAGAAAGCCTCTATTCTATGTGATAATAGACTTGATTGTACCGTTGGTAGAAAAGTGCTGGAGTCTAGAGTTAGTGCCTGAAAGAGCCAGCCTTGTAAAGCATCTTTGCAATTATTAATTAGTAAAAAAGCTGGCTGTAATGATGTTCCGTTTTCTTTGAGGCTTGCAATAATAATTTACACAAAACAATGCCTGGCAGAAAAAGCGAATCCATGGTCCAAAATGGACTTTGATAATTTGTTCTTCCAGAAGGACGAAAGTTTTTTAGGATGGAATCTTTGATTTGCACCTAATACATTCTCCACTTACTGTTTTGGATAGAAGCTTTGCCTTTCAAGACATGCAAAAACTGATTCCAAATGGAGTATAATTGGCAATGCCATTAGTTGAAGCATTGAAATGACAAGGGCCCACGAGAAAATAGTTCCTGAAACATTTTTAAAATGGTGACCAAGGTTGAAACAGCAAAAGTTTTTGCTGATTCAAGGGCCTGTGACTTACTTGAATAATTTATTCAAGTTTTTGCAACTAGAGCCTCATATTTTCTATTCGCTGGCAGAAGATTGATGCATATGAACATGAATGTGTAGAGACAGATAGAAAGAGAATGGAGGGAAGAGGGTGGAGGAGGAGAAGGAATTATATTTGTATCTCAGTGCCTTCTTTTTATGAGCTTATTTATTTCTTTGCAGGAGATCAGGCTGTAGAATTAGTCCTAGTGTACGCAATTCGATAACTGGGTGGGTTGGCAGGTGCATCCGACCCACTCCTGAAGAGCTGGAGAATTTTGGTACTCCGGACTTCACTATATACAATGCTGGCCAGTTCCCGTGTAATCGTTACACCCATTACATGACATCCTCTACTAGCATAAATATTAACCTTGCTAGTAGGGAAATGGTCATCCTCGGCACTCAATACGCCGGGGAGATGAAGAAGGGTCTGTTCAGTGTAATGCACTATCTCATGCCTAAGCGTCAAATCCTCTCCCTACATTCTGGATGCAATATGGGGAAGGACGGAGATGTTGCCCTCTTCTTTCGATTGTCAGGTATAGTATCCATCGGAGATCGGAAATGGCGCCGAGTCGGTTGTGACATATGATATGTGCCCTCTCTCTCTCTCTCTCTCTCTCTCTCTCTAAAGTCCTTATCCTCTGCACAACTTAGAGATTGCAGTGCTTTGATCGTTGCTGATGAAATTCTTTTGAATTTAGGTACTGGCAAGACTACCCTGTCTACTGATCACAATAGGTACTTGATTAGCGATGACGAGCATTGCTGGAGTGAGAACGGTGTGTCCAATATTGAAGGGGTTGCTATGCCAAATGTATTGATTTGTCTAGGGAGAAGGAGCCTGATATCTGGAATGCCATCAAGTTTGGAACTGGTAATTTCTGAACACGCCTTTTTGAATTTGTATACTTGAGTTGAATGAAATTGGATTTTGGTTTACGTATGCCCTCAAGGCATGAAAATGACTCGAGATGTTTGTGGATGACAGTGGTGGAAAACGTGGTGTTTGAAGAGCACACGAGGGAAGTGGATTACTCTGACAAGTCAGTTACAGGTAAACGAGGGAAGTTGATAATTTCTATTATTTTGGAGATGTTTTTAAATGACTTCTTTGAATTGTTTTAAGTAAGATAAACAACTGCATACTTCTGGATTTTGTCGTGTTGGATACTCTGATTTTTAATATGCTCAAATGTCAAAGTTTATGTTAGCTATGACTTGGTTAGTATATTCCTGAAAGAAAATTGAAGTCAACCCTTTCATTCATTGAGCTAACTGGGTCAGCACAACCCAATGATGTGCGGTTTTGACCTAATCGGTATGGTATTTAGGCGATAATATGATAATCAGAGATTTTCAGTAGTGGAATAGAATATGATTTGAAGCAGAAAAATCAAGATTATTACTTTTTGAATAATCTCAGATGTCTTCACTGAAAAATCCAAGAAGCCTTAATTTATTGATCAGAAGACTTTGATGGTCAATTCTGAATGTCCAAGTTCAGCTCGCAACAATATGATGACAGTTTGTTATTACAAGCACAATATTCGCAACATCTGATCTGTTCCTTTGTTTCAGAGAACACACGGGCGGCCTATCCCATTGAGTACATACCAAATGCAAAAATCCCGTGCGTTGGCCCACACCAGAAGAATGTCATTCTCTTGGCATGTGACGCATTTGGAGTCCTCCCTCCTGTGAGTAAGCTGAGCCTGGCACAGACTATGTACCATTTCATAAGCGGCTATACTGCTCTGGTATGTGTCCAACTGTTGAACTTTGGTTCCTTTGTTGTTCCAAATGCTTAATCTGCAGAAGATGGCATCTGATTACGTGCTAACTGTTGATCTGTTCAACAGGTCGCCGGAACAGAGGAGGGTGTCAAGGAGCCGTGTGCAACGTTCTCAGCTTGCTTTGGCGCTGCATTCATAATGTTGCATCCTACCAAGTATGCTGCTATGCTGGCTGAGAAGATGCAGAAGCATGGCGCAACTGGGTGGCTCGTCAACACCGGATGGTCAGGGGGGAGGTATGACATGTTTGAGCCCCACTCTGGAGCCAATCTCGTTGCTGCTTTTTTGACACTGAAACCTTTCACATCTATTGTACAGCTATGGCTCTGGCAATCGGATCAAGTTGCCATACACCAGGAAGATTATTGACGCCATACATTCGGGCAGCCTCTTGGAAGCTAGTTACAAGAAGACTGAGGTCTTTGGGCTGGAGATCCCGACCGAGGTCGAGGGTGTGCCCTCGGAGATCCTCGATCCTGTGAACACCTGGTCGGACAAGAAGGCCTACAACAACACCCTGATGAAGCTGGCCGAACTGTTCAAGAACAACTTTGTGACATTCACTGACTACAAGATTGGCGAGGACAGCAAGATGACTGAGGAGATCCTCGCGGCCGGTCCGATCTGCTGATCTCGAGGCGATAAGAGATTGAATGTGTGTGGGGTTTGGGTGATAATAATGGAGCAAGAATAGTAGTATGACATTTAATTTTGGTAGTGTTATTAAGTTTGATTTCCTATGTGCCTGTGTCTAAAAGTACCAGGTTTTGGGACTTACCTCCGCTAAGCATCTTTAGAATGGTCATGTTTCACTTGCTCGGTTTTAACATCAAACGTGTTTTCTCTCTCTCTCGCTCGCTCGCTCCGTGCGCAACATCACAGCCCAGGATTGATCTTGTTGCTCTCATGTGACTGGACTTCCACTTTATCCGCCATTTCAAAAGTAATTGAAGGTGAAAAAGTTGGAGAGGATCAAGGATTGAGTTTTGCTTGCTGCTTTGTTCTCCCATGGCATATGCGCAAATGTTTACTCAGAGATAAACCCGGAATGGACAGCTGTAAAGGTGGATAATTGAGATGACTTTCCATGATATGGTGGATTTAGCTTTGCTTAATCAAGTAGCAAATCAAGTGGTGAATTACAAAAAAGCTATGAAAGTAGATTACAAGATAGTTACATTTGATGGCAACTAACGCCCCCCTCAAGTTGAAGTGTAGATGTCCCGGATACTTGACTTGCTGTAGAGACGGGGAAAATCAAGCATGGCGGTCCCTTGGTGAACGTGTCCTTGATGGTTTGAGGGTGCATAAGAAGTCCGTATGACTCCTCAGGACAGTTTCTTTTGTCGATGAAATGACGGTCAATCTTCATATGATTTGTCCTGGCAACAAAAACTAGAGTACTCACTACGGCAAGAAATATGCAGGTTACCTTAACCAGATGGAGAGCTACTCGTAGATGCGGTTTCTATCTCGTGAAAGTACGACCATGTACAATATTGATCCGGAAATAGCGAGATAGATGAGTCGGTCTACTGGACGATGGCACATTCTTGGGTTGC
The DNA here is from genome assembly GCA_017140255.1 of Eucalyptus paniculata subsp. matutina. NCBI lineage: Eukaryota > Viridiplantae > Streptophyta > Magnoliopsida > Myrtales > Myrtaceae > Eucalyptus > Eucalyptus paniculata. The sequence goes on from CM029443.1 coordinate 12,332,051, forward strand.
TGAGAGCGTTATTGCCGTTTGTGTTAGTTCATTTGCTAATTGACAGCATATTAAAACTAAAAGACAGGAACTGATCATGGGGCATGTGGAAGCAACAGATCTGGAAAGAGCAGAAGAATGAAAAGATAGAAGGACCAAAATGAAAGAGGAAAGAGCGGGTGGAGTATAGGGGTGTCTGTGGTTCGGGTTGCTTATGAAAACCCGACCCTACCCAAGACACTGTACGATATGCTTGACCTGACCCTACCTGACCTGAATATCATATAACCCAAGAGAACGGGTCAGATTGAGTCGGCCCGGTGCCGATTAGTTTCATCCTTATTCAAACCCAACAATACCAATATCCAAAAATCCCTACTTGATGAAGACTATGACCCAACCCTAAAATCCCTACTCGATGAACACTCCGATTCCGAAAAGAGTCACTGTCTCCGATTCGTAGGTTACCGTTGTCTTGAGCTTGGAGGAGGGGCTGTTACCGCAGGCTCTAACCTGGCTGGGCTGGGCTGGGCTGGGCTGGGCTGGGCTGGGCTGGGCTGGATCAGGTCATTGGGCATAATGGGCCGGCCCAAGCATGGCCCATGATCTCTAATAGTGTGATGTTCGGCCACATTAAGAATAAAATACATGTGGCCGAACGGTCACATTCATCATAAAAAAATGAAAAAAATTCAATTTCTACAAAATTCAAACCCCCTCCTCTTATTTTCACGATCATGCACTTCTCCTTACTTAAAAATAAAAATAAAAATAGCGATCTCTGTTGAAGGATATTTACAAGCTTGGAATTCGCAATTGACTTAAATTATTGGCGGTGCCCAACCCATTTTCCAGATGGCTTGCCAACTCTGAAAGAACTTTCTTGGACAAGGGTCAAATGTTTGGAAGATAGTCAACATTATGGACCTCGGCACAGTCAGGAGCCATTGCTAGTCGTGACTCGTGAGAACAATTTCCTCAGTATATACAGATATTCTAGCAAAAATAATTCCGTTATCGAGATGGTAACTCATAAGCTGATGCAACAAGATTCATTGGTCCCAGAAAAAACACACCACTCACTAAATTGGGTTCCATCAATATGAAATTAAGGTCCTATCTATTAGCATTTTTGTAAAATTGATCATTTGTAATAGGAAAAATTATTCAAAAAATCATGAACTTATTGTATTTTTATCAATTCAGTCTTAAACTTTTCAATTTTACCAATTCGATTCTAAATATTTTCAGTTCTTGCTAATTCAATCCATCCGATCAATTTTGATCAGAAATTGCTAATGTGGACAATGACGCGTTGACGTGGCACATTTTTAAACAATATTTTAATAATATATATTTTTTACTTTCTTTTCTTTTTCTTTTTGGTGTTTCGGATCTAGTGGGCAACCCTCGCTAGCCACGGGTGAGGGCTAGCGAGGGTTGGCCAGCAACCCTTGCTAGCCAGAGAAACCCCCAAAAAAAAGCCAAAAAATTAAATAAAAAGAAAAAAAATTAAAAATTAAAATATTATTAAAAAAGTGCCACGTTAGAGCCAACTATCCACATTAATAATTTCTAATCAAAATCGGTTGGATGGATTGAATTGACAATAAATGAAAATGCTTAGGACTTAATTGGCAAAATTAAAAGATTAATGATTGAATTGGTAAAAGTGCAATAGGTTTATGACTTTTTGAATAATTTTCTCCTTAAAATAATTAGCTAATGAAAAATGTTTTAACTAAGGACAATAATATATATCTAGATATCTTTATGAATGCATAAAACATTTTTTGTCAATTCATTTTTGTAAGCAATACGGTATAAGTGATCATTTTTATTAGAATACTTTTTCTTTTCCAATTTTTTTTTTTTACACAAAATAGAAGGAGCTTAAAATTATGCCCTCTTTGATGTTTGATTGCCTTCTTGACTATTGGCTAATTATCTATCCCGAGTTCAACAAAGGTCGTCAAAAAATGTTCCACAAATGTTCCTAAAAGACAAATCCATAGCTACATAAGTGATCCTCCTACCATGTGTTCATCACTGATGATAATGATTTGTCATGAATTCTTTTGTCATCTGATTGGAGAGTGATCTTGTTGCATGCACCTGCGGCTGACAGTGCACTGCTGTACCTGTGTATTTGTATGAAGGAGTTGCTTCCAAAGTAGAATGTGGGTTGGCTAACCGTTGGTTCAACTTTTCTGAGAAGTCAATGAGGTCATAATTGTTTCCTCACAAGTGTGAATGAGGCTGGCCATGACCTTCAAGCATAAAATTTCCTAAATGTGTTGTCTAATCTTAAGCAGAGATGACTTGTTCTATTTGGTTGTGTAATTGTAGTTACTATCATGCAATGTTTATCTACATACCAGAGGTTACTGAATTGTATAGGATTTTAAGAGAATATACTCGAAGAAATGGGTAACTAAAATATTGGAATTGTTTAGGGCAATAACCAGGAAGTTTACTTTTCTGTATGCAGGTTGCTTGTCATCTTTTGTGTGATTAACATGTTAAATTACGTGGATTGAGGAGTGATAGCCAGTAATGGTGTAAATGGTAGTCGGAGTACTTGCACAAAGGATGGAAAATGCACTTCAGGCAAAGGAATCCAGCAAGTAAAGAATTTTGTTTTGTCTGATTATGCAGAAAAGTCTATTGTTTCGGTATCATGGGACTTTTATATTGGACATTTTGAGGCCTGGTACTGGTTGTTATTGCCGATTTTAAGCAGATTGAATGTGAAATTGAGGTTAATCTTTTTTTCTGAACAAGAACCAGAGTTTGTATTCCTGTACTGCGATTCTCATCTTTTTCCCAATTTGCTGAAAATATCACAATGATCGACATATCTAGTATTCTATTAGAGGCTTTTGATTTTCTTGTTATTGGGGTTCCTTTTTATGTTTTCAGTCTATACAGTTTTGTCTAATGTAAAAACACTTCTGAAGGTCCAACATAATTCTATTAATAAAAGTTTGTTGAATAGTAAAGCAATGTAAGTTGCACCGGTCTCCATTTTTATCATCTTCCTAAGTCGAAGCCGAAATTCCATCCTATTCTCCTTTAAATTTTTCTGGGCAATTTTTCTCTTACCATCATTATTGTAATCATAGCTAGTTTTTCAAGCATTTAGGAATTTATAGTATAGTGTTGATGTCTTATAACCTTATCATAGCACTTTGGTTGCAGGGGGACTTTGACTTGAATAATTTTCAGGATGGTGTCTTGTCATCTGCATTTATGGTTGGACTTCTTGTTCCATCCCCTGTATTTGCTTCACTAGCAAAGAGGTAATGCCCAATTCCAGTACAGCTTGGATACCCTATGTGCTTTGCCTAATGTTACTAATTCTATATGAAGAACTTGTCATTCACAGAATGGGGAGAGAACATTGTGGGATTTTCAGAGTGACTAAATCACTTCTAGTTTTAACGGAGCAAGGCTATTAATCCTGAACATGTTTAGCACAGGTCATGATGGAAAACTTGGTCTTTTGATTGGTGTACTCACTTTGGTCATTTATTACCAACATGAGGGGCCCCTGCCTTTAAGCCGTTGAGCAATATGAAAATCCTTCTTCACTGTGATGAAAAGAGCAAAATAATATTATGGTGAAGCAAATCATAGTCCAACACACATAGCATAATTTGAAATTAAATAAGACTTACTAATGGTAACGCGCTTTGCATGGATAGCGCAAAGCATTGCGTCTTCGAATAATTCCACCAGAAAATGCTCTGCTGCCTGCATAAAGAAAGAAACTACTCAATTTTTTGTCATAGTGAGTATCAAATGAAACTATCAGAAGGCGATACCTCCTGAATAGCATACAGAGCTTCCTGTGTCCACTGAGTAATAGCATTGCTTATCATGTTGCTAATTTCTCTTACCTGCAATTACACAAAAAAAATTTAGTCAGGAATACCACCTGAAAGAATCAGATGCATGAAGATTTTCTAGTAAGACACATCTAACTCAAAAGCAACTAATTGCATATACTCACAGTCCTAATGAAAGGAGCTCTTGGTATCACAAAGTTACAAGACTTTTGATATCGTTGAATTTCCCGGAGAGCAACCGCTCCAGATTTGGAGCGTCGCTTCCGCCGCAATCTCCTGGGTTGCTGATGCTGCGTTTGTGGCAATAAAGAAAAATGCTGAAGATGCTGAACTTGGAGTAGTAAAGAAAGATGCTGAACTTGAAGCAGTAAAGAAAGATATTGAGCTCTGTTTTTCGATAATGGTGAAACAAGAGAGAATAACAGAGAGAGATAGTGTAAGAGAGTTGTAGAGAAGACCAACTGAAGAACAAAAAAATGTAGAGACAAGAAGATATATCGAAGATTTGAAGATCAATCAAGAAAAGCTTTGTATTCTTCTGATTTCAATGACAATGTAATACAGAACTTGTACATCATCAATGAGCAGAAAGAATTTCTCATCTCGACTTCTCTCTTTCTATCTTTCTATTGCTTGAACACTACAGAGTACTTAACTGTTGAGAATGCAAAGCTGCAAAGCTTAAAAAGAAGCAGTAAGAAGAAACTCAGAAATGAAAGGCAATTGGAACAGAGGAAACAGAGGATTGGCGCGAAGAAAAGCTCAACAGAAAGCTCTCTTCTCATTCAGCTTCATCTATTTGCTTCTGTATTCAGTTTTCATCATTAACAATGGAGATTTTCATTCTCTATCTCTGTATATCTTCTTAACAATCACCTAAGAGCATTACATCTATGCATCCTTTCTTATTGAAGAAGATTCTAATTGACAGAACTAATTTATGTTTTTAACTACTTTTCATGTTCTTCACGGTTCAAAGCAGAAAAGTAAGGGATCGGAGAGACTTACGGCGTTTGGACCGGGCAACGCTGGCGGCGGCAAGGGGGGCGGATCGGAGGGAGAGGTGCGGCATCTACATTGGAAGAGAGACCGATCAAAAAGCGAAGAGAAGAACTAGTTGACTAGGTAAATGGAGAGAGAGAACTGAGAGGCTGAGGCAACGCTGGCGGTGGCAAGGGGGGGCGGATCGAAGGGAGAGGTGGTGCGTTTGCATTGGAATAGAGATCGATCAAAAATCGAAGCGAAGAACTAATTGACTTAGTAAATGGGGAGAGGGAGAACCGAGAGGCTGAGGCAACGCCGGCGGCAGCATGGGGGCCGGATCGGAGGGAGAGGTGTGGCGTTTGCGTTGGAAGAGAGATCGATCAAAAAGCGAAGCGAAGAAATAGTTGACTTAGTAAATGGAGAGAGAGAGAACCGAGAGGCTGGGGCAACGTCGAGGGTGGCAAGGGGGGGCGAATCAGAGGGAGAGGTGCGGTGTTTGCGTTGTAAGAGAGACTGATCAAACAACGAAGCGAAGATCTAGTTGACTAAGTAAATGGAGAGAGAGAGAACCAAGAGGCTGGGGCAACGCCGGAGGCGGCAAGGGGGGCGGATCGGAGGGAGAGGTGCGGCGTCTACATTGGAAGAGAGACCGATCAAAAAGCGAAGAGAAGAACTAGTTGACTAGGTAAATGGAGAGAGAGAACTGAGAGGCTGAGGCAACGCTGGTGGTGGCAAGGGGGGGCGGATCGGAGGGAGAGGTGGTGCGTTTGCGTTGGAATAGAGATCGATCAAAAATCGAAGCGAAGAACTAATTGACTTAGTAAATGGAGAGAGAGAGAGAGAACCGAGAGGCTGGGGTAACGCCGGCGGCGGCAAGGGGGGGCAGATTGGGGGGAGAGGTGCGGCGTTTAGGTTGGAAGAGAGTCCAATCAAAAAGCGAAGCGAAGAACTTGTTGACAAAGTAAATGGAGAGAGAGAGAACCGAGAGACTGGGGCAACGCCGGCGGCGGAAAGGGGGGCAGAATCGGAGGGAGAGGTGCGGCGTCTGCATTGGAAGAGAGACCGATCAAAAAGCGAAGCAAATAACTAGTTGACTAAGTAAATGGAGAGAGAGAGAACCGAGAGGCTGGGGCAACGCCGGCGGTGGTAAGGGGGGGCGGATCGAAGGGAGAGGTGCGGCGTCTACATTGGAAGGGAGACCGATCAAAAAGCGAAGCGAGAAACTAGTTGATTAAGTAAATGGAGAGAGAGAGAGAATCGAGAGGCTGGGGCAACAACGGCGGCAGCAAGGGGGGGCGGATCGAAGGGAGTGGTGCGGCGTCTGCATTGGAAGAGAGACTGATCAAAAAGCGAAGCGAAGAATTTGTTGACTAAGTAAATGAAAAGAGAGAGAACCGAGAGGCTGGGGCAACGCCGGCGGCGGCAAGGGGGGCATGATTCGAGGGAGAGGTGCGGCATCTGCATTGGAGGAGAGACCGATCAAAAAGCGAAGCGAAGAACTAGTTGACTAAGTAAATGGAGAGAGAGAGACCCGAGAGGCTGGGGCAACGCCGGCGGTGGCAAGGGTGGGCGGATCAGAGGGAGAGGTGCAGCGTCTGCATTGGAAGAGAGACCGATCAAAAAGCGAATCAAAGAACTAGTTGACTAAGTAAATGGAGAGAGAGAGAGAGAGAGAGAGAGAGAGAGAACCGAGAGGCTAGGGCAACGCTGACGGCGGTAGGGGGTGGATAGGAGGGATAGGTGCGGCGTCTGCATTGGAAGAGAAACCGACCAAAAAGCGAAACGAAGAACTAGTTGACTAAGTAAATGGAGAGAGAGACAGAGAGAGAGAGAGAGAGAGAGAGAGAGAACCCAGAGGCTGGGGCAACACTTGCGGTGGCAAGGGGGGGCGGATTGGAGGGAGAGGTGCGGCGTTCACATTGGAATGGAGACCGATCAAAAAGTGAAGCGAGGAACTAGTTGATTAAGTAAATGCAGGAAGAGAGAGAACCGAGAGGCTGGGGCAACGACGGCGGCGGCAAGGGGGGACGAATCGAAGGGAGAGATGCGGCGTCTACATTGGAAGAGAGATCGATCAAAAAGCGAAGAGAAGAACTAGTTGACTAAGTAATTGGAGAGAGAGAGAACTGAGAGGCTGAGGCAATGCTGGCGGTGGCAAGGGGGGGCGGATCGGAGGAAGAGGTGCGGCGTTTGCATTGGAAGAGAGACCGATCAAAAAGCGAAGCGAATAACTAGTTGACTAAGTAAATGGAGAGAGAGAGAACCGAGAGGCTGGGGCAACGCCGGCGGCGGCAAGGTTGGCAGATCGGAGGGAGAAGTGCGGCGTTTGCATTGGAAGAGAGACCGATCAAAAAGCGAAAAGAAGAATCAGTTGACTAAGTAAATGGGGAGAGAGAGAACCGAGAGGCTGAGGCAATGCCGGCGGCAGCAAGGGGGGCGGATCGGAGGGAGAGGTGTGGCGTTTGCGTTGGAAGAGAGACCGATGAAAAAGCGAATCAAAGAACTAGTTGAATAAGTAAATGGAGAGAGAGAGAGAGAGAGAGAGAGAGAGAGAACCGAGAGGCTGGGGCAACGCTGGCGGCGGCAGGGGGTGGATTGGAGGGATAGGTGCGACGTCTGCATTGGAAGAGAAACCAACCAAAAAGTGCAACGAAGAACTAGTTGACTAAGTAGTGGAGAGAGAGAGAGAACCCAGAGGCTGGGGCAACACCGGCTGTGGCAAGGGGGGACGGATTGGAGGGAGAGGTGCGGCGTTCGCATTGGAAGGGAGACCGATCAAAAAGCGAAGCGAGGAACTAGTTGATTAAGTAAATGGAGAAAGAGAGAGAACTGAGAGGCTGGGGTAACGACGTCGGCGGCAAGGGGGGGCGAATCGAAGGGAGAGGTGCGGCGTCTGCATTGGAAGAGAGATCGATCAAAAAGCGAATAGAAGAACTAGTTGACTAAGTAATTGGAGAGAGAGATAACCGAGAGGCTGAGGCAACGCTGGCGGTGGCCAGGGGGGCGGATCGGAGGAAGAGGTGCGGCGTTTGCATTGGAAGAGAGACCGATCAAAAAGCAAAGCGAAGAACTAGTTGACTAAGTAAATGGAGAGAGAGAGAACCGAGAGGCTGGGGGAACACCGGCGGCTGCAAGGTTGGCAGATCGGAAGGAGAAGTGCGGCATTTGCATTGGAAGAGAGACCGATCAAAAAGCGAAGATAAGAATTAGTTGACTAAGTAAATGGGAAGAGAGAGAACCGAGAGGTTGAGGCAACGCCGGTGGCAGCAAGGGGGGCGGATCGGAGGGAGAGGTGTGGCGTTTGCGTTGGAAGAGAGACCGATCAAAATGCGAAGCGAAGAAATAGTTGACTTAGTAAATGGAGAGAGAGAGAACCGAGAGGCTAGGGCAACGTCGAGGGTAGCAAGGGGGGGCGGATCAGAGGGAGAGGTGCGGTGTTTGCGTTGGAAGAGAGACCGATCAAAAAGCGAAGCGAAGATCTAGTTGACTAAGTAAATGGAGAGAGAGAACCAAGAGGCTGGGGCAACGCTGGAGGCGGCAAGGGGGGCGGATCGGAGGGAGAGGTGCGGCGTCTACATTAGAAGAGAGACCGATCAAAAAGCGAAGAGAAGAACTAGTTGACTAGGTAAATGGAGAGAGAGAATTGAGAGGCTGAGGCAACGCTGGCGGTGGCAAGGGGGGCGGATTGGAGGGAGAGGTGGTGCGTTTGCGTTGGAATAGAGATTGATCAAAAATCGAAGCGAATAACTAATTGACTTAGTAAATGGAGAGAGAGAGAGAACCGAGAGGCTGGGGCAACGACGGCGGCGGTAAGGGGGGCGAATCGAAGGGAGAGGTGCGGCGTCTGCATTGGAAGAGAGACCGATCAAAAAGCGAAGAGAAGAACTAGTTGACTAAGTAATTGGAGAGAGAGAGAACCGAGAGGCTGAGGCAACGCTGGCGGTGGCCAGGGGGGCGGATCGGAGGAAGAGGTGCGGCGTTTGCATTGGAAGAGAGACCGATCAAAAAGCGAAGCGAAGAACTAGTTGACTAAGTAAATGGAGAGAGAGAGAACCGAGAGGCTGGGGCAACGCCAGAGGCGGCAAGGGGGCGAATCGGAGGGAGAGGTGCGTCGTCTGCATTAGAAGAGAGACCGATCAAGAAGCGAAGAGAAACTAGTTGACTACGTACATGGAGAGAGAGAGAACCGAGAGGCTGAGGCAACGCTGGTGGTAGCAAGGGTGGGCGGATCGGAGGAAGATGTGGTGCGTTTACGTTGGAATAGAGATTGATCAAAAATCGAAGCGAAGAACTTGTTGACAAATTAAATGGAGAGAGAGAGAACCGAGAGGCTAGGGCAACGCCGGCGGCGGAAAGGGGGGCAGAATTGGAGGGAGAGGTGCGGCGTCTGCATTGGAAGGGAGACCGATCAAAAAGCGAAGCGAGAAACTAGTTGATTAAGTAAATGGAGAGAGAGAGAGAACCGAGAGGCTGGGGCAACGACGACGGCGGCAAGGGGGGGCGGATCGAAGGGAGTGGTGTGGCGTCTGCATTGGAAGAGAGACCGATCAAAAAGCGAAGCGAAGAACTTGTTGACTAAGTAAATGGAGAGAGAGAGAACTGAGAGGCTGGGGCAACGCCGGTGGCGGCAAGGGGGGTAGGATCTGAGGGAGAGGTGCGGCGTATGCATTGGAGGAGAGACCTATCAAAAAGCGAAGCAAAGAACTAGTTGACTAAGTAAATCGAGAGAGAGAGTCCCGAGAGGCTGGGGCAACGCTGGCGGTGGCAGGTGTGGGCGGATCAGAGGGAGAGGTGCGGCGTCTGCATTGGAAGAGAGACCGATCAAAAAGCGAAGAGAAGAACTAGTTGACTAGGTAAATGGAGAGAGAGAACTGAGAGGCTGAGGCAACGCTGGCGGTGGCAAGGGGGGGCAGATCGGAGGGAGAGGTGGTGCGTTTGCGTTGGAATAGAGATCGATCAAAATTCGAAGCGAAGAACTAGTTGACTTAGTAAATGGAGAGAGAGAGAGAACAGAGAGGCTGAGGCAAAGCCGGCGGTGGCAAGGGGGGCGGATCGGAGGGAGAGGTGCGGCGTCTGCATTGGAAGAGAGACCGATCAAAAAGCGAAGCGAAGAACTAGTTGACTAAGTAAATGGAGAGAGAGAACCGAGAGGTTGGGGCAACGCCGATGGCGGCAAGGGGGGCGGATTGGAGGGAGAGGTGCGGCGTTTGCATTGGAAGAGAGACCGATCAAAAAGCGAAAAGAAGAACTAGTTGACTAAGTTAATGGGGAGAGAGAGAACCGAGAGGCTGAGGCAACGCTGGCGGCGGGAAGGGGGGTGGATCGGAGGGAGTGGTGCGACATTTGCGTTGGAAGAGAGACCGATCAAAAAGCGAAGCGAAGAAATAGTTGACTAAATAAATGGAGAGAGGGAACCGAGAGGCTGGGGCAACGACGGCTGCGGCAAGGGGGAGCGGATCGGAGGGAGAGGTGCGGCGTTTGCGTTGGAAGAGAGACCGATCAAAAAGCGAAGCGAAGAACTAGTTGACTAAGTAAATGGAGAGAGAGAGAACCGAGATGCTAGGGCAACACTGGCGGTGGCAAAGGGGGTGGATCGGAGGGAGAGGTGCGGCGTCTGCATTGGAAGAGAGACCGATCAAAAAGCGAAGCGAAGAACTAGTTGACTAAGTAAATGGTGAGAGAGAGAACCGAGAGGCTGGGGTAACGCCGGGGGCGGCAAGGGGGGGCGGATCGGAGGGACAGGTGCGGCGTCTGCATTGAGAGAGACCGATCAAAAAGCGACGTGAAGAACAGTAAGTAAATGTCGAGAGAGAGAGAACCGACCGATATTAGCGTGACCGCGAGCAGCTTGTCGCCTGAGGCGCACCATCAGAGGAGCTGAGTCGGAGGTCAGAGACGGGGAGAAAATGAGGAGAGAGGAGCGGGGAGTTGAGGGGAGTCGAGGGGAGTCGCGAGCTCAGAGACGACGGGGAGAAAATGAGGAGAGAGGAGTCACGAGCTCAGAGACGACGGGGAGCGGGGAGTTGAGGGGAGTCGCGAGCTCAGAGACGACGGGGAGAAAATGAGGAGAGAGGAACGGGGAGCTGAGGGGAGTCGCGAGCTCAGAGACGAGACGACGGGGAGAAAAGGAAGAGCTCAGATTTCGAGAAGACAGTTGGGATTTCGATTGGCACACGCTCTCTCTGTCTCTCGTCCTTTTTCCCAACCGCCTGGAGGGAATCTCACGGTTTTTGCATGGTTTATCACAAAATAAAAATTCTATGTTAGCCACCAATTTTCTATGCATTTTTAGACTCATGAGCAAACGCCGACCCATAAACACACGCACACCCTCTCTTTTACAAATAATTTCATTTAAAATCACAATCTATTTACTTTCTAGTAATAAGAAAAAGGAAGAATTGAATAAAATTTTATTCATCTCTCCTCTTTAGCTTTGCATTTGCTTCTTCTCTGACTTTGCTCTCTCTTGAGATTGAAAGACGAAAGTTTCAGACCTTGTGAGTATGGACAGCAATGACAGAGCATGTTCGGGACCAATTCAATCCCAATTCTTCAGTTTACGAAAAAGAAATGTATTCAACGATGTTGTTTGATATGATTGGCGCACTGCACAACTCAAATCATGTGCTGTGCCAAAACTTTGCTATTATCAATTTAGTACCAAAACTTGATGGAGGATCACTATAGTGCCATTTTTTTTCCTTAAAATCTGACTATATAATTGTCTCCGGTAAGCTTTTCTTTTATTAAAAAAATACCAAGCTGGATTTTCTAAAAGCACGGGCAGCTAGAGCCGCTTATGTAATTGCTTTTGAAAAGTTGCTGTATTAAAAACCAAAAAAAATAAATGAATGAATTTTTGAAATATTTTGGCACCTAAAAAGTACCGTACAATAGTTAGTCGCTGATATGGTCTTATCCCAAAAATGAATTTTAGGCAAAAATTTAGATGTCAATAAACAAGATATTTACATAGAAAAAAGAGAATTTATATGAGAGATGGGAGTAGACTTCGTGAGAAAGATCCTAACAAGCATCATCTAATTATGCTCTTTGATTAAGCTCCTGAAATCCTGATCACGTTGGAAATTCTTAAATGAAAAACTAGATGTCTACATAGCAATAGCATGGTATGAAATGAACCAAAGGTCCAAAGTAACATAAAATCGACTATTTTATGTTATAGTCCAAAAAACATAATTTTTATTTATTTATTCCCACGTATAAATAAATAGATTTTTATGAGCAATTATTACACGGTATATGTGAATTCGATGTGTATGTGTCGTTACGTCATGTGGGTCCCACGTCATGGGTCATATACTTTTGAGCAATGTTTTTAGTCACAAAAATTAGTATCTCGCAACGCGTGAATATGTGGGTAGCTCGTTTCAAAATAGGAGGAGAAAGACGAAGATTGCCGTTTCAGAACGCCGTCTCCGAAAACTCTCTCCTTTCCAACGTGGACGACGACACAATAGTGAACCTTCGCGGTCGGCGCACGTATGCTTACTTTGCCATTTCAATTGGACGAAGCCTTTAAGGCAAGATACCGCGTTCGTCAACCGCCATGGCTAGTCGGTTTCTTCCTCTCTCCAGAAGAAGAAAATTCTTGGGTGCTCCCTAAACCGCACGTCTCACGTCCCGGTCTCTCTCTCTATATAAATCCACCTCTCCTCCCTCGCCTCTCTCACCTTCGTCTTCTCCCGCTCCAAAACGCTTGCAAGAGAAGGAAGAGAGAGAGATGAGCACTTACTACAACCAGAATCATCCGGCGGTCGGCGCCCCTCCCCCGCAAGGTAACCTTGTTCTCTTGGATTCGCCATGCTTTTCTGCTATTTTTCAAATTCATCATCTGTAGTCTCCTGGGAATGTGTAGTATGTTCGTTTCTGATTTTTGCGGGTCTTTCTTGGTATCGTAAAACAAAATATTTTACTTGCAGGGTACCCGAAAGTCGAAGGCTATCCTCCTCCAGGGTATCCGGCGCAGGGTTACGCGCCACAGGGGTATCCTCCGCAGCAAGGATATGGCCAGCCGGCCCAGCCATACTACGAGGAGCAGCGCCGCCGGAAGGACACTGGCTTTCTTGAAGGATGGTAAAGCACGCGATTAAATTTGCTTGTGAAAAAGTATAATATAATCAAATCAAGTGTGAATCTTTTAGTTTTTGGTTCAAATCTACTTTGTATTTGAGCCAGTAGGTTTCCAGCAGCTTGTTGTTATGGGCGTGCATATTTTCCTTGCTCGGCTTCTGAACTCATGAACGTGCGTGTGTTCCATCTTGGCTTTTTTGCAGCTTAGCGGCACTTTGCTGTTGCTGTCTGCTAGATGCGGTTTTCTGAGGTGGGCTCGAGGCAACGGCGCGGATTTAGGGAAAAGATTGTTCTAGTTTCCATCTCTGCCGGTTGGACGACGGGATTAGTGTCAGGAACTATCAGGATGATTTGGCTGTGATGTCTTTAGTTATTGAACAATCTCTTATGTATATATCTGGAGACTATTGTTACTTTTCTTATTCACGGATTATGAGACATGTGCCTTTTCTGAGCTCGTTTGATTTATATATGCCCCTTTCTAATGGCTAATTTTCTAACAATAAGGTTAACTTACACTTTAAACCAATGCTTGCTAGCGCAGTACATATGCTGGTTAAGTCCTTTTCACCCTCGCAACAAGACTTTCTCCTTCCGATGGGAATTTCTTTGAAGCCCCTAGCAGCACACCCCCACTTCAAAAAAAAGAAAAAGGAAAGCCTTCTTTTCTTGTTTCGCTTTGTCAGCCTTGCGTCTACGTGATGAGAAATCGATTATTTTGCAAAAACCATGACACAGCAATCCTAGGATTTTTTACCGATTTTTTCCTCACGTTTTCGCGCTCTCCCACGGTTGCGTCGCTTTCCCCTCGTTCCCTCGAATGGCAGGGTCAAGAACGAGAATTAGGGCTGGGTTGGTTGAGTGTAACAAACTGAGGGCTAGAGATAGTCTGGTTTCTGGGCTTTCAAGGAGTCTTTGTAATGCAAGTTGGACTTAACATATAGACATAATAAAAGTGCATGGGCCAGGGGCTTGGCTTGGACGAATTGGATCGAGCCCAGTGCATATAATTAACATCCTTTCCAATCATTTGATGGAATTTAAGCCCTTTTTTTCTTTTTTGGTATTTAGAATTTTGGTTTTATTTATTAGTATTTTTAAAGGAAAAAGCCACCAAAACTCCCAAATTACATCCACCGTAATACAAGTGCTCAAAACTTTTTTCTATAACACAAAAGAAGAATCTTAAACTTGTACCTGTGTGACACATTTACCTCCATTAAGGTTCTATCAATGAGCACCATAAAAAAAAATACTAACATCACCCACGTGACTAAAATGAAATAAAAACGATGTTTTGGCTAAATAATTATCTAATTGAACCTTAACAAAGAGTAAATATGTCATATAGGTACAAAATTAGGGTTTAGGTAAATGTATTACAATGAGACGGCATGTGATTTTTGATGTCATAGAAAATTATAGGGTAAATATATTACAACATGCATAGTTTAGGGCTTTTGTGGCTTTTTCACCGTTTTTAATAATAAAAAAACTACCTAAATTGCTAATTTTGCTTACATTTTTGGCTAAAAATTAAAAGTCAACATCTCTATGTTCTTTAGAGTAAGAAAATTATGTTTGGTTGTCTCAATTTCTAGACGGAATAATACTAAATAGGATATGATATGAAATTTAGGAAATTTGATATATCATATCCACCGTTTGGTAAATTACAATAACAACAAAACCATATATATTTATATCCTATGATATCCATTACTTGGTATAAATAGCATATTAATATAAAAAAAATCTAAAAATTGAATGAATAAAGACGGTAAAAATCTCTCATAACACTCTTGCCAACTTCATTTTTATTTGCTTATTTTTAATTATTTTCCATCTCTTTTTATTTCTTTTTTTTCCCTTACATCATTTTCTCATAAAATTTTGTTAAATAGTAAACAATACAAATATACCTAAAATACTAAAATATGTAATAAATATATATAATTATAAGATAGAAAGAATGAAATGTAAATAAAAACATGGATACAAATTTATTTTATTTTATTTTATTTTTATATTAGAATTCAATTGTTGTTTATATTCAAATATTATTTTAATTTTATTAATTTAAGAAGTTTTTTATTCAAGAAAAATAATTTTTATAAAATCTTATTACCTTTATAGTTTATCCCACCTCCTTTATGGGATAATTTTATCTAGATTATATCTTTTTAATATCCGATTTTATTCAGTTCTAAGTAAACATCAAACATAGGATATGATAAATTTTATCATATTATGAATTCTATCTCAACTACCAAACATCAACAAATCCAGTTATCTCCTTCCAAGTGAGTGAAAATACTGCCTTAACGGTGGTCTTGTTCATTGCGTAAAGTAAATCTTCTCTTACAACAAGAAAAAGCAACCAAGGAAATTTTCTCTTGCTGCAATCTCTCTTCGTTTTCTTTCTTTGACGAGATTCTTCATGCTTCAATTTTTGACGTATTATTTCCCAAGATTTCCCCGATAGACCACCAATCACTCTACCTTAATAAATTTCATATTCATCTCTAATTTCTAAAAGCGGAGGAATTAATTAAAGAATAAGAATGCTTGATATTGTTTATTTAAATGTCAAATTTTATGTTATCAATGAATTTGATCCCAATTTTCATGGGATGGACGACAGGACTGAGGGTCAACATTAAGGTGTCAACATGTTGTAACATCACTCCAAATTTACATAAGCTCACATAAACAGTCCTTGGAGGAGCGATCATCAGGTCGCTCAATAACCTTGACCATCATCTTGGATTGAGTCATGCATGCATGTCTATATCCATAAGAAGCGACCTTTGCCTTAATCTATTATCTATCAATTATATCTTCACCTTTGGACACATCTTTTTCCATCTCGAAATACTGGCAAAAAAAAGAAAGAAAGAAAAAGCCACATAACCTGTAACTACCCACGCCACATTGAAAGAAAAAAAGTGTATCATATAAGGCCTTTGCCCTCAACTTGAACTCGATGATGAGAGCTATATGATTCACGTGGTGCTAGTGCCTGTAAAAATGGTTACATAACTGGCAACACATGGAACAGGTCATGGTATATAAGTGCCAAGGTTATCCGCTGTCTAGCTTTTGCCGGAAACTCTTTAAAGGTTTTCCACTACCAAAAGTTTAATGAGCTATCGAGGTGTGTATCTTACTAGGAGATTAAACTACAAATCTTTTTAAGGTCGTTCTTAACTATATGTATTTGAGTTGCATGAAACCCTCGACAAGATTGAAAAGTGAGTTGAATCGAAATCAGAGCGCTTTAATGAGGGGAAAAGTATTAAAACGTTTTAAATTTTTTGTATTTATGCCAATTTAGTCCTAAACTATTTTTATTACCAATTTAGTTGTAAACATTTTTACTTAGTGCCAATTTAATCTTTTATAGCTACTTTTGGATAGATTTTACTGACTAGGCATCGGCTGGCTAATGTGGTATGATCGGTAGTGACATTGATAAATTTTAATAATATTACAAAATTTTTGAAATTTTTATTTTCTTTTTATTTTCTTTTTATTTTCCTTTTTATTTTCTTTTTTCCTTCTCCTCCTCCTCCTTTCTCCAGCCGGTCACCGACCTTCCTCCAATTGGTCGTCGGACTTTGACAACCAACTAGAGGCAATGTCCGGTGAGGGTAGCCTCGTACTAGTCGACAAGGCTCACTAGCCATTGGCGAGGCTCAAGCCCTCACTAGTAGTCGTGAGGTGGCCTCGCGGTGGGCTGGCGAGGGTCTAGCCTTGCCGGATCTAGCAAGATCGAGCCTCGCCCATGGCCAGCAAGGCTTGACCCTTGCTAGCTCAGCGCAAGGCTAGCTCAAGGCCGGCCAGGCCACGAGGGCGGCCTCATGCTAGGCCGGCAAGGCTCACTCTCGTCAGATTTAGCTAGGGTCAAGCCTCGCTGGCCAGGGGCGAGGCTCGACCTCTCTACCGTTGCCTTTGGCCAGTCACCAAGGTCCGGCGACCAACTGGACAAAGGAGAAGGAGAAGGAAAAAGAAAAAGAAAAAGAAAAAAAGATAATTTTAAAATATAAAAATATTATTAAAAGTTATTTACATCGTGACAATTGTGCTACGTCAGCCAACCGGTGCCCAGTCAGCAAAAATGGCCAAAATTAGTTGGAAATGACTCAATTGGCATTGAAAAAAGGTTTAGGACTTTTTTTTTAACACTTTTCCTCTTTAATGAGAACATCTTCTCCATGAACAAGCTTAAATTGGACTAGTTTCCATACAAATATAGCAATCTTTAATGAGTATGTGCATTTCAAGGAGTCTTCCACTATGGTCCTTGGGCTAATTAAGTGAAGACACCCACATGTCTAATCAAATAAAAAAGAATATTGAATATTAATAGATAGGATAAAGGCATCACATATGGCACAACTTTTGTGTAATACTCACTAAAATGTTATAAATTTTTTCGACCTTTCAAGTATCATAACTTCAAAAAAAAAGAAAACTTTCACTTGAGTATCGTAATTTTCAATTGATTACATGAATACCATAACTTTTTAAAATCATGCACTTATAAGTGCTGGAAATTTGACATACATAGCACTTGTTGTGAACATAATAAAAAATTTTCGACGCTTAAGTAATCAATTGAAAAGTGAAACACTCAAGTAATCGGGAAAAATAGCTATGGCAATCAAGTAACAAAAACAAAAGGTTACAGCATTGAAATGAGCAATATATAAAGATTATGATGCTTGTAGTGTTTTTTTCCCTCGATAGTTTGTGGATTATAGTACAAGCAAACTTTGTTTAGTCACATCCAATTAAGGACCTTTGGCTCTTGCTACCTGAAAAATGAAAATGAATACAATGAGATTAGATTAGATTTTCCGAATTGGAAGTTTAACCTTAAAGATACTTCTTTGGTGATGGGAAGAAGCCTCTTGCTACCTGAAAAATGAAGATGAATACAATCAGATTAGTCTAGATTTTTCAAATTGGAAGTTTAACCTTAAAGATATTTCTTTGGTAATGGGAAGAAGCTTCTTGTGCACTTTTATGTTCTAATTTGCATTTATTATGTTAGGACTAACAACATGAATTAGAGAGAGGTGAATAAGTTGTTTTAAAAATTTTGACAATCTTTTTCCGAAATTAGCAAATGCTAAGTAAAGATTAGATCAATTTCACATTTTAAAGATTATAAGCAAATTGTGTGCTTATGCACGTAAATGAAGGAGAAACAATAACACAATAATATATAGTGGTTCGACTTTATCTCCAAGTCTATGTGCACTTTCATCACTAACAGCACAAGTCAGGCTAAAGAGCACTAGTAATTTGCTAAACCAATTACACTCAGCACACACGCATTTTCTTTCAGATAATATAGCACACAATCAAGAATTAGGTGTTGCTATCAATTGGCACACTTGCTTTTTTTACACGAGTATAGGGAAAACTTCTAGGACACTTTTAGCTGAACATAATGAGATACGACTCTCAATACTTGATCTTTTGGCCCTGGAGTTGTCGGAGCATCTCTTCAAGCTTAGAGATTTGTTTGTCCTCGTCAGTCCTTCGCGTGGCCAAGGGCGAAACTTGCGCCCCATCGCTTGCCCCATCACTTGCCGTAACTTGTGTTCCATCATTAACTATAGCATTCACCACATCACTAGCAGTGAACGAACCATCGATAAATACGCCCTTGCCTTTATGTTCCGGATCAACATCAGACTGTTGGTGTGCAACTGCCGGAGGTGGAGTGAGACGAGCTTGGAGTATATCAAAACGCTTGGTAAGTTGTTTCCGTACATTAAGGGCTGGCTTCACTTCATTCTCAAGACTAGTGATGCAGTTCTTTTCATCAAGATTTGGTCATGGCAACTCTTGAGTGAGTGTGGATTGGATTCTTCAAGAAGCCATGATGTGACAATTTTACCTTGCAAGATGAAAGCGCAAATACTAGTTTAAGAACAAGATGTGGTAAAAGGTTTTGACATGAGAGTAGGCACTTTAATGTCATTTTCCTGAAAATTGCATTAGAACGGCAAAGCAAGATTTGGCTCGGACTGTGACCTCTCAACCTTCCATTTCGTCGAGGATTCAACATCGTCTCCCAATGAACTTCTCCAGAAGAACGATGAAGATCCCAATGGTGAAAAACACCTCCCAATTATGCCCTAGTGATCAAATTATGAACTCAAAGAATATTACCTACCCACCCCACCACTTTGGCCTGTTCTAGGATCACGACAAGATATATGAATGCCTTTTTAATTCGTCATATCAGTCAAGTTGGTGTCTAGGATAATTGTCACCAAAAAAAAAAAAAAAAAGGGTGGTGTCTAGGATGTCCACAAGCAAACTATGCATCAAAATTGATGTCCAGCACAATAAGAGACAAGCGTGCAATCTAGAAAAGCTACGTAAAATCTAATCTAGCGATGTGGTGGACCATCTCCTCATATTTGAAATATATTTCTGCGAAAATAACGATTTGAATGGGGACACTTTGAATTAGGATTGTGTCAAACATATTTAAAGCGAAAGCAAAATAAAAAAGCAATTTTTAAAAGATTAATCGTGCATGATACAAGAAAAGAGCATTAGACACTGCACAATTTCCTATAATATTTGTATTTCAATATAGCTTCTCAGCTGTCACCGCCAGTCATCCTTACCAACCTTCGTTCAAGTTGTCGATGCCCTTTGCCATACCACCTTAGCTTCACCTTCTCGCCTCAAATTTGGGCTTTCAATGCGACATTCGGGACCATGAGATCAAATCTGATTTCGCCAACCTTAGGCTTAGGTGAGGCCAAGTGTCGTGGTGGTGGTGACTTTTTTGGTCATTGGGTCGCGATTACCATGACTCAAATCTTCATTGAGAGAGAGGGAGGGAGAGAGGGGCAGAGATTAAAACTCAGGTACGAGTGATTTTTGTAGTTTCCAAAAAGAGCGGGACAATTCAGTCATTTACAAAACATTTTTTTCTCGAAGGAGGCAAAATCATTTCGTATCAACATACACATAGGTTGCCCCCTGTTGATGTTGGATAGGATCGCACGTTGTTCGGTTGATAGCCGTAGAATTACTCGATCACACGTCTAACTGGATTATTTTATTTGTAGCGAAGAGGAGTTATTGAAGGTGTTGATTTTGGGGCAACGGGTGAAGTAAAGAAAGTGGATGTTTCTCGCATTCGTGAGAGGCTTGATGGTGGATGTATAGTTGTATTAAGCAACCTGGGCTATTCCAGCTCTGGAGAAGTTCTGAATTGCAAGGATGGATTATTGATTTTGATGCCTATCCCATCTTAAAAGCTTGTTTTGCTTATGCGATCATCTTGCCATACCCTTTCAGTTGTCTTCAAAATGAAGGTGATGTTTAAGATGTACTGTTGTGGACGTAACTTTCCATTCAAGTTTGTTCTGTTTAGATTTTATTTATGGCCTACTACAGATGAGACTTCACAGCTTTGGGTGTCTCCAACACCCATGTGTTTCTTCCTCTGTAAAGTTGATTAACTGGTTAAACAGTTATTGCGGGGATGATTTGGAGAATGGAAATGTTAATTTCATAGATTCAAGCATTTAGTCAACTTGTTGACAGAAAATGTGTAGAACTAATTTTTAAACTGATTAGCAACTTATGGGGAAAGTTGGGTCATATCCTTATCTTCTTCCTGTTCTCGGTGTAGCAAAGCTAAGGGAGCTTTCTACAGATTGTAAGTGTGTGCTGAATGTTTTATGCATATACTGACTGACCATTCATTGTAATATCTCAAGAATGATGCTTTAGACATAGGATCTCCCTGACTCTCACAAACAAGGAGACTAATGTATAAGGTGCTTAATATGTGGTCCATATCTCTAATAGCTTTATTTTTTAATGTCGTTTGATGAACTCCTGTTAAATCGATGCAGCACTTATGAAGTCGCTACAGCTTGTGCTCTAGCTATTGGTGCAGAAAAACTTCTTTGTATCATAGATGGTCAAATCCTTGATGAAAATGGACGCCTTATCAGATTTTTAACCCTTGATGAAGCAGACATGTTGATCAGAAAACGAGCTAAGCAAAGTGAAACAGCAGCTAACTATGTGGAAGCTGTCAGTCAAGGTGATGCATTTGGCACCTGTCTTGGAGGCAATAACTGCAATGGAGCAGCTTCTCTGTATAATGGAAGTAGTTTCACTCCTTCACATAATGGAAAGGGTTTCCTTGAGAAAGGGAATGCTACCTTTCAAAACGGTGTTGGTTTTGACAATGGAAATGGACTTTGGGAAGGTGAACAAGTTTTGCTATTGGAGGTTTGGAACATCAAAGTCAGTTCGATTACCTGGCAGAGTTGGTTGTTGCTGCTTTGGTTTGCAGGGTAACTTCTTACTTTTTCTATCTAGTAATTAACTGTCGTAACTAGAAAATCATGTTTGGACATGCCCCATCATATATTTGTGGCACAGTTCTATCATGTTGGTGCCGTGCACGACATTATCATGTTTGGGACATGTCCCACCACAGCTTCTGTCGGCAGGTTTTGATCACTTTTTATGTGAGCTCAGTTAAGTTGTCAACTGGGGCTTGCAACCTTGGGGTGGGACTCACTTTCACCTACTGTATATTGGGTGAAGGAGCTGTAGACTAGTTCTGCAGAAAAAAGAGTAGTAATGCAGAAATATTTGAACTTGTGAATCATGAAGACCAATAAATTTTGTCATCGTAAGTTTGTGTCTAGGCATTTTGCAATTCATTTGGTTTCTATTCAGTTTTTCCTGGAGAATCGTGTGAAGACTAACAGAACAAATTAGTGGTTGCTGAATGGCTGCTCAAGTATCCACCATATTCTGCCGAACTCTGTATGTTATACCATGCAATTTTCTTTTCTGTTTGTTTTGTTACTTAAATTGCAAACACTGAATCCAATATAATCTCTTGGTAACTGCCTATGAACTCAGGAGAAATTGAATCTTTGATCAATTATAGAATGCATTATACTATCATCAGAAATTATAGTTCAGATGGAGGAACAAGACAAAGGTCATCTTGTTGGGTAGTGTGCAACTTAACCATCATTTGCTTCTGCCACATATATTGTCCATTTGTGTTAACATAATGCAGTAGAACTTATTTGATATTATCAGACCAGTGCACTTTCAGCACTTGTCTCATAATCAATCTTCAAACCGTCAGGTCCTGGAACTGCTTCTTCCTGCATGCTTATGCTAATGTTTGAAAAAATATAAGCACTGTGTCAATAATTTCCTCATTATTGCCATCGATTCTATTTCCCACTTTTCAATCAGCGTGGAGTTCAGAGGGTTTATTTGGTGGATGGCACCTTAGATGGAGCTTTGCTGCTGGAACTCTTTCAGAGAGATGGAATTGGTACTATGGTGGCTAGGTATGGATTCTCTACTTCAATAGTTCCTTGTTTCAGTAAGCTCCAGAATTTTGCCACTTATCAGTTTAATAGTAGCTTTGTGAGGAGAGAATTTACTACAAAATATATCAGCTCTGTGAAATCTTGACATGCAATAGTTTTCTAGAATTCTGATCAAGAGATGGGTGAGGTTGCTTTATAGAATGGTTAACCATTGAACTTTTCAAATGGCATGTGATTTAGGTTATGCAATGACTTGAAAGATGTAAGTGCAACAGTGAATGAGGAAAACTTCCATTGCTGTTTAGAAAAGAGCCGAGAGGTAAAAATAATACAATTCTACACTGAAGTAATTCTGCCAATCTTCTTTCTCCTCATTTTCTTCCTTGCCTTGGGAAAGAAACTATGGGATCTTTTAGATCCCCAGACTTCAAGTACCAGTGAGGAAACTGGATGTCATTACTGCTGTTCTCAAAAATATCAAAACAAATCTCTACAACAGTTCTCTGTGATTGGTGGTTTTGTAATCTCAAAGTTGAACATGTCTGTGGTGGGATTTAGCTTTTCTCTTTGTTATGTAAAAGGTGCTCTCACTGATGGCAAGGAAGGTAAAAGTGTCTCTCTTCCCCATTGTTGCTTCCCCCCCATCCACCCTAGCTTTTATTGAACTCTTTTTCTTTGCTAACGTTAAGTTTTTGGAGTATACAAAGTGCCATGTCTAAAAACACAACAGCAGAAGGTAGGTGTGAAATTACTGTCCCAACGGTTGATGTATATATGCTGTTCAATAGGTTGAAGCAGTGTTTTACTTCTGCTTATCATGGCGCTATGATGGAACTATGCTCATACTATTCATACCTGCATATTTAATTTTCTGGGGTCAAACTTTTTATTCCACCAGCAGTAGGTGAAGGTTAAAATCCCCTTGTCCTCACCCTTACTAGGGCAAGGGCTTAGGTTGTACTGTCAATAAGTTAGTGATGCATAATGGTTGGCCTCTGAGCGCATGATCATCCATCTACCGAGTTATTGACTTGACTTTTTGCCCTGGGCATCCCTTGTTTGTAGATCCTGATTGTGACAGAAATTACTCAATTGGCATCTGTTTGATCATCAAAAGTTATTTTGTGGATGTTTAGGTATTCTACTGTCACACATTCTTTGTTCCTCCTTTTCTTTCTTGTTACAAGAGAGTATATCCCTGTATAGCCTTTTAACAGATACCATTGGGATGATAGATCGATGTGGCTGTAATCGATGTAAATGAATGCTTCCCTAATTCTGCTGAAATAGAAAATCACACATTTTCTTGTACCATTGTAAGGGACATGATTTATACTTGACGCCGTCTCATTTGTTGCTAATCTTTGTTAATCTATTTTCCAGTGATCTGTATGAGGGTACCAGAATGGTGAGGGAAACAGACTTTTCTGGAATAAGACAGATAATAAAACCTCTGGAAGACTCTGGCACATTGGTTAAGAGGACTGATCAAGAGGTTATGCCTCCTCCCTTTTTGGGCTTCTGATCGCTGAATCTTGCAATTTTCCTCCATGCTGTCTGTTGAGATTTCTACATGCTTTTTTGAAGAGAATAAATCTTTTTAAGTTATTTACTTCACAATCTGAAGTTGACAGTATATCCTTCTGGCCTTTACATTTTGGATAGCTACTCAAAGCATTGGATTCATTCATTGTGGTAGAGAGAGAGGGTCAGATCATAGCTTGCGCTGCTCTTTTCCCTTTCTTTGAAGAGAAGCGTGGGGAGGTTGCCGCAATTGCAGTTTCTCCCGACTGCCGTGGACAAGGACAGGGAGATAAATTACTTGGTAAGAAGTTGCTTCTGACCATATGGCTCCAGCATTGTTTGTTGTTCCATATCTTTGATTGTGGTCTGCAAGTTGATTTTAGTTGCATGCCCCGGGTGTTAATAACTTAAGAATCTCGATCTAAGAATGCAATCTATTGGGTTGAACTTGCAATTAGATGCCTTCCGAATAAGAGTGTCCTTTTGGGATCTGCTCCTTTTAAGTTAAGTATTTAGTTATTAATTTGTCTACAGAAAGAATGATTTTGAGTTAGCAATAATAAAATGGAGCAATCTGGAATATTGACTTTTGCAATCGGCAAAGCAAGTGCAGAACATGAGAATAAATCCATTTTGAAGCCAAAGTTCCAAACATCAGGATGGACTAATGTGAATACCAAGATTTGTTTCCATATACCAAGATTACATAACTGGGGTTGCTGAATTTCAATCCTTACCCTCATTCTCAAGGATGAAAGGTACAAACGACCATTACTAGTATAAAATTGATACGTGGGAAGAAATTTGTCATTTACAGGTTTTTTTCTCTTAAAAATGCATGTAACCTTCTGAATATCCCACTTATGCTGAAGTCTGAGACTTCGAAATCCTTTCTATTCTCTATTTTATGAAGTCTGGCATATATGGCATACAATGATATATATTTTGCATCTTGCTGTTACATCTGATGTCCAGCAAAAATATAGACTTAAGACAGCGCTATTGCCCTTTCTTTTGCCTGTAGAAAAAGCTGATTGTGTTCAACTTCGTTATTGAAAGTCAATTGCACAGAAATAAAGTGCTACTGGTTTTTTGGTGATTCTTTGTTGCTCCATTTAATTGATTGCTGTATCAACTGATTGTGGTTCGTCATTTGCAGATTATATTGAAAAGAAAGCATCCTCTCTTGGGCTGGAGAGGCTTTTCTTGCTCACAACCCGTACTGCAGATTGGTATATTTCCTAATCCTGGTTCTCATAAACATGAATATGTTTACCTCTTGCAGCGGAAACACTTGTGCACGTTGGTCAACCCCAGTTGCCAGCCACTGTGCGCTTTGACTATTCATTTAATTGCAACTACTTGAGTCCTTGTCAATGCGTAGGTTTGTGAGGCGCGGCTTCTCGCAGTGCTTCATTGATCAGATACCGGAGAAGAGAAGGAAAAGGATCAATCTGTCTCGCAACTCTAAGTACTACATGGAGAAGCTGTCGCCCAACACGAGTGGAATTACAGTTCTTAAATGAATATTGTCTTGCTGGAGGTCTACTGTAGTAATAGGATGAAGATGCTCAGCTGGTATGTAGCCTTTCAAATCGCTGTGTTTCCACCATTAGCAAAATGTTTCAGCTGTGAGGCAAAACCGGAGTCCTTATATCCTTCTGTAGCTATTTTTCTCCACTTGTAATGGACTTATTAGGCAGTAAATGTAATTAGCAATTGCACAACTTAATTGTTAATTAATTAAAATTTAATTCATTATAATTTCACTTTGAATTCGGGTTTGCTGATCACTACTAGTGGTTAACCTGTGCATTCAGCACTATGATGAAAGCAATATATCCACCACGTTTTCTCTTGACGAAGTTCATTTGCATTGGAATAGTCATTTGAATTACTGGAAAGGTAAAAACAGAAAAGATATTGAAGAATTCGTAAGTGATTATTGCCTTTTAAATATATTCCAGTACTTAGCAAACTTATCGAACTGATCCGATTCAACCGCATACAGGAAGCTGGTCCATTTCAGCTTAAACAGGAAAGCTCAATGCAAATCTATTATCAATTAGATCTACTTCAAGCAAGCTTTCGTAATTTTTAGTGGGATTATGCTTAAGATTGTTCGACCTTGTTAATATTGGGGCTACATTGACTATGTGACCATGTCACCGTCGTGCATTGTGGCTCACTGGTGGATGGGTTAAAATGTACTTCATGAGATTGCAAAATTTGAGCTATGGCTCAAAAAATAGATCAGGCTGTCAAAATGAGTCTCTGATTCATTTTTTTGAGCCATATTTGATGGGTTAAACAGTTATATACGTTAGTTATATTTAGTAGACGAGTCATAAATGAATTTAATTTTTTTTTTCATCTATAAATGAACTTAGGATGATAAAACCCAAGATAATATGGGTGTTAAATGGTTTCATGACTTATTTAGACTTAATTCACCTCTATAAATGGTTTCATGACTTATTTAACTCTATAACTCTTACTCTTACTCAATCTCGCACTCGCTCAATTCTGCACTCTCACCTCATTCTGGTTGAGCTTTCTCATATTGAGTTAAATATGAAGTTTTTTAGCAATATGAAGCAGATATGAGTCAAATCAGGTATATGTCATTGGATTTGCATTAAATAAAAATGGGTCAAAATGAATTAAATTGGTCAATTTGATTAAATCATTTTCAACCCAATCCACCCGTTTAACAGGTCCAGATATTAATGAACCTTGGGTCAATTTGGGTGCGAATAGTAATGTTTATGTTCTTTTTTTGTTCCAGGGAACATAAACAAAAAAAAGTGTTTTACGTTAGGGAACAATTTTTGAACAAAAGAACGCGTTTGGTAACGCTTGTTCCGGAATAAAAAATGAATAGAAACACGTTTGGTAAATTTTATTCTTTTTTTGTTTCTTTTAATTTTTTAAACATTTTTATTTTATTTTTCATTTTTTCCTTTCTTTTTTATTTTTTTTTCGGCTGGTCCCCGGCGAGGCTCGGCCTCGCTCGCGCCGGCGACGCTCGGCCTCGCCGACCCTCTAGGGCGTCGCCGGCCCTCGACGGCCGGTTGCCGGTCATGGCCGAGGTTGGCGACCGGCCAAAGAAAAAAGAAGAAAAAAAGAAGAAGAAAAGAAAAGAAAAGAGAAGAGAGAGAAGAAGAGAAGCGTTTCTGAAGAAGTGTTTCTTTTCTCCAGAAACAACTTTTTTGTGTTTCTTTTTCTTGCTCCAATTTTGTTTCGGGAACAAAAAAACAAAAAAAGAACAAAAACGCAATCAAACGCGTTTCTGTTATTTTTTTGTTCCCGGGAACAAAAAAAGTACGTAAGTGTTCTAGAAACGTTTTTTTTTGGAACGTTTCCATGCACGCCCTTTATGTCTTGGACATCCGCTACCCTTATATGAGCAAGCTTCCTAACTTTTGACAGTATGAGCTTGTATGCCTACTAGTGAAACAAGTGGTCAGGGCTCTTTTTTTGTTTTTTTGTTTTTGGTCACTCTAAGTAATCATGGCTTAAATCAAATATTTTGTTGTAAGGATGAGCGATATAGGTTCCAAGTGAAACTTGAAATCTACCGGCTAAAACTGATCCTCTATTTGTTGTTGAGTCAATTCTAAGATTTATCCAAGTTCCACATGTATTATCAATTGAACAACATCAATGAGACATCACATTTAACGATTATCACTTACTGTTACAATCTACTGACCTTAACTTATATTTAGACAAGCAAAGAATATGAGATATTAACAAAGTAGAAGTCTCACTCATAAAATGAAGATCAAACTAGTAATTCCAAATTATACACTTATTATTGAACAACATAAAATACGTAGGATAATGCGAAAACATAAATAAATAAATAAAAATACAAAAACTTGTTTTAGATTTTAGGTTCCACCTAACTAGAATTCAGAATCTATCCGTAAAAATAGATTCACCAACTTTTGGAACATGAAACCCACCTCACATATTTTGGAACTTGGATTCTTCAATTCCAAATTCTACCGTAAAACTATGTTCATCCATATTTTGTAACAATTGTGGGATCCTTAAGGTAAGGTCTAAATGAGGTACTAGTGTATTCTATCGTGTGCTTACATTTTTAATTTTTCAAAGAAATTAAAGTAATAATATTAACAGAAAAAAATAAAGCTGCATTAAAAATGAGAAAAGATAGACAAATAGAATTGAAGTAGAGAGAGAGAGAGAGAGAGAGAGAGAGATGATGGATACCCTCTTTTTATACGGTCGACACAAGGTCAACCTATCAGTTTTAAATCGCCTTTGGATATTGTGGCTCGCGATAAATGGGTCTGGGTGACGAGGCTTCAAATGGTACGATTCAGTTGAATTCACAAGCAAATTCTGACAATTACTTGGATTTGATAACTAACAAGTTGACGCTGACATGATGGAAGACTTCATAAGATGTCCACTTCATTCAGTGACAGGCAGAAATTTACTAGGGTGAGATCTCGAACAATGTCGACTTATGTAAGTCATTGAAAAAGTAAATGGATGGACAAATTCACCAAAGTAAAATATTCAATCAAAATATAGTAAGACATGCCAATGGGAATATTGTACATGACATTATAAAAAAACGTAATCCTCAAAACAACTAAATTTTCTCTAGCAAGAAGTTTGAATACTTCGCTTAAATTTAGATATCCTGAGTTGTGGTCTATCTTCTTTTACAGGGTAGAAATCATCTATTATCCAGTAAGTATGAGCAATCTCTTTCCCAAATCTCTTCCCAAACTATGGCAATGACGAAGCCACCAACCGTCTGCCTTGACCACCCGAAACCTATCACTCTCTCTCTCTTTCTCCTTTCTACAGACTATCGCCAAAATTGGGGAGGCTGTTAACCACTGTAGGCAGATCGGAGTTTAGCAATGATTGGAACCTGCCATATGATCCAAATTGAAGACAAGCAACCCTAATCTGGACATTTGTGTCACGAACCTCAATCAAGAGATAGAAAAGGGAGAGGAGCAAGGAGGCGATGGCGCTTTTGCGCCTACTCCGGCAACGTTGGAGGCACTAGGAATGGATTCTCGCAGTGGTAGGTGCTGGTAGGGAGAGGTTAGGGTTTAGAATCAAGCTCTGTGAGTGATCTGAGCTTAAAGTTTCACGGGTACCTTTTCTAAATGAAATTTCTACTAGTCCTGCTCATGCAAATTTGTTCTAAGAGGCAAAGCGAGTCTATACGCAATTTTAATTAACTAGTGTCACAAATCTAAGCTACTCAGGCTATTCAAATAAGAACAAAAGTTAACCGTGGTTCCATTAACAAGGTCCCAAAAGACATAAAATGTGCCCTCTTTTTCCCATTTGTTAATACTGTGATCTCGTGAAAAGTCCACTCCAAATTCACAGCAAAGTCAATTCCTCATCAAACAGACAATAGTTCGGCTTCTGACGGTACGTACTTATACCAGAAAACTTCTTTTCATGGCCTCCACAATCTTGTCGCTTCACACTTCATGCTCTTCAAGCATCTAGGGTCATCTATGTCTATAGCAGTTGTGCTGACATGCATCGAGAATGGTTTCACTAATTACAGGAATTTTGCAGCTTTTCGACAGCTTTATGAACAGAAATGTAGAGTGTGACCTTAATTAAATTTGTGAACAAAACATAATCTCATCATTGAGATAGTAGGAAGGCAAAAAAGAACCATTCTCTAGCCAATTATTATAACCACTGAGCTATCATCAGGGAGCAACAATACATCCGGTACACGACAAAGAACAATGGATTTGAAGTCTGGACTATGTCCCAGACACAACAAAAAAGATGACAGCTTGTGATGGAACCTCTCTTCAATATGAACCAAAGTAGGGGCAAACTGAAAGTGTAAGATTTTTTCTGATGTGGACTAAATTAATTGACATTGTAATTTACTGTTTTTACTGTTACCGTAAAACATGGCTGGTCTAAGGTGAGATAGAAGGTTTCTTAATTAGTCTAATATGGGGCTGGCTAGTGTGGGCCGAGTTGAGCCTGGCCCGTAATGAGGGGGCTTGGTTGGAAACTCTATAAATAGTGCTCAAGTCTCTCCTCTAACCCGAATTCTCACATGTATCCTCACCTAAGGGGCGTTTACCTAACGCTAAACGTGAGGGGGGCCGCCTCATTGAGCCAGTGATACGGAGGGTAATAGAGGAGAAAGACTTGATACGTGGATCCCCTTTATATGTGGGTAATCCATTTTTCTGCTTCCGCTTTATGTTCGATGGATCCAGGTGCGTTAATCTTTCTACTCAATTATGCATGTTCTTGTTCTGGTTGTGGAGATCTTGGGGTTGCGCAATTTGCGTCTAACAGAAAGATCAATGTTCCTCAGTTTGGCGCCGGGCCCTTCCACTTGAAGTTGTCAGCATAAGCCTTTGGCTGCAGTTACCAAGAAAATAAATATTGAAAACCAGCAGCAGAAATTTCCTAGGCCAGGGAAAAATAGGTCACTGTGTTTTTATTTTCTTCTTCTATTGCTCTATCAAATGCATAAAGATTTATTCTCGTTATCCATCATGAATGGAAAACACACAATCCAATCTCTTCTTCAGTGCAATCTGCCATCAGAGGCCTAACATGGTTGCCATCCACACCTTTGCAAAACACTAAGGAAGCTAAATGAGGATTATGAAAATTGATCTAAACAATTTTCACGGAAACCAAGTCCATGTCTCATGCGCTTAGCCAGATGACACCCTAGAAAATGAGCCATGTACCATAAGGGAAGAGGAAATACTGCACTACAGGAAGCCGATCACATAGCTATCAGTTCTGCAATCTGCCATAAGCCTACTTGCTGCCACTTCTCTTTATAGTGCTGGACAGCTATATCTTTTAATTGGCAACTAAAGACATCTTAGAAAGTGATTGCACAAATGTTTTGATTTTCTCAGAGATAAATATTTATATTTACAACAGTAAAAAGAAAATATTTTCAGAATTCTCTGTTAATCCTACATTCTGTTTTTTCCGGTCATTCATTTCAAGATCAGTCGGATGTGATTGACAGCTATGATCATCATCATCATTTGTTAATGGCCTCCATCGTAAGGGGGTAGGATTGCCCCCTTTAAAGCAAATTAATTAAAAAAATCCCCAAAATCAAAAGATAAATTAAAAGGTAGAAGAATGACAATGAGGAAAGGCCAAAAAAAAAAGTTATAAAGACTGCCCAAGGTCCTGATGATGCACGTTGAAGAGAACAAATGAGAAGGAAAGAAAAAGGTAGCTAAAACCTTGTTCAAAGTTCTGGACTCCAGAGAGTACATGAGCTTTTCTAAAAGAATGTCTATAATAGGTCTCGCCCTAATGCAATGGAGCATTAGATCCCTGAAAGCTATCAAGACCACTAGTACAATCAATAGCCTGAAAAATACTACCAAGCAACATGACATGGTACCATTAGTCTTTGTTAATAAGAAAAAAGACGAGAACAATATGTACAGCCAGAACCACATCTTTTCCCACCAGATTAACATTGTGTTATGTAGGCTCTCACACATGCAACTACCGTAGAATGACATGATGTGACATGGCCAAGCAAACAGCAGACAGCACACATGAAGGAAGAACTCATACCTTCAATAAAGGGGTGTGAGGCTTCTTAACCTGCAGAAATAATATATGCGTGGTCAATTGTGGCTTTTTGGAGATAACAACTGAGATCATGGATGATACATAAACTTTAAGACGAGAGAGTTGATATAGCAAGTCGTCTTAATAATTTGCGAAGGTAGCACATCAACAAGTTGAAGCACACTTAGGTGAATATGGTGTCAATATCCATTTAAATAATCAATAAACTTTATTGATTACGAAGGTTTTTTTTTACCCAAAAATAAATTAATTAAATAACACAAAGTTCGAAAATAAAAAATCACTCCTCAAAATCCATTTGCCCGCCACAAATCATCAAGAATTACCAAATATAAAAGCTGGCTTCATGACATTAATGAGTTTGCGAGGCCACTTGCTAATCCATCCCCGAGCTGTCCTTGGCCAGAGTCCCTCCGATCCTACCTAGATTCTTGCCGATCATCTCTTCTCCTTTTGAGCATCATTTGTAGATTGACTTAAGCTTGATTCAGTCTAATTTTCACTTTTGACTTGTGATTTCAATTCAGATCGTTGAAGAGCTAATCTCGGCTATATCTTGAAGATTCTTGGTGGCCGAGCTAACTCTATTGAGCTTAAGTTCGATCGTGATAAATATATGACTTCTAAAACCGATGAATATTTGTTTGTCATTCGATGAAGCAAGATTGATTAATATCGAAAAGCTTATTTCGATCACAAAAAATTGGGGCTATGAATCTGATGGTCTAGGAATTATATTTCAAGTAGCTGATCACATGGATGCTTGATTGGCGATTGATTGATGATTGATTCTATGTTCTGGAAATTCGGATGCTTGTCTGACCAATGTTTTTCGAATGTTGTTTTGAGATTTAAGATGATAGTATTTTGCAAAGATGTGCTTTTGTGATTTGTAAAACCCATGTTAAGCTTTCTGTGGACATATCATAAGCTGTGATCGGAAGTTGTTTGATATGCCAAAATGCTATTGAAATGCGGTAGTCAAAATATGGAAAATTGATATGCTCTGCTTACAGCTCTGTTTCTAGCGACATCAGTAGTTTCATGATTTTTTAGGATTTTTTGTGATGAGATTTTGGAGTCAGTCTTTATGAGATTTGTTCACCATACCAAGATCTATGTCACATAAAAACTTCACAAAAAATAATATTATTTAATAGGTACCATCGTCCTTCAATTGGACGTTTTTGCCTCTGAGAAATTGTTTCCAGTTTGACCATTATGTGTTCTTTGATTTTTATAGAATCATACTTTTGGAATCTGGAAACATGTCCTTCATGAAAACTGTTCATTATTCTTCATTATACTGACAAATTTTTTTAGAAGATAAAAAGTTCATTTGCCATTTTTAGTTGTCATCATGAAGTTGTGGTAACACTCTGTTGCGGACCGGGCCGCTAAGGCCCATCGGGCCTCTCTGCTTTCCCCTAATTGGGTGCATCATCCTCCTCCTTTTTTACGAGATCTTTTGTATTCCGATATGCTTTCTAGTGTAACTTCAACTCTAAGCATACTTGTTCAAAAAAAAAAAAAAAAAAAAAAAAAAAAAAAAAAAAACTCTAAGCATATAATATATGTTATGTTTTCGACCAAAAAAAAAAAAAAGATCTGATACAGAGCGCCGAATCCTTTCTCGCCTAGCTCCTTCTTTGGCCACTTGAATGTTTTTTTCGCAACTTTGATGAAATTAATGTTTTTCTTTGAAAATTCTCAAAACACAAAAGGTCAAAAGCAACTTTTTAATTTTTCATTTGACATTGTTTCATTAAAATTGAGGCTAGTTTTGATTTTCTTAGGGTTTGATCGACTTGCATAATCAATTTGCACCCAAGCCCTGAAGCCTGTCTTCTTAAGATCTCTAAATTTGTTTCATTATTTTAGTGAAATTAAAGTTTCCATTTGCAAAAATTGCTAAACATAAAACTTGTTCATTGACATTTCAACTAAATGTATGCAAATTTTCAGAATTTAATTTTTTTCATTTGATGGCCGTAATTGCTTACCTTTTAAATAAGGTATGTTCTGTTATAAAAGTCGGTCAGTTCTAACCATCGTGATAATTGTTTGACTATGTAGTACCGACACGCGACACGTGACACGACATGACACGATACGCGACACGTCATTTCTGAAAAAGTAAAGAATTCTGACACGTTAAATATTAAATAAATATTTTTTATATATAAATGCATAAATAACTAAATAATAATAATAAAAAGAGCCTATAATTAATCTATACTAAAAACATTAATTCTACATTTGTTAATATCATATCAAAAGTGGAAAGGAAATAAAAATGGAGAAAAATCATATCAAAACCGATATGCCCTTCAGGTTTTCAATTTTGATGCCACTTACTTCATAGATGACTTATTCAAAATAGAGTGCTCAATACATAAAAATGACAAAAATCAGTCCGTTCACTCAGGGTAAATCCTACTTGGTGCATAGCAGCAAATAAGAACTCTTCCCTTTTGAAATCATTTTTATAATGCCTAGCAAATTCAACTCCGCCTTAATCTCTGGATCATTATTAGGTTTCAGAACTTCCCTTTCTCTTGTCCGTGTATCCTTCTACCATAATCGCAAGCAACAATTCAGCAATCCCAGTTCTCCTAATAAGCATCAATGTAACACTCGGATTTGACACAATTCGTAAATTGTTAATACAAAAGATACAAATAAGAAGCGCCTCGCCTAGCCCCTTCACCTCCAACAGCTACTTCCCATGATTCCATCACGAAATAAGTCAGAAGGTACCTTGGACTTCAGATTTTGTGCAGTTTGGGTGGTGGGGAGATAGCTTCCCTTCACAACCTCATAAGCGTTCGTTTGAATGCTCTTGCAAAAGCACGCGATTGGATAGACACAGCCACGACGTCACAGATATTTCCCTGCACTCGGAACCAGCTCGAGGATCAAGAACTCGAATTCTTCACATGAATACTAAAGAACAACCTGAGTCTTCCAACAAAGAGAGAACCGAACAAAAAACAACAACCCAGGGAGCGAAACCGGCAAAAGAACGGCACAAGAGCGCCGGAAACAGAGAGACGGAAAGAGGGTCCGAAAAATCCCCCTTTCCCCTAACTAATTCTAGGGTTTGCTGAAAAATCCCAAATTGGAAATCCAAAATGCTAACCTGAGATGAGCAAAAAATGAAATCACAAGATGAAGAAGAGCAACGCGCCAACGCCTGTGAGAGGCAGAGGCGACGGCTCGATGCTTGCGAGAGACGAAGGCAGGATCGGAGGTGACTGTGGCGATGGGTGGGGCTGAGGCGCGGGGGGCTACGGCGAGTCGGCGACTGGTGGGGTGGGCTGTGCGGCCGGCAAAGCAACACTGGCGACACTCACGGCGAAAGAAGAGAACCAGAGTGCTCTACTCAGGCGAGTGCGACTGAAGACTGAAGAGAAGAGTCCAGAGTCTCCACTCTCCAGACCCCGTGCGTGACTGAAGTTTAGCTTTTATTTATTTATTTATTTCCATATATTTATATTTAAACTCCAAAAATTTTGAAAATTTATAAAAATAATCCGTGCGTGTCGGAGTCACATGTTGGTTTTTTCGACTCGCGTTAATCACGTGTCGGAGCGTGTCGGATATGTGTTGGAATATCAGACACGATACGAAGGGTCCCGAAAAGTGTCCGTGCTTTTTAGCCTACAACAACACCCTGTTGAAGCTGACCGAACTGTTCAAGAACAACTTTGTGACATTCACTGACTACAAGATTGGCGAGGACAACAAGCTGACGTAGGAGATTCTCGCGGCTGGTCCGAGCTGCTGATCTCGAGGCGATGAGAGATTGAATGTGTGTGGGGTTTGGGTGATAATAATGGAGCAAGAATAGCAGTATGACATTTAATTTTGGTAGTGTATTAAGTTTGATTTCCTATGTGCCTGTGTCTAAAAGTACCAGGTTTTGGGACTAACCTCCGCTAAGCATCTTTAGAATGGTCATGTTTCACTTGCTCGGTTTTAACATCAAACTTGTTTTCTCTCTCTCGCTCGCTCCGTGCGCAACATCACAGGCCAGGATCGATCTTGTTGCTTTCATGTGACTGGACTTCCACTTTATCCGCCATTTCAGAAGTACTTGAAGGTGAAAAGTTGGAGAGGATCAAGGATTGAGTTTTGCTTTCTGCTTTGTTCTCTTCCATGGCATATGCGCAAATGTTTACTCAGAGATAAACCCAGAATGGACAGCTGTAAGGTTGGGATAATTGAGATGACTTTCCATGATATAGCGGATTTAGCTTGCTTAATCAAGCAGAAAATCAAGTGGTGAATTACAAAAAAACTATGGAAGTAGATTACAAAATAGTTACTCATTTGATGACAACTAACGCCCCTCCTCAGGTTGTAGTGTAGATATCCCGGACACTTGGCTTGCTGTAGAGACGGGGAAAACTGACTTGCTGTAGAGACGGGGAAAATCAAGCACGGCGGTCCCTTCGTGAACATGTCCTTGATGGTTTGAGGGTGCATAAGAAGTTCGTATGAATCCTCAGGACAGTTTCTTTTGTCGATGAAATGACAGTCAATCTACATGTGCTTTGTTCTGGCAACAAAAACTAGAGTGCGAGCTACGGCAAGAAATCTGCAGTTTACCTTAACCAGATGAAGAGCTACCCGTAGATGCGGTTTCCGGCTCATGAAAGTATGACCATGTACAATATTGGTCCAGAAATAGCGAGATAGACGAGTCGGTCTACCGGACGATGGCACATTCTTAGGTTGCCGAGAACGTTATTGCCGTTTGTTTTAGTTCATTTGCTAATTGACAGCATATTAAAGCTAAAAGATAGGAATCGATCATGAGGCATGTGGAAGCAATAGATCTGGACTCCCATAGGAGCAACATTCACATATGGAAGTTTTTAACGGCAAGTGTGTTGGAGGAAGGAGTGGAAGAATGAAAAGATAGAAGGACCAAAATGATAGTGTTTGGCAAAGTTTTTGAAAACTCATTTGCCCAAATATGAGCATTCCGAATGCCGAAAGCTGGGGAGGAGCTGCTTTGGGCATTGGGCATTTGAGAAATGTCACCGCATACTATTCATCTTCTCTTCCCCTCTTCGTCTTCTTCTTCCTGGCCATCAGGCTTCTCCAGCAGCTACCATCGCCGCCTGAGGGTCGCATGTCCTCGGTGACCACCACTTGGGGGTGGTGTGACCCGTGACCCAGGCGGCGTCACTTGAGGTCCGTGCGACCTTAGGGCGCTCGATTTGGTGGTTCGGAGGCCAGATCTGGCCTTTGCAACCTCAAGCGCCTGAGGTCGCGCTTCCATGCGGCAATGGCGTCGCTTGAGGTCGTGTCGCCTGGGTCCGCGCGACCTCAGGCCACTAGATCTGGCCTCTATGCCTCCAGGTGCTTGAGGTTGCGCCTCCAGGCGGCGACAGTGTCACCTGAGGTGCCGGCCATCGAATTTGATTTTTAGATTTAAAAAAATAAAATAAAAGTAAAAAGCCCATTTGTAATGTAAGTTTTGTCAAATGGTATTTTGCTAAAGTTATCTTTCAATACTATTTGAAACTATAATTTACCAAACGGTGTAATATTTCGGAAAACTCCTTTACCTCGAAGGTATTTGCATTCTCCTAAGCGGATTTCTCCAAAGCCGAACCAAACGGGCCCAGAGAGAATGGAGTATAGGGGTGTCCGTGGTTCGCGTTGCTTATGAAAGCCCGACCCGACCAAAAACACTACACGATATGCTTGACCTGACCTTACCCGACCTAAATATCATACAACCCAAGAGAACGAGTCAGATTGAGTCGGGCCAGTGCCAATTAGTTTCATCCTTGTTGCACACATGCAGAGAGAGAGAGAGAGAGAGAGAGAGATCGGGCTGCAAGGGTGTCAAAGCCCGACTCAGCCCCAACCCAACAATACCAACATCCAAAAATCCCTACTCGATGAAGGCTATGACCCAACCCTAAAATACCCTGATTGTTGGGCCCGGCTCTAGAGTACACTCCGATTCCGAAAAGAGTCACTGTCTCCTATTCGTGGGTCACCGTTGTCCTGACCTTGGAGAAGGGGCTGTTACCGCAGGCTCTAACCTGGGTGGGCTAGGCTGGATCAGGTCCTTGGGCCTAATGGGCCGGCCCACTCATGGCCCATTATCTCTAATAGTGTGATGTTCGGCCACATTAAGAATAAAATACATGTGGCCGTACGGTCACATTCATCATAAATTAATGAAAAAAAATTCAATTTCTACAAAATTCAAACCCCCTCCTCTTATTTTCACGATCATGGACTTCTCCTTACTTCAAAAAAAAAAAAATGGCGATCTCTGTTGAAGGATATTTACAAGCTTGGAATTCATAATTGACTTAAGTTATTGGCGGTGCCCAACCCATTTTCCAGATGGCTTGCCAACTCTGAAAGAACTTTCTTGGACAGTCAACATTATGGACCTCCTCAATGGCAAGAAGATTGTTGTATAATTGGTATGTGCTGTGAAATTATCTTTGAAATCTAGTGGTCAAATGAGTCACTCGAAAAGACAACAAGACAAATATATCGTTGAAATGGTCAAGCCCAAGAAGAGGCCCGCTACTAGAAAAAAAAGTGTTTTTATCAATTTGTTTAGTATTGTGTTTTAAATTATTAGGTTGTAATTTTTTCTTATGAGATTGTATTTATCTAAGTTTGATTCTTATGTATTTGTTTTTTGACAGCTGCAATTTGTATGGTATTATTCGATTTTTTTTTTAATGAGATGAATTCGTTTAAGTCAGAGTCTTATATACTATGCTGCGTATTTCATTCTTGTTCAATTATCGCTACTTGGAACTCCCTATAAACAACCATGAAGTGGGAATAATTTATTTTATTGAAAATTTATTTTTTAATTATTTAATAAAAATCCTTAACTGGGCAAAACCTGCTCGAGCGTAACACGGTGCCTAGCACAGCCCCTTGGCCTCGGCACAGTCGAGAGCCATTGCTAGTCGTGGGAACAATTTCCTCAGTATATACACATATTTTAGGAAAAATAATTCCGTTATCGAGATGGTAACTCATCAGCTGCAACAAGATTCATCGGTCCCAGAAAAGACATGCCACTCACTAAATTGGGTTCCATCAATATGAAATTAAGGTTCTATCTGTTAACAATTGATCATTTGTAATAGGAAAAATTATTCAAAAAATCTTAAACTTATTGCATTTTTATTAATTTAGTCTTAAACTTTTCAATTTTACCAATTCAATCCTAAATCTTTTCACTTCGTGCTAATTCAATCCATCTGGCTAATTTTGACCGGAAATTGCTGATATGGATAGTCGGCACCGACGTGGCACTTTTTTAAATAATATATAATGATATATATTTTTTACTTTCTTTGATTTTTCTTTTTTGGTGTTTCGGATCTAGTGGGCAACCCTCGCCTATGTGCCTGTGTCTAAAAGTACCAGGTTTTGGAACTTACCTCCGCTAAGCATCTTTAGAATGGTCATGTTTCACTTGCTCGGAATAAAAAAATAGCCAAAGAATATATTTAGAACAGAAATAAAAAAGAGAAAAAAGTAGCTTCTTATTCCTAATAATAATTTTCAGAAATAAGTCATTTTCTTTTTTTCTTTTCTTCTTCTTCCCTGCCATCCGCTAGCCCTCCTCTGCTGGCCATCGGCCGGCGATGGTGGCATTCTTATTCTTTTTCTATTCCAAAAATAGAAATTCTGTATAATTATCAAACGTGTTCTTTTACTCAAAAATTCTTTTAGGGAATAGAAATAGAAAAAAATGCTATTTCGGAAAAAAAAAGCTGTTCATCGGAATATAAATGTTACCAAAAGTTTTCATAAAAATGATCGCTTGTATCATTTAAAATAATCAGACAATGAAAAATGTTAATTAATGACAATAATATGTCTAAATATCTCTGTGAATGGAGAAAATATTTTTTGTTGATTCATTTTTGTAAGTGATACGCTACAAAGCAATTACTCTTAGGAAAATATCTTTTTCAAAATTTTTTTTTCATGAAATAAAAGGAGCTTGAGATGATGCCCTCTATAATGTTTGATTGCTCTCTTGACTAATTATCTATCCCAAGTTCCTCAAAAGTGGTTGGAAAATTTCCTTTGTTACCACATTATTTCCCTTATTTTTGGCTATACTCTCCCGATCTTAGATTTAAAAGCATTTCTCTCCTGATCTAGTTATGAAAAACTACTCCACCTTTAGTTTGAATAGTGTTCACACCAATTCCAGTGTCAAGTTTATGCTTGTTCAACATGTTTTTGTTAAAAATTTTGGTGTCTCGCACTTGCTAAACGGCTTGTTGTCACAAATGTCAGTTCTAAGCTTGTTTAGTTAGAGACACTGAACTTAGGCGAACATCACTTAAAGACAAATCTATAGTTACATATGGAGATCCTCTTAGCATGTGTTCATCACTGATGATGATATATGATTCAGTGATTGGCCACCAATTTTTTTGCTTGGATATAGTAACATATCCTTTTTTAAATGATAAACGTATGCTTACCACTACCGACCATGCAATGATGATATACCTTAATTTTTAATTTTTTAAATTGTTTTAAAGCTTAGGCTTGCTTTGTTGTGGTAATTTGTAAAATATCCTATGGATCCTTTTATGTATCTTTTGGATAAGGAATGTAAATTTCCTTTGATTAAAGGGGGAAAAAAACCTGTAGCATTTCATTTATTTAATGATGTTTCGATTTGTCTTGATTATAATTGAGGGGATTCCACCCATTAACGTTTCATATAAGAATTTCCTCAATTTGAATGGATGCCCATGGATCAAATATCACTGTCAATACCAGAATATAGTAAAATTCACAACATTTGCTCGGGTTTCATATGGGAATTTCTTGTTGAGGTGCGGTCTCTAGTTATAGTGCTTGAAATTCGCATCTTTCTACGACCATCCTATGATCGCTGCATCCGACGGTATGATGCGATGATTTTTTGATATTATTTTTTGTCCTTTCACTGTTCGTCGTCCTCAAGCTTGCGATCGCTCGGCCAAAGCTGCTCTGGTGCTCACCTATCGCTGCCCAATGCCATTTAGACCTCCGGGGGGTTTCGTTGACCCTCGCTCGACTGCCTGCAGCCATTGTTGTGGGTTCGCCAGCTTCGTTTATTTGCGAGCTCACTTGTCAAATCAACGTCTACCGCTCAACCACAGGTCGCCAACCCATTGAGAAAATTGTCCAAAAAGTTATAAACTTATTACATTTTTGCCAATTCATTCATAAACGTTTTAATTTTGTTAATTGAGTTCTAAACCTTTTTCACTTTTTGTCAATTGGATTCATTCGGCTAAATTTTAGCCATAAATCATTGACGTGGAAGTCAATGGTCTCATATAGGACTATCGGTACTGATGCGGATAAATTTTTATAATATTTTAATATTTTTTGAATTTTTTAATTAATTTTTCTGATTTTTTTCTTTTTTTTTTCTTTTTTGCCGGTGGCCAGGCTGACCAGCCTCACCCCCCACAATTAAGGCATAGCTAGGCAAGCCTCGATGAGGGGAACCCTCGCCCAAGCTAGGTGATGTTGACTCTGCTCGGACTAGGCGAGGATGGCCCTCGCCTTGGTTATTGCGAGGGAGTCCTTGCCGAGACTTGCCCGCGTAGGCGAGACCTGGTGAGGGTCGGCCTCGCTTAGGCCAGATGGGGCTAGGTGGGCCCTTGCCTAGGCCAAGGCGGCCTTGCTTGATGTCGACTTTGCCGTTTTGACGCCTGACGAGGTTGCCCTAGCTTGGGCGAGGGTTGGCCTAGTTAGATCTAGCTTGGGCAAGGCTAACCTTTGTCAAGTCTTGCCTAGGTGAGGCCGACCTTCGCTGAGTCTTGCTTGGGTGAGGGTGAGCCTTAGCGAGGATCACCCTAGCTTGGTCGCGCCTCCCCTATAGTAGGTGAGGCCAGTTGGCCTGGCATGGCCGATGGCCGGCCATTGGCTAAAGCAAGAAGGAGGAGCAAAAAAGAAAAAGAAAGAAAAAAAGAGAAAAAAAAATCTGACAGAAATAAACATATTAAAATATTATTAAAAATTGTTCATGTCAGCACCGTTAGTCCTACGTGGCACCGTTGACTTTCACGTCAGCAATTTCTGGCTAAAATTAGCTGGATAGACTCAATTGGTAAGAA
Source organism: Eucalyptus paniculata subsp. matutina (assembly GCA_017140255.1). Classification (NCBI taxonomy): domain Eukaryota; kingdom Viridiplantae; phylum Streptophyta; class Magnoliopsida; order Myrtales; family Myrtaceae; genus Eucalyptus; species Eucalyptus paniculata. The sequence goes on from CM029443.1 coordinate 12,373,613, forward strand.
GAAGTGAATAAATTTATGATTCAATTGGCGAAATTGAAATGTTTATGACTGAATTGATAAAAGTACAATAAGTTTAGGATTTTTTGGATGATTTTCCTTGAACCATCTCATGCTACCGAAACCACAACTCGTGAACCATCTCATGTGACGGCATAACCACAACTCGTGATGCCAGCTATGGAGACTGCCATTCAGCAACAAGCCGCCGTCCCATGCGACAGTAACCACCCTCTCTATCTCTTGCCAAACTATCTTAGATCTAGATTCGAGAGTGCGTGGCTAGTCTCTATCGTTCTGGCTTCATTCTTTTGCTCCCTCCTCTTTATCTCACTCCTCAAACACACATGCATACACCTCAAATCTCAAATCTGAGAGCAAGCAACGACCACCTCATGGGAGGTTGACGAACGAGAAAAGGTTGACGGTAGGGTACTGATGAACTGGCGCCGAAGGAGCTTTGGCCGATCAATGGCAAGCTCAAGGATGATGAGTAATTCATGAACAGAAAAGGAGAGAAAAAGAAGAAGAAGAAACCAGAAGAAAAATAGAGTCATTTCACTCAAAAAAAAATTGCCTGTTGTGACACGTGGGATGGCCGGCTATGACTGAACTACCGTATCAAATAAATCCAAGGAGGCTCAGCAGAGTGGACTTAATGACATTTTCCTTCAAAGGTTTCAGATTATATCAGTTTAATTTAAAAGTTTAGGATTAAATTTAAATTGGTACAACAAGTTTAGAATTGATTGTGAAATTCTATTATAGTTTTACAATTTCAAGTCAGACGCGTACGAAATCCAAGTAATTTTCTCCATCGATTGTCAGCGTTATTAAATTGGTCTCCATGCCATATTTCATTTAAATTATTTAATGAAAGAATGAAAAGTAAACATATTAAAGTATACTGGTGACCTAATAGAACCAACTGAAATTTTCATGATGACATGGCACATCAGTAAAACGTGATGTGATTGGACCAATTGAAAATTTGAGTATGACGTCTTCACATCGATAAAAATGCATAGACAACTTGTATCATTATCTGTTCCAGCAATAGAAACTACATGTTCTTTAATACCGATTGAGAGAAAACAAGAGATGTCGATCCAATGCATTCTGCAAATTCATTTCTTGATTGTCGTGCATAAAGTTGGAAATAACTGTGAAGTGAGATCTCCTCAGAAGCCTTCCCACAATTATTTCTAGAGCCGCGACGATAAACATCGTTCTACTCTTGGAACGTTCATAGAGAAGTTGGCTCTGTAGTGAAAATCATATATCACAGCGTTGGGATTAATGAAAAATAAGAAGATATTTAGAAGGCAATCATTATCATTATAAGAACTTACCTTCTCCTGTGAATGCTCCAACTTTCCTGACATCGAGGTTGCGAAGTTGCTCTAAGCTGACTACAGACAGGGGCGTTTCTGGGGATACTTGAACACGAAGCTCATGTGAGATTTGTCCCATTGTCGGTCGAAGTCGCGGATCAGCTTGCAAGCATGCGAAAGATAGCTTGGCAATCAAGATCACGTCTTGCGCATCTCGTAGACGAAGTCTAGAAGGCAACAGACGTTGATCTAGCACATCCTTCAACAGTGTGGATGATTCAATTTGGGCGGATGATGAACATTCCCAGGAGATATGGTCTCCTGGATGCTTTCCCATGATTATCTCTAATGCGACGACTCCAAAACTATACACATCGCTTTTTTCAGTTGGAGCTGTAGAATAAGCCAGCTCTGCAAGTAGAGATTTCACCATTTTGTTATAACCTCGATCATAAGCTATATTCAAGTTGACAAAATTGCTTCCCATGACATGTCAATTACAAGTACAAGGTTCAACTTAATCTTCACGTACAATACTAATTTGATGGTTTATTTTTCGGCGGAATTCAGAGGATTCTATCGGACACTATAAGTACGAGGATTATTTAAGTAACACTAACTTAATATCTTTGAAATGGATCCATTACGATGTTTTACCTCAGTTTGCCAATCCTTCCTTATTAGGGAAATTGGATTTATCGTTAACACTGAACTTGAAAAGCTCCATATGAGTAAAAAAATTTCCATGAGAAGATTAAATAACTAATGAACTTGACAAAAGTAAAAAAATGTTCAATTGCAGAAAGGATGCCTGACACTGAATGGCATCGAAATTGAAAAAAGTTACAAAGTACCTGGAGCAATATACCCAATGGTGCCAGCAAGAGTAGTCCAGTTTGATGAATCTGGCCTTAATAGTCTTGCAGTGCCGAAATCGGAAACACGAGCCTCATGATCATGATCTAATAGAATGTTGTTACTGGTCAAGTCTCGATGAATGAGTGGAGGTGAACATCCGTGATGCATATACGCCAATGCATCCGCAACTCCTCGGACCACATTTATCCTCTTGTCCCATTGAAATTCCAATGCTCTTTCATTGTTGTTCAAAGTTGTTTTCAAGCTTCCCCTTTCCATGTATTCGTACACCAAAAATCTACATTGGGCATGAGAGCAGAACCCATAAAATTTCACAATGTTGCGATGGCGTATATTAGTTAAGGCTTGAATTTCCCTTTCAAATGGTATCAAATCTATGATCTCACTATCTTCTTGGGATGATGAGACTTGCTTGACAGCAATCGTTTGGCCTTTTGATATCTCGGCTTTGTAAACAATTCCATATGCTCCTTTACCCACATAGTACTTGGAGTCAAATCCTTGTGTGACCTCGATGATTCGATCATAGAAAACTTTGCCGTCATAATTCAAAATACACATGAATTTCGAATCATTTGCCTGTTTATTGTGTTCTCTCTTGATAATCCTTCTTCGACGATAATTAACGATTACAAGAATGATCAAGGTGCAAGAGAGAAGAAAAAACACCAAGAATGAAAGAATGAGGATAATTGTAATTTTAACTCCAACGCGTCTATTGCGTTTTTTCCTCGTAGTAGAATCACATTTCGGTAAATCAACAACATTTCCGCAGAGATCTTTGTTATGCTGAATTGCCTCAAATGAAGCCACATTAAAAGCTTTGACATTTGGGAGAGGACCTTCCAAGTTGTTATAGGATATATCGATGGAAATTAAGGCTGACATATCACTAAAAGTATGCGGAATAGAACCAGAGAGCCTGTTGTGGGAGATATTTAGAACTTGCAAATTTCTCAGTTCTGCAAGCTCTCTTGGTATTTTTTCAGTTAAAATATTATAACTCAAATCAAGAACCTCGAGGACTTGTATGTTGCTTATCTCTAAAGGAATGCTTCTTTGGAATTGGTTTCTACTCAAATTCAAGGTCAACAATCTTTTGCATGAGCCTAATTGCACCGGTATCATTCCACTCAAATTGTTTGATGCCAAGTTTAGATGTATCAAATAGAATAAGAGTCCAATTCCAGTCGGGACATTGCCCGTGATCATGTTGTTGCTTAGATCGAGTTCTAGCAATATCGATAGCCTTTCCAATTCCCTTGGAATCTCTCCACTTAAATAATTGGAAGAAAGGTCCAGTATTTGTATTTGGGCCATCCTTCCAAATATTGCAGGTATCTCACCAGAAATGTTGTTGTTTGATATCTTTAAGCATGTCAGATTGCGATAATACTCCCATTTCCACGAGAGTTCACCGTTCAAATGATTGTGGCTCAAATCTATATATTTTAGATGTGGATATATTCCCAAAGCTTCTGTAATGTTTCCAGTAAGTTGATTTCCATCTAACCTCAATCTAATTAATGTGCTACAATTCCTCAAGCTTGTTGGGATGGGACCCGTGAAATGATTATTGATGGCAGAGAAATATTGCAATGATCCTCCAAGGCATACGTTGTTTGGTAGTTCCCCCCCTAGCACATTGTTAGATAGATCCAAATGACTTAAACGTGTTAACTTATCAAATTTAGAAGGCAAGGAACCAAATAATTTGTTGTCACCGAGGCCTAATTCAGTTAGATTGGCCAGACCTCCAATTGATGCAGGGATTGGACCGGTCAAATCATTATCCACTAATCGTAATACTGTAAGAGATGTCAATTTTCCCAACTCTTGCGGAATTGAGCTTGAAAGATGATTTGAGTAAAGGCTTAAAAAATTTAGATTGCTCAAGTTCTGAAGAGACAATGGGATTGGACCAACCAAATCATTTATTTGCAAATCCAACTCTTCGAGAAGTACCAATCTCCCTATTTCTGAAGGAATGAAACCTGACAGTCTATTTCTCCATAAGCGAAGATGCTTCAAGCTCCTCAAGTCACATATTTCTTGAGGGATCAAGCTTGAGATTCCATTTTGGGATAGGCTAAGAAAAGATAAACTTGTCAAGTTACCAATGGATCGAGGAATTGAGCCGATGAAATTGTTCTCTGATATGTCAAGTAGATTTAGAGAAGTAAGCCTCCAAATTTCTGAAGGTATGGGTCCGGAAAGTCTATTTTTCCATAAGTAGAGATACTCCAAATTCCTCAAGTCACATATTTCTTGAGGGATCAAGCCTGAGATTCCATTTCGGGATAGGCCAAGATAAGATAAACTCGTCAAGTTACCAATGGATCGAGGAATTGAGCCGATGAAATTGTTCTCTGATATGTCAAGTAGATTTATAGAAGTAAGCCTCCAAATTTCTGAAGGTATGGGTCCGGAAAGTCTATTTTCTGATAAGTTGAGATACTCCAAATTCCTCAAGTTAGTTATCTCTCTCGGAATGGAACCAAAAAGGGTATTTCTCGAAATGCTTAATGCGATTAAATTGCCTAATTTCCCAATGGAAGTGGGAATGGGCCCTGAAAGTTGATTTTTCCATAGACGAAGATCAATTAGGCTGCTCAAGTTTCCTATACTTGGAGGAATGTGTCCTCTCAGGTTATTTGCACAGAGATACAAATAGTGAATACTCTCTAGCATGCTTACACCTGAAGGAATGTCCCCAAACAGTTCATTGCCACAAAGATCAAGATAGTTGAGTTTCGAAAGGTTACCAATACTCGAGGGGATGGTGCCATAGAACGAGTTGTTGGCAAGTTCCAAGCTAACCATATTGGTGAAGCGTGAGAAGTCAAGGCCTTCTAAAGCTCCTCTCAAACCCAGATTGGAAAGATATAGATGGGTGATGGCTCTGAAGTCATTGCAAGTGACACCGGTAAAGCGGCAAGGATTGTGACCGTGCCATGAATAGAGGAGAGATTGGCTATGGTTGTCAAGAGTACATTTCCAATTCAGGAGAGCCACCGCTTCATCCTTATTCTCAGTGGTGTTGATAGCAAGAAAAGAAGTGGAGGAAGCAGAAATGCCGGCACCATGAAATGAAGTGGTGCCAACCAAGAAGACTGAGAAGAAGAAGACACCGAAAGGAGGTCGGTTGGACAGCAGCAAGGAGGAAATCATGATTTGGAGGATGGTTGGTTTTTGGGAGGTGAGATGGTTCAGGTCTAATACTGTTAACAAGATTGATGATGTACTTATAGATGGACATTATTATTTCTTAAGCCTTAATATAGGTTTAGCGGGCGCCGTGGGCGTTACGAGCACGAACGACGAGACTCAGTCGTTAGTCATTTTGCTATAAGATAAGAATGGTCGAATGGTTGGTTTTTGGGAGGTGAGATGGTTCAGGTCTAATACTGTTAACAAGATTGATGATGTACTTATAGATGGACATATTATTTCTTAAGCCTTAATATAGGTTTAGCGGGCGCCGTGGGCGTTACGAGCACGAACGACGAGACTCAGTCGTTAGTCATTTTGCTATAAGATAAGAATGGTCGAATGGTTGGTTTTTGGGAGGTGAGATGGTTCAGGTCTAATACTGTTAACAAGATTGATGATGTACTTATAGATGGACATTATTATTTCTTAAGCCTTAATATAGGTTTAGCGGGCGCCGTGGGCGTTACGAGCACGAACGACGAGACTCAGTCGTTAGTCATTTTGCTATAAGATAAGAATGGTCGAATTACTTCGAGTTTTCATCGAAATTCACATGTCAAACAATTTGGTGGATAAGGTCGGTTCAGTTAGTCAATTGCTAAAAAATTATAAATGGAAGACTCGACGACTAGTGGGACGGAAAGCGCAAGCCGGAGTTGGGTTAGGAATTCAATATAATGAAAGCTGGGTTTGACATCTTGAAAATTGATAATTTGTGTGTAGGGGTTTTTTCGACAATTGATGGTATTATGGTGTGTATCCAGCCATAGTGTGTGTGGAAATAGAGTGGCGCTTTACCCAAATCTAATTGATGGCTGTGGAATTTTTAGTACCAAAGGAGACTAGGTAATCAGATCTCATAATTATTTTTGAAGAATTCTATTTCATGAATTATCTAAATCCAAGTGTAGGTTTTTTCCTCCAAACATGAAAAATCAAGAAATCGGAATTTTATTCCTTCACGTTAGCACCGGCTGTATTACGTACAATGGTCAACGTCCACGTCAGCGATTTCCGGCTAAATTTGATTGGATGGACTCAATTGAAAATAAAATGTGAAAAATATTTATGACTCAATTGACACAAGTAAAAGCTTTAGTACTAAATTGACGTAATTGCAATAAGTTTATGATTTTTTTTTGGTAATTTTCTCATCAAACAAATCATGGTTTATCAGTTATTGTTTCTTCATTTTCAGCAAATTTTTTCGTGCCGTTTGAGTAAATTATATCTCTTTCTTGTATTTCTTTGTGCTCTTTATCATCAATAAGATTTAACTACGCAAAAGCAAAATCTCCATGCAATTGATGGGTCAATATTCTTTCATTTTGTGGAAACACGTGCGAAACGCTTATTTTCTTCATTTGATCTTCACGTATAAGAGGATTCATAAGCAAAATATTATATTAACTAGTGCTGTATCTAGAAGCCGGTGGAATTGTGGAGCCTCGTAAAGAAAAATAATATTAAAACAACTATGCTTTCTTTTTTTTACCGTTAATGGCCCACATGTAATTTTCATATTAAAGAGAGAAGGAAGTATGACTGCTAATGGCATACATGTAACTCTATACGCCTTAGATTGATGTTATATATTAGGGCAGTCTCTTTTATAGTCAAAACTTGTAACTTTGAAAACTAATATTGATATTGAGAGTGAAAAGATCATCTAGTGTGGCACCGTAAAGGGTTTTTCAGGTAAAAATTCATGTGTCTTTTTCTCTATTTTTTTCTCGTTAATGTTTTGCAATCCTAACAACTGATATCAAAGCTTGGTTTAGCATAATAGTGGGAGTGCAAATATGGACAAAGGGAAGGTGAAGAGTGGTAGGTTTAACGACAAGGACTTTGGTTTTTGGAATATGTATCTCGAGGATTTGCTATATCAAAATAAGGTGGTCTGCCATAGAGGACGGTAGATGTCTACGTCAGCAATTTCCATATTGACAAATTGTCAAAAGGTTTAAGAATGAATTTGTCAAATTGGCTGATTTAAAATTAAATTGGCATATTTACAATAGATTTAGCACCTTTTTGATAACTATTATGGTTTGTAAAGAAAAGAAATCTACAACATTTTGCTAGCGACTAGAACTTTCTACGGTAGACATTGGTGAATTGTCATAAATCAAACTTGACAACTATTTGCTATTTGTTATCATAAATCAATGGAAGTCATTTTTAATCATGAAATATACATCTTCATGACATTGCTATAGTTATTGACAGGCCGTCGTTAGCCAACTCTTTTTTTTTTTTTTTTTTTTTTTGGTGAATACAAGGTACGAAACTAAGAAAAATTAATGTCTTAAGTCTACAATACCAATTTTATTACTAAGCAAAATATAAGATAATTCTATAGGAGGCTATGAGTAAAACATAGTATCCAAGCGCCAAGTAAAGATAATTGGAGCAGTTAGACCCCTCAAGATAAAAATTGCAAATTGTTTTTAAACCCAAGTTAGGGGCCAACCCGTCAAATACTGCATGGAAAATTAGCGGTGAAAGGTTGACAAGTGGCAACCTTGTTTAACACTATAAGTCTTCTTTTTCCACTAGAGATCGTTTTGTCAACAAGTCTTCAATTTGACCATAATAAAAGCAAGTGATGATTCTGTCCCACTTTACAAATCCCTTTTGGAAAATCCTAGTGGGACGGAGAGCGCGAGCCACAGTTGGGTTAGGAATTCAATATAATGAAAGCTGGGTTCGACGTCTTGAAAATTGATATTTTGTGTTTAGGGGTATTTTCGACAATTGATGGTATTATGGTGAGTATAGAGCCATAGTGTATGTAGAAATAGAGTGGCCCTTTACCAAAATTTAATTGATGGCTGTGGAAATTTTTAGTACCAAAGGAGATTAGGTAGTCAGATTTCATAATTATTTTTGAAGAATTCAATTTCATGAATTATCTAAATCCAAATGTAGGTTTTTTTTCTCCAAACATGAAAAGTCAAGAAATCCAAATCCCATTCCTCAATTAATCCGAATTTGCAATGAACCAAACGAGGGAGAAATTAACAAAAAATTTCTAAACATATTGTATTTGTGGCAATTTAGTTCGGAATTTTTTTATTGTGCAATTAAATCATATATTTTTTCGCATTTGTTTATTGAGTCCATTTAACCAATTTCATACATGGCCCGGGTATTAAACAAAATTGCAGCCCCACAAGTAAAGATAATTGGAGCAATTAGACCCCTCAAGATAAAAATTGCAAATTTTTTTAAACCCAAGTTAAGGGCCAACCAGTCAAATACTGCATGGAAAATTAGCGGTGAAAGGTTGACAAGTGGCCACCTTGTCTACCACTATAAGTCTTCTTTTTCCACTAGAGATCGTTTTGTCAACAAGTCTTCAATTTGACCATAATAAAAGCAAGTGATGATTCTGTCCCACTTTACGAATCCCTTTTGGAAAATCCTAGTGGGACGGAGAGCGCGAGCCACAGTTGGGTTAGGAATTCAATATAATGAAAGCTGGGTTCGACGTCTTGAAAATTGATATTTTGTGTTTAGAGGTATTTTCGACAATTGATGGTATTATGGTGAGTATAGAGCCATAGTGTATGTAGAAATAGAGTGGCCCTTTACCAAAATTTAATTGATGGCTGTGGAAATTTTTAGTACCAAAGGAGACTAGGTAGTCAGATTTCATAATTATTTTTGAAGAATTCAATTTCATGAATTATCTAAATCCAAATGTAGGTTTTTTTTCTCCAAACATGAAAAGTCAAGAAATCCAAATCCCATTCCTCAATTAATCCGAATTTGCAACGAACCAAACGTTTGGTTCAAAATTAACAAAAAATTTCTAAACATATTGTATTTGTGGCAATTTAGTTCGGAATTTTTTTATTGTGCAATTAAATCATATATTTTTTCGCATTTGTTTATTGAGTCCATTTAACCAATTTCATACATGGCCCGGGTATTAAACAAAATTGCAGCCCCACAAGTAAAGATAATTGGAGCAATTAGACCCCTCAAGATAAAAATTGCAAATTGTTTTTAAACCCAAGTTAAGGGCCAACCAGTCAAATACTGCATGGAAAATTAGCGGTGAAAGGTTGACAAGTGGCCACCTTGTCTACCACTATAAGTCTTCTTTTTCCACTAGAGATCGTTTTGTCAATAAGTCTTCAATTTGACCCTAATAAAAGCAAGTGATGAGTCTGCCCCACTTTACGAATCCCTTTTGGAAAAATCTAGTGGGACGGAGAATGCGAGCCACAATTGGGTTAGGAATTCAATATAATGAAAGCTGGGTTCGACGTCTTGAAAATTGATATTTTGTGTGTAGGGGTATTTTCGACAATTGATGGTATTATTGTGAGTATCCAGTCATAGTGCATGTGGAAATAGTGTGGCCCTTTACCAAACTTTAATTGATGGCTGTGAAATTTTAGTACCAAAGGACACTAAACAGAGCGGAAATTACCAAGAAAATTCTTAAATTTATTGTACTTGTGCCAATTTAGTTCGATTTTTTTTTATTGTGCCATTAAGTCATAAATCTTTTTACATTTTACTAGTTGAGTCCATCCGCCCAATTTAACTGGTAGTCACTAACGTGGATGTCAGTAGTGCCATGTAGGATGGTCGGTGCTGACATAGATAATTTTCTATAATTTTTTAAGAGTTAATATCACGAAAAATCTTAAACTTGTACAATTGTGCTATGTAGCACCGACACGCGACACGTGACACGCGACACGACACGACACGACACGCGACACGTCATTTCTAAAAAAGTAGAGAATTTCGACACGTTCCGACACGTTAAATATTAAATAAATATTTTTATATATACATATAATTATTTCAAAAATAAAGAGTAAAGTCAATTTATTTAAATAAATTTATTATTTTTCATGATGATTATAATTTATTATTATTCAATATTATTCGTTTTTTTTTTTAAATCACCCTCCACCCTCTCCCTCCAAAAAAGAAAAGAAAAAACGGACATCCCGCCCACGAGCATCCCATTTTAATTTGTTTTTGGCTCTTCTGGCACCATCATATTTTACTTTTATTTTTCCTGCTCTTCCTTGAAAACCCAAATGCACGGTAGCTTAGTTTTAAATTTTTTTCTGCACTCCTTGGAAACCTAAACCTAGCTGCCTCATCCCCCTTTGACTCCCTCCTTGGAAAACTAAATCGTAGCCTCCCTCCTCCTCCTTCTGTGCTCACTGCTCATCCTCCTTGCACGGCACCCATTCCATCTTTTAGAAACCCTTCGAGAGCAGCTTGAAAACTCTCGGAAAACAGCCGCTCCCTCCTCCATTTGCACGATCCTCTTCCTCTCAATCCCTACTCTCTCTTGGTCACCTCGTTGTAGCTGCTCACTCCTCTCTCTTTTGCGGTCGTAGCCTTGTCTCCGGTCCTCTGTCGCGGCCATCTCGGTCGCCTGGTTCTCTCTTCCTCCAGCCTTCTCTCACCGTCGCGGCCTCACTGCTGCTGCCTTGCCTCTGCAGCCTTGCTTCCTCTCCCTCGCCTCGTCTTCACCCTCCATCGCCAACGATTCACTCTCCCTTCACGCTTGCAGATCTGCTCTAGAAACCCAGCCTCTTGCTCGGACACGCTCCGACTTGCGTGTCGAGAAAAGTTGACCACGTGTCGGAAAATCCGACACGTGTTGACCGCGTGTCCGAGTATGTCCGAGCGTGTCGGAGCGTGTCGGACACGCCGACACGTGTCCGACACGACACGGAAGGTTCCCGAGCGTGTCCGTGCTTCATAGCAATTGTGATAAATTTATCCAAACCAATTTTTTGACTATCAAGAATCCCAAACTGGTACATTTGTCATAAATTTAACTTCCGTTAGCTTCTGACAAATTTTATTGTTAAATTTGCTCACATGGATGATACATGGTTACGTGATATGTTGATGTGATAGGTTTACGAGAAAATCCATAGGGTAAATATCACGAAAAATTCAAAACTGATACATTATGTATCTTTTTTAGGAAGTTGTTTTTTGGTTTTTTTTATTTAAAGAAACTAGTGTTATTCGTCAATTCTGGATAAAAAATATCACAGGCAACCGGGAACCAACTTCTTTAATCCAAACAACATTGTACAATCCCAAATCAAGTTTGAATTTTATCAATGAACAGGCAAAAAATTAGACTCAATAGGGTGTAAACAAACTATCCAGAAGTTAATCAATGTCATAGCTTTAGAACACAAAAACACTGGTGGAATCGGCGAGTCGTAGTTGTTGAACTTGTTGAAGAGAAAATCTCGATCGCTGATGGAACAACGATTTTCGGTATTCTCTCGGCTTCAAACTTCGATTACGAACAATCTCCTTTGATCAAATCGTGAGGAACCGCTTCTTTATATCTTGTTTCTGCAAAAAATTTGCAGAAGTCCACCTTGCAAAAGTCCACCGCAAAAGTCTTCAAAAGAGAGGATTAATGGAGAATTCCTCTTGAGAGAAAATCAACGTGGCTCCCGCAGGCGAAGAATTGCTTCGTTTTCTCCTTGCTTGACCGAGTGCGGAGAGAAAATGGAGAGAGATGTAGAGAGAGTTTTTAGTCAGAGAAAACAGATTTTGAAAAAAATGGCCATCCTCCTCAATTTTGGAGGGAAAGTTAGTTATATAGTTTAGGGCAAGATATCTTAGCCCTTGGATTAATCCAAGGTTTAGGGTTGGATCTTCCTAGCTAATTGGTTTGTTAAATTTGTTGAGAGCACCCCTAATTGAGCACATGCCTATTTCAATGGCCATGATACATTCTTAATGAATGGATGATGATCAATCATGTATTACTTGGGGTCTTTTTTTGCAATTTTCATAACATGGGGGGGTCGATTTGCGAATTTCGTAAAATCTATAACAAAATTGGAGTTTGAAAATTAAGGGAGCGGATGCATCGGCCATGAAGTGGGCCAGCAGATGGTGGTTTCCAGCCAATAGATGGTAGGAAAAATTTGCCGGTCAATGCCGGTCAAATTTGGTCAACGACGGTCAACGCCAGGTTAGCTGGGTTGACTTTTTGTTCGAATTTTGCTATGTCTTTTTTTTTTTTTTTTTTCTATAGTTTTGCCCAATTTAAACGAAATCAAATATTTCTATATGAATCGGTTCAAATGAGATGCAATTGAGCTATCTCAAGTTGACTAATTGTGCACAAAATATTCAAATTCATTGAATTCATATTGAAGCGAGGCCACAAGCTAGACTCACATCTTCAATTAAATCTTAACTGGCCAAATTGAAGCTCAATTACTTCAATTGCACACTAGTCTAAAATAGGCCAAGTCGAATTACGTAAATTAAAGCACCTTAGCTGGGCTTTCTAATCTTTGAACACGCCAAATCGACCAAATTAGAATGCATCCAAGCGAATCTCCCAACATTGACCCCGAATTTGGACTCATCTCTTTTTAATGATGTATCGACTAATAATCAAATGTCAACAGCTGCCCCTCTTTGAGTGGGAGTTCGAAGAGGTTCCACTCAAAGATAAAATTGATACTTGCAATTTTTACTTGACTCCACTTTGGAAATAGAAGAAGACAAAATAAATGATATTTGGTTAGAGACGTACCTGGCACTCTCTCTCTCTCTCGTGTAATGGAATGAAGGAAATGAAATCACTAAATGACAAAGGAATGGTTTAAGGATAACCTAGAACCTAAAGAGAAGGTTTAAGGATAACGTAGAACCTAAAGACAAGGTTTATGGATAATCTAGAACCTAAAGACAATGTTTAAGGATAACCTAGAACTTAAGAGACAAGGTTTAAGAATAACCTAGAACTCTAAGAGATAATGTTTAAGGATAACCTGGAACCTAAGAGACAATGTTTATGGATAACCTTGAACCTAAAGATAAGGTTTAAGGATAACCTAGAACCTAAGTCCAAGCCAAAATCTAATGGATGATGTAGAACCTAAAATAAAGATATATGTTGGAATTTAATCGACGGCACGAATCTAAAAGCTACAACTGACAAAGATAAAGCGCCAGTAAACAAAGATAAAGAGTGAATTTCCTTGATTTGTGCTTGGGCGCCCGGGGGGGGTGGTGTGGGGTTCGAGCTTCTAATGAATGACTCATGGTGTTTATAATAGTTTTTGGTAATTGCCTTTTGATCTTTCCGACGGTTTTATTTCCTCAAGCCACTTTTGTTGGTTATCTCCATGTCTCGATAACTTCGTATGCCTCTTATCCATCTTTGTAAACTATAACAACAGGTGTTCCACAATCTTGCTCTTAGACCATGACTGTTCCCTTCAAAAACATGCGCTTCTAGTCTCTTCTACTTCATCAATTTGAAACTTCAAGAAAAGTTTGCTAATATCCCTTCAATAAGTATTCATCGCAACAACTTATACCAATAGCTACTATTAAGGCGAGAATGGTAACTATTCTATTTCAGAAATTAATTTCTATTTCTATTTCTCAAATAAGTTTCTGAACAAAAATATGCGTTTGATAACAATACAAAATTTATATTTCCGTAATAGAAATTCATTTGATAACAATACATAATTTCTTCCTCTCGAGTGGCAATGGGAGGTGATGGGCAGAAAACAACTAGTGACAGGTGGCGGCGAGCAATGGCGAGTGGACAACTGGGTAGTGGACAACTGGGTAGTAGCTAGAGAAGCAATGAAACAAATTTTTATTTCTCATTTTTGTTCCAGAAATAGAATAAAAATTTTAACTTCTGATTTCTATTTCAAACTTATTTTTAAGGTAATTTTTTTTTCAAAAAAAAAAAGAAATTACATTATTAAACAGATTTTTGTTCCAAATTTCTTGTCAAGAACAAAAAAAAAAAAAAAAATGGTTACCTGCGCGCCCTGAACGTTCGCCATCGTATATCGACAATTGAAAATGTGGCATTAGTGAATATCATCATTAACAATCGTATGTTAGTCTTTACACTTGTCGACAAGATGACATACTTGCAGTGATATCCACATGCCACGTATGTAAATGCCCATATTCATGTGCCATTCACGTGGTGTTTGAAGAGCACACGAGGGAAGTGGATTACTCTGACAAGTCAGTTACAGGTAAACATCTTTGTCGTTGATAATTTCTACTATTTTGGAGTTGTTCTTAAGTGACTTCTTTGAATTGTTTTAAATAAGAAAAACAACTGCATATTTCATGATTTTGTTATGCTGGATACTCTCATTTTTAATTTGCTCAAATGTCAAAGTTTTTGTTAGCTATGACTTGGTTCCTATATCCCTGAAAGAAAGTTGAAGTCAACCCTTTCTTTCACTGAGCTAACTGGGTCAGCACAACCCAATGATGTACGGTTTTGATCTAATCGGTATGGTGTTTAGGTGATAAATATTATAGTCGGAGAATTTCAGTAGCTGAATAGAATATGATTTGAAGCAGAAAAATCAAGATTATAACTTTTTGAATAATCTCAGATATCTTCACTGAAAAAATCCAAGAAGCCTTAATTTATTGATGAGAAGACTATGATGGTCAATTCTGAATGAACAAGTTCTGCTTGCAAACAATGTGATGACAGTTTGTTATTACAAGCAAAATATTTGTAACATCTGATCTGTTCGTGTTTCAGAGAACACACGGGCGGCCTATCCCATTGAGTACATACCAAATGCGAAAATCCCGTGTGTTGGCCCGCACCCGAAGAATGTCATTCTCTTGGCATGTGACGCGTTTGGAGTGCTCCCTCCTGTAAGCAAGCTGAGCCTGGCACAGACTATGTACCATTTCATAAGCGGCTATACCGCTCTGGTATGTGTCCAACTGTTGAACTTTGGTTCCTTTGTTGCTCCAAATGCTTAATCTGCAGAAGATGGCGTCTGATTAAGTGCTAACTGTTGATCTGTTCAACAGGTTGCTGGAACAGAGGAGGGTGTCAAGGAGCCGCGTGCAACGTTCTCAGCTTGCTTTGGCGCTGCATTCATAATGTTGCATCCTACCAAGTATGCTGCTATGCTGGCTGAGAAGATGCAGAAGCATGGCGCAACTGGGTGGCTCGTCAACACCGGATGGTCAGGGGGAGGTATGACATGTTTGAGCCCCACTCTGGAGCCAATCTTGTTGCTGCTTTTTTGACACTGAAACCTTTCACATCTATTGTACAGCTATGGCTCTGGCAATCGGATCAAGTTGCCATACACCAGGAAGATCATTGACGCCATACATTCGGGCAGCCTCTTGGAAGCTAGGTACAAGAAGACTGAGGTCTTCGGGCTGGAGATCCTGACCGAGGTCGACGGTGTGCCCTCGGAGATCCTCGATCCTGTGAACACCTGGTCAGACAAGAAGGCCTACAACAACACCCTGTTGAAGCTGGCCGAACAGTTCAAGAACAACTTTGAGACATTCACTGACTACAAGATTGGCGAGAACAGCAAGATGACGGAGGAGATCCTCGCGGCCGGTCTGATCTGCTGATCTCGAGGTGATAAGGGATTGAATGTGTGTGGGGTTTGGGTGATAATATTGGAGCAGGAATAGCAGTATGACATTTAATTTTGGTAGTGTTATTAAGTTTGATTTCCTATGTGCCTGTGTCTAAAAGTACCAGGTTTTGGGACTTACCTCCGCTAAGCATCTTTAGAATGGTCATGTTTCACTTGCTCGGTTTTAACATCAAACTTGTTCTCTCTCTCTCCCTCGCTCCGTGCGCAACATCACGGCTCAGGATTGATCTTGTTGCTTTCATGTGACTGGACTTTCACTTTATCCGCCATTTCAAAAGTAATTGAAGGTGAAAAGGTGGAGAGGATCAAGGATTGAGTTTAGCTTGCTGCTTTGTTCTCCCATGGCATATGCGCAAATGTTTACTCAGAGATAAACCCAGAATGGACAGCGGTAAAGTTGGGATAGTTGAGATGACTTTCCATGATATGGTGGATTTAGCTTGCTGAATCAAGTAGAAAATCAAGTGGTGAATTACAAAAAACTGTGGAAGTAGATTACAAGATAGTTACTCATTTGATGACAACTAACGCCCCTCTCAAGTTGAAGTGTAGATATCCTGGACACTCGACTTGCTGTAGAGATGGGGAAAATCAAGCATGGCGGTCCCTTGGTGAACATGTCCTCGATGGTTTGAGGGTGCATAAGAAGTCCGTATGACTCCTCAGGACAGTTTCTTTTGTCGATGAAATGACGGTCAATCTACATGTGCTTTGTTTTGGCAACAAAAACTAGAGTATTCACTACGGCAAGAAATATGCAGCTTACCTTAACCAGATGGAGAGCTACCCGTAGATGCGGTTTCTATCTCATGGAAGTATGATCTTCATGTACAATATTGGTCCAGAAATAGCAAGATAGACGAGTCTGTCTACTGGACGATGGCACGTTCTTGGGTCGCCGAGAACATTATTGCCGTTTGTGTTAGTTCATTTGCTAATTGACAGCATATTAAAACTAAAAGACAGGAACCAATCATGAGGCATGTGGAAGCAATAGATCTGGAATCCCATAGGAGCAACGTTCACATCTGGAAGTTTTTAATGGCAGGCGTGTTGGAGGAAAGAGGAGAAGAATGAAAAGATAGAAGGACCAAAATGAAAGAGGAAAGAGAGGGTGGAGTATAGGGGTGTCCGTGGTTCGGGTTGCTTATGAAAGCCCGACCTGACCCAAAACACTACACGATATGCTTGACTTGACCCTACTTGACTTGAATATCATACAACCCAAGAGAACGGGTCAGATTAAAAAAAAAAAAAAGAACGGGTCAGATTGAGTCGAGCCGGTGTCGATTAGTTTCATCCTTGTTGTACACATGCAGAGAGAGAGAGAGATCAGGTTGTGGGGGGGTGTCAAAGCCCGACCCAGCCCCAACCCAACAATACCTACATCTAAAAATCCCTACTCGATGAAGACTATGGCCCAACCCTAAAATTCCCTGATTATTGGGCCAGGCTCTAGAGTACACTCCGATTCCGAAAAGAGTCACCGTCTCCTATTCGTAGGTTACCATTGTCCTGAGCTTAGAGAAGGGGCTGTTACCGCAGGCTCTAACCTGGGTGGGCTGGGCTGGTCAGGTCCTTGGGCCTAACGGGCCGGCCCAAGCATGGCCCATTATCTCTAATAGTGTGATGTTCGGCCACATTAAGAATAAAATACATGTGGCCGAACGGTCACATTCATCTTTAAAAAATGAAAAAAAAAATTCAATTTCTACAAAATTCAAACCCCCTCTTATTTTCACGATCATGCACTTCTCCTTACTTAAAAATAAAAATAAAAATAAGAATGGCGATCTCTGTTGAAGGATATTTACAAGCTTGGAATTCGCAATTGACTTAAATTATTGGCGGTGCCCAACCCATTCTCCAGATGGCTTGCCAACTCTGAAAGAACTTTCTTGGACAAGGGTCAAATGTTTGGAAGACATTCAACATTATGGACCTCCTCAGTGGCAAGAAGAAGGTTGTTTATTTGGTATGTGCTGTGAAATTATCTTTGAAATCTAGTGGCCAGATGACTTACTCGAAAAGACAACAAGACAAATATGTCATTGAAATGGTCAAGCCCAAGAAGAGGCCCGCTACCAGAAAAAAAAAATGTGTTTTTATCAATCTGTTTAGTACTGTGTTTTTAATTATTAGGTTGTAATTTTTTCTTATGAGATTGTATTTATCTAAGTTAGATTCTTATGTATATGTATTTTGACAGCTGTAATTTGTATGGTATTATTCGAATTTTTTTTAATGAGATGAATTCGTTTAAGTCGGAGTCTTACATACTATGCTGCGTATTTCGTTCTTGTTCAATTATCGCTACTTGGGACTCCCTATAAACGACCATGAAGTGTAAATAATTTATTTTATTGAAAATTTATTTTTTAATTATTTAATAAAAAACCTTACCTGGGCAAAACGTGCTCGAGCGTAACGCGGGGCCTAGCACAGCCCATTGGCCTCGGCACAGTCGGGAGCCATTGCTAGTCATGACTCGTGAGAACAATTTCCTCAGTATATACAGATATTCTAGCAAAAATAATTCCGTTATCGAGATGGTAACTCATAAGCTGATGCAACAAGATTCATCGGTCCCAGAAAAAACACACCACTCACTAAATTGGGTTCCATCAATATGAAATTAAGGTTCTATCTATTAGCATTTTCGTAAAATTGATCGTTTGTAATAGGAAAAATTATTCAAAAAATCATGAACTTATTGCATTTTTATCAATTCAGTCTTAAACTTTTCAATTTTACCAATTCGATTCTAAATATTTTTAGTTCTTGCTAATTCAATCCATCCGATCAATTTTGATCAGAAATTGCTAATGTGGACAGTCGACGTTGACGTGGCACATTTTTAAACAATATTTTAATAATATATATATTTTTACTTTCTTTTCTTTTTCTTTTTGGTGTTTTGGATCTAGTGGGCAACCCTTGCTAGCCAAAGAAACCCCCCAAAAAAAGCCAAAAAATTAAATAAAAAGAAGAAAAAAAAATTAAAAATTAAAATATTATTAAAAAAGTGCCACATTAGAGTCAACTATCCACATCAATAATTTCTAATCAAAATCGGTTGGATGGATTGAATTGACAATAAATGAAAAGGTTTAGGACTTAATTGGCAAAATTAAAAGATTAATGATTGAATTGGTAAAAGTGCAATAGGTTTATGACTTTTTGAATAATTTTCCCCTTAAAATAATTAGCTAATGAAAAATGTTTTAACTAAGGACAATAATATATATCTAGATATCTTTATGAATGCATAAAACATTTTTTGTCAATTCATTTTTGTAAGCAATACGGTATAAGTGATCATTTTTATTAGAATACCTTTTCTTTTCCAATTTTTTTTTTTCACAAAATAGAAGGAGCTTAAAATTATGCCCTCTTTGATGTTTGATTGCCTTCTTGACTATTGGCTAATTATCTATCCCGAGTTCCACAAAGGTCGTCAAAAAATGTTCATTTGATACTATTGCATTATTTCTCCTGTTTCTTACTCTACTCTCCCAATCTTAGATTTGCCTATCTAGTTATAAATAAGTATTTCGTCTACAATTTCAATAGCATTCACAAAAGCTCTAGTGTCAAATCCTATGCTTGTTCAACATGTTTTTGCTAAAAGTTTTGGCATCCCGCATTTGCTAAAGGGTTTGCTCTCACAAATATAAGATCCGAACTTGTTTAACATGTTTTTGTTAGTGTTAAAGACATTGAACTTAGGCACACATTACTAAAAGACAAATCCATAGCTACATAAATGATCCTCCTACCATGTGTTCATCACTGATGATAATGATTTGTCATGTATTCTTTTGTCATCTGATTGGAGAGTGATCTTGTTGCATGCACCTGCGGCTGACAGTGCACTGCTGTACCTGTGTATTTGTATGAAGGAGTTGCTTCCAAAGTAGAATGTGGGTTGGCTAACCGTTGGTTCAACTTTTCTGAGAAGTCAATGAGGTCATAATTGTTTCCTCACAAGTGTGAATGAGGCTGGCCATGACCTTCAAGCATAAAATTTCCTAAATGTGTTGTCTAATCTTAAGCAGAGATGACTTGTTCTATTTGGTTGTGTAATTGTAGTTACTATCATGCAATGTTTATCTACATACCAGAAGTTACTGAATTGTATAGGATTTTAAGAGAATATACTCGAAGAAATGGGTAACTAAAATATTGGAGTTGTTTAGGGCAATAACCAGGAAGTTTACTTTTCTGTATGCAGGTTGCTTGTCATCTTTTGTGTGATTAGCATGTTAAATCACGTGGATCGAGGAGTGATAGCCAGTAATGGTGTAAATGGTAGTCGGAGTACTTGCACAAAGGATGGAAAATGCACTTCAGGCAGAGGAATCCAGTAAGTAAAGAATTTTGTTTTGTCTGATTATGCAGAACAGTCTATTGTTTCGGTATCATGGGACCTTTATATTGGACATTTTGAGACCTAGTACTGGTTGTTATTGCCAATCTAAAGCAGATTGAATGTGAAATTGAGGTTAATCTTTTTTTCTGAACAAGAACCAGAATTTGTATTCCTGTACTGCCATTCTCATCTTTTTCCCAATTTGCTGAAAATATCATAATGATTGACATATCTAGTATTCCATTGGAGGCTTTTGATTTTCTTCTTATTGGGGTTCCTTTTTATGTTTTCAGACTATACAGTTTTGTCTAATGTAAAAAAACTTCTTAAGATCCAACATAATTCTATTAATAAAAGTTTGTTGAATAGTAAAGAAATGTAAGCTGACAATCTCCACTGCATTGCACCGGTCTCCATTTTTATCATCTTCCTAAGTTGAAGCCGAAATTCCATCCTATTCTCCTTTAAAATTTTCTTGGCAATTTTTCTCTTACCATCATTATTGTAATCATAGCTAGTTTTTCAAGCATTTAGGAATTTATAGTATAGTGTTGATGTCTTATAACCTTATCATAGCACTTTGGTTGCAGGGGGGACTTTGACTTGAATAATTTTCAGGATGGTGTCTTGTCATCTGCATTTATGGTTGGACTTCTTGTTGCATCCCCTGTATTTGCTTCACTAGCAAAGAGGTAATGCCCAATTCCGGTACAGCTTGGATACCCTATGTGCTTTGCCCAATGTTACTAATTCTATATGAAGAACTTGTCATTCACGGAATGGTGAGAGAACGATTGTGGGATTTTCAGAGTGACTAAATCACTTCTAGTTTTAACAGAGCAAGGCATGTTTAGCACAGGTCATGATGGAAACCTTGGTCTTTTGATTGGTGTCATTCTTTGGTTGCGTGGGCTTGGAAGATGTCCTTAGTCAGGGATCTCATGCCGTTGCAAGATAATCTTGAATATTTTTCCACATACTTAAGATGGCTTGGCTTATATTGTCATAATATCCTGAAGAGTTTCCAAATCAATGTAGCTGCTTTGAATATAATATAGACATAATCATTTTGAAAATATGATATAGACTACACTTGCTTTTATTGTGCGTGATTTGTATATGCTTCTCCTCTGCATGATATATTTGAAAACCTTAGTTGGTGTTAATTATTTAGTATTTTAGCTATATCTTCCTGTGCTGAAGCAATTTTATCATATGGTTTGGTGAATTTCTTCCACTCTATACTAATAACTGTTTTGCCTTCTTTTTTTCTAGTTTTAAGTAGGTACTGATGTACATTACTTTAAAACTTTGCTCATAATTTCAGTGCCACATACTTAGACAGCAGGTATACAATGAACAATTTGGAGGGGCCAAGGTTAAGATTTGGCTAATATAGGATGGTGGACTCTATCATACATTTACATTTATCAAATTTTTCCAAATATTAGGAACCTGTAACATAAGATATGTTAGACGTAAACGGGTATGGGGTTTACATGCTCAATGTACTCACTTTTGTCATTTATTACCAACATATATTAAATGATAATTAGTCTGATCGCTTTCTTATGAGCTGAAAGAAAGCCCAGAACAATAAGGTTACTAGTCCATTATTTCATTAGTTTTGGCAAGATACAACCACAAATGAAAAACTAAAATAGCATTTGAAAGTTGAGAATCCAATTTGATTTGTAAAAAAACTGTAGTTGTCATTCACTGAGCTCACTCGCTCACATTTAGTGGCTCATCTTTAACCTTTATGAATCTTCCAATCCTTGACTTCAAGAAGAGTGACTTACCTCCAATTTTTCTAATTGCCCTCCTTGTTTCTATTATTGATGTGTTTATCTTTTGTAATTTTAGCTAATATGCCATTTGGTTTTATATGTTAATTATGTTGATATGAAAGTTTTTCTTGCAAAAAAAAAAAAATGTTAAAAAGAACATAGAAACTTCGTGAGAATCAATTGGTTGAAATTTGGAATTTTGTGTCCAGAAGATTGGTTCTAGTGTAAGGATCCCATGACTGTGTTCCTATGCACCTCTAATACTGAGTGCATTATTGTTGTCTTTCAGTTCTCACAATCTTCAATCAGTTTTTGCAACCTTCAGTGTTCGCTCTTGTAGGAATCGTTTATAATATTGACTTATTAATAACTTCTTCTCTAAAATATTTCACACCCCCCCACTCCCCCCGCGACTTCTTCCCCTTCCCCTTCCCCTTCCCTTTCTCTCTTCCCTCTTGAATTTGTCATGGTGGTAAGGGAAGTTTTTATCTTCAGAAAGTTGATAGTTGTTAAATAATATTTCTTAGAACTCCCACTTTTTCTCTCTTATTGATGGAAAATATATGGTCATCATCATTATAAGTTATCTGTTGTCTGTATATTCCTGTTGTTAATTGTTTCAGTGTTAAACATTCTCCATTTCTAATAAAAAAATTGGCTGCATCTTTCTTGATTGCTGCAGGTTACAGGTTTTAAGTATGCACAGTTTATCTTTCTCTTCATTTTGTTATAAAAATTCTTACATAATTTTTTCGCTTTCCAGTATCAATTCATTTAGGCTCGTCGGAGTTGGATTATCTGTTCGGACACTGGCTGCAGCTGGGTGTGGTAGTTCATTTAGCTTCTGGTTTATCGTGATATGCCGGATGTGAGTATGGAAGCTTTGCGGCTATTACATTCTAAATTGTAATTTTTGGTACCTTAACTTTAAAATTGTGCTAAGGGCTTACAGTTTCGGGTTTACTTCTTAAAGGCTGGTTGGAGTTGGGGAGGCTTCTTTCATAAGTCTAGCAGCGCCTTTTATAGATGACAATGCACCTGTTGCTCAGGTGCGCCACACCTATTGCTGTTAGAATAAGCACACTTCTTGTGGATAAGTAATTGTTAAGTTTGCTGTAAATATTATTCTTATTCCTGGGAACAATATTAGCTAAGATTTTATTATTTCTGGCAGAAAACAGCATGGCTTGCAATGTTTTACATGTGTATACCAACTGGAGTAGCTTTGGGCCATGTGTATGGAGGATTAGTAAGTTGTTTATTCCCTCACATTCGCTCTTTCATTTTGCTGATTATGTCTGGGCTAGGAGTATGACAGGCTTTCAATCTGCATCCTTTGAACATGCCAAGTCTAAGTAGATCAATATAGAGGCAGTAGTATCACTTGTCAACTGCCTGGTGGAAAATTTGTTCTTTTGGTTGCTGCCTGGTGGCATTTGCCAGCTATAATTATTTGCCATTTGCTGAAGTTTTGATAAATTGACCTCTTCTTCCCTTTTGTTTTAGGTTGGAGATCATTTCAATTGGCGGTATGCATTTTGGGGTGAGGCTGTGTTGATGTTTCCATTTGCTGTTTTGGGATTTGTAATGAAGCCTCTGCAGCTAAAAGGTGCATTTCCATCTAGAGTGCGGCAAGATTCTATCTGGTCTTTGCCTATAAAGAAGAAGATATCTGTTTTTTAGACCCAAAAATTAGCGTATCACCGCAGGTTTTGCTCCCGTTGATTCAAAAAAGTCGGTGGCATCCATTGAAACAGCTGCTATTGTGACTGAAGGTAATTATTCTTCTAATATTGTGTGCTAGAATTTCCAGATAGTATTGCACTTTCTTTTGTCTTATCTTAAAATTTTTAATTTGTTATTTCATGTACTTTGGCAAAAACTTTCAGTAAGACCTTTTTCTTATTATAGTCCATAAGAAGCAACCAAAGCCATTGATGCAACAGTACAATACTTGCTCACAAGCTTCAAGAATGAAAGAGTTCAATTTGCATTTTGTTAGGGCCATTAAAATATTGCACATTTTTTTTTTTTTTTTTGGCTTTTGCTTGGTTTAAGATTTCTTTTGGCAAGTGGATGTAACACAGCTCAAAAAAGAAAGTACGCCAACTTAGTGACACCATGTATTGAATCCTAGTGATCAGTCAACAATACTTGAATAGTCTTGTACCTTTTCTGGTACGATATGCAAACAAAGGATAAATTCATTATTCTGGTGGATTGATGTCTTATTGTGGTCACGTTGCTCCATTTCATGACCTGTCTCATGATTACTATTTGCATGATTGATATTTTTAAATCTGCAATGGACGACTGGATAATCTTTGATTTTTCTCCTTTTTTTGGATTGCTATAATAGGAAAAATTCTTTGGTTCAGTTAATAAATTTAAGGGTGTTATAACCTCTTATCTCATCCGAGTTTGCAACATGATTTGTTGGACTCTGCTGAAAAAAAGGAATTAATGTTCCTACTTCTAATGTAGGCAACCACTTCCCTGGCAGTAGTTTGTATAATATCTACTTTCTTCTAGTTTTTAAATGTTTCCTATTTTCTCGAGCAGATGCATCGAGTATTAATCCCTCTAAACTGGTTGGAAATGAAAGTACTGGTAGTGAAGCTTATCATGAGCCATCCAAGTAAGTGGTTCTCTAATGGAGAGATCTATAGGTGTATTAACTTATCTACTATTTCTGCATGTATGTCTTAAATATGTTAATCATCAATGAAATGGCATCTCCAACAACGAATATTTTGAAGCACCAAGGCTGGAAAACTGAAAGAGTTTCATAAATGTTGATCAGTTGACAGTGAAGTTACTTGTTGTCGCATTCCAAATTAGGTTAATGTTTGCAGTTAACTTTTGTCTGTAATTTTTCTCGAGAATATAAGGCTTACTTTTATAGTATAGTTTTAACAGCTTGAACATAAAAAATACATATAGTTGTTTAAGATCACTAATGATCATATTGAACTGCACACAAATGAGTCATACTAGAAAAGTCTCTCATTGAAATATTGTAGTGTGTTGGTCAATTTATTCTATAACTAATTAGTTAAACTTTTGAGCAAATTGTAAGCTCCATTAGATATGTTAATGGGCTTAGCTTGGTTTCCTCTCTATAATCTTTACGGGGAAGTTATCAGATTTTTGCTTTGTGATCCACCAAGTGTTATCGGAATATCACTATTGTGGTAGCACTGGGTTAGGTCCAACTCGAGAACCAACCTAGTCAAAGTTCAATTCCCAATGTGAAGGCTGCATTCGCCAATTCTACCCTGAAATTGTTTCTCAAATGAACTAATTTCGAACTTGTTTTGGAACAAAAAATGATCCAAAAACTACATAACTAGTTGACCAATGTATGCATTTGTAATAAACTAGTATGGCATCTATTTTCATTTGGGATTTTTACTCAAAACATAATAATGATCTAGTGCCCAAATAGAACTAGCAACTGGCCTCGTGCCAGCTAGTTTAGAAACCAATGATTGTAGAATTGATCGGTTAGGTTGGAATGGGGGTCACAAGGTCTATTCCCATTTTAACTCGAGCATTGATTCATCCTAAAACTAATCACACTACGGATTTTAGATGTAATAAGGATATAAATGAAAAGAAGTAAAGTTTGTTTATTAATACACGAATCCCTTCAACGAACTTATCAATTTACCTTTCCTTCTTATATTTTCCTTCATCGAAACAAAATTGTGCTTTTAGAATCATGTCCCTTGTCTCCTATTCTTTCCTATTAAACCGAGTTTTAAAAGGTGTATGTCAATAGAAAAATAATTGGTATAGAGCAACGAGAGATGCAGATTTTTTATACATTCGCTAAAGGTTTGAAGTGCTATATGTTGTTAATGAGTGCATAGCCTTAAGCCCCTGAATTGAAAATTCAAAAATTTGGACACTACCCCGTCCTGACTATAACAGCAATGGCTACTCACCATGTCAGGATGATATTCCAGTGCGCCTTCGAAGGTGACCAAGTGATGGGAAAATGAGCGGCCAAATCGATGATATTCCTCAGAATTTTGAAAACCTTCCTTCCTACTAGTCGATTTTTTATTTTTTCACGTGTCACTATCACATAACATGACTTGATGCCCGAAATTTCATGTTTGCTTGAACCACTCGGATAAACCTATGGCAGGACTGGGAGGCAATGATAGATTATAGAGATCAATAAGTGACTTGGCGTGGTAAGTGTACGTGTAGAAGGGAATGCGTAAGATCCAAAACCAATTTCATGCCAAGGCCATGCTATGACTTTTTACACTGCTCAAATGCGCTTGTGTGGGCTGCAAATCCATGCGCTTGTCCTGACCTCTGGGCTCTCGGTGAAAAACAGCCTCATCACTCACTTGCTCACCAATCTGGTGATTTTAGGTGACGTTCAGTACGCTTGCAAACTGTTCGATGAAATGCACAAACCAAGAATTTTCTTGCGGAACACCCTGATCTGGGGATATGCGAAGAATGACATGCCCATGGAGTCAGTTTCGCTCTATGGAAGGATGAGTTCTCTCGGTGTTCGCCCTGACAGATTTACTTTTCCATTTGTGGTGAAGGCATTCGCTGAGCTGCCCGAGTGCTGGGCCGCTTTGACTATCCATGACCACGTGATAAAATATGGGCTTGAGTATAATGCCACGGTGAGAAATGAATTGATGATAATGTACGTGAAGTTTGGGGATGTGGGATTGGCTGATTACTTGTTTGAGACTATGATAGAGAGAGATCTAGTGGCTTGGAATTCTTTCATTGCAGCATGCGTGCAAATGGGGTATGCTAGTAAGGCCCTCGCATTATTCCATCAGATGGGCTTGGCCAAGATCAAGCCTGATGCCGTGACTATTGTTAATGCTCTATCGGCATGCAGTCAGTTGGGATGTTTAAACATTGGCAGTAAAATTTATGACTCTGCCTTATATGATGGGATGGAGAGCAATATTCCGTTGAGAATGCACGGCTCGACATGTGTATGAAATGTGGTAGTACTCATATGGCAAGAACTTTATTTGATGAAATGCGTCTTAGCAATGTTGTTTCGTGGAGCATGATGATTTTAGGCTACGCAGTTAATGCGAAGAGTGAAGAAGCTTTGGCTCTGTTCTCTAGAATGCAGAATGAAGGGCCAAAACCAAATTATGTCACTTATCTTGGAGTTTTATCTGCTTGTAGTCATGCTGAACTCGCTGAAGAAGCCACAGTTTACATATGCACGTATTTCAACAGCCATAACAACACATGAACATAAAGTCGTCGAGAGAAATAAAACAAGTGAAGTTAGAAGCTCGAGATTGGCATCTGTTAGAAACAACTCACGTGCTTTAATATTATTCAGGTTTAGAGATATAATAGAATTTGTTAAGTTTGTAGTTCATCTTCTTCATTGAGCTAAGTTTTTCGATTATGGTGAAACAAGAGAGAATAATAGAGATAGTTTAAGAGAGTTGTAGAGAAGAGCAAATTGTCGGATGAATGTAATCTTCATTTGATTAATGAAATACTAAGTATTTTTCATTCATCTTCATCTTTTGTTCTGCTCATCTGTTCTTTACAGTTAAAAGTAGTAAAGAAAGATGCTAAGTCATTGAAGAAGCCACAATTTACATGTGCACGTATTTCAACAACCTAACAATACATCAACATAAAGTCGTCGAGAAAAATAAAACAAGTGAAGTTAGAAGCTCGAGATTGGCATCGGTTAGAAGCAACTCAATGTGTTTTAATATTATTCAGATTTAGAGATAAACAGAATTTGTTAAGTTTGTAGTTCATCTTTTTTCTTGAGCTAAGTTTTTTGATTATGGTGAAACAAGAGAGAATAACACAGATAGTGTAAGAGAGTTGTAGAGAAGAGCAAGCTGTCGGATGAATGTAGTCTTTATTTGGTTCATGAAATACAGAGTATTTTTCATTCATCTTCATTTTTTGTTCTGTTAATCTCTTCTTCACAGTTCAAAATAAAAAAGAAAGATGCTGAACTCATTGAAGAAGCCACAATTTACATATACACGTATTTCAACAGCCACAACAACACATGAACATAAAGTCGTCCAGAGAAATAAAGCAAGTGAAGTTATAAGCTCGAGATTGGCATTTGTTAGAAGCAACTCACGTGCTTTAATATTATTCAGGTTTAGAGATATAACAGAATTTGTTAAGTTTGTAATTGATCTTCTTCCTTGAGCTTTGTTTTCAATTATGGTGAAACAAGAGAGAATAACAAAGAGAGAGATAGTGTAAGAGAGTTGTAGAGAAGAGTAAGTCGTCGGATGAATGTACTCTTCATTTGATTTATGAAATACAGAGTATTTTTCATTCATCTTCATCTTTTGTTCTGTTCATCTGTTCTTCACAGTTAAAAGCAATAAAAAAAGATGCTGAACTTGTCGAAGAAGCCGCAGTTTACATGTGCACGTATTTCAACAGCCATAACAACACATGAACATAAAGTCATTGAGAGAAATAAAGCAAGTGAAGTTAGAAGTTCGAGATTGAAATCTGTTAGAAGTAACTCACGTGCTTTAATATTATTAAGGTTTAGAGATATAACTGAATTTGTGATGTTTGTAGTTGATCTTCATCTTTTGTTATGTTCATCTGTTCTTCACAGTTAAAGGCAGTAAAAAAGATGTTGAACTTGTTGAAGAAGCCACAGTTTACATGTGCATGTATTTCAACAGTCATAACAAGACATGAACATAAAGTCGTCGAGAGAAATAAAGCAAGTGAAGTTAGAAGATCGAGATTGGCATCTATTAGAAGCAACTCACGTGCTTTAATATTATTGAGGTTTAGAGATATAACTGAATTTGTGATGTTTGTAGTTCATCTTCTTCTTTGAGCTCTGTTTTTCGATTATGGTAAAACAAGAGAGAATAACAGAGAGAGAGATAGTGTAAGAGAGTTGTAGAGAAGAACAAATGTCGGATGAATGTACTCTTCATTTGATTCATGAAATACATAGTATTTTTCATTCATATTCATATTTTTGTTTTGTTCATCTATTCTTCACAGTTAAAGGCAGTAAAAAAGATGCTGAACTCGTTGAAGAAGTCACAGTTTACATGTGCACGTATTTCAACAGCCATAACAACACATGAATATAAAGTCATTTAGAGAAATAAAGCAAGTGAAGTTAGAAGTTCGAGATTGACATCTGTTAGAAGCAACTCACGTGCTTTAATATTATTAAGGTTTAGAGATATAACTGAATTTGTGATGTTTGTAGTTGATCTTCTTCATTGAGCTCTGTTTTTCGATTATGGTGAAACAAGAGAGAATAACAGAGAGAGAGATAGTGTAAGAGAGTTGTAGAGAAGAACAAATGTCGGATGAATGTACTCTTCATTTGATTCATGAAATACATAGTATTTTTCATTCATATTCATCTTTTTGTTTTGTTCATCTATTCTTCACAGTTAAAGGCAGTAAAAAAGATGCTGAACTCGTTGAAGAAGTCACAGTTTACATGTGCACGTATTTCAACAGTCATAACAAGACATGAACATAAAGTCGTCGAGAGAAATAAAACAAGTGAAGTTAGAAAATCAAAATTGTCATCTGTTAGAAGTAACTCACGTGCTTTAATATTATTCAGGTTTAGAGATATAACAAAATTTGCTAAGTTTGTAATTGATCTTCTTCCTTGAGCTCTGTTTTTCGATTATGGTGAAACAAGAGAGAATAACAGAGAGAGATAGTGTAAGAGAGTTGTAGAGAAGAGCAAGCTGTTGGATGAATGTACTCTTCATTTTATTCGTGAAATATAGAGTATTTTTCATTCATCTTCATCTTTTGTTCTGTTCATCTGTTCTTCACAATTAAAGGCAGTAAAAAAGATGTTGAACTTGTTGAAGAAGCCACAGTTTACATGTGCACGTATTTCAACAGTCATAACAAGACATGAACATAAAGTCGTCGAGAGAAATAAAGCAAGTGAAATTAGAAGATCAAGATTGGCATCTATTAGAAGCAACTCACGTGCTTTAATATTATTGAGGTTTAGAGATATAACAGAATTTGTTAAGTTTGTAATTGATCTTCTTCCTTGAGCTTTGTTTTCAATTATAGTGAAACAAGAGAGAATAACAAAGAGAGAGATAGTGTAAGAGAGTTGTAGAGAAGAGTAAGTCGTCGGATGAATGTACTCTTCATTTGATTTATGAAATACAGAGTATTTTTCATTCATCTTCATCTTTTGTTCTGTTCATCTGTTCTTCACAGTTAAAAGCAATAAAGAAATATGCTGAACTTGTCGAAGAAGCCGCAGTTTATATGTGCACGTATTTCAACAGCCATAACAACACATGAACATAAAGTCATTGAGAAAAATAAAGCAAGTGAAGTTAGAAGTTCGAGATTGACATCTGTTAGAAGTAACTCACTTGCTTTAATATTATTAAGGTTTAGAGATATAACTGAATTTGTAATGTTTGTAGTTGATCTTCATCTTTTGTTCTGTTCATCTGTTCTTCACAGTTAAAGGCAGTAAAAAAGATGTTGAACTTGTTGAAGAAGCCACAGTTTACATGTGCATGTATTTCAACAGTCATAACAAGACATGAACATAAAGTCGTCGAGAGAAATAAAGCAAGTGAAGTTAGAAGATCGAGATTGGCATCTATTAGAAGCAACTCACGTGCTTTAATATTATTGAGGTTTAGAGATATAACTGAATTTGTGATGTTTGTAGTTCATTTTCTTCTTTGAGCTCTGTTTTTCGATTATAGTGAAACAAGAGAGAATAACAGAGAGAGAAATAGTGTAAGAGAGTTGTAGAGAAGAGCAAACCGTCGGATGAATGTACTCTTCATTTGATTTATGAAATACAGAGTATTTTTCATTCATCTTCATCTTTTGTTCTGTTCATCTGTTCTTCACAGTTAAAAGCAGTAAAGAAAGATGTTGAACTTGTCGAAGAAGCCGCAGTTTACATGTGCACGTATTTCAACAGCCATAACAACACATGAACATAAAGTCATTGAGAGAAATAAAGCCAGTGAAGTTAGAAGTTCGAGATTGGCATCTATTAGAAGCAACTCACGTGCTTTAATATTATTGAGGTTTAGAGATATAACTGAATTTGTGATGTTTGTAGTTCATCTTCTTCTTTGAGCTCTATTTTTCGATTATGGTAAAACAAGAGAGAATAACAGAGAGAGAGATAGTGTAAGAGAGTTGTAGAGAAGAACAAATGTCGGATGAATGTACTCTTCATTTGATTCATGAAATACATAGTATTTTTCATTCATATTCATATTTTTGTTTTGTTCATCTATTCTTCACAGTTAAAGGCAGTAAAAAAGATGCTGAACTCGTTGAAGAAGTCACAGTTTACATGTGCACGTATTTCAACAGCCATAACAACATATAAAGTCATTTAGAGAAATAAAGCAAGTGAAGTTAGAAGTTCGAGATTGACATCTGTTAGAAGCAACTCACGTGCTTTAATATTATTAAGGTTTAGAGATATAACTGAATTTGTGATGTTTGTAGTTGATCTTCTTCATTGAGCTCTGTTTTTCGATTATGGTGAAACAAGAGAGAATAACAGAGAGAGAGATAGTGTAAGAGAGTTGTAGAGAAGAACAAATGTCGGATGAATGTACTCTTCATTTGATTCATGAAATACATAGTATTTTTCATTCATATTCATCTTTTTGTTTTGTTCATCTATTCTTCACAGTTAAAGGCAGTAAAAAAGATGCTGAACTCGTTGAAGAAGTCATAGTTTACATGTGCACGTATTTCAATAGTCATAACAAGACATGAACATAAAGTCGTCGAGAGAAATAAAGCAAGTGAAGTTAGAAAATCAAGATTGTCATCTGTTAGAAGTAACTCACGTGCTTTAATATTATTCAGGTTTAGAGATATAACAAAATTTGCTAAGTTTGTAATTGATCTTCTTCATTGAGCTCTGTTTTTCGATTATGGTGAAACAAGAGAGAATAACACAGATAGTGTAAGAGAGTTGTAGAGAAGAGCAAGCTGTTGGATGAATGTACTCTTCATTTTATTCGTGAAATATAGAGTATTTTTCATCAATCTTCATCTTTTGTTCTGTTCATCTGTTCTTCACAATTAAAGGCAGTAAAAAAGATGTTGAACTTGTTGAAGAAGCCACAGTTTACATGTGCACGTATTTCAACAGTCATAACAAGACATGAACATAAAGTCGTCGAGAGAAATAAAGCAAGTGAAGTTAGAAGATCAAGATTGGCATCTATTAGAAGCAACTCACGTGCTTTAATATTATTGAGGTTTAAAGATATAACAGAATTTGTTAAGTTTGTAATTGATCTTCTTCCTTGAGCTTTGTTTTCAATTATGGTGAAACAATAGAGAATAACAAAGAGAGAGATAATGTAAGAGAGTTGTAGAGAAGAGTAAGTCGTCGGATGAATGTACTCTTCATTTGATTTATGAAATACAGAGTATTTTTCATTCATCTTCATCTTTTGTTCTGTTCATCTGTTCTTCACAGTTAAAAGCAATAAAGAAAGATGCTGAACTTGTCGAAGAAGCCGCAGTTTATATGTGCACGTATTTCAACAGCCATAACAACACATGAACATAAAGTCATTGAGAAAAATAAAGCAAGTGAAGTTAGAAGTTCGAGATTGACATCTGTTAGAAGTAACTCACGTGCTTTAATATTATTAAGGTTTAGAGATATAACTGAATTTGTGATGTTTGTAGTTGATCTTTATCTTTTGTTCTGTTCATCTGTTCTTCACAGTTAAAGGCAGTAAAAAAGATGTTGAACTTGTTGAAGAAGCCACAGTTTACATGTGCATGTATTTCAACAGTCATAACAAGACATGAACATAAAGTCGTCGAGAGAAATAAAGCAAGTGAAGTTAGAAGATCGAGATTGGCATCTATTAGAAGCAACTCACGTGCTTTAATATTATTGAGGTTTAGAGATATAACTGAATTTGTGATGTTTGTAGTTCATTTTCTTCTTTGAGCTCTGTTTTTCGATTATGGTGAAATAAGAGAGAATAACAGAGAGAGAAATAGTGTAAGAGAGTTGTAGAGAAGAGCAAGCCGTCGGATGAATGTACTCTTCATTTGATTTATGAAATACAGAGTATTTTTCATTCATCTTCATCTTTTGTTCTGTTCATCTGTTCTTCACAGTTAAAAGCAATAAAGAAAGATGTTGAACTTGTCGAAGAAGCCGCAGTTTACATGTGCACGTATTTCAACAGCCATAACAACACATGAACATAAAGTCATTGAGAGAAATAAAGCAAGTGAAGTTAGAAGTTCGAGATTGGCATCTATTAGAAGCAACTCACGTGCTTTAATATTATTGAGGTTTAGAGATATAACTGAATTTGTGATGTTTGTAGTTCATCTTCTTCTTTGAGCTCTGTTTTTCGATTATGGTAAAACAAGAGAGAATAACAGAGAGAGAGATAGAGTAAGAGAGTTGTAGAGAAGAACAAACTGTCGGATGAATGTATTCTTCATTTGATTCATGAAATACATAGTATTTTTCATTCATATTCATCTTTTTGTTTTGTTCATCTGTTCTTCACAGTTAAAGGCAGTAAAAAAGATGCTGAACTCGTTGAAGAAGCCACGGTTTACATGTGTACGTATTTCAACAGCCGTAACAACACATGAACATAAAGTCGTCGAGAGAAATAAAGCAAGTGAAATTAGAAGCTCGAGATTGGCATCTGTTAGAAGCAACTTACGTGCTTTAATATTATTCAGGTTTAGAGATATAACAGAATTTGTTAAGTTTGTAGTTCATCTTTTTCCTTAAGCTCTGTTTTTCGATTATGGTGAGATAAGAGAGAACAACAGAGAGAGATAGTGTAAGAGAATTGTAGAGAAGAGCAAGCTCTCGGATGAATGTATTCTTCATTTGATTCATGAAATATAGAGTATTTTTCATTCATCTTTATCTTTTGTTCTATTCATCTGTTCTTCACTGTTCAAAGCAGAAAAGCAGGGAATTGGAGAGAGACGTACGGGCGATGCCGGCAATGGCAAGGGAGGGGGGATCGGAGAGACCAGGCGACGCCGGCGACGGCAAGCGGTTGACGGGGTCTGCATTGTAGATAGAGAGAGAGAGAGAGAGACCGATCAAAAAGTGAGGCGAAGAAGAGTAAATGTCGATCGAGAGAAAGAGAACTGACTGAGATTAGCGGGGCTGTGAGCAGCCCTGAGTCTCACCATTAGAGGAGCTGAGTTAGAGGTCGCAAGTGAGCGAGCTCAGAGACGGGGAGAAAATGAGGAGAGAGGAGCGGGGAGTTGAGTGGGAGTAGCGAGCTCAAAGACAGGAGAAAATGAGGAGCTCGGATTTCTAGAAGACGTTGGGATTTGATTCGCGCTCTCTCTCTCTCTCTTCCTT
The DNA here is from genome assembly GCA_017140255.1 of Eucalyptus paniculata subsp. matutina. Taxonomy (NCBI): domain Eukaryota; kingdom Viridiplantae; phylum Streptophyta; class Magnoliopsida; order Myrtales; family Myrtaceae; genus Eucalyptus; species Eucalyptus paniculata. The sequence continues at coordinate 12,408,031 of CM029443.1, forward strand.
TTTCCCAACCGCCTAGAGGGAACCTCACGCTTTTTGCATGGTTTATCACAAAATAAAAATTCTACATTAGCCACCAATTTTCTATGCATTTTTAGACTCATAAGTAAACGCCGACGCACAAACACACGCACACCCTCTCTTTTACAAATAATTTCATTTAAAATCACAATCTATTTACTTTCCTCTAATAAGAAAAAGGAGAAGCTGAACAAAATTTTTTTCATCTCTCCTCTTTAGCCTTGCATTTGCTTCTTCTCTGACTTTACTCTCTCTTGAGATTGAAAGACGAAAGCTTCAGACCTTGTGAGTATGGACAGCAATGACAGAGCATGTTCGGGACCAATTCAATACCAATTGTTCAGTTTATGAAAAAGAAATGTATTCAAAGATATTGTTTGACATGATTGGCGCACTGCACAACTCAAATCATGTGTTAGTGCCAAAACTTTGCTATCATCAATTTAGTACCAAAACTTGATGGAGGATCACTATAGTGCCATTTTTTTTCCTTAAAATTTGACTATATAATTGTCTCGGGCAAGCTTTTTTTTTTTAATAAAAAAATGCCAAGCTGGATTTTCTAAAAGCACGGGCAGCTAGAACCGCTTATGTAATTGCTTTTGAAAAGTTGTTGTATTAATAACCAAAAAAATAAATAAATGAATTTTTGAAATATTTTGGCACCTAAAAAGTACCGTACAATAGTTAGTCACTGATATAGTCTTATCCCAAAAATGATTTTTAGGCAAAAATTTAGATGTCAATAAACAAGATATTTACACACACAAAAAAAAAAAAAAAAAAGAGAATTTATATGAGAGATGGGAGTAGACTTCGTGAGAAAGATCCTAACGAGCATCATCTAATTACGCTCTTTGATTAAGCTCCTGAAATCCTTCTTCACTGTGATGAAAAGAGCAAAATAATATTATGGTGAAACAAATCATAGTCCAACACACATAGCATAATTTGAAATTAAATAGGACTTACTAAGGTAACGCGCTTTGCATGGATAGCGCAAAGCATTGCGTCTTCAAATAATTCCACCAGAAAATGCTCTGTTGCTTTGAAGGCTGACCCGTGCAGTAATTCCACCAGAAAATGCTCTGCTGCTTTGAAGGCTAACCCGTGCGGCCTTAGGATTTTACCCCTAAGCAGCATTTCTTAGGATCTTAGAGAAGAAAACTCTAGAGAGAAAAGCTCTAGATTGTATTTCACTTGTGAATGAGATGATACAATGAAGGGAGGAGACCCCTATTTATATAAAGACAAGGCAAACCGTATCCGTAGATCTCTCATCGATCTAATGGTGGAGATTACACTCCCCAACTACCTACTAATCGCATTTATTATATACGAATACATTTACAGTATCGCCCATCTCTAGGAGTATTCTAGAATACTTGAGAAAACCCTAGCAGTCGGGGATATAAGCTAAGGGTTGCTTGCATTCTCAATCATGCCTTTAACTGGAGGTAGATTGCATTCTACCACACATAAATGTTAAAAGATCAACCTCTTATTTGACAAACAAAAATAACTAGCAGTCATCATAACAAAAAACAATTGTATAACATACTTGATCAATGTTGTGAAGATCACGGACCTAAAGCCTTCGACACTTTATCCCGAACATAATAACGCACTCTACTGTGCGTGCTTGAAAATTGTCGTGTTCTTGCTATCCAATGATCCAAGACTCCTCATGCTGATCGGACCGCTGTGATGCAAATTATCCCATGTGTAATTTCCGCAGCAATATGTGGGAGGTGCGTGGAAGGAGCCTCCGCAAGTGCCTTTTTGACTTGACTTGCTTTTCCATTAATAAAGAAAATAGAAATGAGAAACAACAAGCATGCACCTAATTGGTAATCATATTCTCCACTAACTAAATTAATAAAAATGGCAGAAAGTCACAAAAAATCTCAAAATTTGCCAATTGTGTGACATTAAAAATTTTAAACTTATATCCATGTGACATATTTACTCCAAAATTTTTAAATATATCACACGAATGCAAATTTAAGGTAAATGTGTCATATAGATACAAGTTTAGAGTTTTTTGTGCCACAAAAAAAAGTTTTGGATGAATGTGTTGCAATTGACAAAGTTAAAGATTTGTTGTGACTAAATCAAATTCTCTTTATATGGATCGCAATCCCATCTATAATAATGATGATTAGTTGTGAAGAATAAACTTATTTTATTAGAATGTAGAGTCATCTCGTTTCGTTATTTAAGGTTGACTACAAATTAAATCCACTTGTTTAAGTAGATAATACCTCTCAAGAGAGTTAATTCAGGAGTGTGACGCATGTTTTCTATAAAAGTTCGACCATGTTGAGTAATTTAGGAGCATGACACATGTTTTCTATAAAAGTTCGACCATATTTTGAGTGAGAGAGCACATCTAAGTACTAATTCAATTTTTACTTGCATCTTTGACCAAGTTTCATTAGCCAAACATTGATGCTCGTGTAGATTGTAATAATCATGATAAATACATTTGTATCTCTGATATCAATATTTTTTAGATGTGTTTGGTTTAACATTTTGAAAGTCTCAAGGAAATTTTAGGGTTTTGATATCTCCGAAGGACTTTGGGGTGAAAGCTACTGGAAAAACCGAAGTCTAAGATTAGTAGGACCGGTACTTGAAAACTCGTTGATCTTATTTAAGTCGTCATGGATCCTCTTTTCAGCGACTTTTCTTGGACCCAATCTGCAAGCGAGCACAAGATTTGCGTAACGCGCGCGCGGGCGTGAGTCCGTGGCGCGTGAGTGCTGAGTGAAAAGAGAGAGACGTCCAGGTCATGAGCACAAGAAAAGATGGGCAGTGGGTGGTAGGGTAAGGATGAAAGAAAAGATTAAAAAAAGTGGCTCCATAAGAATTAATTAGATAAAAATAATATGGTTTTACAATGGGACTCCCTTTACATCAATAAAGAGAAATAATTAAATCGAAAACAATGTACTAGGTCTATAAAGTGATTCCCATTCAAATAAAGCTGCAAAACCATAAAGAAAATTCAAATTTTCTCTTAAGACTCCCTTTATTTCACAGAGTTAAATAATATTATAAATATATTTCTAAAAATAATAATTTATATCACTTATAAAAATGAATGAGCTAAAAATATCTTCATCATTTACAATAATGATTCCATATAAATTGTTATTGATAATGAAAAATTTATCATTGATTGCTCAAAGTACAAAAAGTTCTCTCACTAAAAGTTAATCAATAACCTTTTTAATTATATGGATAGATATTATTGTTTCAATATCGTATCCTAACAAATTCTCATAGACCATATTTTATCAATCACATTTTTTGTTATATAGCCAAGTGAACCTCATGAATTGTGCAATATTGAATTTAAGGCTCCATTTATTTAGCGAAAAATAACTAATTTGAAAAATATTTTTTTTCAAAAAAATAGTTGCTTGTCTTACTTGAAATAATTAGTTGATGAAATTTTTTATTATTATCAATAATAAATTTATATCTAATCATTTTTGTGGACAATGAAAATATTTTCCCAATCATTCATTATTAAAAAAAATTCTAAACCATTTATTTTCTGTAAAACAAATGAATTCGTTAAGAATGATTATGTAAATTGTCATATATGCACCGTGAGTGTAATTCACATATAAGTTACTTATAGACGAATATATATTTTGTAATTTGTAAAAGTCTTCGAGCAACAACTTTTTTATTGATTAAATTAATTCCTTTATGTACAACGTGATTTAGGAACGGATTATTCTTCACAAATATTTTCCTATTACAGTTGTAGGTTCATTGCTTCGAACTCTGCATTTCAGAAGAATTAATACTTTACGCACAGTGATTTTTGTGGATTTCCTAACTTACCATCAGAACGTGTTATTCAATCTTCTAACATAAGCTTACATGAAGAGTGCGTTTGATTGGACTTTTGGGGAAAGCCTTTGGAAAAATATAAAAGACTTTAAGTTAGAGGAGTTTTCCAAAATATAAATTGTATTTATTAAATTGTAATTTAAAAGTCTATTGTAAAGTACTTTTGAGTAAAATAGTATTTGGAGAGATTATATTTATAAATGACTTTTTGTGATTACAAAAAAAAAAAAATTGTCAAAGGAAATATAAAAAAGTTGGCCGACGAGGGCAAGCAGCTGTTGGTGGCCTCCGGCAGCTTTAGCGAGGGCCACCTGGGGTCGGGTGACCCCTGGCAACCCTTCACGAAGGTCGTGTGACCTCGTCGCGACCCAAATTTGAGTCATGCCTGAGGTCACGTGACCTAGTTATTTGAGTTGTGCAACCTCCGACAACCCAAATCTAGGTCACACTTGAGGTCTCGTGACCTCGATGAGGGCCGCCTGGTTGTGCAACCTCAAGCAGGCCCTTCACAGGGGTTGCACGACCCAAAGTTGGATCATGGTGACATGACTCATGGTTGTTGCCAGGGTTGCGCAACTGGCCGATGATGGTTGCTGGGGTAGCGGCGACCTCATTAGCCTCTCTTGAGCCCATCGCCGACCAGCCACACAAATGGAGAAGAAGATGAATAGTAACCCTGTGGGGGCTTCCGAAAATGTTGAAAGCTCAAGACAGCCTAGGATCTACCTTGAGCTTTCGGCCTTTTAAAGACTAACATTCCCTAAAGGTGGATTTCAAAAATTTTACCAAACACCTAATATTTGGCTAATTGGCTTTTGGACACTCAAAACTCCTTCCCAAAGTAGATCCCAAACGCACCCAAAGCCCTAAGGTGATTTTGCAAAATATTTCCCATCATAATGAGAAATTATGAAAACAAATCGTATAATATGCAATGACTTTTAATGGATTGCTATTTTAAATCAAGTATAATTTGATTATAACTTATTATGTTAAGTGTAATGGCCTACTTGATTCAATTATCAAGTAAAGTGAATGATGAAAAGAGAAAAAGAAGATCCGTGCCATTTAAAATATACTTATTTACAGTTTACGCACCCTTTCTTGCAATATTTAGATTTGCTTAGTGTAAATTCACGATGGATTGAATAGCCGAAATATTGAAAAAAGCATGTCTTTATGTATATTGTACGCAATGTCGTGTCGTCCCAGTCCCATGCGATTTAACATTATAAGAAGGTAATTACAAAAGCTTGAAAAGATTTGAAACGAAAAGGGATTTTGTCTTTCGGTTGTTGAAGTTGATAAAGACGATGCAATAAACTAAATGGTAGTCCTCCCTATCCCAAGTTGTTCCATTCAATTAGATCCTCCATATATAAAAGCTATTTCCTTCATACAAGTGTAAACACAACAGCTCTAGAAAAAGGAAAGTATAATGTTACGAACGGGAGGATACATGAGATTTATGTCGCATATCGACAGCTAGATTCTTTAATGACGGTAAATAGTTTTCTAGTTCAAATTGATCACGGCGAATTCCTCACGCTCTTTGAAGATGTCATGCTTCATTATCTATGCTCTTTTTGGAAAAGCTCTTGTCACACGACAAGACCAATTGCACCATGCATCTACTTCTTCATTTTACCTTCTCAGACAAACACAATGATTCGATCGGTTAATCAATAGTCATGGCCAACAACTCCAAAGGACAAAAGAAAATGGACTTGCTAATAGGATCAAAAAATGTGCCGATACAAGTTTTGTGCCAATGTTACTATAAAGGACAAAGCAAAGTGCAAGGGAATACCATAGGGTAAAAATGTGAAGTGCAAAGTGAGAATTTCTCAATGCCATAAAGGAAGAAGAAAAATAGCACAAATCACAGTTCAAGAGCTATTTTGACTTCTCTTCGGCCATTGTGGTACTTGTCTCCGTTTTTTTTTTTTTTTTTTTTTTTTATAGGTGTATTTCTTCATGATATTAATTTAATTTAGTAAAAAATAATGAATGATATCATAAATATAGAATTTTTGGTAGCAAAAAAATAGTCTAAGATAAAATTATTATGGATATATTAGTTTGGGGATTTTTGCAATTAAAAATTAATTTGGAATAAATATGTTATAAATATATCACTTCACACTTTTTCATGATATCGATCCAACAAATTAAAGAGAAAATCAACGGGCGATATAGACGCTCTCCACTCGATTGGGTAAACATATTTTCCATAAACTAATTTTGATTAAAATATAAATAGGGATAATGCCTTAGTCTCTTTTGAGGCAGCATGTGTATGGTCGGTCTCCATCCCATTTGTAATAATATCACGAGAGCAATAAAAATTGGATCCACTTCTTAATTCGCACTACCCGACTGAGTCCGAGTAAGATTTTTCAATCGTAAATGTTGCTATAAGCAATGCATCTCCCCAGTCATAAAAACCCTCCTCAACCCGAAATTGCACCGTCCGACTAAAGAAAAAATAAATAAAAATTGCACGGCGCTCTCGCCATCCAACGGCCCCAAACTCGTATTGCCGATCGAATGGCTACTACGGCCTTGTTTGGCAACCATCCAAACAGTGCCTGATTCTGATTTTTTGTTCCCAGAATCAGTTTGGGAACAGAATTGCGTTTGGTAAATTTTTTGTCCAAAATTGATTCTGGGAACAAATTTACTCCCGAATCAGTTTTGGACAAGAATTCAGAATCAGAAAAAAATATGATTCTCCGTCCGAGAATCAAAAAAGAGAATCAAAAGTGCCAAATCAAAAAAAAAATTATTTCTATATTTTATTTTTATTTCTTCCTAGTATGAAATATATTTGTTGTATATAGAATACATATTTAATTTTATGTTATAATTTCGTATTTTTATTTATTACATATTGTAGGGATATTAGTATAGTTTATACTATGGTTTATTATTTACTATATAATAAAAATTGATTAGTTAATATTTTTATTACTTAGTATAAAAATATAATTAATCGAGTGAATGGTTTATGAAAATTCAATATCAAATTTATTTTAATCTAAAAAGGTAATTAAAAAAGAATTGGAATAGAAATTTTATATAGTTACCAAACGCGTTTCTATTCTTTTTCTATTCTAGAATCAGAAATTTTATTTGTTACCAAACGCGCTTTTTTACTTAGAATCAGTTCCGGGAACAGAATCAAAAATAATCATTTATGGTCAGAATCAGTTCCCGGGAACAGAATCATTACCAAACGCGCTCTACATGTGCCTTTTGGACTTGACTTGCCTTTTTCTATTAATAAAGAAAACAGAAAAGAGAAGAGACGAGAACCGATGAGCTTGCCCCTAATTGGTAATCACACTCTACTAACTAATTCAATGAAAATATTATGTTCTCTCTTTTCTGCTGGATGGCAATGTTCGATCGCATTTATTATAATATCACGAAGACCCTTGCTGGATGATGATGGCATGTTGTGTTGATTGATTGAATTAATTAAATTAAATTAATTCCTTTATTTTGGTCTAGACTCGGATGTCGACAAAATTATCAAAAAAAGAAGAAGAAGAAAACATAAAACAAAGCACCCTCAAATTTAAATATTAAAAGCAAACCAAATCTTCCTGGCTCCTACTACCCCCACTCCCGAAACCTTTGGTCTTCTCCAATCCCCCATTTCCAGAGTTGGTAGGACCTCCCTAGGTCACGGATTGAGGGAGAAAGGTAAACAGAAAAAAAAAAATTACATGAAAAACGCATTAGATCATTAATGACTTTCTTAATAAAAGTGTTACGCTATTCGTATCATTATAATATTTATAGGATTAATGTTTTCTTATAATTATTCAGAAAGATACGACGATGAAAAAGGGTAAAGAGGAAAAAGTAAAAGACAACACCAAAACGTGTTGACTTATCAATGACCTTTCTAACAAGTGCCGAAGTGATCCACATTATGACAATGTTAGAATCTAAAACGAAAATTCCCAATTATCACTAAAAGTTAAAAAGTTCCCTCACTAAAATGACATTTAGGTAATCAATGATGTTTTTGAATTATTTGGGTAAATTTTTATAACTATCAGATAATTATGCTATTGTAAATCATATTTTTTTTTATTTATCAAATGTAATAAATTTACCCAACCATTATTATGAATAGAAGGACAAAAATTGTGTTTAGAGAAATCTGATGCATGGCTATGCATATATTCAAAATAAGTGTATATATATACGCTTTATCAATAAATGAATATAATAGAGTTACCCATGGTTATACGTACAACCAAAAAAACAATGCATGTTCAGGAGCATACTATTAGATGATCTTGTGTATTTCAAAAATAAGTAAACACATAATATAATACAGGTACCATCAGAATAGGATAGTTTGTCATATTTCAATTTTTAATAGGTAATACTCCACAATTCCGTATATTTTGGGAACAAATATTTAAAAGAATTATTTATTGATATATAGATTCTATTGAAGATTACGACGAGACTTTGCAAGAGTTTAACAAAGTATCCAAACGTATTATGGGATAACATCTCATGTTCACCTTGTATTTAACAAACATATAAATGTCGAAAGATCAGTGATCATCATCACGAAAAAGACACGTGTTACACGTGACCTCCGCCGATTCTAAGCCTCCGGTGTTCTATCACACCAACGCACGACGCACTCCACCGCGCGCGCTGTAACGATGCCGCGTTCTCGCCATCCAACGGTCCAAGACCCTTCGTGCCGATCCAACGGCTGCGATGTAATGCCGCATGGGAAGCGCAAATACTTGCGGGCGGAATTCCCTACAGCAACAGCGGAAAAGGGCCTTTGCAAGGACAGGTGCCTTTTTGACTTGACCTGCTTTTTTTCTATTAATAAGGGAACGGAAAAGAGAAGAGAACCAATGGGCAATGTGTCCACCACTAAGTCTAAAAATATTAGATTCTCTCTTTTTTGCTAATGATGGTGGCATGTGTTGATATATTTGAGTTAATTAAATTAAATTAATTACTTTGCAGGACATTACATGAAAATGCATTCATCTCTTAGGAATTTTCGAGTAATGAATATTTATTGATTAAATTAGTTTTTTTCCTGTCATAAATACTCATTGCGTGAGTTAGAACAATTATAATAAAGTGCACCGCTCCCATGATTATTCATTCATTTTTCACTATAAATTCAATTGTTTTAGTGAATCAAATAACAATTCTTTTTTTAGTGAATCAAATAAATTTTATGTAATAAAGTTGAGAAATAAAAAGAAAATTCAAAATTTCACTAAAAGTTAAAAAGAAAAAGTTCATTCACTACTTTGAAAAACGTGGTTGGTTTAATCGCCATTGGATCCTTTTTACTGACTTTTCCTGGGCCCGATCTACAAACAAGTAGAATACTCATGGACATCGCACGCGTGTGGGATGTGTACAAAAGTATGAGAACACGAAAAGTAGCGAGTGAAGAGACATAGAGATGTCAGGTCACGAGGGGTAGAGCATGATTATTTAACATTTTTAATTTTGTCTTAATATAGAAAGTAAGAAATGCATTTAGACATCATCAAAATATTAGCCATTACAAGTTAGACATGTTTCGTCCTATAATTGTTTGTTAAGTCAAAAGATATAGAATGAATGGTTGCATTTTAAGTGGAATTTATTAAGTTCGTTGATTTGCGATATCACAGTTCTAGTGTCCATGTGCTAAATGAGAATTTGGCTAATCAACCTGGTTTAGTTGTCTATCATCTTTAATCCAATATTTTAGCAAGTAAACTTTTTCAGTGTGGATTCCATCATGAATAGTGAGCATAACTTCGAAGTTGTGATTGAATCACATTGCGATTGCTCTGCTGATCCTTTTAGAGGATCCCCTCGGTTTCATCTTTCAAGCTTCCGTCTTTAACATACAATGTACTGCCATTGCACCTATCATTTGGCAAGTACCAGGCCGATGAACAGGCATGGGTTGACACAATGAAATCAGTTGGAGGTGGAGGCACTGTTAGGATCAGCACAATGGACTGGCTTGGTCAATCACAATATACCGAGCAAACTGTTTATTGGTCATCCATTTCTTCTGCTGTGTCAGAGGTATGCTCCTTTCTTGCAACAGTCAGCTGCCCTTGTTTGTACATGTAAATCCATATCATCTGATACAAGTCAATATGATGTTCATTTAGAATCATTTCAGTCTTGCATCTACCAGATTCCATTTTCTTTTATGGAGATGGACTGTGACTTGCATGAACATTCAAAGATTGAACCAACGAAGCATTAGTGACACCACAAATACTGAAGTTTGATGGCTGTCATTGGCTTCTTGTTTTTGAGTTAACTCGTGCTTGGAACGTAAAAATGACAATGCTTTCAGCTTTTCGTAAGCAGTAGTATTTTCCGGCTATCACCATTTGCCACTTTGGTTTTGAAATGATTGAAGGAAACTGTGTAAAGCTTTTGCTGTGATGAACTGCTTACTGAGCAAACAGGTTAATCACACAGGCTATTTTTCATTTATCTCTACTGGCCAACTTTATTTCCTTCCATATATAGTTACTGAGAACATATTTTGTGAGGTAACAAATAATTTTCAGGTTGTCTTTTCCAAGCATGCCAAAGCGAAGATATTGGTAGCACATTGGGCACATTTCATAAACAACACTGACGTTTTCCTGAAATCTCTCCTGTATTCCAATGTCCTCCACTCCTCTTCAAAGCACAACAATTGTTCTAGCATACTTGAGATCAAGTACTCCATGGTGCCGGGTTTTAACGTGACTGGAGCTGCAATCAACAATGGGACCAGCACTAGGAATAAGTATTCTGGTTACACCCGGGTCAACCATGGGAAGTATGCTGTCAGAGCGATGTGAGAACCCACATTGGACCAAGCAACCTCATCCTGACTTATATATATACTACTGCTGGTGTTGGCTTCAGGACGTATGACTAGGACATGGTTTCGCAGCTTCAGGAAATCTTCGATGCTGATAGGGATTCACCAAATGCTGTTCCTGTGGGAGAGTCCGAGAAAGGGCACTCGTTTTCAAGCTGACTAGTGCCTGCACACGTGGCACGGACTGGCTGCAGTTAACCGAAAGGGGCACAACGACAATTGAATGAGTCTTCCAATGCGAAGGGTACGGCCAATAGAGTTGCGCTGCCTCTTGAGACGAGGACATTGGTTGAACTTAATTGCACCAGAATGATTCATTTGTAGATAACCAATGCAATAAAGCATTTCTTTCTACTGTTTAATCTCAAACTGAAACTATTGATATCTCCTTCTCAACGATTACAATAATTAAAAAAATAAAAGAAAAAGAACCAGCTCCATTGCTTTTGTGTACATTATCTTAGACACAGCATTGCTGAAGCCACACCAGAATCATCAACACGAGATGAAAGTGAGTAGAACTCATTAAGAACTTAAAGTTGACATTAGCTGAATATGAAATGCTGGAAGAAAAGCATGAATTTGCAGAAAAATCACAGGGAAAAAATATACTCGAGGACACAAAATTTGGTACTAAACAAAAATTCAGGAGATGACACAAATGATCCATAAACTTTGACTAAATGTTAACTTTAATTTAATACCGTCCCTTAATTTTTAATTTGTTTAATGTAGTCCTTGAAAATTCCGTACATGTTTAATCTTGTCCCTAAATCATATGAAAATGTTCAATGACGTCCTGAGTTTGAATTGATGGAAGGACGACATTGCATATTTTCATATAATTTAGGCACTAAATTGAATACATACCAAAATTTGAGAAACTGCATTGAATAAATTAAAAATTGAGGAATGACAATGGACATTAAAGTTAAGTTCATAGATGAGTCAGGTTCTCAAAATTCGGGGAGGAGCTTGATTTGGTAGGCCTTATGGTCCAGATCTTAGATCTGCTCTGTTCTGTTTCTCTTCTGCCTTCTCAGCGTGCACCGTTCACTTTCAGTGTTCAGCCGTTCGCTTCTCGTTTTGAGAGGGGAGCCGGAAGCGACGGATTCGGGCATAGCTCCGGGGAAACGCCCTTCGAAAACCCTTTTATAGAGCGTTCAAACAACAGCAAGAGAAGGAAGGCGAAAGAGAGAGATGCATAGCTTGAACGTTTTGGTGAGAGCCAAGCGTTCGCTTCCCAAGCTTGGCGCTTTCCCTCACCGGAGAAGTTTCTCTGCTCAGCCCCATTACGCCAACTACAACGACGTCCAAGACCAGGTCTCTCTCTCTCTCTCTCTATGAGTTTCAGTGTGTTGTTCGACGGTGTCAAGTCGCCGCGTCTACTTGGGGATAGCAAAAGGCGGGTTCGTTTAGATTGGGAGCTTACATTTCGATTTCTGTATGTTTTTGGCGTCAGGTTTTGGTGGATGGAAGAGCCAACTCAAGAACTGCGATACTCAACCGGTCATCTGCTCTTAATTCCCTCACCACCTCAATGGTTCGGTTCTTCCTGTGTCCAGCTCGACATAATTCCTCACCGACCCCAATCAGAACGAAAAGCCATTTCATTTTTCGTGTTTCTTGGTACCCGATTCGGTTATCTTTTCTAGAATAATTAAAGCTTGAAATTTTATGCTGACATTTTCTACTGGTGGCCAGGCTAAAGAGGCTCTATGAATCGTGGAAAGAGAATCCAAACATCGGGTGCGTGCTGATGAAGATATCGCCATTACATGCCCTCGTACAAGAGCTGGTAGTTTCAAAAAGATCCTGGTTTTGTTTTGTCTGGAGTCTACACAGAAGGAGAAATGGACTCACATTTCAGGCATTCCTTTTATTATTGTCAGGGTTCACAATCTTTGAATTAACATCAACTTTTGTTTTCTGATCTGAAGGGTAGTGGCAAAACTTTCTGCTCAGGTGGAGATGTCGTTTACCCTTTATCATATGCTCGCTGTAGGTCGGTTGGTGGTGAATCCTTTAATTTATTTGGCTTTCTATTCTAAACATTTATTTCTCCAATAGTTTTTATGTTCTTTTCTTTTTGCTATTTATTCAATTAGTTATTAGAAGTAGAGGATTGGTTCAAGGGCAAGAATATCATATAGGTGACAATGTTGGGTATTAAATATCGACATGTGAAGGTAATTTTTATAACTGGAGATGATGTGCAATGGTGGATTTGTGGCTGTAGAAGAAATGTCGGATTAGGAACTAGTGTGTTTGAGTGGAACTGAATATTGAATCAGGTGGGATATGATAGATAAATTAAGGTGGAAGATGTGAAATAATGGTCCTCAAGTGCTCTCCAAAGAATATGCAACTTTGCTATCAATCTGCTTTTATTCCCTTGATTATGATCTTTTGGTTCTTTTACTTTTCTTTCCTACTTGTTGTTTCTAATCAAATAATCAATATATATGCAGGGAACATTGAGGAGTGCAATTTTTTTTTTTTTGATACTTTATATAAGTTCGTTTACTTGCAAGAGACATATTTGGAACCACATGTAAGTACCTCATTTTAAATTTTATAAATTTTTAGCTCTTTCGAAATGTAGAATCAGCCTACTGTGTACTGGATATTTCAGGGCTTGGATTTTCCTCTGAATTTCTCTTGGTATGTGTAATGACCTCTTGACACAATATATTATTGGCCAGACATCACAAAGTAGGGTATTATTTCTCCTGGCTGGATGAGAAACATAACTCACTCTAGATTCCTATGATTCTGATAAATTATATAGTTGTTACTATAAAAATCTCATCTTATGGTTTTTGAATTGATTCTTCAAGTTTTGTGAATAAGTGGTTGAAGTATGCTTAAGAGTTAGTTTTCTTGTCATGGATAGATGACTTTAATCTCACGTCTTGTGGTATTACTGGATTTCAGTGATATGGAGATTGTTAATATCCCCGCAAACTACAAACTATGTACACATGCCGATATAGGTTACTCTTGCATTATGGATCACTAAAATTGGCAATCTGAGAAATAATTAGTTCACTATACAATTAGAAAAAAATTTAAACAAACTTTTGAAATCTTGGAAGTAACTTGGACAAATGATTATGGTAACATTAAATTAAATGTTGATCTAAACTTTTAATCACGAAACAAAAACTAGCAAAAGAAACTTTCCATGTTACAAAGTGAGTGATGGTGGATGAATCCTTGGAGCTCTATCACGATCCATATTATTGAAATTATTGAACCTACTAGTTGGATATTATGCTTCTTGGCATGTGACCTACTCCATTCCGCTTTGGCAGCATTTTCTGTAGCATAAGCAGTCTAGGTCACTAAGGAGGACATACTTTGTTACAGATGAATCTCAAGTAGATGAGGTACCTCCACATTGGTGGAATGATCAATAAAACTATCTTTGTTAATGATCTGCATGACCACGATCTTTATGTGTAAGGCGATTCGTGGTGAGATGAGAGGAGAAAGTAAGTCCTTGTGATTCTTGAAATGATTCTTTTGGGAGCTAAAGTAAGTCCTTTTGATGTTTAGCTCTTGTCTACTTATTACTTTATGCTTACTTAAGAAGGAAGAACAATTAAAATCATTTACCTTTTCCCTCTTTGTTCTCCCTCTTTGTTCTCGAGTCAAATGTAAAGTGAGTGACATTTTCTGCAATTGGTCTATAGTAGTCATCATATAGGCACAGTTTCTTCCATGTCAAGCAGGATTCCATTTCTAAAATTAATTGCATAATGTACTCCAAGTTACTTTCATTATTTATTATTTGGCATTTAATATACTATCAAAGTGTTTGTTTGCTTGACATCAACTTTTCGACCCATTTTCATAGTAAAAACTGCAACCACTAACCATTTAGTAGGTGTAATATTCAATTTTCGGGATTTAAGTTTTAGTCAATCAAAGTTGTTTGAATGTCTCTGCACTCGTGTTAGTTTCAACTTATGAGTCAGTCACTTTTTATTTACTTCACTCTTGGGCAGCTGGCTATCTTGGAAGGTGTCACTATGGCAAGCAGAGCTGGGATTTCTCTCCCGGAATGTTTCGATTAGCAACTCATAAAACAGTATGTGACTTTTCCTAAATACTATATAGATGTTAATTGCTTTCATATATGTGCTCGTTGGGGTGGTGTTTATTCAACTTCCTTTGCCAACTTATTTCTTATATAATTGTAAAGTGAGGCTCAATGCCATTGGTTGGGGGAGAGTGAACTGCCGGTGGAAGTGGTGTTGCCCAGCCATAGCCAGGGTCATGGTGACTGGGCACTTGCTGCCATCGCCTTTGAATGCTACATGCAACAGAGAGACAGAGGGAGACTGTAAGAGAGCGTTGACGTTGTGTTTGCACAACACAAAATCTTCCAGAAAAGAGGTATCAAACAACTGGATCAACAAACATGAAATAGCAAAATTCTTGAAACAGGAAGCCAGAACCAACTATAACAATCAAACTTCACACAACCCATCAACCCAAATTGAGGAAATTTAACAAAGCATCAACAAAAATAGCATAAAGAAAATACCAAATTCTTTTCTTTTATGTGGTTGACTCTATTTGAGCCCAATGCAAAAGAACAAGAATATGAGGCTACAATGGCGATGAGCTCTGGAGCTGTGCTCTCTGAATCATAGACCGCAAAAAAAGAAGAAAGAAAAGTATTCTTGAACCTCCAAATCACGAAGCACTTGTGGTTTGCTCAATTCATGTTATCTACTTTTTGTTATTTATTGACAACGGTTTGGCAACGAGTGAATGATTTAAATGCATGGAATTCTCATCGTCCGTCTTTCTCGGACCAGTTCAGATCCCAACAGTGTTTTAATGGGAGGACTAAGTTGAACAAACAAACATATAATGCTTGGTTTCATTTTTCTGCAGCAATTCCACAAAGTAAATTCTTGAGCTAAAGCTTTCAATTGCAGGTTTTTCCCCATCCAGAGGTTCAAATAGAATTTCATCCAGATGCAGGAGCTTCCTTCCACCTTTCCATTTACCTGGCTATCTAGGTACATTGTCTCTGGAAACAAAAGGGAGGTGTTGGCTAAATTGTATAATGAATTAAGGAGATCATTCACCAAATTAAAAATAGGTCAGAAGGGTCGGATAATATTTAGGCCTCAAAATGTTCTGTTGGGGTCTGTAAACTGGAAGTTCTTAGGAAATTTAATCTTTACTGCATGTTCGAATGTTTTACTGTATCCATTAATTCTCTTCTGGCATGCAGAAATGTTGAAGACCATCCATCCAATGCATTGCGCTAAACTGAAGCCTTTGTTTGCAAAATATACTTTATTATCGAAACCATGAAGAGATCATATAGTTGTTTTGTCCTTGTGTTAGTAACGAAAAGCTCATATAGTTTCCACAGTATTTTCTTTGCACGGTTTAGTACTCTTCCTCTTTGAATACCAAGTTGTCAATAACTAGGGTTAGGATTTTGTCTTAGAATGTGGCCTTCTTCTTCCGGGGGAATACCTGGCTCTCACAGGGGATAAGCTTAATGGCATTGAAATGGTTGCCTGCCGCTTGGCTACTCACTATTCACTAAATGTGGTTTGTTTTCAATGCACCTTTGACTGCTGCTTCAGTGTTTTTACACTTCATACCTCGATAATCTCTTCTGAGTAATGGCTAATGACCTTGACAGAGATTGGCTTTGATCGAAGAGCACCTTGGTAGACTGACTACCAATGATCCGTCTGTTGTATCCCTTTTACAATATGGTGATCTTGTTTATCCCAACAGGGGGAGTATCATTCAAAAGTAATGTTCAACTTTAGTCTACATCTCTGGGATCTTTGTTGCATGGCGTTTTACTTTATCCTGTTCTGTGTGAATGACTGTACGCTTTTGGATCTATACAGTATAACTATACATTATACACCTGTCTGGAGAAACAGACTAGAGAAGTTTGTGATGTAGCTAATAATGATGTACATTGTGAGTAGATTGCATTCTACCACACATAACTATAGCTTTCTTACTTTTTGGTGCAGTTGGCTATAATGTACATCATTTTCAGTTTAAAAGTACAATGTCAAGTGCTTACATGTGTTATTATGGAGAACCTCCTATAAGTTAAAGGTATGATTGAGATAATGTTAGTGACGATTAAACCACATTATAGATAATTTTTCATATTTTTTGAAATTTTTAGATAATATTTTCATATTTTGGCTATAATGTACATCATTGCAAATTAGATATAGCTGTAGCTCCATTTGGAGCGTATGCGGGAATCTATTGTTTTACACTACAGGATGTCTGCTGTCATCGCCACAATGTACGCCTTGGTGGCGCATATCCCGAGGAGTAACAGAGGTGGGTTCAGTGGCTCTCCGCAGAAGAGTAATGTTACCTGCCCCCCGTCACATTTACTAATTAACAGGGGTATGAAAAAGAACCCGCCCGCATTGAAATCCGAACTAAATCGAATAGACCCAAACAAAGAATTTTGGATCTTTTCTTGCCTCGGGTTTCCTTTCAATTCTGTTTGTAAGTAAAACAATAGATTTCCCAATGGTCCGGTTCATTTGCGGGTCATCAACCCGAACTGATCCCAAAAACATTATCAAACTTGTCTAGAAATTGAAATAATCAGAGTAAAAAGCATCTACTAAACATTGAACACATTCATGAATACTAGAAAATGAAACTTGTCACTTGATAACTCGACTCGACCATTTTATGGTCCCAGTTCCTATGCAAGTAAGGACTTGGGTGAAAGTATCAGTTAAGACTCGAACCAAACTGGTTCATTGCCATCCTACTAATTATAGAGTTATAATTTAAAAAGGATAACTAAATTCTCTTTATACAATTCATATAGTGTTTTTTTTTTTTTTTTTTTTTTTTTTTTTTGGGTCAGTCAATGCAAATAATGGTTGAATACTGCCTTTCAATCCGCATCACAATGTCAAGTGCTTACATGTGTTATTATGGAGAATCTCCTATAAGTTAAAGGCATGATTGAGATAATGTTAGCGACAATTAAACCACATTATAGATAATATTTTCATATTTTTTGAAATTTTTCGATAATATTTTCATATTTTGGCAAAAGCACAAACAAACATGAGTCTCAAATAGCAAAATGCTCCTCCTAGTGTGATACTGGATTCAAATCTTAGCAAAAACAAGTCCCTTGAAGTTAACCTGACCTCACGGGCCTTCTGTCCTAATAATACTCGGTCTGGTGGAAAGGGATGGAACTGAGGAACAGTCATGACATTTGGACTCTCCAAGAGGTCCAGATACCGGACACTAAAAACCAAGAACACTGAAAAAAAGCAAATCCTAAACCTGGTGACTTAGTTTTGGTGAAGGCATTGAGGATAATGCGAAAACACTACCGATTAGTGCAGTAATTTTTTAAGTTTCATCTGAACTGTCACAAGAAAATGTCCATTAATACACCTTCAGAGTCTACTCCACCGTACATTTAGCTGAGTTACACAAGGTTATCAACTAAAACTGGGAGGCAAGTTGAACAAACTAAGAACAAAGCGAAGAAATGGAAACCCTATAGTTAGAATATGAAAATATTTCAAGTCCTTTTGGGTTGGACTTCATCATGAACACTCAAACTCAGAAAATAATAGAAGAGGCGTTGACTTACAGCATTTTGTCCTAGAACAGTACACAGAATCCCATCTGATGCATTTGCACGGCACGTGCGGATCATGTATGTGGGATCAATATACTTCACATCAGCTGGAACACCAATTTCCCTAAAGTACTTCCCTGTCTGCAAGAAATCAAAGGAAAATATTGTAGTGGTTGATAATCCAAAATGCCCCATCAAAATCAGAATATCATTTCATTCAGGCCATACAAAGGAAATCATCTTCTCCATTCATTCAAAGACGGGTCTGTTCAGAAGAGATTGTTAGTACAGGAGAGCTATTAAGATGCAAACAGTAAATATTTTTTTATCATTTGTAAACACCGGGAGAGAGAGCAAGAGAGAAGTCCACCGCGAGGTATCAACAAAGGAGGTATCGGCAGAAGTTGTAAATTCTGCTCTGTGTCATCAACAAATGCAATTTGCAAACTGCTGTCGGGCATCAATAGAAGGTTGAAGTTCCACTAAGGAGGCATTAGAAGAATGAAAAAGCTACACGTGTAGAAGTAATATCTGTATTCTTGTTTAGCTAGCGCATTTCGACCTAATTGGGCTGCTAGAGCCAGACGAGGAAACATAAGCACATGCGAACAGATTATTATAAACAATGATGATTGATCCAACTTCTCTCCCGATAACTTGTTAACTCCCTGCTTTATTATTGCTTGAACCGAGACACATGGATGAAAAGTTTTTAAGATTAACATAAAGTCCCAACACAACCAGTCCACTCCCTTCTTGATTTCAAAATGATTAGACATAATAGGTATGAAGAGGGGATTCATCGCTTAGTGTTGCAAAAAGACACTTAGAAAAGAAAGAAGACATATTGCTTTACCCAATGCATGGGCACAACTCCTGCTATTGTGTCAAATGAATGCTTTCTGTGGGAGACATTCAATCCAAAATAGGTTGATTAACCCTTTAATGCTCTTATCTTTGAACAAGAAATCCAATTCTTTGACAAAATAAGTCTTTTGACATCAGATAAACTAAATATTCATGAACAAGTTATGATTGCCAGATATACTCTTCACAAAAGGAGGATTAACTTACCCTTTTTTTTCACTTTGCTTATGTTATTTAATAAGATTAGTGAGCATAACACGATATCCACACATGGCATGAGTCTCTTTTCAGCCAATAGTATTCACGAGGATCAATCTGCCAAAGGAAAGTGCAAACACCAACCTCCTGTTGAATATGCACACCGATATCACCCAGTACAATATTTCCAGATGCATCCTTAGCATTAGTTTTCTCAAGAAAATTCTGAAAATGGGGAAAAAAAGAGTCATCAATTGCTTAAGTCCTTGATTCACAGTCAAAGAATTCATATAATAATCCATCCAAAAACATAACCAACAGAAGATATAAATAGAAAAGTACAAGAAGTGTTCTTTGACATTTTAGATTTACATCATCTCGTGACGATGTGATTTATCAAATTATATCCATGCTTACAGCCTTCTAGTTAATTGACTACACACATTGTAAACTTTGCACACTCTCCCACTAAATGTATCTGGGAAACTGGTAATAAAAGTAAGTTTTTAAACGAAAATGCAAAGTGGCAGTGAATGCATGGAAGAGTCATTTGCTTGAAGTGACATGGCTAGCTCTGAAAAGAAAATATATGATCCTGTAGTGGGCATACCAGCTCTATAATGCCACTCAGACGGTCACATCTAGATCAATTAACCTGCATAACACCATTAAACAATGATCTACCACTTTGATTATATTAATGAGCCTACCTGGCCAGCTCCCTCTGCTACACAGACAACAGCTGATCCCTTCGTCTCAATCAAATATTTAAGATGCCTTAAAACACCATGAGGTCCATGCAAGTGAAATGGTACCTAATAAAAGGATTAGTTAGGTGACTAAATAATTAGAAATAAGAAAGTAAGAAACCTCCGTGTGCATACCTCTGGAATCAAACATATGTCGATTTGTCCACTGGCAAGAGATGCATGCATGGCTATATAACCACTGCTACGCCCCATCAACTTCACAATGCCAATCCCATGGTACGCACTGTGCGCCTGATAAATGGAGGAGAAGAATAAAGCACTAGCCAATCAATGACATATTAGTACTTCCACACCATCTAAAATAGTTGCTAACATGAAAACCAAGGACAAGAAATATTTCAAATGAAAACCTTCAACTTACCGATATTTATTGCCCAGAAGAGCATATATTCTGTAAGCAATAGTTGATATGATCACATTCAGTACAAACTGACTGCAAGATAACAATTGCCCTAGCGATGGATAACTTAAAGAAAGACTGCACTTTTATGTCTATCAAAACAACCTTGACTAACTTCAGAGAAATATATAACCTTGCCTATCTTCATAGAGATACATAGAAACGGCCTAAAAGGGGGGAGGGCATCACGAGAATTATTATTGAAAGGAATATACAGGATCTGCAAATGATAACCCCTAGGATGCGAATTAAGTATCCCGCTTAATTGGTATACATAGTTAGAGATGAGTCTATAAACTGCCCATGTGCCTTTCATTCTTTCTACTTTCTTCTTGAGAGAGAGAGTCAATATATGTGACTTCAGAATCACAGTTCACATTAATAAAAAATGTTAGCGGCCAAAACCAACACGTACCTCAATGTATGCAGAATTTATAGCACGCTGTGCTTCTTCAACAGCAGTATCAAAACCGAATGTTTTATCCATCAGCAATATATCATTGTCAATAGTTTTTGGGACACCCACAACAGTCACCCTCAAACGTCTTTTGCAGCACTAAAACCAACAATGTGAGCAAAATGTAAGAACCCGGAAGATCCATTTTCCGAGACTAAAGTTGAAAAAAGCAAGGACAGTCACATGACTTGGAGTGCATTTGATCACAAAGCATAATTCTATTTCTTCCTCTGAGAAAAGGCACATCCAAGCTATTCCAAGCTAATTTAGTTTGAGGAATAAGTTTCCCTTTTTTTTCATAATAAATGCACATTCAACCAATTAGAAGGCAGAATTTGAGAGGAAAAGAATGCAATCATCGAAAAGGAGGACCAATTTAGGAGTTCTTTGCATTCATGTGTCTCACATGATCTATGCCAATAAAGTTTGATATTTATGTTGGTCCATATATGACAATAACAAAATGACTTTGTCAAAACCTTCATTACCATGCCTGGCAGGGTGGATCCTTAACATGGCAAACGTTTTGTCAAAAGTGAACATTTCCATTTAATACTAGAAATGAGATAAACCATTCAAAAATTAATGCTGTACCCTGTTTAATAATGCATCTCAAATGAGTATGCTCAAAAGATATAAAACCTATAAAGTAGATTAGCAATTTGATTTTCCAATCTCTCAAGTTACACTCGAAAATAATTAACTTCTGGCATGTTTACTACTTATAACACGCCCAATCAACAAGTGATATATTACTCCTTCAAATTATTACTCATCTAAGAAAGTGCTGTGTCCATCTAACAGAAGCTTTCTATCAGCATTATGGACATAATTAGGCATAAGGTCACATGAGAGGGAGAGGTAAACCAAGAAACGAAAGCAGATTTTAACAATTGTAAAGTATCCCAAACTGACAATTAGTCGCCAACTTTTTTAAAATTGATTGTCTAAGGACATCCTACAGCACAAAGACATCCTCCACCGTGATAATAGCCAGACTCAGGGCACTGCATGACAAAAAAGACAACCAGAACACTTGGCTGCAGATCATTTGGTGCTACTATGCCATTATTTGCCACACTGACACGAGAAACCTCATAGGAATGTGGAGAGGATGAGATACACTCAAACAAATCTGTGTGATGCATTCAAGCACTCATTTGCCCAAATCACCCCAGTTAACTAGCTTCAGAACATATGACAAACTAATAGATAAAGACAACTATTCATCATTATCACTAGGTAGTACACAGAGAATGCTTATGTCAGATCACAATTTTTACTCTACTAATTACAAAAAATAACTGGGTTTCTTTACCAAAAAAATTTTAACTTTACCAAAAAAAAAATAACTGGGTTGATCTTACCAAGCATGGAGGTCAAGAGTAACTACCTCATTATGGATAGCATTTGCCCCAGCATGTGTACCATCCCCACCCAAGACAAAAAGCATGTTGATGCCTCTTTTCTGCATTGATAAGCAAATTCATAAACACCAGAACTTTCAACAGCAAGATTACTAACCGCACAATGGATAGACCTGCTATTACTGTAACATCTTTTCCACCAAATGAAGGTTACCTCCATAGTGTCCACAATTTCAGGAATATTGGGTCCTCCACGTGAAACCCCTAACAAGCTTCCACCAGATAGATGAACATTCTGAACAACTTTCCTTGACAGCCGATTCCCTCTAGGTGGTTGGGAAAAGAAAATCGAAGGGGAAGAGAGAGAGAGCGAGAATCGAAATCCTACCGGTCTTCTGGAAATCCCACTCCCCTCTTCATTTTCTCCCTCCTGCATTTGTCTCTAAACTCGCTCATGACCTCTGACTCGACTCCCCGCATGGCTAGACTCAAGCGAGCTGCTCACTGTGCCGATTGGGCGAGTCGCTTTCGTCTCGTTCTCTCTCTCGACATGTACTCTACTAGTTCTTCGTCTTCGTCGTGAGCGAAGCACGTCGCTTTTCAAAAACCTTGTCGTTTCAGGGTCCTAACGAAGTAATGATCGGTCTGTCTCTCTGTGCAATGCAGGCTCCGCCCACTCCTTGCCGTTGCCAGCATCGCCCCGTCCAAGCTCCGTACATCTCTCTTTGATCCCTTTTTTGTTCCTTCCCTCCTTTCTCCCAAACCATCAAGAGGTCGAGTTAGGCCAAAAGATTCATCTCGGAGTATGTTTGTTTTAGTTTTGTCAAGCGATTGCCGGCAGGTCTAGTATGAGGCGCCATTTGGCTGTATGCTTTTCTGCTTTGAACTACTTTATGGGAGTGCAAAAAGAGAGACGAAGGACTTTGAGCCACAAGAATCTCTATGTATTTTTACTGATTTATAATGTGAGTCCCGATTTCTCTCTTTTGCCTCCATCAATGGCGAAGAGTCCCAGCACGCGTACAAGGCCCAGTAGAATGCCGAGGAAAAGTGCCTTTCCAATGAGTGAGTCTTGTAATGAATCCTGTTTTCACTCTGCCCAGCGATGCATCTCGGTTCATGTTAATCATGACAAAGTTCAATGCTAGCAGAATGATTGATGTATTTTTTTCCTTGTCCCTTTAAGATCCAGAGGCATTGCGCTTCCAAGAGTCTTAGAACCTCATCATACCAAGAGCTTAAAGGACAAAGAAAGAAATATATCAATCATTTTGCTAGCATTGAACTTTGTCATAATCAACATGAACCGAGATGCATCGCTAGGCAGAGTGAAAACAGGATTCATTACGACTCACTCATTGGAAAGGCGGCATTCTCCTGAGCCTTGTACTCATGCTGGGACTCTTCGCCATTTGATGGAGGTAAAAGAGAGAAATCGAGACTCACATTGTAAATCAGTAAAAATACATAGAGAAAAGGGACGAGTTGTCCAAATCCTGTGGCTCAAAGTCCTTTGGCTCTCTTTTTGCACTCCTGTGGCTTAAGTCCTTCGGCTCTCTTTCTGCATAGAAGCATATAGCGAAAAACTAGCCAAATCGCGCATCGCACTAGACCTGCCGGCAATCGCATTGACAAAACTAAAACAAACATATTCCGAGATGAATTTTTTGGCTTAACTCGACCTCTTGATGGTTGAGGAGAAAGGAGAGAAGGAACATATGAGCAAAAGGAACAAAAAGGGGATCGGAGAGAGACGTACGAAGCTTGGACGGGGCGACGCCGGTGATGGCAAGGGGGATTGGAGACATACGGAGCTTGGACGGGGCGATGTCAACGACGGCAAGGGGTGGGTGGAGTGGGTGGAGAGCACATTGCATAGAGAGAGATTGATCGTTACTTTGTTAGGACCTTGAAACGGTTTTTAAAAAGCGACGCGCTTCGCTCACGACAAAGACGAAGAACCAGTAGAGTACATGTCTCGAGAGAGAACCAAGACGAAAGCGACTCGCCCAATCGGCATGGTGAGCAGCTCGTCTCGCCATGCGAGGAGTCGAGTTGAAGGTCACAATTGAGCTTAGAGATAAATGCAAGAGAGAATGAGGGGAGCGGAATTTCTAGAAGACTGGTAGGATTTCGAATCTCGCGCTCTCTCTCTTCCCCTTTGATTTTCTTTTCCCAACGGAACAGAAAATAAAAAGGAAACGAACAAAAATAATTTTTTTTTTTCGAGCAACATTTTTCGAATGTATTTTTTTTCTCTAAGATACTAGGGGTGGGAAGTTCCTCATTTTTTGGAACCTGGAACCTATCCAATGAGGAACCTGTAACCTACTCGTCAGAACTAAGAACCTGGAACCTACCCCGTCACAGATTCCGAGGTCGGTTCCAGGTTCCTACAAGTTCTTTTTTTTTTCTCTCGTTTTTTTGGTTTCATTTTCAGGGTAAACAAAGCAACAATTGCTCAGTCCCGCCATTGAGTAAGATCATAAGAAAAAGCCGTGTCTGATGTTATAAGCCAGCATTGTGATATTCCAAACCACTCTTAAGTTTACAAGCAAACTTAGTTTTGCTATATCAAATTAAAAGAAAAAGGTACCAACAACATACCTAAAAAAATTCGGATGTTGAACTCACATCCATCTCCTTCTCCGGCGAATCCAATTGCAAGCATTTGGGGACTTCACAGCTGTAGTCCCCACTTCTATTTGGCGATGCCAAGTCCTCCCTTTGCACTACATTGAGCACGAATCCATCAGGAACCCTTTCTGCCTGTAAAAGATCAGCAGTGTTCCATCAAGTATGTCATTGGATTCTTCTGCTTTCATGGTACAAATGTTAGAGTAGGGAAAAAGAACACAGCATACCTAAAAGAATTCCAAATCCCACGGCGGATGATTTCCAAGCTAGCAACGATTGCAATAAAGGCCTGGAAACTCTCAATAAGTGAATTTATTGAGTCATCCATCTGGTTTTTGGATACCAAACAATTGGTATTATCCAAATCAGCAGACGCATCAACATCATATTTAGCCTCATCCTCATTGACGATCTTGTGTTCAGGCCATAGACTCCTGCTTGCAGCTGTTTGCAGAATTACACCATAGAGAAGTTAACATTTAAAAGTACAGAAAAAAAAAATACTGGAAGTTAAAACATGATGCCAAGTTCAATTTCAACTTCAAGCATAAGACTACAGACCGAAATCATCATAGCTAAATGACTACATATATCTCTGGCAGCCTACATACTACGGCATGTTTAAATAACTCTGAAAGGACCTGTACTATACCAACATGACAGAAAGGACAGAACTGCAACTTCAAGCATAAGACCACAGACTGAAATCATCACACCTAATTGACTACATATATCTTTGGCAGTGTACTTACTAAGGCATGTTCAAAATACTCCTATAGGACCTCTACTATGCCAACATGACAGAAAGAACATAGCTGTGCATGTGAAAAAGGAAAATTCATGAGACCTACGAGGCACATATACCAGCACCTCCCCTGCAATACTGGTATACTTGATCCAAAGTCTAAAGTAGTTGCTCACATTTGTGGTCTTCTGCTGATGAGTTTCCTGCATTTCTACTACTATTTTGGCACACCTGAGCACCAATGCATGGCCCGCAGGTGAAAAACAAACAGTGTCACGGAAAAGATCAGACTGATGGGGAATGTGTATAAGGAGTTGAATAACCTAGAACCTGATATTTTTCAGAGCAGTATCGTGCTTCTCTGCAGCTACCACATATTTTATCTCCTTTCCATGTTCCACACCAGTTACAAAGTGGAGCTGCATAACAACAATACGTTTTGGCCAAAAAGAGAAGGATCAATACCATAATTACTGAGAGACTAACACAACAAAACAAGTAGTCAAAAGCCCATCTATGAGTTCAGTCTTTGAAATTAGGCCCTTAAAGACAACAACAGAACCAAGTCATTGTATGTGCACTGTCATAAAGTATAAACTGATAAAAAAACAGAGGATAGCATATTCATCTGCTCAAATGTATGTGCACTGTCATAAAGTATTCCATCCACTTCCAAAGACAAAAATCAGAACATAACTGACTAGGAAAAGACATAAAAAGCTACCTCCACTCTCTAAAGGTTTGTCACTCCCATCATGTTGCGGGGGTTCACTTAAGTAGAAGGAATTGTCACGAGGCAATTGGCAACGAAAAGCTTTCACACTTAAACACGACCAGACCACCAGACGACCAAAAGAATGAGACAAATTAGATTAAGAAAAGTGCACAAATAATAAATTGAAACATGACTTGCTGAATTAAGACAATTAAAAGTACCTTCGAGATGCATTTACTGTAGGTCGCTTCCATTGTTCATGTTGATCACGAAGAAGACAAGACATCGATGGACACATGAACAAATATATAGTACAATGAAACGTGGATTCTCTATCAGAGGTCAGTGCATTCAAAATCAACCAGAGTCCTCTACAGACACTCCTCAAAACCATAATGGCAGAGCAAAATTGGAACACCATAAAACTTTGCATTCAGCGAGAACAAAATTGGAACACCATCAAAGCCATCAGCCGTAACACGATGATAACAAGAATCACCCAGAAAAGAGAACAACCCAACCACAACTCAATCAACTCTAGAGCTGGGTTCCCAAAATTCGAGAGAAAAACGCAAAATTTTTTCACCTCCAGAACTCTTCGATGGTAGAGAAAGTGTAGATCGGGCGCATGGAGGCACCCCAAGCCATCTGCTTCAATTTTGCGGCAAGGTTATCGAACCATAAAGTCCACGAGTGCTCGAGGGGATGCGGCTGGTCCGCCTTGGGCTCCTCCTTCGCCGACTGCTCGGCTAAGTCCTCTTCCCCTGCAATCTCTCCCTCCTCCAGCTCCGGGTCGCCACTGCTTGCAATGCCCTTCGAATTAGGGTTAGGGTTCGCGGCGACGGGGTTCTTCTGGTCGTCGGCGGTCGCAGCCGCCGCCGCTGCCGCAGATTTCACTGTCTCTTACACCACAATGTTTTTTTCTAAGGAAAGTTTTGCAGCTCTCTCTCTCTCTTGCTATTTCTGTTGCATTCGCATCTGAAATCAAGGGCGGCGCGAGCGCGGGCCGACTGGCGTCCAGCGGCAGGACGACCGGCGTCCGGCGGAGGCTGAGGGGCAAGGCGAGCGAGGGGTGACGGCGTCGAGGGAGGCAAGGGCGAGGCGAGCGCGGGGCGACTAGCGTCCAACGGGGTCCAGCGGCGGCGTCGAGGGTTAGCAGAGTCCGGCGGCGGCGTCGAGGGCGAGCAACGTCTGGTAGTGGCGTCGAGGGCGAGCAGCGTCGGCGACAGGCAGAGGCAGAGGACGGGAGAGACTGAGAGAACCGTGAAAGCGTGAAATAAACTGAAGGTTTGATTCGGGGCATTTTTGGGGGTGATTGGTAACGTTTCTGCTCTTTTTTTGTTTCAGGGAACATAAACAAAAAAAAGTATCTCTGTTCTGGAGAATACTTTTTGAACAAAAAGATGGATTTGATAAATTTGTTACAGGAATAAAAAATAAATAAACACGCGTTTGATAAATTTTTTTTCTTTTTTTTTTTTTTTTTTTTTTTTAATATTTTTATTTTTATTTTTCATTTTTTCCTTTATTTTTTATTTTTTTTCTTTCGTGGCCGGGCGGCAGCCTCTCGCCCACCCACGGCGAAGCTCGCCGGCCCCTGGCGAGGTGAGCTCGGGCTCACCCAGCCATGGCGAGGCGCGGCCTCACCGAATCTGGGCGAGCTCGGGCTCGCCCGCGCCGGCGACGCCGAGCCTCGCCAGGGGCCGGCGACGCTCCAACGAGGTCGCCAACCCTCGACGGCGTCGCCGGCCCTCGACGGCAGGCCATGGCCAAGGCCTCGGCCTCGGCCGGCGACCGGCCAAAGAGAAAGAAGAAGAAAAGAGGAAGAGAAGAGAAGAGAGAGAAGAAGAAACAAGAAACAAAAAATTGTTTCTTCAAAATTGTTTCTAGAACGAAAACAACTTTTTTTTTTTTTCGTTTACGTTTTTTTGAGTTCGGAAACAAAAAAACAAAAAAAAACAAACACAAACAAACGCGTTTACGTTTTTTTTTTTTTAACAAAAAAAAAAAAAAAATCTGTTTATAAACAAAAACAAAGAAGTGAAAACATGCAGGGCCTTTGTTTTGGGGCTTTGGAGCCCTAACCGGAATCGGTTCCCTCCGGAAACCGGAACCGGTCCTTTTAGAACCGGAAACCAACCGGAAACCAAATCGAACCAAGAATCGGTCCCTTTAAGACTGGGAATCGGAACCGATTCTTCAGTTCTCGGTTTTACTTGAGAACCGCGCTCATCCTTATAAGATACTTATAGAAAAAAAGAAAAGAAAAGAAATGAATGAAAATAATCTTTTAAAATTCTCAACAAGAGATGATTATCGACATTCGAACATGATACTTAGCCGAAAGAAAATTGAGAACTATTGTAACAAACCTCACCTTCTAAATTTTCTTAACCGGATAAAATCTTTTTTCTGGTTTAGTTTGCAAAAGGGTAAATACCTGTTCCTTGAAAAGGAAATATTAACCCTTTTTTTTCCTATAAAAAAATTCCTTTTTTATTTTCACCTTTTCCTTTTTGGCCCCATATAAAATGGAGAGCTGCGGCGGATTCACGTTTCCATGGGAGAGTACCTGGTTTCCGTTGCGTGACACCATGGGAACGCCGATCAAGAAAGCTATAAATTCACGCCAACTTTCGACCCTCATGGCCAAATCTCTTGGCCCACCGCCGCCACGATCCCGACGGCTACAGTCGCCGGAGTATCACTTGTCAACTGCCAAGTCTAAGTAGACCAATATAGAGGCAGTAGTATTACTTGTCAACTGCCTGGTGGAAAATTTGTTCTTTCGGTCGCTGCCTGGTGGCATTTGCCAGCTATAATTATTTGCCATTTGCTGAAGTTTTGATAAATTGACCTCTTCTTCCCTTTTGTTTTAGGTTGGAGATCATTTCAATTGGCGGTATGCATTTTGGGGTGAGGCTGTGTTGATGTTTCCATTTGCTGTTTTGGGATTTGTAATGAAGCCTCTGCAGCTAAAAGGTGCATTTCCATCTAGAGTGCGGCAAGATTCTATCTGGTCTTTGCCTTTAAAGAAGAAGAAGATATCTATTTTTTAGACCCACAAATTAGCGTATCACCGCAGGTTTTGCTCCGTTGATTAAAAAAAGTCAGTGGCATCCATTGAAACAGCTGCTATTGTGACTGAAGGTAATTATTCTTCCAATATTGTGTGCTAGAATTTCCAGATAGAATTCCACTTTCTTTTGTCTTATCTTAGAATTTTTAATTTGTCATTTCATGTACTTTGGCAAAAGCTTTCGGTAAGACTTTTTTCTTATTATAGTCCATAAGAAGCAACCAAAGCCATTGATGCAACAGTACAATACTTGCTCACAAGCTTCAAGAATGGAAGAGTTTAATTTGCATTTTGTTAGGGCCACCAAAATATTGCACATTTTTTTTTTTTTTTTGGCTTTTGCTTGGTTTAAGATTTCTTTTGGCAAGTGGATGTAATACAGCACAGAAAAGAAAGTATGCCAACTCAGTGACACCATGTATTGAATCTTCATGATCGGTCAATGATACTTGAATAGTCTTCTAGCTTTTCTGGTACAATATGCAAACAAAGGATAAATTCATTATTCTGGTGGATTGATGTCTTATTGTGGTCACGTTGCTCCATTTCATGACCCGTCTCATCATTAATATTTGCATGATTGATATTTTTAAATCTGCAATTGACAACCGGATAATCTTTGATTTTTCTCCTTTTTTTGGATTGCAATAATAGGAAAAATTCTTTGGTTCAGTTAATAAATTTAAGGGTGTTATAACCTCTTATCTCATCCGAGTCTGCAACATGATTTGTTGGAATCTGCTGAAAAAAAAGGAATTAATGTTCCTACTTCTAATGTAGGCAACCACTTCCCTAGCAGTAGTTTGTATAATGTCTACTTTCTTCTAGTTTTTAAATGTTTCCTATTTTCTCAAGCAGATGCATCGAGTATTAATCCCTCTAAACTGGTTGGAAATGAAGGTACTGGCAGTGAAGCTTATCATGAGCCATCCATGTAAGTGGTTCTCTAATGGAGAGATTTATAGGTGTATTAACTTATCTACTATTTGTGCATGTATGTCTATTAAATATGTTAATCATCAATGAAATGGCATCTCCAGCAACGAATATTTTAAAGCACCAAGGCTGGAAAACTGAAAGAGTTTCATAAATGTTGATCAGTTGACAGTGAAGTAACTTGTGGTCACATACCAAATTAGGTTAAAGTTTGCAGTAAACTTTTGTCTGTAATTTTTCTCGAGAATATAAGGCTTACTTTTATAGCATATTTTAATAGCTTGAACATAAAAAGTACATATAGTTGTTTAAGATCATTAATGATCATATTGAACTGCACACAAATGAGTCATACTAGAAAAGTCTCTCATTGAAATATTGTAGTGTGTTGGTCAATTTATTGTATAACTAATTAGTTAAACTTTTGAGCAAATTGTAAGCTCCATTAGATATGTTAATGGGCTTAGCTTGGGTTTCCTCTATATAATCTTTACGGGGAAGTTATCAGATTTCTGCTTTGTGATCCACCAAGTGTTATCAGAATATCACTATTGTGGTAGCACTGGGTTAGGTCCAACTCAAGAACCAACCTAGTCAAAGTTCAATTCCCAATGTGAAGGCCGCATTCACCAATTCTACCCTGAAATTGTTTCTCAAATGAACTAATTTCGAACTTGTTTCGGAACAAAAAATGATCCAAAAACTACATAACTAGTTGACCAATGTATGCATTTGTAATAAACTAGTATGGCGTTTATTTTCATTTGGGATTTTTACTCAAAACATAATAATGATCTAGTGCCCAAATAGAACTAGCAACTGGCCTCGTGTCAGCTAGTTTAGAAACCAATGATTGTAGAACTGATCGGTTAGGTTGGAATGGGGGTCACAAGGTCTATTCCCATTTTAACTCGAGCATTGATTCATCCTAAAACTAATCACACTAAGGATTTCAGATGTAATAAGGATATAAATGAAAAGAAGTAAAGTTTGTTTATTAATACACGAATCCCTTCAACGAACTTATCAATTTACCTTTCCTTCTTATATTTTCCTTCATCGAAACAAAATTGTGCTTTTAGAATCATGTCCCTTGTCTCCTATTCTTTCCTATTAAACTGCGTTTTAAAAGGTGTATGTCAATAGAAAAAGAATTGGTATAGAGCAACGAGAGACGCGGATTTTCTATACATTCGCTAAAGGTTTGAAGTGCTATATGTTGTTAATGAGCGCATAGCCTTAAGCCCCTGAATTGAAAATTAAGAAATTTGGACACTACCCCATCCTGACTATAACAACAATGGCTACTCACCATGTCAGGATGATATTCCAGTGCGCCTTTGAAGGTGACCAAGTGATGGGAAAAGGAGCGGCCAAATCGATGATATTCCTCAGAATTTTGAAAACCTTCCTTCCTACTAGTCAATTTTTTATTTTTTCAAGTGTCACTATCACGTAACACGACTTGCTGCCCGAAATTTCATGTTTGCTTGAACCACCTGGATAAACCTATGGTAGGACTGGGAGGCAGTGATAGATTATAGAGATCAATAAGCGACTTGGCGTGGTAAGTGTACGTGTAGAAGGGAATGCGTAAGATTGAAAACCAGTTTCATGCCAAGGGCATGCTATGACTTTTTACACTGCTCAAATGCGCTTGTGTGGGCTGCAGATCCATGCGCTCGTCCTGACCTCTAGGCTCTCGGTGAAAAACAGCCTCATCACTCACTTGCTCACCAATCTGGTGATTTTAGGTGACGTTCAGTACACTCGCAAACTGTTCGATGAAATGCACAAACCAAGAATTTTCTTGTGGAACACCTTGATCTGGGGATATATGAAGAATGACATGCCCATGGAGTCAGTTTCGCTCTACAGAAGGATGAGTTCTCTCAGTGTTCACCCTGACGGATTTACTTTTCCATTTGTGGCGAAGGCATCCGCTGAGCTGCCCGAGTGCTGGGCCGCTTTGACTATCCATGCCCACGTGATAAAATATGGGCTTGAGTATAATGCCATGGTGAGAAATGAATTGATGATAATGTACGTGAAGTTTGGGGACGTGGGATTGGCTGATTACTTGATTACTTGTTTGAGACTATGATAGAGAGAGATATAGTGGCTTGGAATTCTTTCATTGCAGCATGCGTGTAGATGGGGTATGCTAGTAAGGCCCTCGCACTGTTCCATCAGATGGGCTTGGCCAGGATCAAGCTTGATGCCGTGACTATTGTTAGTGCCCTATTGGCATGCAGTCAGTTGGGATGTTTAAACATTGGTAATAAGATTTATGACTCTGTCTTATATGATGGGATGGAGAGCAATATTATCGTTGAGAATGCACGGCTCAACATGTGTATGAAATGTGGTAGTACTCATATGGCAAGAACTTTATTTGATGAAATGCGTCTTAGAAATGTTGTTTCGTGGAGCACGATGATTTTAGGCTACGCAGTTAATGGGAAGAGTGAAGAAGCTTTGGCTCTATTCTCTATAATGCAGAATGAAGGGCCAAAACCAAATTATGTCACTTATCATGGAGTTTTATTTGCTTGTAGCCATGCTGAACTCGTTGAAGAATCCACAGTTTACATGTGCACGTATTTCAACAGCCATAACAACACATGAACATAAAGTCGTCGAGAGAAATAAAACAAGTGAAATTAGAAGTTCGAGATTGGCATCTGTTAGAAATAACTCACGTGCTTTAATATTATTCAGGTTTAAAGATATAACAGAATTTGTTAAGTTTATAGTTCATCTTCTTCATTGAGCTAAGTTTTTCGATTATGGTGAAACAAGAGAGAATAACAGAGATAGTGTAAAAGAGTTGTAGAGAAGAGCAAGCTGTCGGATGAATGTACTCTTCATTTGATTCATGAAATACAGGGTATTTTTCATTTATATTCATCTTTTGTTATGTTCATCTGTTCTTCACAGTTAAAAGCAGTAAAGAAAGATGCTAAACTTGTTGAAGAAGCCACAGTTTATATGTACACGTATTTCAACAGCCATAATAACACATCAACATAAAGTCGTCGAGAAAAATAAAACAAGTGAAGTTAGAAGCTTGAGATTGGCATCTGTTAGAAGCAACTCACGTGCTTTAATATTATTCAGATTAAGAGATAAACATAATTTGTTAAGTTTGTAATTCATCTTCTTCTTTGAGCTCTGTTTTTTAATTATGGTGAAACAAGAGAGAATAACAAAGATAGTGTAAGAGAGTTGTAGAGAAGAGCAAGCTATCGGATGAATGTAGTCTTCATTTCGTTCATGAAATACAGAGTATTTTTCATTCATCCTCATCTTTTGTTCTGTTCATCTGTTCTTCACAATTCAAATTAGAAAATAAAGATATTGAACTCGTTGAATAAGTCACAGTTTACATGTGCACGTATTTCAACAGTCATAACAACACAGATATAAAGTCGTCGAAAGAAATAAAGCAAGTGAAGTTAGAAGCTCGAGATTGGCATTTGTTAGAAGCAACTTACATGCTTTAATATTATTCAGGTTTAGAGATATAACATAATTTGTTAAGTTTGTAGTTCATATTCTTCTTTGAGCTCTATTTTTCGATTATGGTAAAACAAGAGAGAATAACAGAGAGATAGATAGTGTAAGAGAGTTGTAGAGAAGAGTAAACTGTCGGATGAATGTAATCTTCATTTGATTCATGAAATACATAGTATTTTTCATTCATCTTCATCTTTTGTTCTGTTCATCTGTTCTTCACAGTTTAAAGTAGTAAAGAAAGATGCTGAACTCGTTGAAGAAGCCACAGTTTACATGTGCATGTATTTCAACAGCCATAACAATACATCAACATAAAGTCGTCGAGAGAAATAAAGCAAGTGAAGTTAAAAGCTCGAGATTGGCATCTGTTATAAACAACTCACGTGCTTTATTATTATTCAGGTTTAGAGATATAACTGAATTTGTGATGTTTGTAGTTCATCTTCTTCCTTGAGCTCTGTTTTTCGATTATGGTGAAACAAGAGAGAATAACAGAGAGAGAAATAGTGTAAGAGAGTTGTAGAGAAGAGCAAGATGTCGGATGAATGTATTCCTCATTTGATTTATGAAATATAGAGTATTTTTCATTCATCTTCATCTTTTGTTCTGTTCATCTGTTCTTTACAGTTAAAAGCAGTAAAGAAAGATGCTAAACTCGTTGAAGAAGCCACAGTTTACATGTGCACGTATTTCAACAGCCATAACAACACATCAACATAAAGTCGTCGAGAGAAATAAAGTAAGTGAAGTTAGAAGCTCGAGATTGGCATCTGTTAGAAGTAACTCACGTGCTTTAATATTATTTAGGTTTAGAGATATAACTGAATTTGTTAAGTTTGTAGTTCATCTTCTTCCTTGAGCTCTGTTTTTCGATTATGGTGAAACACGAGAGAATAACAAAAATAGTGTAAAAGAGTTGTAGAGAAGAACAAGTTGTCAGTTGCCAATCTTCATTTGATTCATGAAATACAGAGTATTTTTCATTTATCTTCATCTTTTGTTCTGTTCATCTGTTCTTCACAGTTAAAAGCAGTAAATAAAGATGTTAAACTCGTTGAAGAAGCCACAGTTTACATGTGCACGTATTTCAACAGCCATAACAACAAATCAACATAAAGTCGTCAAAACAAATAAAGCAAGAAAATGTAGAAGCTCGAGATTGGCATTTGTTAGAAGCAACTCACGTGCTTTAGTATTATTCAAGTTTAGAGATATAATTGAATTTGTTAAGTTTGTAGTTCATCTTCTTCCTTGAGCTTTGTTTTTCATTTATGGCGAAACAATAAAGAATAACAGAGATAGTGTAAGAGGGTTGTAGAGAAGAGCAAGCTTTCGAATGAATGTATTCTTAATTTGATTCATGAAATATAGAGTATTTTTCATTCATTTTCATCTTTTGTTCTGTTAATTTGTTCTTCACTGTTCAAAGCAGAAAAGCAGGGAATCGGAGAGAGACGTACGGGCGACGCCGACGACGGCAAGGGAGGGGGATCGGAGAGTTTGGACCGGGCAACGCCGACGACAGCGAGCGATTGACGGGGTCTACATTGCACAGAGAGAGAGACCGATCAAAAAGTGACACGAAGAACAGTAGAGTAAATGTCAATCGAGAGAGAGAACCGACTGAGATTAGCGAGGCTATGAGTAGCCCTGAGTCTCACCGTCAGAGGAGCTGAGTCGGAGGTCGCGAGTGAGCGAGCTCAGAGACGGGAAGAAAATGAGGAGAGAGGAGCGGGGAGTTGAGTGGGAGTAGCGAGCTCAGAGACGGGAGAAAATGAGGAGCTCGGATTTCCAGAAGACGTTGGGATTTGATTCGCGCGCTCTCTCTCTCTCTTGATTTTTCCCAACTGCCTGGAGGGAACCTCACGCTTTTTGCATTGTTTATCACAAAATAAAAATTCTACATTAGCCACCGATTTTCTATGCATTTTTAGACTCATAAGCAAATGCCAACGCATAAACACACGCACACCCTCTCTTTTACAAATAATTTCATTTAAAATCACAATCTATTTACTTTTCTCTAATAAGAAGAAGGAGGAACTGAACAAAATTTTCTTCATCTCTCCTCTTTAGCCTTGCATTTGCTTATTCTCTGACTTTGCTCTCTCTTGAGATTGAATGACGAAAGCTTCAGACCTTGTGAGTATGGACAGCAATGACAAAGCATGTTGGGGACCAATTCAATCCCAATTCTTCAGTTTATGAAAAAGAAATGTATTCAAAGATGTTGTTTGACATGATTGGCGCACTGCACAACTCAAATCATGTGTTAGTGCCAAAACTTTGCTGTTATCAATTTAGTACCAAAACTTGATGGAGGATCACTATAGTGCCATTTTTTTCCTTAAAATCTGACAACACATCAACATAAACTCATCGAGAGAAATAAAGCAAGTGAAGTTATAAGCTTGAGATTGGCATCTGTTAGAAGCAATTCACGTGCTTTAATATTATTCAGGTTTAAAGATATAACTGAATTTGTTAAGTTTGTAGTTCATCTTCTTTCTTGAGCTATGTTTTTCGATTATGGTGAAATAAGAGAGAATAACTTAAATAGTGTAAGAGAGTTGTAGAGAAGAACAAGTTGTCGGATGAATGTACTCTTCATTTGATTCATGAAATATAGAATATTTTTCATTCATCTTTATCTTTTGTTCTGCTCACCTGTTCTTCATAGTTAAAAGTAGTAAAGAAAGATGCTAAACTCGTTGAAGAAGCCATAGTTTACACGTGCACGTATTTCAACAGCCATAACAACACATCAACATAAAGTCGTCAAGACAAATAAAGCAAGTGAAGGTAGAAGCTCGAGATTGACATCTGTTAGAAGCAACTCACGTTCTTTAGTATTATTCAAGTTTAGAGATATAATTGAATTTGTTAAGTTTGTAGTTCATCTTCTTCTTTGAGCCCTGTTTTTCGTTTATGGTGAAACAATAGAGAATAACATAGATAGTGTAAGAGAGTTGTAGAGAAGAGCAAGCTCCCGGATGAATGTATTCTTCATTTGATTCATGAAATACAGAGTATTTTTCATTCATCTTCATCTTTTGTTTTGTTCATCTGTTCTTCACTGTTCAAAGCAGAAAAGCAGGGAATCGGAGAGAGACGTATGGGCGACAGCAAGGGAGGGGGATCGGAGAGTTTAGACCGGGCAACGCCGACGACGGTGAGCGATTGACGGGGCCTACATTGCACAGAGAGAGAGAGAGAGACCGATCAAAAAGTGACGCAAAGAACAGTAGAGTAAATGTCGATCGAGAGAGAGAACCGAACCGACTGAGATTAGCGAGGCTGTGAGTAGCCCTGAGTCTCACCATCAGAGGAGCTGAGTCGGAGGTCGCGAGTGAGCGAGCTCAAAGACGGGAAGAAAATGAGGAGAGAGGAGCGGGGAGTTGAGTGGGAGTAGCGAGCTCAGAGACGGGAGGAAATGAGGAGCTCGGATTTCCAGAAGACGTTGGGATTTGATTCGCGCGCTCTCTCTCTCTCTTGATTTTTCCCAACTGCCTGGAGGGAACCTCACGCTTTTTGCATTGTTTATCACAAAATAAAAATTCTACATTAGCCACCGATTTTCTATGCATTTTTAGACTCATAAGCAAATGCCAACGCATAAACACACGCACACCCTCTCTTTTACAAATAATTTCA
Organism: Eucalyptus paniculata subsp. matutina; assembly: GCA_017140255.1. Classification (NCBI taxonomy): domain Eukaryota; kingdom Viridiplantae; phylum Streptophyta; class Magnoliopsida; order Myrtales; family Myrtaceae; genus Eucalyptus; species Eucalyptus paniculata. The sequence goes on from CM029443.1 coordinate 12,445,794, forward strand.
TTTAAAATCACAATCTATTTACTTTTCTCTAATAAGAAGAAGGAGGAACTGAACAAAATTTTCTTCATCTCTCCTCTTTAGCCTTGCATTTGCTTATTCTCTGACTTTGCTCTCTCTTGAGATTGAATGACGAAAGCTTCAGACCTTGTGAGTATGGACAGCAATGACAAAGCATGTTGGGGACCAATTCAATCCCAATTCTTCAGTTTATGAAAAAGAAATGTATTCAAAGATGTTGTTTGACATGATTGGCGCACTGCACAACTCAAATCATGTGTTAGTGCCAAAACTTTGCTATGATCAATTTAGTACCAAAACTTGATGGAGGATCACTATAGTGCCATTTTTTTCCTTAAAATCTGAGAACACATCAACATAAAAGTCGTCGAGAGAAATAATACAAGTGAAGTTAGAAGCTTGAGATTGGCATCTATTAGAAGCAATTCACGTGCTTTAATATTATTCAGGTTTAAAGATATAACTGAATTTATTAAGTTTGTAGTTCATCTTCTTTCTTGAGCTATGTTTTTCGATTATGGTGAAACAAGAGAGAATAACTGAGATAGTGTAAGAGAGTTGTAGAGAAGAACAAGCTATCGGATGAATGTACTCTTCATTTGATTCATGAAATATAGAATATTTTTCATTCATCTTTCTCTTTGTTCTGCTCATCTGTTCTTCACCGTTAAAAGTAGTAAAGAAATATGCTAAACTCGTTGAAGAAGCCACAGTTTACACGTGCATGTATTTCAACAGCCATAACAACACATCAACATAAAGTCGTCAAGACAAATAAAGCAAGTGAAGGTAGAAGCTCGAGATTGATATCTGTTAGAAGCAACTCACGTTCTTTAGTATTATTCAAGTTTAGAGATATAATTGAATTTGTTAAGTTTGTAGTTCATCTTCTTCTTTGAGCTCTGTTTTTCGTTTATGGTGAAACAATAGAGAATAACATAGATAGTGTAAGAGAGTTGTAGAGAAGAGCAATCTCTTGGATGAATGTATTCTTCATTTGATTCATGAAATACAGAGTATTTTTCATTCATCTTCATCTTTTGTTTTGTTCATCTATTCTTCACTGTTCAAAGCAGAAAAACAGGGAATCGGAGAGAGACATACGGGCGACAGCAAGGGAGGGGGATCGGAGAGTTTAGACCGGGCAACGCCGACGACGGCGAGCGATTGACGGGGTCTGCATTGCACAGAGAGAGAGAGAGACCGATCAAAAAGTGACGCAAAGAACAGTAGAGTAAATGTCGATCGAGAGAGAGAACCGAACCGACTGAGATTAGCGAGGCTGTGAGTAGCCCTGAGTCTCACCATCAGAGGCTACATTAGCCACCGATTTTCTATGCATTTTTAGACTCATAAGTAAACGCCAACGCATAAACACACGCACACCCTCTCTTTTACAAATAATTTCATTTAAAATCACAATCTATTTACTTTTCTCTAATAAGAAGAAGGAGGAACTGAACAAAATTTTCTTCATCTGTCCTCTTTAGCCTTGCATTTGCTTATTCTCTGACTTTGTTCTCTCTTGAGATTGAATGACGAAAGCTTCAGACCTTGTGAGTATGGACAGTAATGACAAAGCATGTTTGGGACCAATTCAATCCCAATTCTTCAGTTTATGAAAAAGAAATGTATTAAAAAATGTTGTTTGACATGATTGGCGCACTGCACAACTCAAATCATGTGTTAGTGCCAAAACTTTGCTATCATCAATTTAGTACCAAAACTTGATGGAGGATCACTATAGTGCCATTTTTTTCCTTAAAATTTGACAACACATCAATATAAAGTCATCGAGTGAAATAAATCAAGTGAAGTTAGAACCTCGAGATTGGCATCTGTTAGAAGCAACTCACGTGGTTTAATATTATTTAGGTTTAGAGATATAACTGAATTTGTTAAGTTTGTAGTTCATCTTCTTCCTTGAGCTCTGTTTTTTGATTATGGTGAAACCAGAGAGAATAACAGAGATAGTGTAAGAGAGTTATAGAGAAGAACAAGCTGTCGGATGAATGTACTCTTCATTTGATTCATGAAATACAGAGTATTTTTCTTTCATCTTTATCTTTTGTTCTGTTCATTTGTTCTTCACAGTTAAAAGCAGTAAAGAAAGATGCTAAACTCGTTGAAGAAGCCACAGTTTACATGTGCACGTATTTCAACAGCCATAACAACACATCAACATAAAATCGTCAAAACAAATAAAGTAAGTGAAGGTAGAAGCTCGAGATTTGCATATGTTAGAAGCAACTCACGTGCTTTAGTATTATTCAAGTTTAGAGATATAATTGAATTTGTTAAGTTTGTAGTTCATCTTCTTCCTTGAGCTTTGTTTTTCGTTTATGGTGAAACAAGAGAGAATAACATAGATAATGTAAGAGAGTTGTAGAGAAGAGCAAGCTCTCGGATGAATGTATTCTTCATTTGATTCATGAAATACAGAGTATTTTTCATTCATCTTCATCTTTTGTTTTGTTCATCTGTTCTTCACTGTTCAAAGCAGAAAAACAGGGAATCAGAGAGAGACGTACGGGCGACAGCAAGGGAGGGGGATCGGAGAGTTTAGACCGGGCAACGCCGACGACAGCGAGCGATTGACGGGGTTTGCATTGCACAGAGAGAGAGAGAGACCGATAAAAAAGTGACGCAAAGAACAGTAGAGTAAATGTTGATCGAGAGAGAGAACCGGCTGAGATTAGCGAGGCTTTGAGTAGCCCTGAGTCTCACCATGAGAGGAGCTGAGTCGGAGGTCGCGAGTGAGTGAGCTCAGAGACGGGAAGAAAATGAGGAGAAAGGAGCGGGGAGTTGAGTGGGAGTAGCGAGCTCAGAGACGGGAGAAAATGAGGAGCTCGGATTTCCAGAAGACGTTGGGATTTGATTCGTGCGCGCGCTCTCTCTCTCTCTCTCTTGCTTTTTCCCAACCGCCTGGAGAACCTCACGCTTTTTGCATTGTTTATCACAAAATAAAATTTTTACATTAGCCACCAATTTTCTATGCATTTTTAGACTCATAAGCAAACGCCAACGCACAAACACACGCATACCCTCGCTTTTACAAATAATTTCATTTAAAATCATAATCTATTTACTTTCCTCTAATAAGAACAAGGAGGAATTGAACAAAATTTTCTTCATCTCTCCTCTTTAGCCTTGCATTTGCTTATTCTCTGACTTTGCTCTCTCTTGAGATTGAAAGAAGAAAGCTTCAGACCTTGTGAGTATGGACAGCAATGACAGAGCATGTTGGGGACCAATTCAATCCCAATTCTTCAGTTTATGAAAAAGAAATGTATTCAAAGATGTTGTTTGACATGATTGGCGCATTGTGCAACTCAAATCATGTGTTAGTGCCAAAACTTTGTTATCATCAATTTAGTACTAAAACTTGATGGAGGATCACTATAGTGCCATTTTTTTTCCTTAAAATCTGACTATATAATTGTCGGGATAAGTACACTAATGGTGCCATAAATTGTGTACGGCGCTCACTTTGGTGCCAAAAGTTTCCGTCGGATCACTAACGTGCAAAAAATTTGAAAAATGCTCACTTTGGTTCCAACGCCGACGAAATTGGCTGGAAATCCGACGTGGCCTTTTTTTTAAAATTGTTTTGAAGTTGACGTGGCTCGTCGGAGAGTTGAGTCAGCATCCAAACACCAAAACGACGACGTTTGGCATATTTCCCCCAACTTTGAAACCCTAATCCCCAAATTGAGAGAGAGGGAAAGCTCGTCTTGGTGTCTTCTTCTTCCTCGAAGACCCACACCAACAATGGCACCAGCACGGCACCAGCAACAGCACCGACAGCACACCAACAACGACACCAGCAACGCACCAGCAGCAGCAGCGCACCAGCAGCCCCTTCGACCCATCTTCTTCCTCCTTTTCCTCCGCCCTCGCCTTCGATTTTTCCTACAACAATCTCAGTCTCTCCTCGCTCACCTGGTCGAGCAACTACAATGGTAGCTGAGCGACGGTGGCCGAGTGACGGCGGGCGAACGACGGTGGCCGAGCGGCGGAAACCCTAATTTTAATCCCCATGTGAGCTAAATGGCGTCATTTCCATGAAGCCATCCACGTAGGACAGGAAAACGACGTCGTTTTCTTAAGGAGGACCAAAAACGACGTCATTTAAAGGCCTATCGATTTTTTTCTTTTTAAAAAAAATCATTTTGGTCGGAATCTTTCGCCGGTGGCATCAAAGTGAGCGTTTTTCCTCCGATTTGGCACTTAGGTGATCCGACGGAAACTTTTGGCACCAAAGTGAGCGCTGTACACAACTTATGGCACCATTAGTATACTTATCCCTATAATTGTCTCAGGCAAGCTTTTTTTTTTATAAAAAAATGCCAAGCTGGATTTTCTAAAAGCACGGGCAGCTGGAGCCGCTTATGTAATTGCTTTTGAAAAGTTGCTGTATTAATAACCAAAAAAATAAATAAATGAATTTTTGAAATATTTTGGCACCTAAAAAGTACTGTACAAATAGTTAGTCACTCATAAAGTTTTATCCCAAAAATGATTTTTAGACAAGATATTTACACAAAAAAAAAAAGAGAATTTATATGAGAGATGGGAGTAGACTTCGTGAGAAAGATCCTAACGAGCATCATCTAATTACTCTCTTTGATTAAGCTCCTGAAATCCTAATCACGTGGAAAATTCTTAAATGAAAAACTAGATGTCTACATAGCAATAGCATGGTACTTTCCACTTACGAAATTTTCAAAATAGAACGGAAAAAGCAGTGAAATGAACCAAAGGTCCAAAGTAACATAAAATCGACTATTTTATGTTATAGTCCAAAAAATATAATTTTTATTTATTTATTCCCACGTATATGTTATAAATAGATTTCTATGAGCAATTATTACACGGTATATGTGAATTCGATGTGTATGTGTCGTTACGTCATGTGGGTCCCACGTCATGGGTCATATACTTTTGAGCAATGTTTTTAGTCACAAAAATTAGTATCTTGCACCGCGTGAATATGTGGGTAGCTCGTTTCAAAATAGGAAGAGAAAGACGAAGATTGCCTTTTCAGAACGGCCGTCTCCAAAATCTCTCTCCTTTCCAACGTGGACGACGACACAACAGTGAACCTTCGCGGTCGGCGCACGTAAGCTTACTTTGCCATTTCAATTGGACGAAGCCTTTAAGGCAAGATACCGCGTTCGTCAACCGCCATGGCTAGTCGGTTTCTTCCTCTCTCCAGAAGAAGAAAATTCTTGGGTGCTCCCTAAACCGCACGTCTCACGTCCCGGTCTCTCTCTCTATATAAATCCACCTCTCCTCCCTCGCCTCTCTCACCTTCGTCTTCTCCCGCTCCGAAACGCTTGCAAGAGAAGAGAAGAGAGAGAGATGAGCACTTACTACAACCAGAATCATCCGCCGGTCGGCGCCCCTCCCCCGCAAGGTAACCTTGTTCTCTTGGATTCGCCATGCTTTTCTGCTATTTTTCAAATTCATCATCTGTAGTCTCCTGGGAATGTGTAGTATGTTCGTTTCTGATTTTTGCGGGTCTTTCTTGGTATCGTAAAACAAAATATTTTACTTGCAGGGTACCCGAAAGTCGAAGGCTATCCTCCTCCAGGGTATCCGGCGCAGGGTTACGCGCCACAGGGGTATCCTCCACAGGGATATCCTCCGCAGCAAGGATATGGCCAGTCGGCCCAGCCATACTACGAGGAACAGCGCCGCCGGAAGGACACCGGCTTTCTCGAAGGATGGTAAAGCACGTGACTAAATTTGCTTGTAAAAAAGTATAATATAATCAAATCAAGTGTGAATCTTTTAGTTTCTGGTTCAAATCTACTTTGTATTTGAGCCAGTAGGTTTCCAGCAGCTTGTTGTTATGGGCGTGAATATTTTCCTTGCTCGGCTCCTGAACTCATGAATGCGCGCGTGTGTTCCATCTCGGCTTTTTTGCAGCTTAGCGGCACTTTGCTGTTGCTGTCTGCTGGATGCGGTTTTCTGAGGTGGGCTCGAGGCAACGGCGCGGATTTAGGAAAAAGATCGTTCTGGTTTTCATCTCTGCCGGTTGGACGGCGAAGTTAGTGTCAGGAACTATCAGGATGATTTGGCTATGATGTCTTTAGTTATTGAACGATCTCTGTTGAATCGTTGATGTATATATCTAGAGACTATTGTTACTTTTCTTATTCACAGAGCTCGTTTGATTTATATATATGCCCCTTTTTAATGGCTAATTTTCTAACAATAAGGTTAACTTACACTTTAAACCAATGCTCGCTAGCGCAGTAAATATGCTGATTAAGTCCTTTTCACCCTCGCAACAAGACTTTCTCCTTCCGATGGGAATTTCTTTGAAGCCCCTAGCAGCACACCTTATTTTCTTGTTTCGCTTTTTCAGCCTTGCGTCTACGTGATGAGAAATCGATTATTTTGCAAAAACCATGACACAGCAATCCTAGGATTTTTTACCGATTTTTTCCTCACGTTTTCGCGCTCTCCCACGGTTGCGTCGCTTTCCCCTCGTTCCCTCGAATGGCAGGGTCAAGAACGAGAATTAGGGCTGGGTTGGTTGAGTGTTCTAGCCAATTTGATGGGGCTGGCGTCTGGTACGAGGATATAATGAACAAACTGAGGGCTAGAGATAGTCTGGTTTCTGGGCTTTCAAGGAGTCTTTGTAATGCAAGTTGGACTTAACATATAGACTTAATAAAAGTGCATGGGCCAGGGGCTTGGCTTGGACGAATTGGATCGAGCCCAGTGCATATAATTAACATCCTTTCCAATCATTTGATGGAATTTAAGCCCTTTTTTTTTTTTTTTGGTATTTAGAATTTTGGTTTTATTTATTAGTATTTTTAAAGGAAAAAACCACCAAAACTCCCAAATTACATCCACCGTAATACAAGTGCAAAACTTTTTTCTATAACACAAAAAAAGAATCTTAAACTTGTAATTGTGTGACACATTTACCTCTATTAAGGTTCTATCAATGAGCACCATAAAAAAAAAAAAAAATACTAACATCACCCATGTGACTAAAATGAAATAAAAACGATGTTTTGGCTAAATAATTATCTAATGGAACCTTAACAAAGAGTAAATATGTCATATAGGTACAAAATTAGGGTTTAGGTAAATGTATCACAATGAGACGGCATGTGATTTTTGATGTCATAGAAAATTACAGGGTAAATATATTACAACATGCATAGTTTAGGGCTTTTGTGGCTTTTTCACCGTTTTTAATAAATAAAAAAAACTACCTAAATTGCTAATTTTGCTTACATTTTTGGTTAAACATTAAAAGTCAACATCTCTATGTTCTTTAGAGTAAGAAAATTATGTTTGGTTGTCTCAATTTCTAGACGGAATAATACTAAATAGGATATGATATGAAATTTAGGAAATTTGATATATCATATCCACCGTTTGGTAAATTACAATAACAACAAAACCATATATATTTATATCCTATGATATCCATTACTTGGTATAAACAGCATATTAATATAAAAAATCTAAAAATTGAATAAATAAAGACGGTAAAAATCTCTCATGACACTCTTGCCAACTTCATTTTTATTTGCTTATTTTTAATTATTTTCCATCTCTTTTTATTTCTTTTTTTTCCCTTACATCATTTTCTCATAAAATTTTGTTAAATAGTAAACAATACAAATATACCTAAAATACTAAAATATGTAATAAATATATATAATTATAAGATAGAAAGAATGAAATGTAAATAAAAACATGGATAAATTTTATTTTATTTTATTTTTATATTAGAATTCAATTGTTGTTTATATTCAAATATTATTTTAATTTTATTAATTTAAGAAGTTTTTTATTCAGGAAAACTAATTTTTATAAAATCTTATTACCTTTATAGTTTATCCCACCTCCTTTATGGGATAATTTTATCTAGATTATATCTTTTTTATATCCGATTTTATTCAGTTCTAAGTAAACATCAAACATAGGATACGATAAATTTTATCATATTATGAATTCTATCTCGACTACCAAACATAAACAAATCCAGTTATCTCCTTCCAAGTGAGTGAAAATACTGCCTTAACGGTGGTCTTGTTCATTGCCTAAAGTAACTCTTCTCTTACAACAAGAAAAAGCAACCAAGGAAATTTTCTCTTGCTGCAATCTCTCTTCGTTTTATTTCTTTGACGAGATTCTTCATGCTTCAATTTTTGACGTATTATTTCCCAAGATTTCCCCGATAGACCCCCAATCACTCTACCTTAATAAATTTCATATTCATCTCTAATTTCTAAAATCGGAGGAATTAATTAAAGAATAAGAATGCTTGATATTGTTTATTTAAATGTCAAATTTTATGTTATCAATGAATTTGATCCCAATTTTCATGGGATGGACGACAAGACTGAGGGTCAACATTAAGGTGTCAACATGTTGTAACATCACTCAAAATTCACATAAGCTCACATAAACAGTCCTTGGAGGAGCGATCATCAGGTCGTTCAATAACTTTGACCATCATCTTGGATTGAGTCATGCATGCATGTCTATATCCATAAGAAGCGACCTTTGCCTTAATCTATTATCTATCAATTATATCTTCACCTTTGGACACATCTTTTTCCATCTCGAAATACTGGCAAAAATAAGAAAGAAAGAAAAAGCCACATAACCTGTAAGTACCCACGCCACATTGAAAGAAAAAAAGTGTATCATATAAGGCCTTTGCCCTCAACTTGAACTCAATGATGAGAGCTATATGATTCACGTGGTGCTAGTGCCTGTAAAAATGGTTACATAACTGGCAACACATGGAACAGGTCATGGTATATAAGTGCCAAGGTTATCCGCTGTCTTGCTTTTGCCGGGAAACTCTTTAAAGGTTTTCCACTACCAAAAGTTTAATGATCTATCGAGGTGTGTATCTTACTAGGAGATTAAACTACAAATCTTTTTAAGGTCGTTCTTAACTATATTTATTTGAGTTGCATGAAACCCTCGACAAGATTGAAAAGTGAGTTGAATCGAAATCAGAGCGCTTTAATGAGGGGAAAAGTATTAAAAAGTCTTAAATTTTTTGTATTTATGCCAATTTAGTCCTAAACTATTTTTTTTTACCAATTTAGTTGTAAACCTTTTTACTTAGTGCCAATTCAATCTTTTATAGCTAATTTTGGCTAGATTTTACTGACTAGGCATCGGCTGGCTAATGTGGTATGATCGGCAATGACATTGATAAATTTTAATAATATTACAAAATTTTTGAAATTTTTATTTTCTTTTTATTTTCCTTTTTTTTTTTTTTTTCCTTCTCCTCCTTCCTCCAGCCGGTCGTCGACCTTCCTCCAATTGGTCGTCGGACTTTGACAACCAACTAGAGGCAATGGCCGGTGAGGGTAGCCTCGTACTAGTCGACAAGGCTCGCCAGCCATTGGCGAGGCTCAAGCCCTCACTAGTAGTCGTGAGGGTGGCCTCGCGGCGGGCTGTCGAGGGTCCAGCCTTGTCGGATCTAGCAAGATCGAGCCTCGCCCAAGGCCAGCAAGGCTTGACCCTTGCTAGCTCGGTGCAAGGCTAGCTCAAGGCTGGCCAGGCCACGAGGGCGGCCTCGTGCTAGGCCGGCAAGGCTCACTCTCGTCAGATTTAGCTAGGGTCAAGCCTCGCTAGCCATGGGCGAGGCTCGACCTCTCTACCGTTGCCTTTGGCCAGTCACCAAGGTCCGACGACCAACTGGACAAAGGAGAAAGAGAAGGAAAAAAGAAAAAGAAAAAGAAAAAGAAAAAGAAAACAAGATAATTTTAAAATATTAAATATTATTAAAAGTTATTTACATCAGCACCAATTATGCTACGTCAGCCAACCGGTGCCCAGTCAGCAAAAATGGCCAAAATTAGTTAGAAATGACTAAATTGGCATTGAAAAAAGGTTTAGGACTTTTTTTTTAACACTTTTCCTCTTTAATGAGAACATCTTCTCCATGAACAAGCTTAAATTGGACTAGTTTCCATACAAATATAGCAATCTTTAATGAGTATGTGCATTTCAAGGAGGCTTCCACTATGGTCCTTGGGCTAATTAAGTGAAGACACCCACGTGTCTAATCAAATAAAAAAGAATATTGAATATTAATAGATAGGATAAAGGCATCACAAATGACACAACTTTTGTGTAATACTCACTAAAATGTTATAAATTTTTTCGACCTTTCAAGTATCATAACTTCAAAAAAAAAAAAAAAAAAAAACTTTCACTTGAGTATCGTAATTTTCAATTGATTACATGAATACCATAACTTTTTAAAAGCATGCACTTATAAGTGCTGGAAATTTGACATACATAGCACTTGTTGTGAACATTATAAAAAAGTTTCGACACTTAAGTAATCAATTGAAAAGTGAAACACTCAAGTAATCAGGAAAAATAGCTATGGCAATCAAGTAACAAAAACAAAAGGTTACAGCATTGAAATGAGCAATATATAAAAATTATGATGCTTGTAGTGTTTTTTTTTCCCTCGATAGTTTGTAGATTATAGTACAAGCAAACTTTGTTTAGTCACATCCAATTAAGGACCTTTGGGTCTTGCTACCTGAAAAATGAAAATGAATACAATGAGATTAGATTAGATTTTCCGAATTGGAAGTTTAACCTTAAAGATATTTCTTTGGTGATGGGAAGAAGCCTCTTGCTACCTGAAAAATGAAGATGAATACAATTAGATTAGTCTAGATTTTTTGAATTGGAAGTTTAACCTTAAAGATATTTATTTGGTAATGGGAAGAAGCTTCTTGTGCACTTTTATGTTCTAATTTGCATTTATTATGTTAGGACTAACAACACGAATTAGAGAGAGGTGAATAAGTTGTTTTAAAAATTTTGACAATCTTTTTCCGAAATTAGCAAATGCTAAGTAAAGATTAGATCAATTTCACATTTTAAAGATTATAAGCAAATTGTGTGCTTATGGAGGTAAATGAAGGAGAAACAATAACACAATAATATATAGTGGTTCGACTTTATCTCCAAGTCTATGTGCACTTTCATCACTAACAGCACAAGTCAGGCTAAAGAGCACTAGTAATTTGCTAAACCAATTACACTCAGCACACACGCATTTTCTTTCAGATAATATAGCACACAATCAAGAATTAGGTGTTGCTATCAATTTGGCACACTTGCTTTTTTTACACGAGTATAGGGAAAACTTCTAGGACACTTTTAGTTGAACATAATGAGATACGACTCTCAATACTTGATCTCGTGGCCCTGGAGTTGTCGGAGCATCTCTTCAAGTTTAGAGATTTGTTTGTCCTCGTCAGTCCTTCGCGTGGCCAAGGGCGAAACTTGCGCCCCATCGCTTGCCCCATCACTTGCCGTAACTTGTGTTCCATCATTAACTATAGCATTCACCACATCACTAGCAGTGAACGAACCATCGATAAATACGCCCTTGCCTTTATGTTCCGGATCAACATCAGACTGTTGGTGTGCAACTGCGGGAGGTGGAGTGAGACGAGCTTGGAGTATATCAAGACGCTTGGTAAGTTGTTTCCGTACATTAAGGGCTGGCTTCACTTCATTCTCAAGACTAGTGATGCAATTCTATTCATCAAGATTTGGTCATGGCAACTCTTGAGTGAGTGTGGATTGGATTCTTCAAGAAGCCATGATGTGACAATTTTACCTTGCAAGATGAAAGCGCAAATACTAGTTTAAGAACAAGTTTTGACATGAGAGTAGGCACTTTAATGTCATTTTCCTGAAAATTGCATTAGAACGGCAAAGCAAGATTTGGCTCGGCCTGTGACCTCTCAACCTTCCATTTCGTCGAGGATTCAACATCGTCTCCCAATGAACTTCTCCAGAAGAACGATGAAGATCCCAATGGTGAAAAGCACCTCCCAATTATGCCCTAGTGATCAAATTATGAACTCAAAGAATATTACCTACCAACCCCACCACTTTGGCCTGTTCTAGGATCACGACAAGATATATGAATGCCTTTTTAATTCGTCATATCAGTCAAGTTGGTGTCTAGGATAATTGTCACAAAAAAAGAAAAAAGAAAAAGGGTGGTGTCTAGGATGTCCACAAGCAAACTATGCGTCAAAATTGATGTTCAGCACAATAAGAGACAAGCGTGCAATCTAGAAAAGCTATGTAAAATCTAATCTAGCGATGTGGTGGACCATCTCCTCATATTTGAAATATATTTCTGCGAAAATAACGATTTGAATGGGGACACTTTGAATTAGGATTGTGTCAAACATATTTAAAGCGAAAGCAAAATAAAAAAGCAATTTTTAAAAGATTAATCGTGCATGATACAAGAAAAGAGCATTAGACACTGCACAATTTCCTATAATATTTGTATTTCAATATAGCTTCTCAGCTGTCACCGCCAGTCATCCTTACCAACCTTCGTTCAAGTTGTCGATGCCCTTTGCCATACCACCTTAGCTTCACCTTCTCGCCTCAAATTTGGGCATTCAATGCGACATTCGGGACCATGAGATCAAATCTGATTTCGCCAACCTTAGGCTTAGGTGAGGCCAAGTGTCGTGGTGGTGGTGACTTTTTTGGTCATTGGGTCGCGATTACCATGACTCAAATCTTCATTGAGAGAGAGGGAGGGAGAGAGGGGCAGAGATTAAAACTCAGGTACGAGTGATTTTTGTAGTTTCCAAAAAGAGCGGGACAATTCAGTCATTTACAAAACATTTTTTTCTCGAAGGAGGCAAAATCATTTCGTATCAACATACACATAGGTTGCCCCCTGTTGATGTTGGATAGGATCGCACGTTGTTCGGTTGATAGTCGTAGAATTACTCGATCACACGTCTAACTGGATTATTTTATTTGTAGCGAAGAGGAGTTATTGAAGGTGTTGATTTTGGGGCAACGGGTGAAGTAAAGAAAGTGGATGTTTCTCGCATTCGTGAGAGGCTTGATGGTGGATGTATAGTTGTATTAAGCAACCTGGGCTATTCTAGCTCTGGAGAAGTTCTGAATTGCAAGGATGGATTATTGATTTTGATGCCTATCCCATCTTAAAAGCTTGTTTTGCTTAACCGATCATCTTGCCATACCCTTTCAGTTGTCTTCAAAATGAAGGTGATGTTTAAGATGTACTGTTGTGGACGTAACTTTCCATTCAAATTTGTTCTGTTTAGATTTTATTTATGGCCTACTACAGATGAGACTTCACAGCTTTGGGTGTCTCCAACACCCATGTGTTTCTTCCTCTGTAAAGTTGATAAACTGATTAAACAGTTATTGCGGGGATGATTCGGAGAATGGAAATGTTAATTTCATAGATTCAAGCATTTAGTCAACTTGTTGACAGAAAATGTGTAGAACTAATTTTTAAACTGATTAGCAACTTATGGGGAAAGTTGGGTCATATCCTTATCTTCTTCCTGTTTCTCGGTGTAGCAAAGCTAAGGGAGCTTTCTACGGATTGTAAGTGTGTGCTGAATGTTTCATGCATATACTGACTGACCATTCATTGTAATATCTCAAGAATGATGCTTTAGACATGGGATCTCCCTGACTCTCACAAACAAGGAGACTCATGTATAAGGTGCTTAATATGTGGTCCATATCTCTAATAGCTTTATTTTTTAATGTCGTTTGATGAACTCCTGTTAAATCGATGCAGCACTTATGAAGTCGCTACAGCTTGTGCTCTAGCTATTGGTGCAGAAAAACTTATTTGTATCATAGATGGTCAAATCCTCGATGAAAATGGACGCCTTATCAGATTTTTAACCCTTGATGAAGCAGACACGTTGATCAGAAAACGAGCTAAGCAAAGTGAAACAGCAGCTAACTATGTGGAAGCTGTCAGTCAAGGTGATGCATTTGGCACCTGTCTTGGAGACAAGAACTGCAATGGAGCAGCTCCTCTGTATAATGGAAGTAGTTTCACTCCTTCACATAATGGAAAGGGTTTCCTTGAGAAAGGGAATGCTACCTTTCAAAACGGTGTTGGTTTTGACAACGGAAATGGACTTTGGGAAGGTGAACAAGTTTTGCTATTGGAGGTTTGGAATGTCAAAGTCGGTTCGATTACCTGGCAGAGTTGATTGTTGCTGCTTTGGTTTGCAGGGTAACTTCTTACTTTTTCTATCTAGTAATTAACTGTCGTAACTAGAAAATCATGTTTGGACATGCCCCATCATATATTTGTGGCATAGTTCTATCACGTTGGTGCCGTGCACGACATTATCATGTTTGGGACATGTCCCACCACAGCTTCTGTCGGCAGGTTTTGATCACTTTTTATGTGATCTCAGTTAAGTTGTCAACTGGGGCTTGCAACCTTGGGGTGGGACTCACTTTCACCTACTGTATATTGGGTGAAGGAGCTGTAGACTAGCTCTGCAGAAAAAAGAGTAGCAATGCAGGAATCTTTGAACTTGTGAATCATGAAGACCAATAAATTTTGTCATCGTAAGTTTGTGTCTAGGCATTTTGCAGTTCATTTGGTTTCTATTCAGTTTTTCCTGGAGAATTGTGTGAAGACTAACAGAACAAATTAGTGGTTGCTGAATGGCTGCTCAAGTATCCACCATATTCTGCCGAACACTGTATGTTATACCATGCAATTTTCTTTTCTGTTTGTTTTGTTACTTAAATTGCAAACACTGAATCCAATATAATCTCTTGGTAACTGCCTATGAACTCAGGAGAAATTGAATCTTTGATCAATTATAGAATGCATTATACTATCATCAGAAATTATAGTTCAGATGGAGGAACAAGACAAAGGTCATCTTGTTGGGTAGTGTGCAACTTAACCATCATTTGCTTCTGCCACATATATTGTCCATTTGTGTTAACATAATGCAGTAGAACTTATTTGATATTATCAGATCAGTGCACTTTCAGCACTTGTCTCATAATTAATCTTCAAACCGCCAGGTCCTGGAACTGCTTCTTCCTGCACGCTTATGCTAGTGTTTGAAAAAATATAAGCACTGTATCAATAATTTCCTCATTATTGCTATTGATTCTATTTCCCGCTTTTCAATCAGCGTGGAGTTCAGAGGGTTCATTTGGTGGATGGCACCTTAGATGGAGCTTTGCTGCTGGAACTCTTTCAGAGAGATGGAATTGGTACTATGGTGGCTAGGTATGGATTCTCTACTTCAATAGTTCTTTGTTTCAGTAAACTCCAGAATTTTTCCACTTATCAGTTTAATAGTAGCTTTGTGAGGAGAGAATTTACTACAAAATATATCAGCTCTGTGAAATCTTGACATGTCATAGTTTTCTAGAATTCTGATCAAGAGATGGGTGAGGTTGCTTTATAGTAAATGGTTAACCGTTGAACTTTTCAAATGGCGTGTGATTTAGGTTATGCAATGACTTGAAAGATGTAAGTGCAACAGTGAATGAGGAAAACTTCCATTGTTGTTTAGAAAAGAGCCGAGAGGTGAAAATAATACAATTCTACACAGAAGTAATTCTGCCAATCTTCTTTCTCCTCATTTTCTTCCTTGCCTTGGGAAAGAAACTATGGGATCTTTTAGATCCCCAGACTTCAAGTACCAGTGAGGAAACTGGATGTCATTACTGCTGTTCTCAAAAACATCAAAACAAATCTCTACAACAGTTCTCTGTGATTGGTGGTTTTGTAATCTCAAAGTTGAACATGTCTGTAGTGGGATTTAGCTTTTTTCTTTGTTATGTAAAAGGTGCTCTCACTGATGGCAAGGAAGGTAAAAGTGCCTCTCTTCCCCATTGTTGCTCCCCCCCCCCCCAAATCCATCCTAGCTTTTATTGAACTCTTTTTCTTTGCTAACGTTAAGTTTTTGGAGTATACAAAGTGCCATGTGTAAAAACACAACAGCAGAAGGTAGGTGTGAAATTACTGTCCCAACGGTTGATGCATATATGCTGTTCAATAGGTTGAAGCAGTGTTTTACTTCTGCTTATCATGGCGCTATGATGGAACTATGCTCATACTCTTCATGCCTGCATATTTAATTTTCTGGGGTCAAACTTTTTATTCCACCAGCAGTAGGTGAAGGTTAAAATCCCCTTGTCCTCACCCTTACTAGGGCAAGGGCTTAGGTTGTACTGTCAATAAGTTAGTGATGCATAATGGTTGGCCTCTGAGTGCATGATCATCCATGCTACCGAGTTATTGACTTGACTTTTTGCCCTGGGCATCCCTTGTTTGTAGATCCTGATTGTGACAGTAGTGAAATTACTCAATTGGCATCTGTTTGATCATCAAAAGTTATTTTGTGAATGTTTAGGTATTCTACTGTCACACATTCTTCGTTCCTCCTTTTCTATCTTGTTACAAGAGAGTATATCCCTGTATAGCCTTTTAACAGATACCATTGGGATGATAGATCGATGTGGCTGTAATCAATGTAATTGAATGCTTCCCTAATTCTGCTGAAATAGAAAATCACACATTTTCTTGTACCATTGTAAGGGACATGATTTATACTTGACGCTGTCTCATTTGTTGCTAATTTTCGTTAATCTATTTTCCAGTGATCTGTATGAGGGTACCAGAATGGCGAGGGAAAGACTTTTCTGGAATAAGACAGATAATAAAATCTCAGGAAGACTCTGGCACATTGGTTAAGAGGACTGATCAAGAGGTTATGCCTCCTCCCTTTTTGGGCTTCTGATCTCTGAATCTTGCAATTTTCCTCCATGCTGTCTGTTGAGATTTCTACATGCTTTTTTGAAGAGAATAAATCTTTTAAATTATTTACTTCACAATCTGAAGTTGACAGTATATCCTTCTGGCCTTTACATTTTGGATAGCTACTCAAAGCATTGGATTCATTCATTGTGGTAGAGAGAGAGGGTCAGATCATAGCTTGCGCTGCTCTTTTCCCTTTCTTTGAAGAGAAGTGTGGGGAGGTTGCCGCAATTGCAGTTTCTCCTGACTGCCGTGGACAAGGACAGGGAGATAAATTACTTGGTAAGAAGTTGCTTCTGACCATATGGCTCCAGCATTATTTGTTGTTCCATATCTTTGATTGCGGTCTGCAAGTTGATTTTAGTTGCATGCCTTGGGTGTTAATAACTTAAGAATCTCGATCTAAGAATGCAATCTATTGGGTTGAACTTGCAATTAGATGCCTTCCGAATAAAAGTGTCCTTTTGGGATCTGCTCCTTTTAAGTTAAGTATTTAGTTATTAATTTGTCTACAGAAAGAATAATTTTGAGTTAGCAATAATAAAATGGAGCAATCTGGAATATTAACTTTTGCAATCGGCAAAGCCAGTGCAGAACATGAGAATAAATCCATTTTGAAGCCAAAGTTCCAAACATCAGGATGGACTAATGTGAATACCAAGATTTGTTTCCATATACCAAGATTACATAACTGGGGTTGCTGTATTTCAATCCTTACCCTCATTCTCAAGGATGAAAGGTACAAACGACCATTACTAGTATAAAATTGATACGTGGGAAGAAATTTGTCATTTACAGGTTTTTTTCTCTTAAAAATGCATGTAACCTTCTGAATATCCCACTTATGCTGAAGTCTGAGACTTCGAAATCCTTTCTATTCTCTGTTTTATGAAGTCTGGCATATATGGCATACAATGATATATATTTTGCATCTTGCTGTTACATCTGATGTCCAGCAAAAATATAGACTTAAGACAGCGCTCTTGCCCTTTCTTTTGCCTGTAGAAAAAGCTGATTGTGTTCAACTTCGTTATTGAAAGTCAATTGCATAAAAATAAAGTGCTACTGGTTTTTTGGTGATTCTTTGTTGCTCCATTTAATTGATTGCTGTATCAACTGATTATGGTTCGTCATTTGCAGATTATATTGAAAAGAAAGCATCCTCTCTTGGGTTGGAGAGGCTTTTCTTGCTCACAACCCGTACTGCAGATTGGTATATTTCCTGTTAAAATATGATCCATTTTTGAAAGCACTGGAACTCACTAGACTTCTCATGCTTATGAATTAAGTATACTTAATGAAGAAGGAAGAAGACGCAGCGCCACTTCTTAAACCGCCAGAAAAGAAAACTCTTGAAGAAACTACAAGCGTCTAAAGCAAGGGGCACACAATAAAATATTATTATAGTTGTTGCTGGAGACTTCAAGAACACAAAGGAAAGGAAGGAAAGAAACTTGCGGCTGGCAATATTTTATTCTCACTGAAGACAGCAAGAAGAAGAGAATTCGCAGCCCACAATTATTGACTCCTTAGCCAAGAAGACATGCTGAAGTCAATGGCGGTGGAATTCAGGCGGTGGAGTCTAGTCGGTGAACTTGTCTATAAATAGGCAAGAGTACTCGGCCTTGTAATAAGAACGACAACTAGAAAAATGAGAGAGAACGTGAGATGAGAGAACCATAAACTAGAAACTAAGAAACAACCCTTCATTATCCTTTGTACCTCAAAAGTTCTTGAATAAAATTCAGTTTGTGCTTCCATTTATTTATTTCTCACTCCCTTGCCATAGTTCATACACACTTGCACACACGCACACACGCTTCCGCAATATCCAACATTTCCTAATCCTGGTTCTCATAAACATGAATATGTTTACCTCTTGCAGCGGAAACACTTGTGCACGTTGGTCAACCACAGTTGCCAGCCGCTGTGCGCTTTGACTATTCATTTTAATTGCAACTACTTGAGTCCTTGTCAATGCGTAGGTTTGTGAGGCGTGGCTTCTCGCAGTGCTCCATTGATCAGATACCAGAGAAGAGAAGGAAAAGGATCAATCTGTCTCGCAACTCTAAGTACTACATGAAGAAGCTGTCGCCCAACACGAGCGGAATTGCAGTTCTTAAATGAGTATTGTCTTGCTGGAGGTCTACTGTAGTAATAGGATGAAGATGCTCAGCCGGTATGTAGCCTTTCAAATCGCTGTGTTTCCACCATTAGCAAAATGTTTCAGCTGTGAGGCAAAACCGGAGTCCTTATATCCTTCTGTAGCTATTTTTCTCCACTTGTAATGGACTTATTAGGCAGTAAATGTAATTAGCAATTGCACAACTTAATTGTTAATTAATTAAATTTTATTCATTATAATTTCACTTTGAATTCGGGTTTGCTGATCACTACTAGTGGTTAACCTGTGCATTCAGCACTATGATGAAAGCAATATATCCACCACGTTTTCTCTTGACGAAGTTCATTTGCATTGGAATAGTCATTTGAATTACTGGAAAGGTAAAAACAGAAAAGATATTGAAGAATTCGTAAGTGATTACTGCCTTTTAAATATATTCCAGTACTTAGCAAACTTATCGAACTGATCCGATTCAACCGCATACAATTATATGTTAAAACATACAACGATACAGGAAGCTGGTCCATTTCAGCTTAAACAGGAAAGCTCAATGCAAATCTATTATCAATTAGATCTACTTCAAGCAAGCTTTCGTAATTTTTAGTGGGATTATGCTTAAGATTGTTCAACCTTGTTAATATTGGGGCTACATTGACTATGTGACCATGTCACCGTCGTGCATTGTGGCTCACTGGTGGATGGGTTAAAATGTACTTCATGAGATTGCAAAATTTGAGCTATGGCTCAAAAAATAGATCAGGCTGTCAAAATGAGTCTGTGATTCATTTTTTGAGCCATATTTGATGGGTTAAACAGTTATATACGTTAGTTATATTTAGTAAATGAGTCATAAATGAATTTAATTTTTTTTATAAATGAACTTAGAATGATAAAACCCAAGATAATATGGGTGTTAAATGGTTTCATGACTTATTTAGACTTAATCCATCTCTATAAATGGTTTCATGACTTATTTAACTCTATAACTCTTACTCTTACTCAATCTTGCACTTGCTCAATTTTGCACTCTCACCTCATTCTGGTTGAGTTTTCTCATATTGAGTTAAATATGAAGTTTTTTAGCAATATGAATCAGATAGGAGTCAAATCAGGTATATGTCATTGGATTTGCATTAAATAAAAATGGGTCAAAATGAATTAAATTGGTCAATTTGATTAAATCATTTTCAACCCAATTTAACAGGTCGAGATATTAATGAACCTTGGGTCAATTTATGTCTTGGACATCCGCTACCCTTATATGAGCAAGCTTCCCAACTTTTGACGGTACAAGTTCGTATGCCTACTAGTGAAACAAGTGGTCAAGGCTCTTTATTTGTTTTTTTTTTTGGTCACTAAGTAATCATGGCTTAAATCAAATATTTTGTTGTAAGGATGAGCGATATAGGTTCCAAGTGAAACTTGAAATCTACCGGCTAAAACTGATCCTCTATTTGTTGTTGAGTCAATTCTAAGATTTATCCAAGTTCCACATGTATTATCAATTGAACAGCATCAATGAGACATCACATTTAATAATCATCACTTACTGTTACAATCTACTGACCTTAACTTATATTTAGACAAGCAAAGAATATGAGATATTAACAAAGTAGAAGTCTCACTCATAAAATGAAGACTCAAACTAGTAGTTCCAAATTATACACTTATTATTGAACAACATAAAATACGTAGGATAATGCGAACACATAAATAAATAAATAAATAATACAAAAACTTGTTTTAGATTTTAGGTTCCACCTAACTAGAATTCGGAATCTATCCGTAAAAATAGATTCACCAACTTTTGGAACATAAAACCCACCTCGCATATCTTGGAACTTGGATTCTTCAATTCCAAATTCTACCCTAAAACCATGTTCATCCATATTTTGTAACATTTGTGGGATCCTTACGGTAAGGTCTAAATGAGGTACTAGTGTATTCTATCGTGTGCTTACATTCTTAATTTTTCAAAGAAATTAAAGTAATAATATTAACAGAAAAAAATAAAGCTGCATTAAAAATGAGAAAAATAGACAAATAGAATTGAAGGAGAGAGAGAGAGAGAGAGAGAGAGAGAGAGAGAGAGAGAGAGAGATATGATGGATACCCTCTTTTTATACGGTCGACACAAGGTCAACCTATCAGTTTTAAATCACCTTTGGATATTGTGGCTTGCGATAAATGGGTCTGGGTGACGAGGCTTCAAATGGTACGATTCAGTTGAATTCACAAGCAAATTCTGACAATTACTTGGATTTGATAACTAACAAGTTGATGCTGACATGATGGAAGATTCCATAAGATGTCCACTTCATTCAGTGACGGGCAGAAATTTACTAGGGTGAGATCTCGAACAATGTCGACTTATGTAAGTCATTGAAAAAGTAAAAGGATGGACAAATTCACCAAAGTAAAATATTCAATCAAAATATAGTAAGACATGCCAATGGGAATATTGTACATGACATTATAAAAAAACGTAATCCTCAAAACAACTAAATTATCTCTAGCAAGAAGTTTGAATACTTCTCGCTTAAATTTAGATATCCTGAGTTGTGGTCTATCTTCTTTTACAGGGTAGAATTATCTATTATCTAGTAAGTATGAGCAATCTCTTTCCCAAATCTCGTCCCAAACTATGGCAATGACGAAGCCACCAACCGTCTGCCTTGACCACCCGAAACCTATCACTCTCTCTCTCTCTCTTTCTCCTTTCTATAGACTATCGCCAAAATTGGGGAGGCTGTTAACCACTGTAGGCAGATCGGAGTTTAGCAATGATTGGAACCTGCCATATGATCCAAATTGAAGACAAGCAACCCTAATCTGGACATTTGTGTCACGAACCTCAATCAAGAGATAGAAAAGGGAGAGGAGCAAGGAGGCGATGGCGATTTTGCGCCTACTCAGGCAACGTTGGAGGCACTAGGAATGGATTCTCGCAGTGGTAGGTGCTGGCAGGGAGAGGTTAGGGTTTAGAATCAAGCTCTGTGAGTGATCTGAGCTTAAAGTTTCACGGGTTACCTTTTCTAAATGAAATTTCAACTAGTCCTGCTCATGCAAATTTGTTCTAAGAGGCAAAGCGAGTCTAAGAATATAGGAGGCAGAGTTAAACAGGTGAAAATGCAAGAGGTCTATACGCAATTTTAATTAACTAGTGTCACAAATCTAAGCTACTCAGGCTATTCAAATAAGAACAAAAGTTAACCGTGGTTCCATTAACAAGGTCCCAAAAGACATAAAATGTGCCCTCTTTTTCCCATTTGTTAATACTGTGATCTCTGAAAAGTCCACTCCAAATTCACAGCAAAGCCAATTCCTTATCAAACAGACAATAGTTCGGCTTCTGACGGTACGTACGTATACCAGAAAACTTCTTTTCATGGCCTCCACAATCTTGTCGCTTCACACTTCATGCTCTTCAAGCATCTAGTGTCATCTATGTCTATAGCAGTTGTGCTGACATGCATCGAGAATGGTTTCACTAATTACAGGAATTTTGCAGCTTTTCTACAGCTTTATGAACAGAAATGTAGAGTGTGACCTTAATTAAATTTGTGAACAAAACATAATCTCATCATTGAGATAGTAGGAAGGCAAAAAAGAACCATTCTCTAGCCAATTATTATAACCACTGAGCTATCATCAGGGAGCAACAATACATCCGGTACACGACAAAGAACAATGGAGTTTGAAGTCTGGACTATGTCCCAGACACAACAAAAAAGATTACAGCTTGTGATGGAACCTCTCTTCAATATGAACCAAAGTAGGGGCAAACTGAAAGATCAATGTTCCTCAGTTTGGCGCCGGGCCCTTCCACTTGAAGTTGTCAGCATAAGCCTTTGGCTGCAGTTACCGAGAAAAGAAATTATTGAAAACCAGCAGCAGAAATTTCGTAGGCCAGGGAAAAATAGGTCACTGTGTTTTTATTTTCTTCTTCTGTTGCTCTATCAAATGCATAAAGATTTATTCTCGTTATCCATCATGAATGGAAAACACACAATCCAATCTCTTCTTCAGTGCAATCTGCCATCAGAGGCCTAACATGGTTGCCATCCACACCTTTGCAAAACACTAAGGAAGCTAAATGAGGATTACGAAAATTGATCTAAACAATTTTCACGGGAACCAAGTCCATGTCTCATGCGCTTAGCCAGATGACACCCTAGAAAATGAGCCATGTACCATAAGGGAAGAGGAAATACTGCACTACAGGAAGCCGATCACATAGCTATCAGTTCTGCAATCTGCCATAAGCCTACTTGCTGCCACTTCTCTTTATAGTGCTGGACAGCTATATCTTTTAATTGGCAACTAAAGACATCTTAGAAAGTGATTGCACAAATGTTTTGATTTTCTCAGAGATGAATATTTATATTTACAACAGTAAAAAGAAAATATTTTCAGAATTCTCTATTAATACTACATTCTGTTTTTTACAGTCATTCTTTTCAAGATCAGTCGGATGTGATTGACAGCTATGATCATCATCATCATTGTTAATGGCCTCCATTGTACAGGGGGTAGGATTGCCCCCTTCAAAGCAAATTAATTAAAAAATCCCCAAAATCAAAAGATAAATTAAAAGGTTGAAGAATGACAATGAGGAAAGGCCCAAAAAAAAAGAAGTAATAAAGACTGCCCAAGGTCCTGATGATGCACGTTGAAGAGAACAAATGAGAAGGAAAGAAAAAGGTAACTAGAAGCTACTATTCAAAGTTCTGGACTCCAGAGAGTACATGAGCTTTTCTAAAAGAATGTCTACAATAGGTCTCGCCCTAATGCAATGGAGCATTAGATCCCTGAAAGCTATCAAGACCACTAGTACAATCAATAGCCTGAAAAATACTACCAAGCAACATGACATGTTACCATTAGTCTTTGTTAATAAGAAAAAAGACCAGAACAATATGTACAGCCAGAACCACATCTTTTCCCACCAGATTAACATTGTGTTATGTAGGCTCTCACACATGCAACTGCCGTAGAATGACATGATGTGACATGGCCAAGCAAACAGCAGATAGCACACATGAAGGAAGAACTCATACCTTCAATAAAGGGGTGTGAGGCTTCTTAACTTGCAGAAATAATATATGCGTGGTCAATTGTGGCTTTTTGGAGATAACAACTGAGATCATGGATGATACATAAACTTTAAGACGAGAGAGTTGATATAGCAAGTCGTCTTAATAATTTGCAAAGGTAGCACATCAACAAGTTGAAGCACACTTAGGTGAATATGGTGTCAATATCCATTTAAATAATCAATAAACCACCGCTTGAGGTAGCCTAGCTGGATAAAAGCCCCCATGACATCTACCCAGGATGGAAGGGTTCAAATCTCACAGGACGCACGGGATCTTAAGCGCAACGTCGGGGTAGTGAGTCCTCCGCTAGCGTCGCTCCAGGGTTTACCCGCCCGCTGCCGGCTATACGGGGTTCCCTGGGTATAAAAAAGAAATAACTTTATTGATTACGAAGGTTTTTTTTTACCCAAAAATAAATTAATTAAAATTCACAAAGTTTGAAAATAAAAAATCACTCCGCAAAATCCATTTACCCGCCACAAATCTTCAAGAATTACCAAATATAAAAGCTGGCTTCATGACATTAATGAGTTTGCGAGGCCACTTGCTAATCCATCCCCGAGCTATCCTTGGCCAGAGTCCCTCCGATCCTAGCTAGATTCTTGCCGAGCATCTCTTTTCCTTCTGAGCATCATTTGTAGATTGACTTAAGCTTGATTCAGTCTAATTTTCACTTTTGACTTGTGATTTCAATTCAGATCGTTGAAGAGCTAATCTCGGCTATATCTTGAAGATTCTTGGTGGCCGAGCTAACTCTATTGAGCTTAAGTTCGATCGTGATAAATATATGACTTCTAAAACCGCTGAATATTTGTTTGTTGTTCGATGGAGCAAGATTGATTCATATCGAAAAGCTTATATCGATCACAAAAACTTGGGGCTATGAATCTGATGGTCTAGGAATTATATTTTAAGTAGCTGATCACATGGATGCTTGATTGGCGATTGATTGATGATTGATTCTATGTTCTGGAAATTCGGATGCTTGTCTGACCAATGTTTTCCGAATGCTGTTTTGAGATTTAAGATGATAATATTTTGCAAAGATGTGCTTTTGTGATTTGTAAAACCCATGTTAAGCTTTCTGTGGACATATCATAAGCTGTGATCGGAAGTTGTTTGATATGCCAAAATGCTATTGAAATGCGGAAGTCAAAATATGGAAAATTGATATGCTCTGCTCACAGCTCTGTTTCTAGTGACATCAGTAGTTTCATGATTTTTTAGGATTTTTTGTGATGAGATTTTGGAGTCAGTCTTCATGAGATTTGTTCGCCATACCAAGATCTATGTCACATACAAACTTCAAAAAAAATAATATTATTTAATAGGTACCATCATCCTTCAATTGGACGTTTTTGCCTCTGAAAAAGTGTTTCCAGTTTGACCATTTTGTGTTCTTTGATTTCTATAGAATCATACTTTTGGAATCTGGAAATATGTCCTTCATGAAAACTGTTCATTATTCTTCATTATACTGACAAAAAATTTTAGAGGATAAAAAGTTCATTTGCCATTTTTAGTTGTCATCATGAAGTTGTGGTAACACTCTGTTTTCTAGAACCGACCTTCTGTCACTCCTCTTGGATTTTGACAAATTTCTATGATTAAAATCTTGACATGCTTTATTTATGCAAGTTTTAGACAAGATTCTAAGCTTTCATTTGACATTAATTTCATTAAAAATGAAATTACATTAAGGTACTCAAAAGGATCTGATACAGAGCGCCGAATCCTTTCTCGCCTATCTCCTTCTTTGACTACTTGAATGTTTTTTTCGCAACTTTGATGAAATTAATGTCTTTCTTTGAATATTCTCAAAACACAAAAGGTCAAAAGCAACTTCTTTAATTTTTCATTTGACATCGTTTCATTAAAATTGAGGCTATTTTGGATTTTCTTAGGGTTTGATCGACTTGCATAATCAATTTGCACCCAAGCCCTGAAACCTGTCTTCTTAAGATCTCTGAATTTGTTTCATTATTTTAGTGAAATTAAAGTTTCCATTTGCAAAAATTGCTAAACATAAAACTTGTTCATTGACATTTCAACTAAAGGCATGCAAATTTTCAGAATTTATTTATTTTTTCATTTGATGGCCGTAATTGCTTACCTTTTGAATAAGGTCTATTCTGTTATAAAAGTCGGTCAGTTCTAACCATCGTGATGATTGTTTGACAGGTTGTATTATTTTCACACTTAAATGACAGAATTGTAAAAAATAATGAACAAGCAATTTCTTTAGGTCTACTTTCTTGGTTGATTGATTGAGAATCAAAGCCTTTTAGCTTAAGTGCATATTTTATTTCCTGAGTTTGTATGTGATTGTTAGACGAATGTTAGGGTCGGCACATACCGGTGGCTAACCTCGGGAAAAACACAGATCCCAATTTGGGACCAAATGGTATTGACCACCGCTTGAGTGATGGCCACTAACCTTTGGTCACAAATCAACCACTTAATGGCTTTTGGATGGGTCAACACATGTAAATCAAAGGCTGCCCCTGATGCCATTCTCACAAGTTGAAAGTCATTGCTGTTCATAAATTGTAATTGATTGTTGTGCCATGTATGCTTGTGTAAGGAAGTTCATAACTAGAATGATGGTCACTGAGATGCTTTGAAGAGATGGCCAAGAGTTTGATGCATGCATGGGCAAGTGATTCTGAGAGTGCAGGTTTAAGGGGTCAAGTGATTCATCACCAAGTCCTGCTTAAAGGACGAACTACCCACCAAGAATAAAGGATTTCGGGATAGGAGATGCTATTGTTTATTTGGGGAGTCATTTATTCACATCCGCATGTGCATGATAATAAGATAAAAAGAATCAGGACGGCGATGAGCTTGAGATGTCGCGAAAATAACCCTTACCACTCATGACTTTAGAGATGGAATTGGGGTTGTGACAACTCCTATTTCGATCTTTTTATTCGTAGAGAGTGGATTACTCCTCGATAATGAGCCAAGAAGTCCTCTATCCTCGACTGGTAGATTTTTCTTTAGGCCTTGGTGGTGGGCTTCTCTTATCCCATAGTCCTTTATTCTTGGTGAGTGATTCATCCTTTAAGCCTTGATGGTGAACTTCATCAATCCCAATCCTCATCTTTGATTGATGATGCATCCTTTTATACCTTGGTGGCGATCATAGTCTATCTTTTATTCTGCATTTTATGCTTCAATATCCATTCTCATACATACCATTCCATACACTTAATCACAAAAATCCCTTTATCCTGGAATCACTTGCCCACCCACACATCAATTTGAATAGTATTTGAAAATTTAACATGAAAATGAAGTTCTCTTTTCTCTTTCAGTTAAGAAAAAGTAACGTCCTCAAAGATTGATTTAACTCAGATGGTGAAAGTAAAAGTCGAGACTCAAAAACCATAATTCATACCAAGCATCCCCTCTATATGTTCAGTATGATAGTTAATCGCAATTTGACTAAAATTAGTTAGCTTATATTGAGACAGGAGTTAAAAAAATATTTTCTTCCAAGTAATTTGCTGGCATGTTCAAACCGTAATATACACATTCGTTAGATAACGTGTAGAATTAAGTTACCGAAACTCTAGGAAAGTCAACTACGTCACTCCCTGGGGTAACAAATATGTACACTTTTCCGATTCTAATATAAAAGAATAGAAACAACAATGTAAGAAAATGAAAATCGTCGGATTGAATATATACATTAAACATATTATTTTTCGGTCAATCTTACCATTAACGAGCTCTATGTGAATTGGCTCATTTAAACTTTAGGGAGTGTGCGAAACTATTTTGTTGGGTGAAAATTGCGTAAGCCTTGTATTGCTTTCTCTAGTTTATACGCCGTTAATTGTCCTTGAAGGCTTTATTGGAATTGGGCTTAAGGCCCGTCCGCCCAAGTTGGGCCCAGAAAGCCCGGCCCACGGGAATAGGGCCCGTGGAAGGAGATAGGTATAAAAGGGAGAGAGAGAGAGAAAAACATACCGTTTTGCTTAAAAGGAAAAGACGTACGTTTTCTCTCAACTCTCTCCCTCTCTCTCATTGTTCTTCAAAAGCGAAACCAGTGAGACGCTCGAAGGATTTCGCATCTTCGGATCAAACAGGACCTAGTTTCTCTTCCTCCATTGGCATCGGTGTTTAATCTGTGGCTAACAAGGTAAGCTCGAATCCGTGGTGTGCTTTACGATCGGTGATGCGTGTTTTCCCGGGCTTCGTCTTCCGCATTGATTTAGGGGTTCGATTCAATGTCGAATCCGGTTTTCGGGGATCCGTTATTCCCAACATTGGTATCAGAGCCCTAGTTCACGTTTTTCCCGATCAATTTGATGTTTTTGATTGATTTTTTTCGCGAAAGAACTTCGGCCGTACGGATCGGGGCGAGAAATTCCGACACCGGAGCGTTGTTCGGCCATTTTTCTGAGTTTTCGTAAGTCGAAATAGTTTTTTGAACACATGGGGAGAAAGGCGACGTCGAGACGAGTCCGGCGACATGTCGCACGCTGCCGTACGACTCCGCACGCGCCCACACGCGCGGCCAGAAGCCGCTGCGCATGGGCGCGACGTGCCAGAAGCGTTGGCTATGGCCAGCGCGTGCGCCACACGCGCCGGTGACGAACCGGCACGTGCGTGCCGGCGACCGGCGAAACGGCACGCACCGGTCGGCGAACCAACGCGTGCTGACGTCACGCGATGACGTCATCGTGACGTCATCCAACGGTCGATAACCGTCGGGATGACGTCATCGCCGACGACGGTTGGTCGGTCGGTCACCGGCCGGCGACCCGACCCGACGGCGAACGACTCGACCCGATCAGCCTGGCGCATGCTGCGCACGTGCGGATGACGTCTGCGTGACGTCAGCACGCTCATGCGCGAGGCACGTGCCGGCTGACGTCTGCGTGACGTCAGCACGCTCATGCGCGAGGCACGTGCCGACTGACGTCTGCGTGATGTCAGCCAGCGCACGCGCGCGGCACGTGCGGTCGGTTCGTCCGACTGGCACGGCCGGTCCGACCGGCCCGACCCGTCCTTCCGGTCCGACCGGTCCTCCGACCCGCATGCCCGTTGACCCAACCCGTTGACCGTTGACCGTTGACCGGCCATTGACCGTTGACTTTGACCGTTGATCCGAAAAAAAAAAAAAAAGGAATTTGTTTCTTTTTAAGTCATGCCTATGTGGGTTATAAGTAATCCATTTTTAATTCTGCATTTGTTGCATGAATTTTGGAAAATTATGTATTTTCCCTTATATTTATTATGGATTATAAGTGATCCATTTTTAGTTCTGCATTTGTTGCAGGAACTATGATGCGTTATGCAAGAATACCTGCAATACCGAGAACGGACGAGGGAAATGCAAGACTTAAAAGGCTGATATCAGAATTAGCTAATTATCGGTGGCATGATGGTGATTTAGTATCACATGTGGTCAGGGTCAATCAGATGATACAAGAAATCATCTAGAATGGTTATCTTATGCCGGATTTTGAGAAGGTGCTGGCTTTGATGAACACTCTTCCACCTGAATGGCAAGCAGTGTTGGATCGGCTATGGGAGGTCAACGTGGTCCCGAGTTATAGGAGGCTGGTGGAAGCTTTTGTAAGAGAGCACTATAGGATTGAGTTGGCCAAAACTTCAACCCTTAGATTGAGCGCCACATGGCGCCGAGTGAATGCGCCTTGGAGGCGACATGAAAGCTCTCCAAAAGTTTTTCCATAGTTGGCAAATGTGCCTTCAAATTTCTCAGATATTTTGGCTGATAGATTAGAAGGGACATTCCCTATTTATTTTTTTGATTAATTATGTAATGTTTACTACCTGATTGTTGTTGATGTAGCAACTGATATGTTAGTTGTATCATGTGAAAGCATTGTTATTTTATTGGATGTTAAGATTTTATTTGCTTTCTGCTATTGCTGGTTGCTGTGGGTAGTAATAGAAGTTTTTGTAACTTCATAGAATTTATTTGCATAAGATAATTATATTAATAATAATTTTGAGTTAGGATTTTTGGAGGATGATTGGAAACATAGTGACCTTTTGATTCTAAAGCCTTACTCGAAATTATTCATCAATATGATGGGTCTATGCAAATAGGGATGCATAAATGATAGGCATTAATTACTCGTGCATATATGTCTGATGTGTTCAGATCGATGGTTTCAGCAACTAAGAACGTGATTGCTGATATGAACGGTAACAATTGTGAAATATTGAATAAGAAGATTTAATATGTGCTGGAAAAGCAAGAAGCACTAGAAGCTCTTGACCATGTTATGGAAGATCTTAAGGATGCCATGCGCCACCTTGAGCTAGTAGAGGACCGCCTAACGGTATTTGAGCCGAAAATAGACATTTGCTATGCTGGTTCTAGCTCAGAAATGGCTTTGTGCTCTAAGCGCAAGCGTATTGATTCGTTCAATATGTGGGAATGCAAAGGATCAAGTCCTTATTGCAAGAAATCAAGAGTTAACCAACACAAGAGAGGAAAACGTCCTCAAGAGAAGAAAATGTCAAGGGTGAGGTGTTACAATTGTGACAAGAAATGTCACTATACTCGCAACTGTAGAAGAGCCGAAAAAGGTCAACACCTCTTGTACATTTAAGAACTTTGCTTATGTGTCAAGTTCTGAAATATTGGCTGAATCCAATCATATGTGGACTGTAGATTCAGGAGCGACAGACCATGTAGCGAAGGATAGAGGATCCTTCGTGGAATTCCGACGAGTACCAACTGGAACTAAGTGGATCTATATTGGAAATAACTCTAGAGCTGAAGTTAAAGGGATTGGCACCTGCCAATTGAACATGCATGGTGGACGCATCTTGATGTTCTATATGCTCTGGAGATTCGTCGAAATTTAGTGTCTGTCTTAGTGTTGGTCAAGCTTGGTTTTTATATGAACTTCCATAATAGAGGTGTAGATTTGTATTTGGATACAAACTACTATGGTTGTGATTATTTTTTAGATGGTTTTATTGTACTAAATGTTAACTATGATGATGTCAATATGTTATTCCCTTGTTTCACGTCTTCTACCTTATATGATAATGATGTGAATATGGTGGCATGCTAGACTTGGTCATATGGGCTAACAACATATGAATAGACTAGCCAAAGAGGGTTTGTTGGGCAATATTGAAAAAGTCGATTTGTCCATATGTGAGCATTGCCTAGTAGGGAAAATGACAAGGAAACCATTGGAAAAGGTAAAAGAGTTGAATTTCCTCTGCATTTAATCCATTTGGGCGTCTGTGGTTCAATGAATGTGAGAGAAAGGCAAGGGGCTGTTTATTTCATCACTTTTTTTATTTTATTTATAGATGATTATACTCGAGTTGGATATGTCTATTTGATTTCTCATAAATCTGAATCATAAGTTGTTTCAGAAGGTTTATGAAGCTGGCAGCAAATCAATTAGACAAGAAAATAAAGGTATTTAGATCCGATCGAGGTTGAGAATATTTATCTGATAAGTTCAGAAAATTATGTGATGAAAAAGGAATAGAAAGATAGTTGTCTATTTCATATACTCCTCAACAAAATGGTGTTGCAGAGAGAATAAACAGAACCCTACTGGAATGGTTAGGTCCAAGATGGCGCATGCTAACTTACCTATCACTTCTTGGAGTGATGCGTTGTTAACTGCTGCCAATATACTTAACAGGATGTCTTCCAAAATCAGTTATTTTCACTTCATATGAGTTATGGACAGTTAGAAAACCTGACTTAAGTTTTCTTAAGCCATGGGGTTGTGCTGCCTATATTCATGAGTCCTCTCACAAGTTTGGGAAATTGGGTCCCGAAGGAAAGAAGAGTATTTTAATGAGATACTCCGAACACTCAAAAGGGCATGTGTTCATAGGTGAGCAGGAAAGTGGGAGTATAACTGAATTTGAATCACGGGATGTCACATTCTTAGTGGATGAATTTCCTAAGAGGGGCGAAATAAGGGAAAATAACTCCCTATTTGAAACCTTGGATTAAGATAATGATGTTAGTGAAGTTTGTCCAAGTGGGAGTAATATGAGATGTGATGAATTGAATTCAACTCATTCTCAATTGCAACCACCTGATGTGACGACATCATCATTACCTAATCCAAGTGGGAGCATGATGGGGACTGATGTGCAAAGTGTACAATCTCCCATACGGCGAACAAGTCGCCAAAGTATTCCCCGTCGACGTTTTGACATTGAAGGGGAAACTTTTATGGTTGCTCCACAAGATGAGGATGAGCCAAGAAATATCAATGAGGCTCTGAATTGCCCTAGTAAGGAAAAATGGATTCATGCAATGGAAGATGAAATGGAGTCAATGAAATCAAACCAAGTCTGGGAACTAGTTGATCTTCCAAAAGGACGCAGAGCTATTGGGAACAAATGGGTTCTCAAAATAAAGCGAAAGGCTGATGGCTCGATTGAAAGGCATAAGGCTCACCTTGTGGCAAAGGGGTATAATCAACAGGAAGGAATTGATTATGAAGATACGTTTTCTCCTGTAGTAAGATTTACCTCGATTCGCATTATTCTGGCAATAGTGGCTAGTCTGGATCTTGAGTTACATCAGATGGATGTAAAGACTGCTTTCCTTAATGGAGAATTAGAGGAAGGAACATATATGGAACAACCTGCTGGTTTCATAGTAAAAGGCCAAGAAGAAAAAGTATGTCGACTTTTGAGGTCGATATATGGTCTTAAACAGTCATCAAGACAATGGTATATACGTTTTCATAATGACATAATGGCATATGATTTTAAAATGATTGATGAGGATCATTGTGTATATATCAAAAGATCCAAGGATCAATTTGTGATCATATCATTATATGTTGATGATATACTGATTGCCGGAAGCAATATGGAGTTGGTTAATACTGTCAAGAGATGGTTGTCTTCTAACTTTGAGATGAAGGATATGGGTGAGGCTGCATACATTCTTGGAGTTAAGATTTCGAGAGATCGTTCGAAGAGATCGTTGTCTCTTTCGCAAGAAACCTATATAAATAAGGTTCTTGAACGATTTCGTATGCAAGACTGTAAACCCATAGACACTCCTATTGCAAAAGGTGAAGGATTGAGCCATAGATTGTGTCCAAGGACTCCACAAGAGAAGGAACAAATGAAACATGTTCCTTATGCTAGTGCTGTTGGGAGTTTGATGTATGCTATGATGTGTACAAGACCCGACATATGTTTTGCAGTTGGAATGGTGAGTAGATACCAATCCAATCTAGGTCCAGCACATTGGAAGGCCGTCAAGAGAATACTGAGGTATCTGAAGGGAACTGCTGATTACAAGTTGAATTACCAAGGAAAGGATCTGCGACTTGAAGGCTATTCAGATGCTAATTGGGGAGGAGATTTAGATGAAAGAAAATCTACCTCTGGATTTGCTTTCTTACTGAACAATGGCGCCATATCATGGAGCAGTAAGAAGCAAACGTGTATAGCCTTGTCCACGATGGAAGCTGAGTTCGTGGCATTATCAGTAGCGGTACAAGAAGGAGTTTGGCTTAAGAGATTTTTGGATCATTTAGGTGTTATTGAGAAAGCTGCAAATCCATTGTTGGTTAACTGTGATAGCCAAGCAGCTATAGCATACACTAAAGATCCAAAGTATCATGGCAAGACCAAACATATAGATATCAAGTATAACTTTGTGAAAGATTTGGTTGCACGAAAGGATGTGAACTTACAGTACATATCTACGCATAGAATGGTAGCAGATCCTATGACAAAGCCAATACCTAGAGATGTGTTTTGTGGTCATGTAAAATCTCTAGGATTGCGTAGAGTCTGATGTACTGAATTGTAATTTCCCTAAGTTGTTCACATTTATGAAATTTTGTTTTTCATTGATTAATGCCTATGAATCTTTGTATGATCTTTATGCATCTTAATGCTCAGTGCATTATTTTAAGTTGAGAAGTATGTCAGATAGATATAAGATTAGCCCACTCACACGGGTAATCGCCTGCATTTCTTGTGTGATAAATAGAGATGAGACTGTTTTTAAGCTTATTATCTAGGTGATAATCGAGAGCTCAAGCTTAAAATACGTATGTCGCCTTAACTAAGTGTTAAGATGAGGACATAATACTTACCATGTCCGAAAGTAAAATACCCCACATATTTTACTTTATCTGTCTAAGATGCCAGATGTGAGTTCTGATGAATTTTGTGAATGAGTAGATACGTGAACTCAAGTTAGACATTGGGTATGTTTGAACTATCATCTGTACGGTATTGAAAGATGTAGACATACGCTCCATGGGAAAGGAGTTAATACCGTAATACGTATTTCATACTACGTATGCATGAGACGACCAATAAGAGTGGCAAAAAGTTTGATCTCAACTTTTATGACATGTGAGACTCTTGAGGAAAAGAGTTCTTCAATTTTTAGTCCCCTCAGGACTCTTACTTATTCTCAAGATTTCTATTTAGTGTTTGCTATCTTAGGGTGTTGCCAATGGTCATGAGATGATTCGATCTAATGGGGCATTTCTAGAAAAGCAAGCTGGACTGAAATTGAGAGTTTGAAGGAAAGAGGAAGATCGATTTTGGAGAATCACATTATGGTTTTGTATTCACTGGTCGACCAATTATGACTGTCTTTGTGATAATTATAATTGTGAATACAATATAAATATATCATTATTTAAAAGAGATCAATGGAGATATAAATGTGATCGATCGATCTAGGGTACTGCATACTAAATCTACTCGGAGTGTGACGCCCATTATGAGTTGCTATATATTTCTAACAGATGTATAGCAACGAGCTCTCAAAGTATGCTGGTCGCACGGATTATTCACCGGTATGAATGTTGAAGAGAGGTAAAGAGAATACTGTTCGGCCCACCATGTGCGAGTGGGAGATGAAGGCTTTATTGGAATTGGGCTTAAGGCCCGTCCGCCCAAGTTGGGCCCAGAAAGCCCGGCCCACGGGAATAGGGCCCATGGAAGGAGATAGGTATAAAAGGGAGAGAGAGAGAGAAAAACATACCGTTTTGCTTAAAAGGAAAAGACGTACGTTTTCTCTCAACTCTCTCCCTCTCTCTCATTGTTCTTCAAAAGCGAAACCAGTGAGACGCTCGAAGGATTTCACATCTTCGGATCGAACAGGACCTAGTTTCTCTTCCTCCATTGGCGTCGGTGTTTAATCTGTGGCTAACAAGGTACGCTCGAATCCATGGTGTGCTTTACGATCGGTGATGCGTGTTTTCCCGGGCTTCGTCTTCCGCATTGATTTAGGGGTTCGATTCAGTGTCGAATCCAGTTTTCGGGGATCCGTTATTCCCAACAGTCCGCACAGAGATACAAGTGCCCCTGTATATTTCTTGGCCGACTTGATGGATCCTCTGTGTTCATTTTTTCCACGTTGTTTATCTTCTGAAATGATGCAAAACAAGAAGAAACAGAAACATTCTCTGTTCCTATCGATGTAATTGCCAGGCCAGAAGATCTCCTTCCAAAACATTTAGCAAGGAGTTTCTTTGTCATCCGTATCTCTACGACGCAAATTGTTTCCCTGAATGTAGAAGATGGTTGGGGATGAAAACAAATGCTAATACTGAGAGATTGCAGTTAGTGCCTACCAGATTATTTTCCTAACATCCTAACGATTATTGTGTATCTCAAACGAATTAGGTATGGCAATCGGAGTCACGGAACCGTAGCAGCAGCCTCCCCCACATCCACAAAATTGCTGGTCTTTGGTAAATTTTATTTACATTTATCAAAGGCGGCCCCTGCCTCCAAGCCGTCGAGCCAGCTCAAAATCTTTCCTCACTGTGATGAAAAGAGGAAAATAATATTATAAGTGAAGCAAATCATAATCCAAGTATCGAGAGTGGCTGTCAACATAATCAATATCAGGAGACCTTGCGGTCATTGGGATCTAACAGTTCATTGAGATTTGATCATATCAGTTGTATCAAATGTGATGCAAGCAGTTTCTATCTAGTCAACAGCAGGAGGCGTCGCCGCATTAATAGGAGTAAATGGGGTATATTGCTTCTCAATAGGATTCTCATCAGCCACTTCCTGAGCTTTACAGTACAATGTATTACACACATACATGTTCTGAATGTAATCACTTAAGCAAAATCAAGATGGTGTAAGAATGGAAAGGGCTAAGCATGAACAGGTTGTCTAGGGAGTATTATTAACTTTCAAATTTTACCTTCCAAACCTTCTGGATCATTTATATATATATAAATTTCCTTTTCGACCTACATGGTAAGTTAGGGAATGATTTCCATTGGTGCCTCAAATTCAGTTGCTTTTGAGTTAGATGTATTGATTAGCCAAGTCATCTCTTATTAGAAAATCTTGAAATCTTAATGCCCTGTGGCCATTGGAACCTTTGCATGCATCCGTTATATTGATTCTTTCGGGTGGTATTCCTGACGAATTTTTTTTTTTTTGTGTGATTGCAGGTAAGAGAAATTAATAACACCATAAACCCTGCTATCACTCATTGGAAACTAGAAGCTCCATGTGCTATTTAGGAGGTATCGGTGCCTTTTTCTATTCTATATTCTTCATGACCATTGACCAAATTTCATTTGGATGTTAATTGCATCTGACTCTTTGTTTTACTTTAACTCAGTGTTGTGAGTAGAAGCTGTTTCATTTGATACTCAAATGTTACGAAAAAATTCAGCAGTGTCCGTGATTTTTATTTTTTTATTTTTTTTATGTGGCTTAACGTGATTGGTTGTATTCTTTTTCTATAACTTATGCTGTTCTTTCTTTATGCAGGCAGCGGAGGATTTTCTAGTTCAATTATTTGAAGATGCAATGCTATGCACTATTGTTACCTTAGTACTATATTTTCTAGTGCCAACAAATTATAT
Source organism: Eucalyptus paniculata subsp. matutina (assembly GCA_017140255.1). Taxonomy (NCBI): domain Eukaryota; kingdom Viridiplantae; phylum Streptophyta; class Magnoliopsida; order Myrtales; family Myrtaceae; genus Eucalyptus; species Eucalyptus paniculata. The sequence continues at coordinate 12,482,538 of CM029443.1, forward strand.
GCTATGCTGGTGAACTATAGATAAGCAGGGAGAAACGAATTTGTCTCCAAATTCCAGACAGGAAAAAGATTGGTTTCTCCATGCTTATCTATAGTTCACTAGCATAGCATAATTTGTTGACACTAGAAAATATAGGACTTACTAAGGGTAACACGCTTTGTATGGATAGTGCATAGCATTGCATCTTCAAATAATTGAACTAGAAAATCCTCTGCTACCTGCATAAAGAAAGAACTTATAGTAAAAGAGTACAACCAACCATGTTAAGCCATAAAAAAATAAAAATCACAGACAAATTTTTTCGTAGCATTTGAGTATCAAATGAAACAGCTTCTACTCACAACACGGAGTTAAAGTAAAACAAAGAGTTAGAGCCAAATGAAATTTGCTCAATGGTCATGACTCTGAGTGAAGCATATAGAATAGTAAAAGGCACCGATACCTCTTGAATAGCACATAGAGCTTCTAGTGTCCAACGAGTGATAGTAGGGTTTATAGTGTTACTAATTTCTCTTACTTGCAATCACACAAAAAAAAAATTCCATCAGGAATACCACTTGAAAGAATCAACATAACGGATGCATGCAAAGGTTCCAATGGCCACTGCCCATTTAGATTTCAAGATTTTCTAGTAAGAGATGACTTGGCTAATCAATACATCTAACTCAAAAGCAACTGAATCTGACGCACCAATGGAAATCATTCCCTAACTTTAGGTCGAAAAGGAAATTTATATATTAAAAGCATTTGATATATTTAAAGATTGATGAATTAGCTGATTAAATGACATTATATCGTTGGTATTGCCAAGAATGCAGATATAAATATCTTTCATCAGCTTGTTTTACCGCATTAGAGACATAAATGTGTCATCTGATCATTCTCCTCTTAGAGATATGGACAAATATTAATTGCACAAATTTGACACTCAGTTCAGAAACGAAAAAAATCCATGTAAGAATATAAACGTTCTGCACGTCCACTAAAGATCTGTCAAATAACAGAAAATAAATTTATTCAAATCACATGCACCACATGGCGACCCCTGTGAAGATGGAATAGATGTGTTAAGTTTTCTACACTTCTGGAATCATTAACAAAAGTCTGTCATCCGAAATAAATAATGCACCACCTAGGATCTTAGAGAGAGAAAACTTTAGAGAGAAAAGCTCTAGATTGTATTTCACTTCTGAATGAGATGATACAATGAAGGGGAGGAGACCCCTATTTATACAAAGACAAAGCAAATCATATCCGTAGATCTCTCATCAATCTAATGGTAGAGATTACATCTCCCCAACTACCTCCTAATCGCATTTATTACATACGAATACATTTACAATATCCCTGTCCCTAGGAGTATTCTAGAATACTTGAGAAAACCCTAGCAATCAGGGATATAAGCCGATGGTCGCTTGATCCATAGACGTGTCACGGCCGGCCCATAGGAATCTCTTGGATCGGCTTTCTTTCGGGCCATGACACTTTCATGTGACTGGACTTCGCACAAATTTATTCTGTGTGACTTTTGAGTTACCAAAGCTACATGGGATGGATCTGTCTCAACCAGCATGACATGCAAGGGGGAGGGGGCATGGTTGAGGGACTTTCGTTTTCTTATATGCCGTTTAAAAAGTAATTGAAGATGAAAAGTTGGAGAGCATCAAGGAATGAGCTATGGTTTCTGCTTTTTTTCTTTCATGGCATATGCGTAGATGTTTACTCATAGATAAACCCAGCATGAACAGCTGTAAAGTTGAGATAATTGAGATGTTTTTCCTGGATCCCGCTATAAACATAGTACATGATAAATTCAAGGATGATCGCATGATATGGCGGATTTAGCTTGTGAACGGTCCCGCTCAAGTTGGAGTGTGGATATCTAGGACGAGACACCCTACTGGCTGAAGAGACGAGGAAAATCGAGCATGGCGGTCCCTTGGTGAATATATCCTCGATGGTTTGAGGGTGCATAAGAAGTCCGTATGATTCCTTGGGACAGTTTCTTTCATTGATGAAATAACAGTCAATCTACATATGCTTTGTTCACGCAACAAAAACTAGGGTACGACTGCATGAAGCGTGAAACCTGAATTCTAGTCTATAGATAATACTTCATCTGATAGCTTAAACTTTTATAATAGTTGATAATGGTCTCACAAAATCTTAACGACGAGATCCACCAAGTTGTTGAATATAAATGAGCCAAGTGGTTTTCCACAACTAGAAGACATCATTGTGCAATATTAGCCTTTCAACTAAGAGCGGAAAACAGTTGTTTATTTCATCACTACTTAGAAACAGGCGAGTGACCTAAGAAATATGCAGTTTACCCTAATCAGATGAAGAGTTACTTGTAATGCGGTTTCTAGCTCGTGGAAGTATGAGCGCCATGCACAATATTGGTCCAGAAATAGTGAGATTGATGAGTCAATCTACTGGACGATGGTAATGTTGGTAAGTTCTTGGGCCGCCGAGAACACTGCCATCTGTGTTCATTTGCTTATTGACAGCATATTATAACTTAAAGACAGGAGCTGATCATGATGCTTGTGGAAGTAACAGATCTGGATTAAATAGATCAAAACCCATAGGAGCAACGTTCACATATGGAAGTTTAACGGCAGGCATATTAGAGAAAAGAGCTGAAGAATGGAATGATGAAGGACCCAAAGTAATGCGTTGACAATCCAGAGAGTAGACAAGCCTCCATAAAGAACAGACTAGTTGCAAAGGTTTGAGAAACTTTGCAGTAATTACCTGTATCGGTAAATTCTATTAGAGCGATCTAAACTTTTTGGGCAAGTTTTACTCAGCTCATACTAGTAGCATGAGTATATGTATGTACACACACATGTGCCATAAATGACGATTGGGCGGCAAGGAATCTACTCAACAAAGTACAAGTTCACAGAAGTTATGCAAGTAGTCATCTAGGAAGTGTAACTCAAGGTTAGATTTTTCAACTTGAAGGTAACAGACTGAAGTAAAATACATCTGCCTGATGATCTACAGATAGAACAGAAGAAGCAAACTACAAGTCTGAAAAATGAGCAACGACATGCAATTAAGGACAGAGTTGTTGGATATAGAAGACAAAAGGAGAAAAAGAAAATGGATGCTTCCCACAAACTTGTCCATACCGTAGCAGAGGGTCTCTTACATCTTCTGCGCCGCAAATGGCGCCATCAGTATTATATTATATTTTCCTTTTTTCCTTCTTTCTTTTCGGAGACTTTAAGGGGATTGAGTCAAATGGACTCTTTGGTAGAATCACACGATGCTCTCCTGCAATTTGAATCTCTCAGTGTCTCTCGGTTGGAACAGAGGTGCATGTCAAGTGTCCATGTTCCTCCAAGTCTATATCACAAAGAAGAGATAACATAATATTTTTCATATTCAAGACGAGAACAAGTTGTCAAGTCTCAATGTCAAGTAGTTCTAAGTTGACGCAAGTTCTTTTAGCAGCATCTAATCATACTGCAGGCTTGATTGGGTCGATAGGAACTTTAACTGTTACTAAGTGTGGCCACAATTGAAACAGATTAGGCCAAGCTTTTGCATCACCGTCTGTGTGCATAACCACATATTATCGAGAAATAGGCAATGAGAGTGTAGAAGATGCAATCAAGAAGTCTGAGAGCACTGCACAGATCGAACTGTACTCAGGCAACAGACGTTGATCCTTTGCCACTGATCACCGCATCATTGTGTCATGACTCGTACGATAAATAGCATGAGTGTTGAAGATGCAGTATAAAGAGTCCTGTCGACAATGGTGATCTCGGGCTCACTCCACTTTTTCCTCATTCTCAAGCTCACGTAAATAGGCAACAAGCTTCCTCCACATTGAGGTTGTTCCCACAAAATGGCTAAATAATCACAAGATTGCGGCTGAATTTGTAGAAGGATATGCAGAAGGATTGTTGCACAGTGATATATGGACTAATGGGTTTACTATACCTGTAATTCAACTCGTGATTTTTCAACGGAACTAATCTGGGGGATCCGATCCATTATAAATTTGATATTGCTCGTACCTAACCCTGCAATCTTGAAGTTGGACGTGGCCTCCAACTCTCAAGGGGACAGCTTTGATATACTTGCCACATAGCAGCGATCACACACTGAGCGCATTCCATTATCGATGTCTCCATTGCAAACCCCGGCTAAATTCTCGTCGGCCCCTTGGAGACTCCGAAAAATAATGTGGAAAATTTTCTACTGAAAATGATGGATTGTATTTCTTACGAAAATGAACGAACGAAAAATATTTTCTTTATTCACCAAAATATTTAGACATAAAACGCTATCGATAATAAAAATATTTTTATTGACTAATTATTGCAAATAATACAAATAATTAATTTTATAAAAATATATTTCAAAACATTCATTTTCTATAAAACAAAAAGGAGTCTAAATTATTTACTTTTTTTTTTTTCAACTGTCTAATAATGGGAGAAGGATACTAGAAATTTCAAAAGTTATGTACGGCACTTACTTTAGTGTCGATTTTTTTTCCAAATCACCTAAATGCCACCTTTGAAAAAAAAAATCACTTAAGTGTCAACTCAGATTTGAATCGTTGGAAATCTAACTTGGCCATATTTTATTGATCTCTCAATCTTACATGGCTCGCTGGCGTGCTCGCTTAGCATATAACTACTAGACAACATCATATAATAGCTTAAAAAATGATCATTTCAGTATCAGTTGTTGTTAAAATATGACAACTTCAGTGCCAATCATTACAAAAATGTGATCACTCCGGTGCAAAAAAAGCCACCTCAAATAAAAATTTTAATTATAAAAGTGACATAATTTCTCTGATCAGAATTTCCTGCTGGACTTATTTAAGTGATCGTTTTTTCTTCAATTTAGTAGTTAGGTGAACCGACAAAAAATTTTGACCCTAAAATGAGTACGATACACAACTTTGGACACTTTTAGTGTTTTTCTCCCCTCCAATAATATCTTGAGCTCATTCTTGTGTCCTATCAATCTCTTGCCATTTCAGTAATTGTAAAGGATAGTGTCCTCTTGCCCATAGATCACTTTGGAAGATTAAGCAAATAATTTTATTATGATGTATTTCAATTATTAATTAATGACGTGAATGTATTAGTAAAAATACACAATAAAAAAAGAATCTTCTATATATATTTGTGATAAGAGAAGCATAAAGAATCGAATTTTTTTACAAAGGTTGAGAGAGAGAGAGAGAGAGAGGATTAAACTTCAATATTAAAGCATTTGAGAGATGGATGATAATCACTAATGTTCGGATATGTTCTTCTTTGTTCCATATAACAATTATGGGTGTGTGAGAGAACTTGTGGAACTTACAACAAACCAGCATGATCGGATAAATTCTGGGTAAATATCAGAGATCCCAAGGTAGGTTGAAATTCCAATTATCGAAAAAGGAAGTGCAAAGTAGGTTCCAACGTTTGAGGCATGTCCACCCCATACCTTGCAGGCTTGTCCCATGTATCCTGTGCAGCGTGCATATAGGAAGAGACAAGACACCCTCCATAATATTTCTTTAAATACATGTGTATAAAACTATTTATAATTTTCTCTTTCATTAAAGGACTCCCTGTATTACTTTTGGGGGGCATACCTCACTATGAATGCGATTCTATGTTTAATGTTGGATGTGTTAGTAAATGCAATCTTGTTATTGTTTCTTTGCTAAAAAAATTAATGAAAAGAACACAGGATAGTTAAAGAACACCCTCAAACCTGTAGAACCCTCAAACTTATACCCATATGACATAATATCTCAAAATTTTTTTGTAATACAAAAAATCATAAATTTGTATCTGTGTAACATATTTACATCAAAATTGATTAAAATGTCGCATGTTGCATGAGTATAAATTTGAGATTTTTGGTTTCATAAAAAATAAGCTGGAATAAATATGTTACCCGGATATAAGTTAGAGGTTTTTTATGTCACAAAATTTTTTTAGAGTAAATATGTCACGGTGGACATAATTTAAAATTTTTGGTGGCTTTTTCCCTTTAAATTATTTTTGCTTCCTGTTTGTGCTCATTTACACCTATGTCCTTGATATACGTGTAGTTTGTTGGTAGAACATTTATCGACTATGGTCTAGAGCAGAAGAAAGACGGATACTTGTGCCCTTGCCTATAAAGCTCAAAAAAAAAAAAAAAAAATTAAAGAAAAGTGCTCTTGCCATACTTCGCATGGTCGGCTTTTATATGGGTCAATTGCTTTGAAGATTATCACAATTACAAGTTTAGACACTTAAAAAATGATTAAGCTAATGTGAACCCAAATTGGCTTTGGGGCTGATTTATTTACGGACACAAATGAAGGGCGCGTAAAATATTCAAACGTTTCTTTTGAATAAGGGATATGTACTACAAGTTCTAAAATTTATTGTGAAATATAATTGAATCCTATTTTTTTTTAAATGCAATTATATCATAAAACTTGTTAAATTTGCGAAATCGAGTCATTTTGTTAACACTATCAATTTGTCTAATGGAAAATATTGAGATGATATTGTTAAATTAATTTATTTATCCTACATGGCATTTTTTATTACTTTTTTCTTTAAATATGATTTAAATAATAGTAAAAAAACTTTAAAAAAGCCAAAATAATTTTTTAAAAAATTGGAAAAAAAGGGAGGGATCATGGTTGGGCACATTATCATTGCGCATTGTGGTAGTGGCCGGCAAAGGTCATTGGCCCTAGGTGGCGAAGGCGGGGTGACCCTCACCGACCTGAGCAAGGCCATCTTGGCCTAAGCAAGGCCATCTTGGCCTAAGCAAGGCTTAGGCGAGGCTCGCTTAGATCTGGGGATACCTTGGTTAGGGCCAGCGTGGCTTGAGCCTCGCCCGAGTCAACTAGGGCCGCCCCCCCTTTGCAGCCGGCCCCTCTAACAATGGTAGCAGTGGCGGTGGCGCCTATCCATAGTTTCTACCCTTTTGTTTCCTAGTTTTGTTTTTTAAGTTATTTTAGCTTTTTAAATTTTTTTACTATTATTTTTATAAAAAGTAACAAAAAATGTCACATAAGATAAATAATTAAATTTAAAAATATCACGTCAGCATTTTTTGTTAACACATGTTGACGATGTTAATGGAATGACTCAATTGAATCAATTTGACAAATTTTAAAACTTAATTGTACATTTTGAAAAATTTAGGACTTAATAGTATTTTTCTGACAAGTTTTAAGACTTATAATATACATATCCATTTGAATAATATGAATTTGTGAGATGATTTTCGGGTTGATAGATCGCGAACGTCAAGGAAATTTTATCGAGTGTTTAAAGGCCCTCATATAATATATATTATAGATTTATCCTCATGTTTTTTCATTTACCCTTCACTACGATAGAAAGAACTTCATATACATTATATTGACGAAATTATGCTAGGATATGCTTTTAAAGCAAATGATAACAAGATACATAATGGGCCCCACTTTCTTTCAAGTGTCAACACCTCACTGGTTGATTAAAGTTAGTTGATACTTAATCAACAAGGATGCCAAATAATTGCATTGACTTCGTACTGACATTGAATGACTTCAGCAATTGATTGAGAACTACATTAAATAGGCTTGTATATTCCATTGCTTTATTATCTGGGGATTTTATAACTGCTTCCGTATATGCTATTAAAAAATGGAAAATGGTCGGCGATATGTAGTCTTGTGATATCGTATTATAAAATTGACCAAGCTTGAAGAATGGTCACAAAACCGAGAGTTAGGGCGTGACATAAGGAATACTCCCCCCCCCCGGGCGTAATCAATCATATCATTGATAATATTGTGCATCAAACCGAGAGATTATAGCCAAACAATACAAGACAGTAGATTTAACTACGGTGGAAAATCGAGTTCAAGGTTTTTATTCCTAGCCAAAGCTAATGTAACCAACCTGACCAAGAAGGGACCATTCTAATGGAGGTTCGGATCGGATCAACGGTCAGGTTGATTTTCTACTCCTCCTCCATCCCCTACTTCCGGGCAAATGCTCGGACGATTAGCTTCCTTGTGGATTGACTTATCTTGTTTCACCCTTTGCAATGATCTTCGACGCGACAACAAAGACAACTCAAGATCCAACAAGCAGTTGATGATCTCAGCCCTTTGCGGCACCGGTGTGAACCGGCTCGTTTATCTTTTGGCATGCCTTTCGTGGAAGGCCTTGATCCTCCCCAAGCCAGCTTGGAGAGAAAATGGCTCGACAGCAAAAGTGACACGAAGCCAGTTCTTCATTCCAAAAGCTATCCCTGCAAACCCGAATGTCATATATTATTATCTGATGGATACGGATGGTGCTTGAGAAAAGCAAGAACCCTACAGCGAAAATGGGATGGGTTTGCTATGGAATTATCTGAGCATTAGTTCGCAAGAATGCCGCGAGTGAATTCAAATTAAATCAATGATCCTTTTTTCTTCCAAAATCGAAGTCCTTGGAAAACTGTGAAGAAGTTATTCATCAGGTCTTTCGCTCTGAAGTCCCTTGTAGCATCCTTAGCCAGTGTGCATTACACGAAACAAACGTCAAGGGACGCTTTTGAAAAATTCAAAAAGCCGAAAGAAGTTAGAAAAATGAAGCAGATGCATAAAAACAAAGCATTGACATATTTTCCTTTCACCGGCAATTGGAGAGGCTGAGTTTTTTTTTTTTTTTTTGGTCTGAGAAGAGAGGCTGAGTTTACCAAGCAGAGCAACGACAGATTCTTCTTCAGCCAGTTTTATGCAAAACTCCGTATCATCCTTAATGCCCTCCAACAATGATAAATTCAACTTGACCTGTCATGATGGCATCTAAATTTCTACTGGAGTGGGTGCTATCCGAGAACAATTAGCCATCTCGATTTGCAAATTATTATAGATTATTCATTGGTAGAATGGAAGGAATTAGGAGAAGGAAGACCTTATCAAGAAAAATATAAATCACATAATTATGTACACCATACCGATGGAAAAAAATATACATGCATACATAATGTACGTATGTGTATATTACGCCCGTACCATTACAAATATGCCTCCTTCTGGCTTTTTTGGGCTCGTGATGTAAGGAATCTCTTGAATCTTCTCAGAACATATGTCTGCAACCTCTCTTAGTATGGCAAATGATTTTTGAAAAAAAATCATCATCTGTTTTCTCAAGTATGTGAGGGACCGCCTCCTGTTAGAATTACAACGAAGAGCGGAAAATAATTAGCTATTATTTGATAAGGAAGCTAGTTGTCCACAAAAAAGGGTTAGCAAGCATTCTCGCAAGGATTAAATGAAGAACAATATCTTATCAAGTGAAAATGAGTTGAGATTAATCAAGCCCAAAGACTGAGACATAATATCGATCACTTCTAAAAGGAATATGCATAGCTTGTGCATTACAGTCTAAAATCACGGAGAAAAGTATCATACACTTCCAACTTAAAAAAAAAAAAAGGGTAACATACTGTAGAGAGGAAACACGTAAATCATTGGGGATCTGTTTTGGGTGCGACTCGACATTGCTTTACGATATACATTGTCTTAGTTATCCATCTGAAAAAGCTCTCATTAACTGGTCATTTCTTGGATAATAAAGATGTTATCCTGAATTTGCCTCCCGCCAACAAATGCACTTTGTTCTGCTACTATAATTTCTGGTAAGATTAATTTGAGTCTATTGGCCAGCACTTTCGAGATGATCTTGTAGCCAAAATTGCATAAACTTATTGAACGATACTGATCCAATATCTCTGGGTTCAGAACTTTCGGGATAAGGGAGATATATGTTCTATTTAAATCTAGTGAAAGAGAGCTACTTTTCAAGAAGTTTTCACCTCCTTAAAAATGTCCCATTTGATGTCTTCCCAGTACTGCTGATAGAACAAACCCAAATAAGAACACGAGGAAGCAGACAGCATTGTCTATCTCCTTATGAATAATTTAGGATAAGCTTCGTAAGTAGTTCACTTCATGATCATAACTTAAAGGTTCATATTAAACAACTTGACTCGTTAGACTTGGTCCTTTTTGAATAAATGAATGGCACAAAAAATGTCTTTGCACTAAAAAGAAACTAATTACATTGGATAAATGGCCAAATACTTTGCTCGGACAAGATCCAGAGGCGGGGGTTAAAATCCCCACTTTCTTGGGAAGGGTTAGGAACGATTTAGTTTTAGGTGTAGGTTTGGATTTCTTGTAAGAAGGTAAGGCAAAAGTCTAAGATTATAAGTGAGAGTAAAAGTAGGAATATAGTAGAAAAAAAAATAAAAATGAATCCACCCTACTCCCATTACTCATATTCCCGGTTCAGATTACTGGGATTGGCCAAGAATTGCGGCCACAAGGCTACAAATGCCTTGGCTTCGGTTATTGAACTGAGGACCAAAAGCTCTTCCTGCCTTTATCAATTGCATGCTAAGATTCAGATTCGTTATCGCGGTCATGTACAAATCATGATACTCTTGACGTTCTTGTTTTCTTAAGACAATTAAAAAAAAAAAAACATATATAAGTGCTAAAAAAACAAAAGATTTTCAGAAAAGAATGTGATACTCCCGTCAACTCTATGTTAAAATGGTTTTGAGTCCACGCATCCTGTGCCATGCGATAAGCATCGAACTTCCGGCGGAGGAGAGTAGCTGGATCCATTGGAAGAGAAGGTTTGAGAAGAGAAGGGAGAGGAAAAGAGAAAGATGTGTGCTGTACACATTCACCAAATGAGCAAGCAGCAGCGTCGTGTTCCAAAGGCGTGTTGGAAGTTGGTGGATTTGGGTCATTTTCAGGAAAGCAAAATTTGTGCATTTTCATTCTCTTTTGCAGCAGCACCTGCTCTCTTTGCCCACCCACTCGCCCAAACCTCCAAGCGCACTCACATAAAAACTGGAAAAAGCCAGGGGAGTGATTGAGATTGAGTTCGTGCGTCCTTTCTTCTTCGGAACACTTTCCGTCCTCAATGCGTGGCTTAAGCACCCTTGACAATGAAGAAGAAGCAGCAGCATGTGATATTTCAATGTATTCACGCAAGCAAGAGATCACAAATTCAAAACTAACAATAACAAAATATATAATCACATAAAATCTGCTTAAAAGCAACCTCCACAAGCTGATCGTGTATACAGGAATCGAAAAACGAGCTGAAACAGAGAGATTCTGGAAGGGGGAAAAAAAGAAGATTAGGTCGTGCCTACTCGGGATTTGGGCGAAGCTTCTTGTTAAGAATAAGGTAAAAATTGAATTGGAGAATTTTATTTATAATAACTAATAAGGAGTACTAAGATAGGCTTCGGAGGGTAACTACCACAGCAACAGAATATTACAAAATCAATTACAATTAATTACATAAATATCTATAAAATTAGAGATATCTAGAATATCGTGAAGATATCCAGAATATATCAAACTAAAACAAAGAATTGAATCAATGAAGCATACTTTTCATTGATATGTTATGTAGTATATCTAGAGGTATCACCTATAATTATGGTGGAAATTAAAAGATAATAGATAGCAATTTGTAAATTGAATAAAAAAAATCAGAAAAAAATCTCCAAATGATCAACTTGTAAATATTCTACTCGATCCACGGTATATGGATAGAGATATCATCACTTATAATTATGGTGAAAGTTAATTATACGGTTAATACCTGAAAAACCCCAAACTGATATACTTGTGATAAATTTATCCAAAACTATTTTTTGACCATAAAAACCGTAAACCGGTACACCTGTGTTGACGCCTAAAAAATTTTACTAAATAGATTTTAATTTTGTTTTTATTTATTTTATTTTTATTTTATTTTATCTTTTTTCGGATGATAAACAAAAAAAAAAAAAAAAGAAGAGAAGCAGCCTCCACGTGGGCCCTCGGCCCATTTTCGCCTCGGCCCGGCCCCCGCCAGGTCGTCTCCTTCCTCGCACCTCTGTAGAGCACGCGAGGGGGGCGTGACGGAGGGAAAGGGGATGGACGGACGGAGATGGGACGTGGAGCAGGGGGCAGCTGGCGTTGGATGGGACACCGGTTCGGCCAGCGAAGGCCGTGGCGATCGGCGATCGAACTCCGTCGACCGGCCGCCCCTCGCCTATAAATACCTCCCCCTCGACGACAACAACGGACACAGAGATCCCGGAGAGAGAGAGAGGAAGCCAGATCGAGTCGCAGCCCTTGGACACCCCACTGAGAGACTTTAGGGGGGCCGAGGGTTCGCGGCCTCAGATCTGAGCCTCGCCGGAGGGGAGAGTAGAGAGAGAGATAGAGAGGGAGAGAGAGACGCAGGAGGGGAAGGGATTTGCGTGGGTCTCGCCGTCGCGGTCTTCACCCTCGTCGCGCCATCGTTGAGCAGGTATCGCGTCGTCGCCGTCGCCATCACCCCTCCCGTAGTCCAATCGTCGTTGTCGTCTTCGTTGCTGCCCTCGTCGCCGTCGCAACGCCTCAGGCTTCCCCTCTTCGGCACTGCGAATCGCAAACCCTAGGGTTCGCATTTTTACGGGTCACGGCCTCGGGTCATTGGATCAGACCTGGGCTACGAACCGGGTAGGGTTTCGAGGGGCGGCTGCGAATCGGGTTGGGAGTCGGGTCGAGCCCGGGTAGGGTTCCGCTAGGAGCCCGGGTTGTCGAGCCGGGCGGGGCGTCCCTAAACGACCGGCCACGGCATCGTTTTAATAAAATAAAAAAATAAAAAAAAAAGATGAAAAAATCCGAGTCGGGCCCACAACGCGGGCCCATCCTCATTCGGGTCGCCGGCCCGAGTCGAACCAACCCGTGGATCCGACTCGGGTCGGTTTTTATTTTAAAATAATATTTTAATAATAAATAAATAATTTATTTTCCAAAATGCCAAAAAATATATTTTCTTTTCGAAATATATTTAAAAAAACATTTTAATTTCCAAAAAAAACAAAAATATCCAAAAAATATTTTATTTTCCAAAAATATTAAAAAACATTTTGATTTCCAGAAAATCGAAAAATAATAAAAAATGATAAAAATATTATTTTTTTATTTTCCAAAAAATCAAAAAAATAAAAAATATTCCATATTTTCCAAAAAATGCCAAAAATCCAAAAAGGCCAAAAAATTCATGAAAAAGCCAAAAAAGACTTGTATTTTCCCAAAAATACCAAAAAATCCCAAAAAAAAAATCCCTTTTGTGTCAAAAAAAAAAATTAGAAAAAGACCTAGAAAATGTTTTTCCTCCCAAAAATGCATGGAAAATCCCTCGAACATCCAAAAAACCTCAGGGTTTAAACAAGATTAGGTACCGAAAGGGCATTAGTGATTAACTAGTGTAATCAAGTTCTCGATCCTAATTTCTCTGGTTGCGCAGGAGTGAGTATTTCTCCCGATACTTCACTTGGGTTTCTAATCAACCCACCCCAAATCGATTAGTGGCGACTCCAATTTAAAATTTGATTTACAGGTTAAAAACTTGAACCATTAAGTCGTGAATTGGTGGACTTGGGAGAGTCCGGGTTTAATAAATTCAGCCGAGCCATTAGCCTCCTTAGGTGCCCGTACCCGATTGCGGGTGCCGAAAAAAAGAGGCCGCGACAGCTTGGCGACTCCGCTGGGGAGAATTTGAGGACTTAGGCCTTTTTTGTCTTGTTTAAATTCTTTACCTTTTTTTTTTTTTTTTTTTTTTTTTTTTTTTTTTTTTTTTTTTTTTTTTTTTTTTTTTTTTTATGCGCAGGTTAGTAGCTTAGACATTTATTTTTGCTTAAAATAGATTATCTTGTGATTAAAAGCTCTTGTGCGTGCTTTACTGTTTTAACACTACACATGGCACACACAACCCGGCCGCCGGACTTGGGCCGCCCTAGGATTTCTAGGATGGTGTTAAGAAAGATACAACCTCGAACGCGAGACTGCGATGTAGATGTTGCCTTTCTTTTCCCCGACTTTCTTAGCCGAGGTTAAGGGGGTATGCTGCTAACGCGAGACTGCGACGGTCAGATACCCTTTTAATTTCATCAAGCCTTCTGAGTTAGAAATCGAGCTGCACATCCCATCTGTATGTCTTTGTCCTTGCCATTTTATTTAAAAGCAAAGTGATATCTTTACTTTTACTCAATCTTTTTATTTGGCTCATGGCAATTTAGGATAAACTTTTCAAGTCTCAGTTTATATGCGATGGGAAAAGACGATATCCAGTTCATTCCTACTCCCAAGGTGGAGCTCTTTAGATGGTGGGGTCAATTGGATCAGTTTGCCCAAGAGCACGTGAAGGCCAAACTCGGTCATCTCCTATCGCTGATCCAAATCACTGTTCGTCCCGAAGTCATACAAGCCATGGCACATTTCTGGTGCCCGAGGACACTTACTTTTATGTTTGGTAGGTTTGAGCTAACCCCGACCCTGGAGGAATACAACATCATCACTGGAATGCCTCTTGAGAAAAAGCTTGTCAGGCCATCAACAGGCATCATCCCATTGTGTGGGCTGGCGTGACTTTTAAGAACTGAAGTCCATATTATGATACAAATTCTTGAAAACAACCATAATACCTGCCCATTTGAATTTATGAATGCTTGTTTTCAAAATCAGCCTATGACCCAAAAAAGCGAGATTTTCCTCCTGGCCTTTTTTCAGACTCATCATTTTCTCTCATCAAAGAAATGCCATAAGTCCTAAGATGGCATGGATAGTTGATCAAATATTGAGGGGAGGAAATTATGTCAACATGATTTTAACTGAAACATTCTTGTCCTTTAATCGTTTTAAAGACAACACGGATAAAATCATGCGGGTCTCTCCTGAAATTTTACAAGTCTGGTTCTTTTCTCACCTAAGCGAATTCCGAGACTTCATGCGATCGTCTGAAACAAATGCTTTCGAAAATCCATTACAAAAATTTATGGTTTTAGGACCATATATTCCCAATCAAAGCTGTTTAAATTGGGTTGACTTCCTAAGAAACCCAACTCCTGAGGCATTCCAATGGTGTGCTGGTTGGTTCCATGAAAAGAGGGCCCGCTTTGCTTACAAACGCACCCACCAATTCCGTTGCTCGGCTGCACTGGCGCTGTTCCCTATTACCCATATCGGGTGGCACGACAATTTGGAGCCCTTCAAGAAATTCCACCGCCTTCCAAGAGGAGAATTCCTCTAGTTCTTTTCAACACAAGCCGTGACTATACGGTCGAAATTTCTATCGTTGAAGAAACTTGGGACAAGTGCCATTGTAAAAGGATCATGGTACCTGAAGGGCTTGAGGGAGAAGAAAAAGCCTACCACGCCTTTGCGGCCTACATCCACAATCATCACATCCCGACAAGGTGGAAGCCATCGGTCCCTCGCTCAATTAGAGAGAGCAGCCCGCACGAGCAAGCAGGGCTTATGCAGAGGATATGGGAATAGGCTAGATACTTATCTCAGAGTCAGTCCAAGAAAGCAAGCAGCCTTTGCAAGAACAAGGCTCCCTATCACATATAGATTAGCAGTCGTGTCTCCCTTAGTGTTAATATCGTTAAAGTTTTGTCCCATTGTTTAGGGACTTTTGTTTAATATCTAGTATTTTATTCTGTCATTTCAATTTCGAGTTCTAGATGTCAGAAGTTTGCGGTCTATGAAATCCTCTTTTGATGACTAAAAAAGCAGTTAGACCATTGCCATGGGTCAATTTTTGTTTACTTTCATACTCATTCATTGTTTTCGCAAACGGCAGGTAATTATGAATCGCCGGCCACCAATAGCTCGTGAATGGCCTCATGTGCTAGGGCCCGATCAGAATGATGTACAAAATCGCCTTATTAACATTGAAGACGGCGTAGGACAAATGTCCATTGTCCTTCAACAACTCTCAAGACAAATGGAATCCACTCAAGTCGAACCCAACTCTGTAGTTGCCTTAAAACGCCATCGTGACACCCGTAAATTCGCCAGAGAATAGCCAGTACCATAGACAGTTTGAAAGGATCATGAAAAAGTTAAACCAGCTGCAGGAGCAGAATCCCATGGACCTGTCCAATTACGCTGGCATTGAGATCCCTGAAAAACTCAAAGCACCTGAATACGAAAGGTATGCTGATACCTCCCGCCCAGAGACCTACTTGCAGGCTTACCTGGTTCGAAGGATGATTCAATCGTACCAATCGAACTTGACTGGCCCTGCCTTGCGATGGTACATTGTTAGGAAGATTAGTCCCCTTAAAACTTGGAAGGAATTAATTCATGTTTTCCATCAAGAATATGATATTGACATCACCCCTGACATCACCTTACCCTACGAAGAGCCGATGATCGCGGAGCACGAGGAGCTGTTAGCCACTGAGATAAGAGATGAGCATGTCAATGAAGCCTTGCATGATAAATGGGCAGTTGAGCAACATCCTGTTACTGGAAAAATTCCTACTAGGAAAGGCAAGGAGCCTTTGTACGAGATCAAAGACACAGAGCCTGTTCAAGAATGGGGCACGACTGGACAACTCCTCAAGCTTGCTCCAAGAGCTAGGGTCCAAAGAATACCAACCCCCATCAACCTAGAAAGTGAATCAGAGAGTGAAACTCTAATATCTCTCACTTCCCTTAACAAAATTGAGCTAGCGAAACGCAGGGCAATACTCAAGAGGTCTGGTCCAGGGGCCAATAAAAGAAAGCCTAAGCAAATCAATTCCGCATCTACCGAAGAGCCGTCGCACCAAAGCTTCGAGCATTCCCAAGAATACAGCTTTGAAGGCCACCATCTTCTAGAGTACAACCCTGAACACCTCCCGGCCCTAGAATACAATCCCAAGGACTTCCAGCGTTATTTTGACAATGAAACTGACGATTCATCATATAACTGTTTCATACTCTCATCCGGGGATGAAGGTTCGTCAGAAGAGGAAGCGTACGTCTTTATTCGCTACGATCCTAACGAAGTACTAAGCTCGTCCTCTGACCATGAGGATAGCTTCAATACTTCATCCTCATTCGGAAATTTTGACCAAGAAGAAAGCAATGGAGTAATCTCGGCAGAATCCAACTTCCCTGAAACATAAAAATTCACCACTACAACAGATATGCAGTGGGAAAACCAGCAGTCTAGCCAAGACATACTCGGCTCGTCTTGCCCTCGTAGGATCATGACCCCTATAGAAATGTGGATACCCGATCTTTGCAAGTATAACGGCACAACTTATCCTGTGGCCCACTTGCAGTATCTCCATGCAGAAATGAGTCGGTACTATGGCCCGATGTCGTTCACAACTCAGGCATTCCAAGAAACTCGTACGGGGTCTGCATTGCAATGGTTTATCACAGCAAATGTTTATCTTCTAAAGGATTGGAATGAGCTGACTTCCACATTCTTGCATCAGTACCAAAGCCAGATTGGAACTGAACTGCCTTGTGAGAGCTGGGCTCGCTTCACAAGAAAACCAATGGAGAATTTCCGAGCATACGTAGGGAGGTGGAGGGCTTTCATGATGCAAACCCGTCCTCAACTGGCTGAAGAGAAGTTAATGAAGCAGTTCATAGAAGTGTTGTCCTGCAAGCATCGCTGTTGGCTGCATGGGTTACACTTCCATAGCTTCAACGAGGTAGTCATCGCATGCGAATACTTCAAGTCTAATGAAGGCGAGGAATTCAAAGATGCTTAGCTTCAAGGCCAGCACTATCAAAGCGCTCCTTTGCACAGGAGTTTTCATGGGTTTTACTCGTTTTTATAATTTCATGTTTCTTATCTTGTCTGGTGTGCTATTGTTGTATTTTCCATTCCAAGTACTCTATTGTACAGTTATAATATTTTGTTTTAAGAGCATGAGGCGGTACTCCAAACTAGCCCGATGATGCTATCCAACCATGAAAAATTATCATCCAAGAAGAATACTGAGGGCTGGGCTTCCTCATGCTTTCTTTCCCCCAAAGATATATACTTTTGAAAACAAAAAATGTTTTAAAAAATCTTTTGTCAAAACAAGATGATTAAATCATGTTTGTCTTTCTAACTCACTTACTTCGTGTCTCAAAAGATCATTCATATCCCCTTTGACTTGGTGTGACAGAGGGCATTTGAAGCAAGTGCATCAAGTGAACTCGCCAAATTCGAAGACACCTTGCCAAGAAAACAGGGGCAGACAGAAAGAAGCATCCCATTTCAAAAGGGAAACAAAAGATAGGACGTAATAGGTACAGGCATATAGTTGAAATCAGGCCATCCCCAGGAGCTTTGTGCACTCCACCTCGCTCCTACCCAACTCCTTCACAAGCTCGAACAATATCTTTTCCCCACAATGTACCTGAGCAACTAGACGTTGTGATTTCGTCAATAGGATTTCTAGCTTTGATAAGCCAAGAAGCACAGAAAAAGAATTTCTTTTCTTGAATTGGCTATTGTCAACAGGGAGAAAATCCAAACAATCAGGGCAATCTATAGCCCCACACCCTGGACAATGACTTTAGAATCTAGAAGCTTCACTCCAAACGCATATTCTTCCAAGAAGTAATTGCCATAAGAAAGCTTGAGATTTTTATCTCAGATTCCATAGAAGCTTGAAGTACATGACTTTGCTCAATACTGCTAATGGTCATATAGTCAAAGATAGAAGAAAATTCCACATAAGGAAGGCGTTGAAGATGAATCAACGACCATCAATCATGCATACAGGGCCATAAATGAGGAGGGCTAATCGAAGGAAGCATTGAACTGTGTCAAGATAAGGAGTCCATCATCGACATTCAAATATCCTTAGGAATCAACAAATATAAACTCCGGGAAAGGGTAACTTGGTATTGTTTCCAATACTCCCACTACTCAAACCCGCTTTTGACATATTTTCCCTATTGACAGGAAGCATCGGAATTCAAGAGCCAAACTTGATGGTTAGGTTTAGCAAATCGACATTGGCCAAGCTAGTACGTGGAAATGACCCACATCGAATTCACCTGATTTCGTGTAAAATGATGTGTCATCCAGGAGCCAATATTTGACCTAACGAAGCAAGGGATATAGGACTTCGTGTCCCCCTCTCGCTTCAGGTTCACCCAATCGTCTCTAAACCAGTGAATGATAAAGTTGTATCGCTTCCAATTATTCGACTCTCGAAAGAGTTCATGACTAATGCACTCCCTCTTGTCTGTTGCAGGATCACCCGACTGCCAAAAATACAGATAACAAATCAATGAGAGGCATGACAAGCTCTCTCAAACAAAATGGTGTCTCAAGTATCGCCAAAGCAAATGACAGAAAATCTTCAGGTCGTAACTCACATTTGATTTTGGCTAGACTAATTGATCTACTTGTACATCTTCTCTTCTGTAGGGGCCAAAAAAAGCCCATCAAATCAATGATTAGATTCCCAATCATTGGCTGATCATTCATGTGTCATATCCCTAATCAATAGGGACAACCATCAACACCCTTTTGTAAATAACTCTCTTAATGTTCAAGTTTCAACACATTTGTGAATACCATTCCACCTAGGTAAACACCCCTAAAGCTATTAATAAGTTCTTCTTGAGTAAAAAGCCATTCAATTATTTTGAGAGTACAAACTCTATCACATCATACACTGCATGCATTTTTCTAGGTGAATTCTGCATAATGATTTTGTCTGTTTAAATCACTGATTCCATTGAGAATTATTAGAAAAGACAACTAAATAAAGAATACAAGATTAATCGAGCATGTTGGATGAGGCGCGTCAGAATGATGAAAGGCAAGCCATATCCTACACACAGTCCCCCCATCTATACACTTGTGAGATGAGTGCAGAAGATTCCATGACTATAGGGTAAAGAGTTCTCTCGCGAATGGTACGATGATCAAAGTAGTGAGAGGCATTCCATCACTCACTTTGAGCCCCATACACTGACAAATTTCTGCTATACTCCCGACAAAGAACCACCCCACACTGGGGCAAGTCGAAAGCAAATCAGCATCACAAGGTGAGAAAGGGGATAGAAATTTTCTTGCTTGCACTTGCATCAATCCTCGAGTGTCTTTATTGCATATGAACACTCGCGTTAATTTAAGTGCCCTAGAGTCGTGAAGAGCAATTCTTTATTTATGCACTTGTATCCATGGTACAACTCAATTGAGTCTGTAAATTCACCCTCACATGGAGGCAAAGCAGAAGCCACTGTCGTTTGAGCAACATAATCAAGAGTGCCAACAAAAGATGAAGACTCCATAGTCTAACAAAGGCCTTTGCTTGAACTTGCCAAGATCGATTCCTCAAGCAACAAGAGTAAAAACTAGGGCATAAAAAAGCAGTGTACCCGGTAAAAGCAAAGTCAATGCCCATGAATGAAAAATTGAGATGAGAAATAGGGGCATGAAAAAAGCAGTGCGCTTGGTAAAAAGCAAGGCCGATGCCCCAAACAAAAATACAGCCATTTGTATTCCCAAGAGGAATTGTTGTTTAATTGATACAACCTCCATCCGACCGTGAAGAAAGACTAGTGATAAATGCCAAGACAATCGCCAACTCTCACCCTCTTACATGTGAGTCAAGACTACGTTACATTCCCATTATAAAGGTCTCTTCAGACTAGGGGCACTTCAATTAACGTAGGATTTCATGTGTACATAAGCATCGCTCGAAGAAGTACGAGCAAGATTACTTTATCTCTTTTCGCAGGATTCTTGATTTGTAAATCCGGAGATGATCGTGTAGCATTTTTGTCCATCGGCTTCGACCTCGATGGTCCCATTTGATGAGCCGTTGACCAAGTCTTCATCACAATTTCAACAAAGACCTCTCACATTGGTAAAGTCGTACCGTTTGCGAGAATACTCGGACCCCTGCTGACATGATGACAGTGAGATAGTGTCGTCCTTATAAATCTTGCATCAATGGTCATGATAGCCTTCTCCATGAGAGTGAGTGAAAAGTCATTTCAGACTAAAAGTCCCTCATCTGGCATGCTCAAAGCATCTATATTCCGAATAAATGTTGTCTTTCAAAATCTTCCCCAGTGAAATTCGAATGATACAAAACTGACAAGATTGTCATGCATAAATCACAATTGAATTTATGAATTTACAGTATATACAATCATGTGTGCATATTGTGCAAATAGCAAACATACTCTCAGAGATTAGAGATATTGCCAGGTAAGCATGTCTCTGTTTGTCTTAAAGTACCTATCACTGTCTAGGTACTCTCTTATTGACACTCGACTTATTCGAGTCGTCCTTTGAGTTTGGGTGCTTGCAACTGTCTAAGTATCCCCTTGTCTTTGAGTACCGGCCATCGTTCGGATACTCCCTTTTCCTGACACTCGATCTGTTCGAGTTGTCCCAAGAATATTGATATTTGTGACTATCCAGGTATCCCCCTTGTTTTTGAGTATCCACCACTTGCTGGGTGCTCCCTCTGTTGACACTCGACCTATTCAAGTCGTCCCTTGAGTTTGGATGTTTGCTACTGTTTTAGCATCCCATTGTCTTTGAGTACCGGCTACCATTCAGATACTCCCTTTTCCTGACACTCGACCTGTTCGAGATGTCCTTAGAGTATTAATGCTTGTGATTGACCAGGTATCCCTTTATCGTTGAATATCTACTGCTGTTTAGGTATCCCCATATCGTCAAGAACCCACCGTTGTCCAGGTATTTCCTTTTCATGACACTCAGCTTACCCGAGTTGTCCCCAAATAATAGCAATTGTTCAAGCATTTCACTGCTTTGTGTGCCTACGCCTACCCAGGTATGCTTTCTTACACTTGGACCAATTGAGTGGTCCCAAATCATATCATTAAAAACTTGTGTTCATCAAAGTATTCCAGTATTTTGTACACCTGTGGCTACCCAAGTGTTCTAGCCCTTTTAAGTGCTTGCGGCCATCCAGGTAAGCCTCGTGCTACATTCAAGTTTATGTTACCAGGAGGTGAGAGACCTTCATAAATATGTGAGGCACGTCCTCAATATTCCCAATTACCAGGAGGTGAGAGACCTTCATGAATATCCAAGGTACGTCCTTGATATTCCTAATTACCAGGAGGTGAGAAACCTTCATGAATATGCGAGGTACGTCCTCAATATTCCCATTTACCAGGAGGTGAGAGACCTTCACGAATATGCGAGGCACGTCCTTGATATTTCCAATTACCAGGAGGTGAGAGACCTTCATGAATATGCGAGGCACGTCCTCAATATTCGCATTTACCGGGAGGTGGGAGACCTTCACGAATATCTCATGTACACCCTCGATATTCCCCTTTACCAGGAGGTGAGAGACCTTCATGAATATGTGGGGCACGTCCTCGATATTCCCAATTACCAGGAGGTGAGAGACCTTCATGAATATGCGAGGCATGTCCTCAATATTCTCAATTACTAGGAGGTGAGAGACCTTCACGAATATCTCAGTTACGCCCTCGATATTCCCAATTACCAGGAGGTGAGAGACCTTCACGAATATCTCAGGTACACCCTCGATATTCCCAATTACCAGGAGGTAAGAGACCTTCACGAATATCTCAGGTACGCCCTCGGTATTCCCATTTACCAGGAGGTGAGAGACCTTCATGAATATGCGAGGCACGTCCTCAATATTCCCAATTACCAGGAGGTGAGAGACCTTCACGAATATATGAGGCACGTCCTCGATATTCCAACTACTAGGAGGTGAGAGACCTTCACGAATATGCGAGATTCATCCTCAATATTCCCACTACCAGGAGGTGAGAGACCTTCATGAATATCCCAGGTATGCCCTCGATATTTCCCAATTGCTAGGAGGTGGGACACCTTCACAAATATCCAAGGTATGTTCTCAGTATTTTCAATTATCAAGTACCCCTTTCGATACTTGTGAATGTCTAAGTATCCCTCAAGAATTTATACTTGTAATTATCCAAGTACTCTTTCAACACCTACAAGCAATCAGGTACTCCTTTGATACCTGCAAATGCTAGGTATCCTTTAAGAGTTTGTAATTGTGATCATTCAAGTACTCTTTCAATACCCACAAGCAATCAGGTATTCCTTTAATGCCTGCAAACATCCAGGTATCCTCCAAGAGTTTATGCTTATGATCAATCAAATGCCCCTTTTAACGCCTGTAAAGGCCCAAATATCCTTCAGGTCAGTGCTTGTGAATATCCAGGTACTCTTTGATATGCTTGTGAATGTCCAGGTATCTTCCAGAATTGATGCCTTGAGAAAGGTCGGCGTATCCTCCTGAGAAAGGTCAGGTTCCAACTGGTGTCTTCGACAAAAGTCAGACGCCCCACAAATCGATGCCCTGAGAAAGGTCGGTGCATCCTCCCGAGAAAGGTCGGGTTCCAACCAGTGTCTTTGACAGAAGTTAGACACCCCAACAAAACAGATGCTCTGAGAAAGGTCAGCGCATCTCCCGAGAAAGGTCGGGTACCAACTGGTGTCCTCGATACAAATTAGGCACCCACAAATGAGATGCCCTGAGAAAGGTCGGTGCATCTCCTGTCAAGGCGACCGAAGAAAGGTTCGGGTCCTAGACAAATCATGGATTGTTTTAACAAGCGACCGAAGAATGGTTCGGGTCCGAGACAAACCACTGATTGCTCCAACAGGCGATCGAAGAATGGTTCAGGTCCTGGAGGAGCAATTTCCCGTCAAGGCGACCGAAGAAAGGTTCGGGTCCTAGACAAATCATTGATTGTTTTAACAGGCGACCGAAGAATGGTTCGGGTCCTGGAGAAGCAATTTCCCATCACGGCGACCGAAGAATGGTTTGGGTCCGAGACAAACCACTGATTGCTCTAACAGGCGACTGAAGAATGGTTCGGGTCCTAGAGGAGCAATTTCCTGTCAAGGCGACCGAAGAAAGGTTCGGGTCTTAGACAAATCATTGATTGTTTTAACAGGCGACCGAAGAATGGTTCGAGCCCTGGAAAAGCAACCTCTTCATATCACTAGGTAAGATGACGCCTTGATACTTGCCAAACTCAGGGCTCACACCCTATCTCACTCACTCCTGGTAAGTAACTACAGGTAGCTTCTTATCTGTCTTAGTATATGTAAAGTCATATTGCTCTTTTTGCATAGGATAATAGGTCTCAAATAAAATATAATCTACTATGCATGTACGGGTAAAATTTAGGCATCAGTTTGTCTTTGAATGCAACCTCTACGAGCTCGCCTTCAAAGAGGGGCAGCTATTGACGCCTAAAAATTTCATTAATTAGATTTTACTTTTGTTTTTATTTATTTTATTTTTATTTTATTTTATTTTTTTCGGATGATAAACAAAAAAAAAAAAGAAAAGAAAAGAAGAGAAGTAGCCTCCACATGGGCCCTCGGCCCATTTTCGCCTCGGCCTGGCCCTCGCCAAGTCGTTTCCTTCCTCGCGCCTCTGCAGAGCATGCGAGGGGGGGCGCAGCGGAGGGGAAGGGGATGGATGGACGGCGATGGGACGTGAAGCAGGGGGCAGCTAGCGTCGGATGGGACACTGGTTCGGCCGGTGAAGGCCGTGGCGATCGGCGATCGAACTCCGTCGACCGGCCGCCCCTCGCCTATAAATACCTCCCCCTCGACGACAACAACGAACACAGAGATCCTGGAGAGAGAGAGAGGGAGCCAGATCGAGTCGCAGCCCTTGGACACCTCGCTGAGAGACTTCAGGGGGGTCGAGGGTTCGTAGCCTCAGATCTGAGCCTCGCTGGAGGGGAGAGTAGAGAGAGAGATAGAGAGGGAGAGAGAGACGCAGGAGGGGAAGGGATTCGCGTGGGTCTCGCCGTCGCGGTCTTCGCCCTCGTCGTGCCATCGCCGAGCACGTATCGCGTCGTCGCCGTCGCCATCACCCCTCCCGTAGTCCAATCGTCGTTGTCGTCTTCGTTGCTGCCCTCGTCGCCGTCGCCATCGCCGCCGTCGCCGTCGCAGCGCCTCAGGCTTCCCCTCTTCGGCGCCGTGAATCGCGAACCCTAGGGTTCGCATTTTTTCGGGTCGCGGCCTCGGGTCATTGGATCAGACCCGGGCTGCGAAACGGGTAAGGTTTCGAGGGGCGACTGCGAATCGGGTTGGGAGTCGGGTCGGGCCCGGGTAGGGTTCCGCTAGGAGCCCGGGTTGTCGGGCCGGGCCGGGCGTCCCTAAACGACCGGCCACGGCGTCGTTTTAATAAAATAAAAAAAAAAGAAAAAAGATGAAAAAATCCGAGTCGGGCCCGCGTTGGGCCCGTCCTCATTTGGGTCGCCGGCCCAAGTCGAACCAACCCGTGATCCGACTTGGGTCGGTTTTTTATTTTAAAATAATATTTTAATAAAAAAATAAATAATTTATTTTCCAAAATGCCAAAAAATATATTTTCTTTTCGAAATATATTTAAAAAAAAAATTTTAATTTCCAAAAAAAATATCCAAAAAATATTTTATTTTACAAAAATATTAAAAAAAATTAATTTCCAGAAAATCGAAAAATAATAAAAAATGATAAAAATATTTTTTTATTTTCCAAAAAAATCAAAAAAATCAAAAATATTCCATATTTTCCAAAAAATGCCAAAAATCCAAAAAAGGCCAAAAAATTCATGAAAAAGCCAAAAAAATTTAGAAAAAGCCAAAAAAAGACTTGTATTTTCCCAAAAATACCAAAAAATCCCAAAAAAAATCCCTTTTGTGTTAAAAAAAATTAGAAAAAGACCTAGAAAATGTTTTCCTCCCAAAAATGCATGGAAAATCCCTTGAACATCCAAAAACCTCAGGGTTTAAACAAGATTAGGTACCGAAAGGGCATTAGTGATTAACTAGTGTAATCAAGTCCTCGATTCTAATTTCTCTGATTGCGCAAAAGTGAGTATTTCTCCCGATACTTCACTTGGGTTTCTAATTAACCCACCCCAAATCGATTAGTAGCGACTCCAATTTAAAATTTGATTTACAGGTTAAAAACTCGAACCATTAAGTCGTGAATTGGTGGACTTAGGAGAGTCCGGGTTTAATAAATTCAGCCGAGTCATTAGCCTCCTTAGGCGCTCGTACCCGATTGCGGGTGCCGAAAAAAAAGAGGTCGCGACAACCTGTAACAAATTTACCCTGACTGATCATAAAAACCTTAAATTAGTACATTTACAACAAATTTACCCTCAAAATAATTTATTCGACCGCAAAAAAAACCCAAATTAATACATTTGTGATAAATATACCCTCCGCTAAATTGGATTAATACCACAAAAAAATCAAAAAAAAAATTGTAACGGAGCGTAAAATCCCAAATTAGTATACCAGTTAACTGTCACGTGTCATTTAACTTAATACTTTGACAATAAAATTTAACAAAAACTAATAAAGGATAAGTTTGTCACAAGTGTATCCGTTTGGGGTAAATTTGTCAAAGATATACTAGTTTTGGGTTTTTTGTAGTTAAAAAAGTAGTTTGGGGTAAATTTATTACAGATGTACCAGTTTGGGATTTTTCAGGATATTAACCCTTAAAATGATAATAATTTGATATATATGAAATTGAATTAAAAAATAAATCAGAAGAAATCTTCAAATTATCAACTCATAGATACTCTATTTAATGCGTCATCTTGACTATCAACACCTAAAATTTCGATTTTTTTCTATGCATTTATCACATAAAAAATTAGAAACTGATTTAGTCCCTAAACAAAAATAACCGTATCCCATAGTATTTATAATTCATAGCAAACTCAGGCAAAGTGATGTGGGGCTTGAATTCTCGTGCATCAATTTGATGGAGATATATTCAAATGATTACATGTGTGCACACAATAGGCTTAATGCAAGAGTTCTACGATGCTATGTTCTGCAAGTTGAACCCTAAGCAATTTATCAAACTGTCTATTCCAACGGCAACTGCCCGTTTTGGTAACGTTTATGTTCAAAAATTGCTTTTGGGAACAGAAATAGAAAAAACTATTTCTCTTCCGGGGAATAATTTTTGAATAGAAGAACGCATTTGGTAACTACACAAAATTTATGTTCCTGGAATAGAAAAGGAACAAAAACACGTTTAGTAAATTTGTATAATATTTTCATTTCTTTTAATTTTTTAGTATTTTTCTTTTAATATTTAATTTTTCTTTCTTCCTTTTGGCCGGTTGTCGGCCTCGACGATGGCCGACGAGGGCCATTTTCTTTTAATTTTTAATTTTTCTTTTTTTTTTCTTTCTTCCTTTTGGCCGGTTGTCGGCCTCGACGATGGCCGACGAGGGCCAGTGGAAGAAGAAGAAGAAGAAGCAGAAGAAAGAGAGAAAAAAAAAAAGTGTTTCTCGAAAGTGTTTCTGAGGACAGGAAACAAGTTTTTAAGAAGAAGAAGAAGAAGAAGAAGCAGAAGAAAGAGAGAGAAAAAAAAAAGTGTTTCTCGAAAGTGTTTCTGAGGACAGGAAACAAGTTTTTTCTACTTCTTGTTTCTATTCCAAATCTGTTCCCGGGAACAATAGTATAAACAAATACGTTTCTGTTCCTATTTTGTTCCCCAGAACAAAAGAACAGAAATTTGTGCTCCGAGAAATAGAAACAAAATTTGCCAAACAGGCCCTTAGGGCGCGTTTGTTTGTGTTTCTGTTTAAAAATTGTTCCGAACAAATAGAAAAAAGTATTTCTGTTCCGAGGAACAATTTTTGAACAAAAATACGCGTTTGGTAAACTTGTTCCGGAATAAAAAAGAAACAGAAACATGTTTGGTAAATTTAGATAATTTTTTTATTTCTTTTATTTTTTCTATTTTTTTTTTCTTTTTTTTCCTTTTTTTCTTTTTCTTTTTTATTTTTTTTTTCTTCTTTTGGCCGGTCGCCGGCCAAGGCCTTGGCCGGCGACCGGCCGGCGAGGGCCGAGCTCGAGGCCGGATCCGGGCGAGATCGAGCTCGCCCGGCCGGCGCGAGGTCGGCCTCGCCTTGATCCGGCGAGGCCGAGCTCGCGCCGGGCCGGCGGGCGAGGCGCGGCCTCACCGGGCCACCGCCGGGCGAGGCCGAGGCTCGCCGGCCGCTGGCGAGCTCGGCCTCGCCGGATCCGGGCGAGATCGAGCTCGCCCGGCCTACGGCGAGCCTCGGCCTCGCCGGGGGACGGCGAGCGTCGGCCTCGCCGGGGGCCGGCGAGCCTCGCCGTGGCTGGGCGAGGCCGCCGGCCCTCGTCGGCCAGTCGCCGGCCATGGCCGAGGCCGGCGACCGGCCAAAAGAAAGAAGAACAAGAAAATAAGAGAAAAAAAAAAAAGAAAAAAAGTGTTTCTGATTTGTGTTCCAGAAACAAGAAACACAAAATTTGTGTTTCTTGTTTCTGTTTCTTTTTTGTTCCTGGGAACAAAAGAACAAAAAAACAGAAAAACTGTTTAAAAACAAAAAAAAGAAACGCAAACAAACGGGGCCTTAACTTCCGAATGAAATATTACCTGCCATATACTTCCCATGCTGTGTCAAGGAGCAAATATGAAGCACCAGTTGAGGAACAGAATAAGGTTGAGCAAAAAAAACTGGAAGCATTAGATCTATTCTTAGGTTTAGATTCTTCAAAAATTACCGATTGACCATTTTCTGTGTAAATTCTTAAGCCAAGTAGTACTCGTTGAACCGTTAATTATCATCATGGAACTTTAAACGTTGAAGTCACTAATCAAATTACAACTTAATCTCAATTCCTCTAATAAGAATAGAATAGAAGTCGAGCATATGAGGTAAAACAAAAACATGTGGTCCTGAAATAGGTACTAGCAAGGCATATTTTAGGCGGAAAGATATTACCTCGCAAACGCTAACTGGCTTGTTATATGCTTCATGGAAGCTTTGGGACGAAAGCATAGCATGGGCCTTTGAGCATGCTGCACATTGTACCAGAAAGCGACATGGTTAAAACATATGTCAAACCCTCTCAGAGACTCCAATGTGTGGGCAAGGCAATTTCGGACAACAAGTTACACATAGATGCCAACGTGTGGGCAAGGCAAGTATCCTTACCGTACTGTGCAAGGTAAAGAAATTCAACCTCAGTGAGGATGTACAATTTGCACATCTCTAACCATATTTAAGAAATAACTTCAAGATATTATACAAAACGACACCAGTCTGTGCATGTCTTTGTGCCCAAGACCCACGTGGCTTCTTTGTAGCCTAGCCCACGAACAAAGTTAAAGCAGAACAACAACCGCATTCAAAACGACATTTTCCATCAGAAAGGCTTCTTGCTGTTTCATTTCCAGCAAACAAATATATAATTCAGTAGGAAAGCCAAGAAGAAGGCAACTATTTGACTTCAGGATCTCGTTATGATTACCCCTACAAGTTTCGTTAGTACTCCGAACTGTCTCCCCAGTAGTTGTTAGTTAAAAAAAAGGCTAAAGGAAGAAAAAATATTGCTGTATTGAAATCTGAATATCGCTGGCATGTATGCTTCTCCATCTCCGAAAGAGGTGCCCCTCTGAATTTGAAGCAGATTCTCGTGACAAGGTAATGAATTTTGGTGCAAAAGTTCCATTTTTGAGCTGGGAACTACTCTTGGTAGCTATAAATTGTCCTAAATCAGCATATAATTGTAACTTCCTTTTTTATTTAACTGGGTGACTGGGCAAAAGTTCATCCTTCTCTTCGGTGTGGGTGCATCGGAATCCGGATCATCTTACCATCGACATTATAATCCTCATCGTTTTGTTCATTCGACCATGAGTTCAGTATTTTTTTATTATTTATTTTCCTATTATTCTACAAACATTGAATTTTCTTCTTCGATGAACTTCGCTGCTTCATGTTTTCCCTCAATCATATCTCCAGATTGTTGCTTGTTGCTTGCTTTCTATCTCCATTTTCCCACATTTTTCCTTTGTCAGTGAGACTCAATCCAAGGGCTTAAATTAGCTATCAGCCAGATGAAATTCTAGGTCGTATATATTCCAGTTGACATCTTACAGAAACACAAGCAACTTCTGTTTCATTCCGAGATGGAAGTATTTGTGGACTGCTCATTTAAGTGGCCATGGTTTCAGAGCCTCAAACTTATTGTATGAGATGGAACCTAACCCTAGTCGCAAGAAAGGGACCATGGAATCGTCAATTGCCTAAATTAACAAATGCCAAGCAATTGGCTTTAAGTTGATGAATGGAAAGATGGGAAGTCTGCTTCTGCCGACTCTCGTGATTTAGGCACTTCCTTACTTTTCAGAGTTTTGTGTTAGAAGTGGATCTTCAGACCTCAATAAGTCTTCATATATTTAGCCATCGACACATGTGGTAGGATAGGAGAGAATAAGTCAAGCCCCCATCGAATCCAACTTGTATCCGATCATATGGGCGAGGAGTCAGTGAAATCAAGTAGTTAGTATTGACTCGATGCGACAATCTTATTTTCGCACAGCTCGCTGGGTTTAGAAGAAAAAGAAAAAAAGCTTAGAAACAAGGGAGGTTTCATTATCAAGTGAGAATGAATGAGAAGAATGGATATGGACTAACAAAAATATATATGTAGAGAAAGCCTAAATTGGCTTTCTTAAATAATTATCTTATATAACATATTAATCAATGATATACACAATCAAAGGGAGGTATATGCATAATATAAATAATTATCTCTAACAAGGGAATATATTCTAGAGAATTATCTCTAACTTCCTTGCAAATTGAGACACCAAACTGAGACCACATATAGATTGGGAGGCATCCAAAAAGCACATGAGAAAGTGACATGTCTATTTTCTCTTACCATCACTTTAATGACTAATCAAGTACCCAGCAAACACAAAATGGTGGTTGTTTTGGAGTCCTCGACGGATTAAAATGATACGAGAAGTGCACAAACATCCATTATTCGTGGCTTTGAGTCATGGCATAACTTAAACATCTAAAATAAAATCAGAAAATAATAAATTATTAATAAACAAACTTATATTCGCAATAAAATAAAATAAAATGGAAACCTTGAAAAGGGGAAGAGGAGTAGGTTGCAAAACACCATCCATATCACTTGTATGGATACCTCTGGCTTCGTTAATTAATCACCAGAGCAATCTTTAAAGGTACCTTTCCCTTGAGTTGTTGCAAAGCCCGTTTTCTAGGTTCCTCCAACTTTTTCCATTCCCCCGAAACATATTCTTTGTCACAGGTATTCACCACTAACTTCTCAAGGGCAACGGCACTCGCAATAAGGCAAGTCACTAGTTCGAGATGAGAATGTCTACCATAATAATTGTAGAATTCAACTTTTTTAAGGTATCGATGGAGAGGGAGAGGTCTAACAACTCTTTTCAGCTCTCTTCTCGGCCTGTGTGGCCTCCACCATGGGTCCATCAACTGTGGCAAGAGGAATGTCGTATATTATTAATTACCATGAGATATTGATGCATTGGAGAATGTCAATGGAAGAAAGAACTTGCAAAAGAAAGTATGTGTCTGGATTGTCACATCAAGCAGATACCAATCACATGATGACTCAATAACTCACCCGTTTGCAGAGACTAGAATAGGATTCTACAGTGACTTGGTTTAACATATTCAATCATAATGCATCTGTCTAATGCCTAAAGTGATGAAGACTTGAATGAGGCCCGGAAACCCACCTCTAACCCAAAACTCTGCAAGTACGGACATGCCTTGATCATGACGGCCAACGTAAATAGACTTGCATTTGTAGATCCGTCAACAGTCAGTTTCAATTGCTTGACACTTGTCAATTTAGGTAGTTGACGAATAGGCAGGTTTTCCTACGGATTAGACAAATAGAGAATCAAAGACTAACAAATATTGGAAAAAGAACATAACTTATGAAACCTTATGAAAATCAATCAATGCTCTTACATTAAGTGAATAAAAAAAATTCAGATTGAGAATATGCAGACAAGGAAGACTTGAAAGCTGAGACCGCATAACACCCAGAAGCTCCCATATATATCCTGTAATAGACACCTCAGACAGCTGGGGGAGCTTGTACAAACGCAATCGAGTTCTCATTCCTTCAAAAGTGAAGGACACAAGATCTGTATCATAAATCTCAACACGTTCAAGATCAACACACCATCCAATGAATAAGTATTTCAGCTTCAGTGATTGACCAGATACTCTAAGCCTTTTCAAAGTAGGAGCAAATACTAAGATCAATCGCTCTAGAATCGGACAATTGACAAGCAGTTGTTCAATGAGTTCTCCCTCCACAGCGACTCGACACAAGGTGAGCTCTTCGAGATACCTTAAGCCAACATGCCAAGAACTAGAAGGGTTCAAGCCAAAATTACTAAGACCTAAAGCCCGTTGGGAACACCCTGCATCAGCATCTATAAGTGTCTCATGCCCTAACAGATATGGCAAGTGACAATCAGACCACAAATCCTCAGAAGAGGCCGGCCTAAAATCTAGTCAGAGAAATTTAACTCGTTTTGTCAATGCAAACCTAATCCATCGATCGATATGAGACTTCTATGAGATAGTCAGATCAAAGCATAAGATGAATCTACGCAAATGGTATCCTCCACTTAGACATTGCGAGATATTGTCCACCCATTCCACATATCTTGCCTTCTCCTTTCCCGCAAACTTGCAATTATCTTTCATCTTGGTGAATAAGTCAGACCGGTTGAAATCAAGGTCGGTAACCCGAGAAGTAGACAAATGCCTCCATCTTCTGGAAAGAAGACAAGTCGCTTGTGCATCTCTAGATGGCAGAAGAGATAATATAAAGCCTATAATATCTTCGGGCAAACAGCTGATCCGATCCTTTGGGTTGAGTTTCACCAGAGAAAAAAATTAAAGGTCAGAAAAATCCGTAAATAAGATCGATGGAAAATAGGAAGGAGGAAAATTGGACAAACAAACATAAGAAAAAACTCAGCTTACTGTCAGAAACAACGAGATGAGGAATATTGATGACCCATTAACCCTACCAAGAAGAAAAGCTCTGCTTTTGCTCGATCAGCCAGTGTATTCAACTGAAAATTCGTTACCTTGTCTGCAGATTCGGCTTCAGGATCGGAGCGGAGCCTCTTTGGAGATGGAGAATCCATGGACGCCGGCATCAGTTCACCTTCCAGTTCGTGTATTTTTTTCTCTTCTGCAGATTCGGCTTCAGGATCAGAGCGGAGCCTCTTTGGAGATGGAGAATCCATGGACGCCGTCATCAGTTCACCTTCCAGTTCGTGTATTTTTTTCTCTTCTAGATTTTAGGCATGATTCCGAAAACCCTTCCGATGCGATATCTTATACAAAAATTCCTGATCAGCCATATCTTTTTTAACCGTGCATGACGATTTTGTTTCTTTTTTGGGCCAAAAAAGAAGATGTAGGTTAACATATTGTGCTTTCATAAATCCTCAAACTTAATAGACGAGACCTCTTTCATGTGCAGTCGAACCTTATGTTAGCGATCTGCAGCTGTATGCTTGAGCTGCAGCTAAAATTGCTTTAAAATGCGAAAAAGGAAAACATGGCAATACAGTGTTTTTGTTGCAGTGATTCTCTCTCGGATAAAGGGTATCTCTCTCCCTCTTTGAACCTACCTCGTTTGATTATACCTTTCTTGCATAGGTACTGTACATAGAGCAATCTAGAGAGTCTAATAAATTATGGACCCCAATGAAAAATCGACTGTCTTCCTCCAATATGACTAGACAATTTTTTCAGGATCACGGGAAGAGAGCAAAAGTCCATCCGCGAGAAGCATTTGCCTTTCCGTTGTGATTTGTTTTGTGATTAAATGGGGTTTCCATAATCTTTATTAAATTATCAATGCATTTGATTCGTTTATGTTTTTTTTTCTTTTTGCGGCCTTTGCTATCAATATATTGGTAAAAGAAATATATATATAGAGTCTTAGTTGTTGTGTGACGGCTTAATTTCTAAGAGGAACAAGTCGAGCTTCATAACTCCCAAGTACCTTCACTTTTTTTTTTTGGTTTGTTTTCAATTCTTATGATTCCGATAGCTTAATATTTAGTTAAGGCGAGACGCCATATAACCAATCATATGTAATGTTTTCGTGAAATCTGAAAACTTTTCTTATCGTTTGTAAAATTTTGATGGAAGAATAAAGAGCGACAGATGGAAGATGAAAGGAAAGGTAAGAAAAGCCGGGTGGGGTGACTTTCTAGATGTTGTGAGGGTTTTCTGTCGAAATCCTTGGAAAAGTCACCATATGGAGACTTACGTACTTCCTTTTTGAAGGCGGTCAAATAGAATCATCTTGAAGGTATGTGGTGCATGACAAATAGAAGTCCATAGCAAATCTTGAATAACGGAGCGAGAATGGCCCATTCCGGAAGATGGAGACCGCGCAGCTCCATGACGTCCTCCGTCTTCTTGATGAGCTCGAAGGTGCGGACATCTGAGACTCGCCGGGAATTCCTCTTTGTGAAATCCTGCCAACTGGAGGTATTCGCCGCTGTCTAGGCTGAGCAAGTTCCTCAGCTCTCGAACCCCTTCGGAGAATTGACATCGGCCATGGAGAATACTTTCTCGGCATGTTTTGGCTCGGTTGCATTTATAAAGGAAACCATGATTATTAGGAAGTTCAATAAGAGTTCCACCATCTGAAATTGGTTGTATACCAAGCATGAAGCACTAATACCCTCGCTTCCTTGAACTTCTTCGATATAAACTTGGGAATCCTTCATAGCATGCAAAATCAACATAAAAAAATTATATATCTATATATAGAGAGAGAGGCTTACGATTTTTCCACTCCGGATGTTGTCAACCTGGACTATATTAAAATAAAATTTGAGGAGGCTGGATAAGAGAAAACCGCTTTCTCATCTTTTACTTGAGGAAATGATTGAGCGTGAGCATCTCTGCCTCTCATGTACAAGGTTTCCTAAATATTGGAAAAGTAATTTGAACTTTTATTGCATTTGCATGCGTATGCATTAAGTTAATTTACCTTTTATAAACTTTGCTTTTTTTTAGATTTTTTACTTGTCGCAACACGTTGTAGAGCGCTTATTAAGTAATTAATAGATCTGATCATGGATCTCGCCACTTAGGCCTTGTCTTGAATGGGCGGACTTACCCAAGAAAATTAGCTTGCATAGGCAAGCCTCGCTATTTGTTTGAACCTAATATATATATGGGCCGGGCATGGGCAAGAGTCTTAGGCCTAGAACCGACCCAATCGGCCCCGTTTACTTGTCCAAAGACACTGCAGCACTCGCAACCTTAATTCGAATTAGTTTGTTCCTACTAGTCCCATATCTTTCCTAAGAAATTCTTGGGAATCATTCGAAGCATAAAACCAAAAAAAAAAAAAAAAAAAAAGAGAGAGAGATAAAAGTAATTAGATATATGTACATAGAAATAAAACACAGTACAGCTAAAAGAGTTTTCATTTACAATTATCAGTCGACTCTTATAATGTACTGATTGCTTATGGTTATCTCACTAATTTTGATGCCATGTTGTAGGTGTCAGATTTTGTAAGGCTTGCAAACCGTGTTAATAATTTGAAGGATGTTATTAAAATGAAAGAAAAATATTACTTTATTTTTCAATTTTTTACGAGGGCTAGAGATAGAGTTCAAGCTTCACATTGGAATTTAGTTCTCAAATTATCAATAATTGAGTTTATTTGAGTTTAATCTCAAACACATATGCTATATAGAATTCAGCTCGAGCATGGGATTGAATAACTAAGTTTTGTCATACTCACAATCCAATATTAAACCATCAACATCAAGTTAAACTTTGCATCGACAAACTATTTCAAATGAATTTATAGCTTGATTGCGCCTTTATAGCATTTTTTTTTTTAAATTATAATGATGTACCTTATCTTAGACACTTTCAGTGCATTGATCCACTAAATGATATGCTACTTCATTCCTCGCATCCCAACAAGAGTGATGCTAGTGGTCTTTAAATCTTCACAAGCCTCTAGGCCGCGTTTGGTCATCTGGACATTTTTGCCGGATAGGATAATGCCGGATAAGATAAGGATAGAATAGGATTAAATATCCAATCCAATGTTTGTTGACATTTTAATATAATATTAATTTAAATAAATATTATCCAAATAAATATTTGATTTGCAGAATTAAAACTAAAAATAAACCAGGGAAATAAAACAACCTCTCTTCCTCGTGAAGCAAAGGAGGAGGCCATAAGCGCTCAACTCAACTTTCCACAAAGAAAATAGTACTCTTAGAAAAGGCAAAAAAATTGCCGGAAGGTTAGGCGAACTGAAAATCTCTTTATCGGAGATAGACAATCGTGTGGATCTTCAATGAATAAATGAACTCGAGAAAAAACCCAGCTTTGCTCTTTGCCGGAGATGTCAAGTTACTGGGTCGATCGTTTAAAAATGATATTGTCAAATTTGGGTCTTTAGCATGTGTTGAACAGAGGAGAGAGCACAGGATGCGATTTGGAGAAATGAAGGGGATGGGGGTAGTTTTTTTTAAGAGATTATTGAAACAATCTCAGGCAACGCTTGAGCTTTTTGCCTGGTCCTTTCTATTCATCCCTGCTTTTCTCATTCTATATCTATGCGAGCAACCATGAAGAGGTGGCTCAGCCATGGAAGGCCAATGACTGCAAGCTGCCACGACTAATATGGTGGCTCGACCATGGACCCTAGTTCCAGATCTCACCTCGTCGATCACAAACCAGCGCGTCACCAACCAGATCTGGTCGGCTCTGTGTTCCCAAGGTTGCCACAACTTTGGCCAAATATGAACTGTAGCAACGAAGGAAGAGAGATGAAGAGAGAGAAATTTTATTTTTCAAATTTCACATATTCTATCTGGGTCTATCCCATCTCCTAGGTGGGATTTTTTTTATCCGGACTATATCTGGGGTATATCCAGTCATATCTGGATTTCATGTCCCTTTAAACTCCGGATATGATAACTTTTTATCAGAGGGCATTTGGTAGACCAGATAAAACTCGGGATATGATAAAAGTTATCATATCCATATGATAACTTTTATCATATCCCGAGTTTTATCCGATCTACCAAATGCAACCCTAGAGTCTACAACATGGAGAAGTCCGATGAGAGCTTAATTCTTGAAAAATAAAATTACAATCAATCTATCAAGAAAGTTTTAGAAAAGGAATAGCATGATCAAATTTGCTAGTATACTCTATATATAAGAGATTAGATTAAGATGCTCTAAATTCCTAAAATAGTTCATTAATATTAAAATACGAGAAAGGATCTATACATAAAATGAAACAATATCATGTGAAAATATATAGTAAATCTTGCGGGATTCGCATAGTGATTAAAGGAAGGAATTGTGTGTGTGGGTTGAGCACATCACTGGCGTTCAATTTTCCACATCAGAAAATGTAGACAATTTTATACCCTACCTGGTCCATGAGATTAGTAATATATGTCATGAGCTTGACCTTTTAGCTGCCTAAGATATAAGCTTCTAGGTGAGAGAAATAACTTATTACCAGAAAATGAAAAGATTAGTTAATCAAGTAGATAAAGCCTTCCCTCCTCCTTTTGCCCCCTTTCTATCTAGCATAGTTATGGAAGCAGGTTGATGAAATTTCGTCTATGTGATTTCTCATATGCGTGAATACATTTTACGTTTTTAGGTATATCACAAGTTTGATGAAAATTGGTTTGTTCCAAATCTAGCTAAATTAAGAATTTTTTCATGGACACAATCAACTAAACTATAGAAGAAATTAAAATCAAGACTCAACCTCGACATCAAAAGTTAAATAAGTAGCAGAAATTGAATCTATACTCGAAATGAAACCTTCACGACTAAAAGAATGAATGCCTGGAAGATCGACTAATTCATTTCCTATTTGAAGTGGCTTTAAATCAAACCGTAAAAGGTAGGGGAGGACACAGAAATACATCATCCACCAATTAAATAAGTACCTTAGGTGCTTCTAGAGCACACATCCTACTCGGCCGACCCCAACTACACGCAAAATTCAAGGAACACTCAATTTTATCAAGGACATAAGTCACTTGATTTGTAGTTGTGTTCCTGAAGCACCTCCCCTAGCAATAATTTTTTTTTTTTTTTGAATTGTGTAACGAGTATTTGACTTTTTTAATATCAGAAAAAGTGTACTAAAAATCTTAAAATTGTAAAAGTGCAATCAAGAAAAAATACAACTAAGTCCTAAAATTTATCAATATGATGTAATCAAGTTTCTCTATTAACTTTGTTCAATTTAGTTTATGGAAAATGCTGACATGGCTTCTTCTTGTTTTATTCGTTTTTCTCTCTTACTGGCATCGAGCTTAAAAGAAAAAGTCCGTGTGCAAAAACGTCGTTGTTTAAGATTCAGCCCAAATTTCCAAGCCATGATTGAGTTTTCTTCTCAAGTGTTGTTTACTTCTTCATCCGTCTTCTGTCCAGTGTCCATATTATTCGTGGAGTTCGCTTCTTATTTGTCGATCCTCCTGTTCTTCGTCCAAGTATCCTTCTTCTTCTTCGTCGAGTCCCCATATTTCCTCTTCGATCGAACGTGACGAGGTCGAGTCCTCGCACAGGAGCTTGATGAGCCAACAACGACGTCGAGTCCTCTTCGTCCAAGCCCGACGGTGGGGATGACAGTGTTATAAGCCACCACATTGAGCTTATCCCCTTTCTTGTATTCTGTTTTCGTTCCAATGGAGGCATGGAAACTCATTTGAGGTGTTTTCTCTTGGGGATTAAACAGGACTGAAGTTTGAGAGTGAAGTCAACGTTACAGCAGGTGGCTGCATCTATTTGAAATACCGCGAATTGTGTTCAGACATATTCTCATGGTTTATTCTAATTGTCAAATACTAAATGGAAGGCAGTTGTTTTGTGGCTCAACTGCCAAAGCAGAAGCAAAAGAAGGGTAGAGCACAAAAAGCGTGCTCAATTCTGTGATGGAGACTTGGTGTAAGCAGAAGTAGCAAGCTTTTCCGACCTGCCTATATCTCCTTTCCTTCTTTGTTCATTCTAGTGGCAAGCGGCTGCTATTCTTCGGTCATTCCTGGTCTCGAATAACAAGACTCAGTCTGAGTGAGGGTTTGAACTTTTGAGAGCTTTTTCTTTAGGATTCCGTGTTGGGTTTCGCTTGAAGGAGTTTAAGTCTGTTTATTCATGGCTTTGCCTCTCTTATTGTGGCCATTTTCTGTTACATTGACGATCTTATCAGATATTCTTGTGACCATTCACCTGCAGCGAATGAAGATAATAGATGAGCATTTTAATTGAGTTGCGGTCTCTTACCAAGAATTGTTAATACTTCCTGTCTTGGTGATTTATATACATGGGAAAAACAAGACGCATGGTCATTCATGCGGGTTCACACACAGTGCATATAAGCTGTAAATTAGAAGGGAAGGTTGAAAAATTACGCAATGGTGATGAGCTACATTCTAATTTAGAGATTGAAACTGAGTAGCCTCAAGAAGAGACTACAAATGTGAATGCATTAGGTAAGACCTACCTACATACATAGCGTGTAATTATTCATCATACTATACCAAAATGGTCCGTGTATTGATCTGGTTTGATAATATTAGATCCATCTTTCAATATTTAGAATTTCTTGTCTAGTAGCTACCGCTAGAAAAGGGAAGCACGGCTTTACCTGTCTATTGGGTGTATACAGTCTTTCTCTTGGGAAATGCATCATTGTCAAGTTAGGGAACAAAATGCAACCTATTGGAGGTTTGGGAAGTTTCTCAGAACTGTTGACATCTAAATTTTGGCGACCCGTTTAGTTATTTATTCCATAAAAATCAGGGATTAATTTTAACCCCTAAAAAAATATAATTGCATAACATATGGTCATTAGGAGCATATTTCATTTAATTGCATATTTGTTGGGCTGGCGGTGAATGGATTTTGGTGAATGGCTTTAAACTTTGGATAAGTGAATAATTCCTCTGTGGTGATTGATATTACATTTACATGGGTGTCCTAAATTGTTAAAAGTTGATTATGAAATTTCCAGCACATTGGCACTGACATATTTGTGAATTTAAGGGAACGAATGCAAAGGAAGGACAACGTGTAAGCGGCCACCGATTCGTAGATGGGGAAGCCCATCCACGTGAAGGAAAATTATGCACTTGGCCGCGATTCGGTCAACGTGGGGGGCAAGAAATTGACCAATATTATTTTAAGAGGAAAGAAACTATGCATGATTCTCTGGACCGATTCACACAATATGGGCAAATCGGCAGAATATTTCAATATGAGCGTAATCCTTCGAGCATTTGCGGCGGCCGATTCTCGTGTTTGTAGGACGTGATTTGGGCTTAAAAGGAAAAAATATATTTGCGTAGCTAAAGGTACAAGTTCCGAAAGAAAAAAAATCGAAGGAATATATTTCAATTCATCCACAATACGAAAGCAGATCAGCTTCTCTTCCTGGGTATCCCATGTAGTCTTCCATTTAAAAGGAAGAACTCTCATGCAAGAAAAGGGGGTCGGCACTTCTATTCTAAAAGACGTTGAGAGATTTACACGTGAGAGAGAGAGAGAAAAGAGAAGGAACTCTCTCTGCCGAACCGAGGAGCCCCCACGTTGTGCGAGGCCCTTTGCCGCAGCGTCACACCCGAGCCGCTTGAGTTACCGTCACTACACTGTCTTTGCTGCGTTCCCCCCTGCAGCAACGATGGACTCGCTGCTGTGACCTCTTTGCCTTTCCGATGAGCTGCTAATCTGGTGCCAACCTCCTACTGTCGTGACCAAGCCTCGATGAGCCCAGCTCAACCGAGACGTTGATGGAGCCCTCGCATCCCCGACGATCCATGATCTGCTGCTTTTGCTATACCACGAACCAGCACACCCCAGGGACGCTTGAACCACTACAGCCTAGTTTGGAGTCGGCGAGGACTCCCGCAAGTTCCATCTAGCCTGGCGATGTCCTGAAGTGTTTTCTTCTGACTCACCGACAATCACCAAACAGGCTTTTGCGCTTTGTTCGTATTCATTCTTTGTAGGTTTCGTCGGAGTCCAAAGAGGCCAACATCTCCTGACCAGCATGAATACCACGTCATATAGTCAAAAGAGTCGCTAGAATTTTGATGAAATAAGTCTAAGTGGTGAATTGGTCTTCTGCAGGTATTGTCCAGAAGTGAAAATACAAAAGAAAAAAATTGTCAAAGCTTCCTCTCTGCGGCGTCACCTCGACGTCTTCGACTTTAGACTAGCGGTCCACTATGATCCATCTTGGGCGTCCTCGTTGCCGCCGGTCACCCGTCACATTGTGTCACTCGCCGCACGCCGTTGCTCACACCGTCGAGCATTGCAAACCACCATCAGTCACCGTTCGTGATCCATTACCCGGCGCTCAAATTTGGAAAGTTATTGTCACAATTAGCTAATACTCCTTACTCGGTGCCATTGAATATTTTATAGCTTAATTTGTCTGTCTGATATCCATTAAGCATATTTGAAAGATAGGCATATCTCCAAATTAAGATTTATTGCCCAATTCGCAACCGCGCTTAGGTTTTTTATTTCATCTATAAGGCTTTAAATGAAATAATTAATCAAATGGGAATAAAATTGATATTTTGATCTTTAAGGTTTAAGATCAATTTATCAATTTAATTAGTGAAATATCATCCCTTAATCTGAACGGTGTGTGATATCTTTGATGATTTTGAATGGTCTATCTTGTCTCGATTGCTTTATTCATCTTGAGATATGTTTAAGTTAGAATGTTGCATGCTTTAGGGTTATTTGCATATTTAGACTAAGCATTTTATTTATCATGAATTTTCGAAATAAAAAAATTAATTTAGGATGTTAGATTGTAATTTCATTAACCTAAATTGCATGTTTAATTATTTAACACTTTTAATTTCGAATTTAAAAAAAAAAAGAAAAAGGAAAAAAGGAAAACTTAAAATTAGGGCATTCTTTGCATGTCATCGCATATTAGGATAGATTGCATGCTTATTAAGTCAATAAAAATCATGTGCACGTCATATGGCATTAGGTTCATGAAATGCACATCATTTAATAATTATTGCTAGGTCTATTTAATTATAAATTATATGTCATTAGAATTAAATCATTTACTTAATATTGCATTGCATTGCATGATTTTCATTAATTAAGTTAAAAAAAAAAATTGCGTGTTAATTAGAAACCATATCTAGGGTTGTTGATGTGAATTTTAATTTAACATTGCAGATGCTTTCGTTGCTTTGAGGTAAGTTTTTGCAATTTATTTATCGTTTATCTGGGTGTTAAATTGGTGGATTGCGCACCCGTATGATCACCTCACATGTTAGGGAAATAGATCTAAAATCAATCCAAACTGCCTGTAAAATATTTTTTGAAAATAAAAAGAAATGGTACCGAAATGGCATAAGAGAAGTCTAGTGTAACCAAGTCCCTGTACCTAAAGTCTCTGGTTCGTAGGAGTAAAATAATTCTCCCGTTATTTTACTTGGGTTTCTAATCGACCCACCAAAAATAGATTAGTAGAGACTCCTAGATAAAATTCATTTGCATGTTAAAAATTTGAACTTAAGTGGTGAATTGGTATGGGCTGTGGAGAGCCCGAGTTAAGTCTAGGCTTAACAATCCATTAGCCAAACCCTAGGTGGTTCACACCCGAAAATTTGGTCGCGACAGGAACCATTGCTTGCTAGTTAACAACATTGTTTACAACTTGAAAGCAAACTACCAAAGATATGAGAAACACTATGATTAGGATTGTAGAGGTAGTTAGCTTGTTATGGCATGAAATTCCATTCATGTTTTAAATAAATTTAACATCATCATTAATATTTCCTTGCTGTCTAAACATGATTATCTTCGTACTAGCTACAGAAAAATGGATTCCACGATCCTAAATGTAGATATTGGAAAAGTGATTTAAAAGCTGCTCGCTATGGTAGCTCTCAATCATTCTTGCATCATTTGAAGAATCTGTTGGAGAGAGTGAGAAGAGATCAATGCACAAATCTCGTCACTTTTTCGAGTTCAAAGGAAAGGAACAAGGAAGGTACGAATCTTGTTCTAGGATTGTTTTAATTGACCTGTCAACATTAAATGGACTTTCATTACCTATTGATGTCTACTTTGCGATAACCTTTCTATTTTTCATCTTTTTTATTGTAGAAGCTAACTAACGCAAATAAGGCTAACAGAGCAAAACAAAAGATACGACACACCTTAGAGAACAAAAGTTAGAATAACAACAGAAAAGGTACTCTCATCTTTACTTATATTTTTGTGATCCCTTACAAGTGATATTTCCATTGTGTAAATCAATAATCTCACTTTAGAAAAGATTCTGCTGAAGTGATATATTTTTGGACCTAAGGTAAAGATGTCTAGACATATTTGCGACTTTTAAAACAATACACGTGTTTTGAATAGCAGTTGTCATGAGAAGAGAACATAGAATGTGTTCTAGAATTGCATCCTTAAGATTGTCTATGTTCTCAGCACCTGCATTGATAACTTGTTATTCCCATAGCTCTCTGATTTGGGTTTGCTAGTGATAGCACAATAATCTATAACTTGGTTCAGGTTTATCTAGCACACATAGTCCACCATCATTAACAAAAAAGCTGTACAACAGCTAGAGCTGTAAAGTAAATTTGAGATGATCAAACCTGAACAATTTTCTATTACTTTGCTAACCTGACTGCAGTTTGGTTTAATGAGAGATCAAAAAACATAAAAGTACTGCAACCCCGGAGTACCCAAGTACTAGCTATGCCATCGCACATGTCCCCACAATTGTTGAAAAGTTATTTAATATAGTTCATCTGGTGTCAACAAATGTTATGCAGTCTTAGCGGTGACAATATTGTTACTACAATGTATTAGGAATGTATACAGTTATCTGGGCAGAAGACGAATGGATCAAGAAAAGAGGGCAAGCTAGAATAAATAGTCTAAAATTAAAACCTAAAGTCTATCTTCCTAGTGTGTGTTTTCATATGGTTTCGGTGGATGAAGTGATATAACAAATCAGCAAGGAACAACTATAGTTAAAAAGAATGTGATTACTTTCTCAATTTGATATCTCTGGACATGTTTTCCTGTTTCACAGAAGAGTGTGAAATATTGAATGTCTTCTTGATATAATTCGTTCAGTTATGTTGATTAAACTAAGTTCTGGCACATGATAGGAAGTAGAGTTAAGGATCAAAGGCAATTGTACGTATTTATGACTTCACTGGGTGTTGCCCTTATTAGTCACTGCTGGGTGTTGCTCTTTCTTTCCATGTTTCCATATAGTCATTGTTGAGCTCTCTTGTCCGTCTCTGTATAGATCTTGGAGTGTTGTACCATCTTTTATAATGAAGGGATGTCAAAATGTTGCGCGTTTTGGCACTTGAGAGTGGTTAGGGACACAGTCAAATGCTTGGAAATGGTCTCTGTTGATGTATGGGTTTACTAGATTACCTAATACCATATGCTGATTATCTTACACTGCTCTACTTTTGGCCCTCAATCC
Organism: Eucalyptus paniculata subsp. matutina; assembly: GCA_017140255.1. Taxonomy (NCBI): domain Eukaryota; kingdom Viridiplantae; phylum Streptophyta; class Magnoliopsida; order Myrtales; family Myrtaceae; genus Eucalyptus; species Eucalyptus paniculata. Next base: position 12,526,765 of record CM029443.1, read on the forward strand.
CTTTCTTCTTCTTCTTCTTCTTCTTGCTCTTAAGGTTAGGCTTCTATTTTCATAATTGAACTTCTCAAGTTTACTGGGTTGCAGCAATGATTGTGATTTGTGAAGTCTGCCTCTTGGTTAACAGCCATTTAGAATTGGTCGTAGTGTTTATTTGATGCTTTGGCCACTCAAAACTATGTTTTTGCAATGAAGTGAAGGGAGCTCCTCTGTTTATGTCTCTGCATTTTTTTCAAGTGATGGAAGATGTGGCTGATCATGTCTTGCTCATTCTGTTTAAAGAAATAAGCTTTATCTTGCCTATGTTTTGCTATGATTTACAAATTAATTGTGAGCCCCTCTGTATATTTATTTTATTACTTTCTGTGATCTAAGCTCCCTCTAAATCCTTCTTTAATCTAAATTATTGAAATTTTAATTGGGTAATGTTCAAGTGATCAGTGACATGATTTCTTGTACTGGTTTCGTGCCCATTATGCTCAGTGTTCTTTCCCACACTCATTTGATTAGTAGGATGATGACCATCATAACACACAATTGAGATCTCCGAACATCATTTTGCTCTCTCCATCATCGAGTGTTATCTCCAAAGGTACAGTGATCATTGTAGAGCCCACATTCTAACTATTTGTTTTTGTCATAAATGTCTTCGGTCTAGCAAAAAAGAACTAAAGAGCTACTTGTGCCTGTTGTTGAAGAAAGCTCATTAGAAGAACTAGTACAATTCCTGCTTTTTCAATGTACGAGGCTAGAAAATATTTTCTAGTGATGATAGAACCTCTTTCACGTGCAATTAAACCTTATGTTAGCGATCTGCAGCTGTATGTTTGAGCTGCAGCTAAAATTGCTTTAAAATGTGAAAAAAGAAAACACAGCAACATAGTGTTTTTGTTGCAGCAATGGACATAAGTAAAATTGACCGTCGTCCTTTAGTACGTCTAGACAATTTTTTCAGATCTTGCAAAAATTGGTGAAAATCCATCTATGAGAAGCATTTGCCTTTTTGTTGCGATTTGTGCTAAATGATCAAATTAATGGTGGTTCAAGGGTTTCCATAATCTTTATAAGATTATGAATCAATTTGATTCATTTATGTTTTCTTTGCAGTCTTTGGTAAAAGAAAAATTTTCAAAGGGTCGTATCTGTTGTGTGACGGCTCAATTTCTCGGAGTCCTAACAAGTTAAGATTCATAACTCCCGAGCAGGTAAGCTTCTTCTTTTGATTTTGAATTTGTTGTTTTTCCAATTCTTGCTACTCTGATGACTTAATCTCTAGATAAGGCGAAGCACTATACAAGCAATCATATGTGATGTTCTCATGAAATCTGAGAACTTTTCTTTTCGGTTTGTAAAATTTTAAAAGGAAAATAACGAGTGAAATAGGAGTTGAAAGAAGGGTTGGAAAAGCCAGATGAGGCAACATCTTAAATATTGTAAGAATTTTGTCAAAATCCTTTGAAAATTTGCAATGTGCATTTTTATGTAAATCTGAAAATGGCCCCCCTTTGAATTTTGGAGGGAAAGGAGGCTTGAGTATGCTTCGATCGAGAGAGAGAGCATGTTTCCATTTTGAAGGGCGTTGGCTAGAATTATTTTGAAAATATATAGTGTGTCCATTCTCAATAGAGAGTTATTGACTTAGTCCACCATGGTATATCAATAGAGTTACCATCTAAAATCAGTTGTGTACCAAGGATGAAGCAGTAATACCGTCACCTCCTTGAACTTCTTTGATATGAACTTCTTGGGAATCCTCCATAGCATGCAAAATCAAGATGGAGAGAGAGGCTTACGATCTTTCCACTTCAAATGTCATTGACCCAGATTATTTTAAAAAATAGGAGGTTGGATAAGAGAAAATTGCTCTCTCATCTTTTATTCAAGGAAACTGTTGAGCATGAGTATCTCTTTGCCTTTCACGTACAGGATTTCCTAAACATTGGAAAAGCAATTCATTGACACGGCCAGCTTTTATTGCATTCGCATACGCATGCATTCAGTTAATCAAACTTTATACACTTAATTTTTTTTAAATTTTTTTTAGCTGGCTGCAACGTCTTATGGAGCACTTGTTAAGTAACTAAAGGACCATGATCATGGGCGGACTTAGCCAGGAAAATTGGTTTGCATAAACAAGCCTCGCCATTTGTTTGAGCACAATGGAGTTCTGGGCCGGGGATGGGCAGGAGTGCTTAGGCCCGGGCCCAGCCTAGCTGGCCCGTTTACTTCTCTGAGAATACTGCACCACTGGGAACCTTGGTACGGATTTAGTTGGTCCGGCTAGTCCCCTATCTTCCCCAAGAATTTCTTGGGAATCACTTATAGCAGAAAACCAAAAAAAAAAAAAAAAATCAAGATAAAAGTATCTAGATATATATACATAGAATTAAACACAACAGAGCTGAAAGAGTTTTCATATAACTTTATTAGCCAACTTTTATAATGTAATATTTGTTTGTGGTTATCTCACTAATTTCGATACTATGCTCTAGGTGTCAAATTTTGTAATTTAAAGGATGTTAGGAATATGAAATTATGATATTATTTTTTTTCCTCTCCTCAAAACTAGAGATGGATTTCAAGGTTCACATTGCGGTTTAGTTTATAAGTTGTTCATAATTGAGTTGGAATCGAGTTTAAACTCGAACAGATATTCTATATTAAACATGAGATTGACAAATCAAGTTTTGTTATATTCGTAGTCCAATATCCAACCATCAACACCAAGTTAAATTTTGCACCAACAAACCACTTCAAATGAATTTCTCGATTGCGCCTTAATATCAATTTTTTTTAAAAATAATGAAATAGCTAATTTTAGACACTTTTAGTGCATTGATCCACTATATACAAGAAATTAGATAGAAGATGTTCTAAATTCCTTAAAGAGATATTGACGAAAGTCAAATATGTAGGTTAACTGCATTAATATTAAAATATGAGAAAAGATCTATATATAATAGGAAAAAATATCATGTGAAAAAAATACCGTAAATCTTGTGTGGTATTTGTGTAGTCATTAAGGAATGGGATTTTGTATGCAGATTGGGCACATCACGAGCACGATTTCGCACATGGAAACAAATTTATACCAAAGCTATTAACCAATCTTTAACTCATACCCTACGTGGTCGATTAGAATAGTAGCATATGGCAATATCTTATTACCAGAAAATTAAAAAATGTAGTTACAAATCAAGTAGATAAAGTCTTTCGACCAAAGAAAAAAAAGTAGATAAAGCCTTCCCTCCTCCTTTTCCGTCCTCTCTATCCCAGCATAGTTATGAAAGCTAATTAAATTTCGTCAATGCGTAGGAATAAATACATTTTGCGTTTTTAGATATATCACAACTTTGATGAAAACTGATTTTGTTCCCAACCTAGATAAATTAAGAAGTTTTATTTACACTATCGACTAAACTACAGAATAAATTAATAAGTTTTTTGGAACCTAACCCTAGTTGCAAGAAAGGGACCATGGAATCGTCAATTGCCTAAATTAACAAATGCCAAGCAATTGGCTTTAAGTTGATGAATGGAAAGATGGGAAGTCTACTTCTGCCGACTCTCGTGATTTAGGCACTTCCCTACTTTCAGAGTTTTGTGTTAGAAGTGGATCTTCAGACCTCATTAAGTCTTCATATATTTAGCCATCGACACATGTGGTAGGATAGGAGAGAATAAGCCAAGCCCCTATCGAATCCAACTTGTATCCGATCATATGGGCGAGGAGTCGTGAAATCAAGTAGTTTAATATTGACTCGATGCGACAATCTTATTTTCGCACAGCTCGCTGGGTTTAGAAGAAAAATAAAACAGCTTAGAAACAAGGGAGGTTTCGTTACCAAGTGAGAATGAATGAGAAGAATGGATATGGACTAACAAAAATATATATGTAGAGAAAGCCTAAATTGGCTTCCTTAAATAATTATCTTATATAACATATTAATTAATGATATACACAATCAAAGGGAGGTATATGCATAATATAAATAATTATCTCTAACAAAGGAATATATTCTAGAGAATTATCTCTAACTTCCTTGCAAATTGAGACACCAAACTGAGACCACATATAGATTGGGAGGCATCCAAAAAGCACATGAGAAAGTGACATGTCTATTTTCTCTTACCATCACTTTAATGACTAATAAAGTACCCAGCAAACACAAAATGGTGGTTGTTTTGGAGTCCTTGACGGATTAAAATGATACGAGAAGTGCACGAACATCCATTATTCGTGGCTTTGAGTCATGGCATAACTTAAACATCTAAAATAAAATCAGAAAATAATAAATTATTAATAAACAAACTTATATTCGCAATAAAAAGAAAAAGAAAAACCTTGAAAAGGGGAAGAGGAATAGGTTGCAAAACACCATCCATATCACTTGTATGGATACCTTTGGCTCTGTTAATTAATCACCAGAGCAATCTTTAAAGGTACCTTTCCCTTGAGTTGTTGCAAAGCCCGTTCTCTAGGTTCCTCCAACTTTTTCCATTCCCCCGAAACATACTCTTTGTCACAGGTATTCACCACTAACTTCTCAAGGGCAACGGCACTCGCAATAAGGCAAGTCACTAGTTCGAGATGAGAATGTCTACCATAATATTTGTAGAATTCAACTTTTTTAAGGTATTGATGGAGAGGGAGAGGTCTAACAACTCTTTTCAGCTCTCTTCTCGGCCTGTGTGGCCTCCACCATGGGTCCATCAACTGTGGCAAAAGGAATGTCGTATATTATTAATTACCATAAGATATTGATGCATTGGAGAATGTCAATGGAAGAAAGAACTTGCAAAAGAAAGTATGTCTCTGGATTGTCACATCAAGCAGATACCAATCACATGATGACTCAATAACTCACCCGTTTGCAGAGACTAGAATAGGATTCTACAGTGACTTGGTTTAACATATTCAATCATAATGCATCTGTCTAATGCCTAAAGTGATGAAGACTTGAATGAGGCCCGGAAACCCACCTCTAACCCAAAACTCTGCAAGTACGGACATGCCTTGATCATGACGGCCAACGTAAATAGACTTGCATTTGTAGATCCGTCAACAGTCAGTTTCAATTGCTTGACACTTGTCAATTTAGGTAGTTGACGAATAGGCAGGTTTTCCTACGGATTAGACAAATAGAGAATCAAAGACTAACAAATATTGGAAAAAGAACATAACTTATGAAACCTTATGAAAATCAATCAATGCTCTTACATTAAGTGAATAAAAAAAATTCAGATTGAGAATATGCAGACAAGGAAGACTTGAAAGCTGAGACCGCATAACACCCAGAAGCTCCCATATATATCCTGTAATAGACACCTCAGACAGCTGGGGGAGCTTGTACAAACGCAATCGAGTTCTCATTCCTTCAAAAGTGAAGGACACAAGATCTGTATCATAAATCTCAACACGTTCAAGATCAACACACCATCCAATGAATAAGTATTTCAGCTTCAGTGATTGACCAGATACTCTAAGCCTTTTCAAAGTAGGAGCAAATACTAAGATCAATCGCTCTAGAATCGGACAATTGACAAGCAGTTGTTCAATGAGTTCTCCCTCCACAGCGACTCGACACAAGGTGAGCTCTTCGAGATACCTTAAGCCAACATGCCAAGAACTAGAAGGGTTCAAGCCAAAATTACTAAGACCTGAAGCCCGTTGGGAACACCCTGCATCAGCATCTATAAGTGTCTCATGCCCAAACAGATATGGCACGTGACAATTAGACCACAAATCCTCAGAAGAGGCCGGCCTAAAATCTAGTCGGAGAAATTTAACTCGTTTTGTCAATGCAAACCTAATCCATCGATCGATATGAGACTTATATGAGATAGTCAGATCAAAGCATAACATGAATCTACGCAAATGGTATCCTCCAATTAGACACTGCAAGATATTGTCCACCCATTCCACATATCTTGCCTTCTCCTCTTCCGCAAACTTGCAATTATCTTTCATCTTGGTGAATAAGTCAGACCGGTCGAAATCAAGGTCGATAACCCGACAAGTAGACAAATGCCTCCATCTTCTGGAAAGAAGACAAGTCGCTTGTGCATCTCTAGATGGCAGAAGAGATAATATAAAGCCTATAATATCTTCGGGCAAACAGCTGATCCGATCCTTTGGGTTGAGTTTCACCAGAGAAAAAAATTAAAGGTCAGAAAAATCCGTAAATAAGATGGATGGAAAATAGGAAGGAGGAAAATTGGACAAACAAACATAAGAAAAAACTCAGCTTACTGTCAGAAACAACGAGATAAGGAATATTGATGACCCATTAACCCTACCAAGAAGAAAAGCTCTGCTTTTGCTCGATCAGCCAGTGTATTCAACTGAAAATTCGTTACCTTGTCTGCAGATTCGGCTTCAGGATCAGAGCGGAGCCTCTTTGGAGATTTTGGAGATGGAGAATCCATGGACGCCGGCATCAGTTCACCTTCCAGTTCGTGTATTTTTTTCTCTTCTGCAGATTCGGCTTCAGGATCAGAGCGGAGCCTTTTTGGAGATAGAGAATCCATGGACACCGGCATCAGTTCACCTTCCAGTTCGTGTATTTTTTTCTCTTCTAGATTTTAGGCATGATTCCGAAAACCTTTCCGATGCGATATCTTATACAAAAATTCCTGATCAGCCATATCTTTTTTTTTTTTTTTTTTTTTTTTTGTAAAAAAATTTCAAAATGATCAGCCATATCTTTTTTAACCGTGCATGCCGATTTTGTTTCTTTTTTGGGCCAAAAAAGAAGATGTAGGTTAACATATTGTGCTTTCATAAATCCTCAAACTTAATATGACATTTTAATTTTTTAACGAAAAAGCACAATTTTTACTTTTGTTTAATCCCAAACGAACATAGATGATAACGGTACCTCGCGGCGAAACCTAAATTATAATTTTTAGATTTTTTTTTTAATCTTCGACACTTTACAATTCTTTTCGTATGTATATTCACTTTCAAGAGAAAATATTGAGTGGTTTGGGAGCGTCATGTCAGCATGGTCCCCAACCATTCGCGCGGTGCCGCGTGAAAGTGTGGGCCGACTTAATTCTTCTCCTTTTCGCTTCTTGACTCCTCTCTTCTAGAACATCGAAATATATACGTAAATTCCATATTAATCACTTCCGCATCGTTATCCTTAACTTTGAAAAATAAAAAACTAAGTTTTTTCTCCACAAGCCGTTCAGCTTCTGTCTTGACTTTTTCTCTCTTCATCGCTCACATCGTTCAATGTAAGCTCAAGCTCAAGTGCTCTCTCTCCGTTCTTCTTCGCTTTCACTAATGCCTATGCCTAGTGAGTGACGCTGACTCTAATTCATCTCTGTTCATCGGTGGTGTCATTTGCTGTGGTTTTTTCTATGTTATTTTCTTCTTTTCGGTTTGGCTTTTTTGATAACTAGGAATTGGAGTGATGCAGGTTCATGACTCATGAATTAACTCGATATCCTTAAAATGTATTTACTGATTGTCGATTGTGATGTGGACCCGTTTGTTATGATTTGCTTTCCATCGATTCTTGCATTTTTTTTTCCTGCCTTGGTTTCTTTTCTTCTTCTTGGTTTGCAAGTTTTAACCTCTGTTATTTACTGATAGATTCTAGTTTCCTACTTGAATTATGGGGTTTTACCCTGTTTTGTCTTCTTTCCAATCCGTGCAGTTTACGTCATTTGAGTTCCAATTGCCGTATGCCTCGGTCACATTTTATCATCCTAAGGATTCGTTCTGGGTGAGGGTTTGAACTTTTAAGAGCTTTGTCTTTAGGATTCTGTGTTGGGTTTCACTTGGACGAGTTTATTCATGGCTTTGCCTTTCTTATTGTGGCCATTTCCTGCTACATTTATGATCTTGTCAGATATTCTTGTAACCCTTTTGCCCGCGGCAAATGAAGATAATATATATAATTATATGAACATCTTAATCAAGTTGTTGATCTCTTACTAAGAAATGTTAATACTTTATGTCTAGGTGATTTATATCCATGGGAAACACAAGATGCATGCTCAAATTTGTGGGTTCACGCACAGTGTAAATAAGCTGTGAGTCAGACGAGAAGGTTGAAAAATTACACAATGGTGACAAGCTATGTTCTAATTCAGAGTCTAAAACTTAGTAGTCTAAAGCAGAGACTACAAATGTGAATGCATCTGGTAAGGCCTGCCTACATATAGCATACTATTTTTCGTCATACTATACTGAAATGGTCCAAGTATTGATTCGGTTTGATGATATTAGATCCTTCTTTGCATAATTAGAATTTCTGAAGTGCAGCTATTTAGAATTTCACGTCTATTGGCCATATTTTGTCTTGGGAAATGCATCGTTTTCAGGATGGGGAAGAAAATGCTGCCTTGGAGGTTTGGAGAGTCTCTTGGAACCATTGCTAGCGAGTCGGTGTTGTTGCTCACAACTCTGAGGCAAATTACCAAGGATATGAGAAACGCTATGATTAGGATTGTAGAGGTAGTTAGCTTGTACTCGTATGAAATTCCATTCATTTTGTTAATAAATTTAACATCATTATTATCTTTCTTCCTTGCAGTCTAAGTTTGATTATCCTCATACCAGCAATGGAAAAATGGATTCTAGATTCCTCAAATTCTAAATGGAGATATTGGAAAAGTGATCTGAAAGCTGCTCACTATGATAACTCTAAATCATAATTGGATCATTAGAAGAATCTGTTAGAGAGAGAGAGAGAAGAGATCAATGGAAAAATCTCATTGCTTTTTGGAGTTCAAAGGAAGGGGAGGTACAAATCTTGTTCTAACATCGTTTTAATATGACCTGTCGACATTAAGTAGACTTTCATTACCTGTCAATGACTATTTTGTCATAACCTTGATTTTTTATTTATTTATTTATTGCAGAAGCCAAGTGATGCAAATAAGGCTGACAGAGCAAAGCAAAAGATATAACACACCTTAAGGAATATAAATATTGCTTGAATAACAGCAGCAAAGCTACTCTCATGTTTCCCCTTAAATTTTTGTGTTTCCCTATAAGTGATATTTCCAATGTAATTGATAATTTTGTTGCAGAAAAGATGCTGCTGAGGCGATACATCTTTGAACCTAAGGTAAAGATGTCCACAGATATTTGCCACTTTTCCAACAGTAGGCTTGTATTAATAGCAGTTGTCATAGGAAGAAAACATAGGATGTGTTCTAGAATTGCCTCCCTAAGAATGTCTAAGTTCTTAGCACCTGCATTGATATATTGTCATTCACATAGCTCTATGATTTGGATGTGCTAGTAACAGCACAACAATCCACAACTAGGTTCAGGCTTGTCTAGTGCACATAGCTCACCATCATTAACAAAAGAGCTATGCAGCAGCTAGAGCCGTGAAGTATTGAGATGGTGAAACTTGTAAAATTTCCTATTAATATGCTAACGTGACCACATATTGGTTTAATGAGAGAGATCGAGCAGGAAAGTATTGTAGCCCCAGACTATCCAATTACTAGTTGTGCATTTCACATGCATGCACACGTCCCCACAATTGTTGAAAAGCCATTCAATATGGTTCATGACAATATTCCTGCTACAATGTATTAGGAATTTATGCAAATATCTAAGCAGAAGATAAATGGATCGAGAAAAGAGGGCAAGCTGGAATAAATAGTCTAAAATCAAAACCAAAAGTCTAACTTCCGAATGTGTGTTTTCTTAAGGTTTCGGTGGATGACAAGTCATATAGCAATCAGCAAGGAACAACTATAGAGAGGAAGAATGTGATTACTTTTTTTAATTTGATATCTCTAGACATCTTTCCCCTTTTTCACTGGAAAGTGTGAAATATCGAATGTCTTATTGATATGGCTTGTTCAGTTATGCTGACTAACCAAGTCCTAGCACATGATAGGAAGCAGAGTTAGGAATTGAAGGCAATTATGTTTATTTATGAATTCAGCTTAAATGCTCGCCAATACATCGTAACATCATTAGTTTAATAAATTCTTTATGTTACTTAACTGCAGGGAAGTATGAATGATCTCATGGGGGTATATTTGGAACTTGGGAAGAGCAATACCCACTTGAAATACTGTTTCTATAATGTTGGGAAAAGAGAAACTTGGACGTGTCAATGCCAGGGCATAGCCCATGCCCTAGTGATTTGGGGCCTGCAATCTTGTTGTCCACCAAGAACTTAAGGCCAAAGAAGAAGGATGAAGAGATTCAGTTGAAGGAATCTAGTTGTCTTCCAACTGAGAACTTAAGGTCAGAGAATGAGAAAGATGAAGAGATTAACAAGTTGAAGGAAATACTGAAGGCAACAAAAGAGCAATTACAAAAGACAAATAGAGATGTACAAGAGTTATAGGCTCAAAAAGATGTCTACCATTATACAGAATTGTCAGCATGTGGCGAACTTGAAGTGGTCTCACAAGATCTGGACTAGGAACTATGTCATGAGCCATGAGGTGTGACTAATTTCATTGAACGTTAAAATAGTGAAAGGTGCTTTATTTACTAAATATCGAGTGTCTTGGATATTGGACACCAAGTGGTTTTAAAGGAAATATTGGTGGATAGACTTGAAACAGGAGTTTGGTATCAGGATCGCTTCAATGGAGCTTGAAAGTGGAATATAAATGTAGCATGGCGTATCCATGTTTTTCCTTTTTGCCATGTCTAATCATGTTTTGGGCTTACTTTTCTTGTATTATGCCTTGTCCTTCTTGTTTAGTTTGAAATATATAAGTGATTGCCCATGTTAGTCACTGTTGGGCGTTGCTATTTCTTTCAAGGGTTCTAGATAGTCACTATTGAGCCCTCTTGTCCATCTTTGTTTGGATCTTGGAGTGTCACATTATCTTTTTTGTTGAAGAAGTGTTGAAATGTTGCTCGTTTTGGCACTTGAGAGTGGTTGAGGGACACGGTCAAATGCTTGGAAATAGTCTCTGTTGATGCGTGGGTTTACTAGATTTTACTTGATACCATATGCTGATTATCTTGCACTACTCTATTTTTGGCCCTCAATGCATTTATTTTTCTTCTTGCTCTTAAGGTAGGGTTCTGTTTTCATAATCGAACTTCTCATGTTTACTGGGTTGGAGCAATGATTGTGATTTGTGAACTCTGCCTCTTGATTTACAGCCATTCAATATTGGTCGTAGCGTTTATAAGATGCTTTGGCCACTCATAACCCTATTTTTTGCAATGAAGTGAATGGAGCTCCTCTGTTAATGTCTCTGCATATTTTCTCAAGTGATGGAAAATGTGGTTGATCACGTCCCGTTCATTTTGTTTTAATTAATAAGCTTTTAGTGCAATCACGTAACATCTTCTCTATGTTTTGATATGCTTTACAGATTGATTATGAGCCCCTCCCTTCGTTAATTTTGTTACTTTTTGTGATCTAAGCTTTCTCTAAGTCCTTCTCCAGTCCGAATTATTGAAGGTTTAATTATGCGATATTTAAGTGATCACTAATATGGTTTCTTGTGCCGGTTTCATGCCCATTATGCTTAGTCTTCTTTCCTATGCCTTCTGATTTGTAAGATGATGACCATCATAACACACAATAGAGATTTCCAAGCATCATTTGGTACTTGCCATCGTTGAGTCATGAGCCACACTTGAAGGGATGAGGTTAGTGTTATCTTCAAAGGTGTAGGGTTCATTGTAAGCATTCTCACTATTAGTTTGTCATAAGTGTCTACTTGTGGCTGTCATTGAAGAAAGCTCATTGAAAATATTTTATAGCGATGATAGGACCTCTTTCATGTGCAGTTGAACCTTATGTTAGCAACCTGCAGCTGTATGTTCAGGCTGCAGCTAAAATTGCTTTAGAATGCAAAAAAAAAAAAAAAAAAAAAAACACAGCGACATAGGGTATCCTTCTCCTGCTCTCTGAGAAATCTAGAGTCTAATACATAATGAACGCCAGTGAAAAATTGACTGACGTCCTCCAGTTTGTCTAGAGAATTTTTTCAGTATCACGCGAAGAAGGCGCAAGTCCAAACGCTAGAAGTATTTGCCTTTTTGTTGTGATTTGTGTTCTGTGATTAAATGGGCTTTCCATAATCTTTATAAAGTCATCGATCCATTTGATTCATTTATGTTTTTTTTTTTTTGGCAGCCTTTGCATCAATATTTGAAAAAAGAAAAATAAAATTTAGAGTCTTAGTTGTTGTGTGACGCTTAATTTCTAGGAGGAGCAAGTCGAGCTTCATAACTCCCGAGTACCTTCATTTGTTGATTTTGTTTTTCTTTCCTTTTCAATTCTTGTGATTCTGATAGCCTGATCTTTAGCTAAGGCGAAACACCATATAACTAATCATATGTAATATTTTCACGAAATCCAAAAGCTTTTCTTATTGTATGTAAGATTTAAAGGAAGAATAAAGAGTGACAAATGGAAGATGAAAGGAAAGTTAAGAAAAGCCGGATGAGGTCATTTCTAAGGGTGAGTTTGGTTCAACTTCATAAATGAGTTTTTGGTGTAATGCCAATGTGGAAAACCAAAACCCTTTGGGGAAATACAAATTGTATTTAGTAAAAACTGTTTGTAAAGGGACTTTAGGTTTAAGTAGTGTTTGGCAGAAAATTTTTGCATAGGATTTGACTTTTTTTTTTTTTTATTGATAAAGAACTCAAACCCTTTGCTAGTGTCAGTGAGCCAAATTTGGCGTTGATGATCATTGGCTGAGGTTGCCCGACCTTGAGCAACTTGGTGGCACGCAACATAGGCAACCACCACTTGGGTCGCGAGGATCACCTATGGTCACTAGACTTGGGCAGCGGTTGTCCGAGGTCGTGCGACCTTTGGTCAAGGTCGCTTGGGTGGGGCGAACTTGCCTGCCCTTCACCGGCCATCACGTGCAAGTTTTCCTAAAAATCGGAAAAGCAATTTGAGCTTTTATTGCATTTGCATGCGCATGCAAATGCAGTCATTTAATTGACCTTTATATAATTTGTTTGTTTAAAATTTTTTTGCTAATCGCAACATGTCGTAAAGCACATGTTAAATAACTAATAGACTTGATCATGGATGTGCTCCTGGGGGCCCATCCTGAATGGGCGGACTTAGCCAAGAAAAGTGACTTGCATGGACAAGCCTCGATATTCATTGGAGCTCAATGGATTTTTGGGCCTGCAATGGGCAATAGTGCTTAGGCCTGGGCCCAGCCCAAACCATCCGTTTACTAGTAAAAAAACACTGTACCACTCGAGAACTTGACACAAATTTTGTTGGTCTGACTAGTCCCAAATCTTCCCCAGACTTCTTTGGTAATCGTTGGTAGCGTAAAACTGAAAAAAAAAAAAAAAATCAAGATAAAAGTAACTAGATATATGTACGTAGAAATAAAACGCAATAGAGCTGAAAGAATTTTCATATACATTTATTAGTCAACCTTTATATTGTAATATTTGCTTGTGATTAGCTCACTCATTTCATGTGGCTTGCAAACCGGGTAAATAATTTAAAGGATGTTAGGAAAATGAAAGAAAAATAGTACTTCATTTTTCTTTATATTTTTATGAGTTAGATATAGAGTTCAAGTTTCACATTGTGATTTAGTTTTTAAGTTATCGATAATCGAACTGAATCGAGTTTAATCTCAAATATGCTATATAGAGTTGAGCTCGAGCATGATATTGAGAAACTGAGTTTCATCATAGTCACAGCTGAATATCAAACCATCAACATCTAAAACATGCACATGTTCAAGCTTCACATTGTGATCTAGTTTTTAACACCTTATCTTAGACACTTTTACTGCATTGATCCTCTAGATAATATGCCACTTCATTCCTCGCATGCCAACAGTGTGATGCTAGTGGTCTTCAAATGTTCACAAGCCTCTGGCATCTTAAAACATACGGACAAGTCCAATGAGAGCTTGGTTTCTGAAAAATAGAATTAAAATCAATCTTTCAAAAAAGTTTCAGGAAAAAAAATAACGTGATTAAACTACGTAGTCAAATGAACCAGTATTACACATCAACTAATGTTTGCTGTGTTTAATCTTCTTCTTTTTTTATGAGAACTGAGATGGCGTTCAAGCTTCACATTGTGACTTAGTTTTTAAGTTTTGAATAATTGAAACAAATTGAGTTTAATCTCAAGCATGTAGACCATATAGAGTTGAACTCGTGCACAGGGTTGTAAAACCGAATTTTGTCGTACTCAACAGTTCAATATCAAATAATCAATTTCAAGTTAAGAAATCATCAATTTCTAGTTAAACTTTGTATCCACAAACCAATTCAAATCAATTTATAGCTTGATTGTGCCTTTATGGCTTCCTTTTTCTTTTTTTTAAACGAAATACCTTATCTTAGACTCTTTAGTTCATTGGCCCACTAAATGATATGCTACTTACTTCCTTGCATGCCGACAAGGATGACGCTAGTGATCTTTAAAACAAAACAAGCCTCCAAAACATGTACAAGTCTCGTGAGAGCTTGGTTCTAGTGGTTCCTGACAAATAGAATCACAATCAATCTTTCGAGAAAATTTCAGAATAAGAATAACATAATTAAACTATGCTGTCGAATCAACCAGTAATGCCTATCAACTTGTGTTTACTGTGTCCGATCTATTTGTCATTGTATACTGTATACAAGGACTAGAACCAAGATGTTATAAATTCCTCAAAAGGATATTGATGAAAGTCAAATATATAGGTTAACTGCATTCCTTGAGATTGAAATATGAGAAATGATCTTTATATGATAGGAAAAAATATCATGTGAAAGATAAATAAAACTGTGATTAAGGAACGGGATTGTGTGTGCGGATTCAATACATCACGAGTTCAATTTCTTGCACCATCAAACGAAAACAATTTCGCCATTCACCAATCTTTGACTTGCACCGTACTTGGTCCATGAGATTAGTAAGATATGATATGGGCGTGGCGCCTTATTTACTCAAGATAAGTTCCTTCGAAAGAAAAAAATAATATCTGATTACCAGAAAATGACCAGGTTACTTATAAATCAAGTAGACAGAGGCCCCCCTCCTCCTTTGCCCTTTTCAATCTAGTGCAGATATGGAAGCCCCTTTCTATCTGGTGCAGATATGGAAGTAAGTTAATGAAATTTCATCTATGTGAATTCACGTACGCAAAAATGCACTTTATCTTGTTAGGTTTATCACAACTTTTATGAAAACTTGTTTTGTTCCCAATCTAGCTAAATTAAGAAATTTCCATGTACACAATCAAATAAATTATAGTAGAAGCCAAAATCAAGACTCAACCCAGGCATCAAAAGTTAAATGAGTAGCAGAAACAGACTCCATCCAGGTTTTTGTTTCATTGCCATAAGGGCTATAAGAAACAAATTTAGCAACATGAAAGAAGAAAAAGTAATAGCAGCTTCCCAAAGTCGCGATTTAATGCTGATGATTGTAACACTGAAAACATGCTTTTTTTTTTCCTTTTTTTTTACCCAAAGCACAAACGGACCTATACCAGTAAAAGCTTTAGCAACTCAGACCAGATTGTCCTTGAAAATCGGCAACAAATCGATAGCACTTTGGATCATCAAATTATGTGGGCCAGTTCAAGCTCTAAATTGAAAATATCCCAAATACAATATTAAAGAAATCATATATTCATTGGATATTCTGGAGATTTTAAGTGACCAAACAGCACTTTAATATGACACCTTTCTTTTGCCTCTCCAGTCCAAAAGATGGATTCATAATAATTTGAAATTGACTTTTCAGAAAATTTCAAAGGGGCGGCATGCATGATAATCAAGCCAAATCCCCAATTTTTTCTAGCTGTTTCCAAAGCAAAGAGCATTAAATATAAGTTGCTCTCGCCTTAATAAACCCAAACAAAATCATGCTAACAATTTGTGTCCTTTTTCTGTTTTGTTTTGGACGATCCTATCTCTTCTTTTGCTAAGACTAGTAAGATTGCAACAACTTCCTATTTTTGTGCATATACTCATTGACATCACTTCCAAACTTCAGACCAATTCAATCCGCAAGAGAAAACCCCTCAAATGAGTTCACATACCTCCACTGGGACGAAAGCAAAATACAAGAAAGGGGATTAAGCCTGATGTAGTGGCCGGTAACACCTTTGTTCAAGCCATTGGGCTAGGATGAAGAGGACCTAACATCGCCATCAACCTCATTGAGCACTTGCGCAAGGACTCCACATCGTCGCACTCGTACAGAGAGGAAATGAGGGACTTGACAAAGAAGGACACTCAGATGAAGAATAGGAGGATTGATGAACAAGAAGCAGACTTGACAAACAAGAATTAAACCATGGAGGCATGGACCAGAAAGACCGATGAAGAGGTGAGGAGAACTTGAGAAGAGAACTCCACAAATTAGGAGAAGTGAAGAAAACTGGAGAAGAAGACTCAGGGCTCGGAAATTTGGAGCAAACCTTAAACGGAGACATTTTTGCACATAAACCTTTTCTTTTAACCTCTACACCGAGTACGAGAGTGAAATGAAAAAAAAAAAAATGCACCGAATGCAATAAATAAAGTATTTAAACTTCAGTACAGTCCCCACCAAACGCAACCAAACCAAGTGTTCAAACTTCAGGCATATGGCTAGTCTACCAATGGGAATTTACCTCATATGGAGCCAGGCGTTCCTCCCTCTTTCCCCATACACTCTCTTCCTCCTGCAAAAATGGGAGACATTAACAAACCCTGGGCATCGAATATAACCATTTTTGTGGCCTCACCAGAGGAAGGACACCTAAATACCACATGTTGGCCCTATTCAAATTTGATTTGACAAAGAACTGACCAAACCAATTTTAAGACTCATAAACAAACGCATTTTATCCAGGTCCTTGTTTCATTGCCTAAAGGGCTCCAAGCAACAAATTTGGCAACATGAAAGTAGAAAAATGAATACCATCTTCCCTAAGTCACCATCTAATGCTGATGATTGTAACACTAGAAAACATGCTTTTTCTACACATACCACGAATGGTGCTGTACCAGCAACAGCTTCAGCACCTCAGACCAAATTGTCCTTGAAAATCAGCACTTGAAAAATAGATAGCACTTTCGATTGTCAAATTATGTAGGCCAGTTCACACTCTAAATTGAAAAGATCCCACATACAACATTAAAGAAACTATACATTCATTGGATATTCTGGAGATTCTAACTGAACAAATAACACTTTTAAGTAAAGATGACACCTTTATTTTGACTCCCCAGTCCAAAAGACGGATTCATAATAATTTGAAATTGACTTTTCAGAAAATTTCGGAGGGGCGGCATGCATGATAATCAAGCCAAATCCCCAATTATTTTAGCATGTTTCCAAAGCAAAGAACAGCAAAATTGAGCATATAGTAAAGTTGCTTCCACCTTCATTAACCCAAACAAAATCATGCGAACAATCTCTATCCTTTTTCTGCTTTTTTTTTTTTCAGACGATCCTATCTCTTATTTTGCTAAGACTAGTAAGATCGCAAGAACTTCCTATGTCTGTGCATA
Source organism: Eucalyptus paniculata subsp. matutina (assembly GCA_017140255.1). Lineage (NCBI taxonomy): Eukaryota > Viridiplantae > Streptophyta > Magnoliopsida > Myrtales > Myrtaceae > Eucalyptus > Eucalyptus paniculata. The sequence goes on from CM029443.1 coordinate 12,544,214, forward strand.
TACTCATTGACATCACTCCCAAACTTCAGACCTATTTAATCCACTGTAAGAGTTTTCCTAATGTGGACTATATTAATTGATATTGTAATTTATTATTTTTACGGTTACTGTAAAACAGGGTTGGTCTAAGGTAAGATAAAATATTTCTTAATTAGTCTAATATGGAGCTGGCTAGTATGGGCCGAGTTGAGCCTGTCCCGTAATTGGGGGGGCTAGTTGAAAACTCTATAAATAGTGCTCAAGTCTCTCCTCTAACCCTAATTCTCACATGTATCCTCACCTTATGAGCGTTTACCTAATGCTAAACGTAAGGGGGGCCGCCTCATTGAGCCAGTGATATGGAGGGTAATAGAAGAGAAGGACTTAATGCGTGGATCCCCTTGATATGTGGGTAATCAATTTTTTGCTTCCGCTTTATGTTCGATGAATCTCAAAACATGTGCGTTAATTTTTCTACTCAATTATGCATGTTCTTGTTCTAGTTATGGAGATCTTGGGGTTGCGCAATTTGCATCCAACATATTGTATCAGAGCAACCATAACCCTAGAACTCAAACACATAAGTTTTTTGCCTTAATTTGTGATTTTCGAGATTTTTTTATCAATAAAAATAAAATTAAATCACAAATTCAGACTGGGCTCGACGAGAGGAGAAAAATCGTGGGTGGCGCGTCGCCGGGGGAGGCTGCACTCGCCCCCACGTGCGGCCATGCTCCCATGCGCAGGGTGCGGCTCACTCGTGCAGCGCACGTGGGCACTGATGTCATACTGATGTTAGCGACCCGACCCGATGACGTCATGCTGATGGCATCCACATGACCCAACCCGACTCGAATGGCGATCGACCCAACCCAGGACCTGACCCAACTCGTTGACCGATCGACTCGGTCAACCGTTGACCAGATTGGTCAACCGGTCGGTCGGACTGATTTTGACCAGCCGTTGACACCCGTGCATGGTTTCCATGCGCCGCGCACTCAGGAGGCGCGTGCGGGCGCGTGGAGGCTCTAATCTGCACATGGTCAGTAGCGTTGGACTTGTATTTTCATCCTCTATGTCATGGTGTATTTATTTTACATGTTTGATAATTTTATGGATGTGAAAATACATACGGAACCCTAAATACATGTATTTTTGGTGTATTTTTGTGTATTTTTCTTATATTTTCTGTGATTTTGGAAATATAAGTGTTGGGTTACAGATATGTTATTACATAAACATTATAATGGTGTGATTCATTAATAAAAATTAAACTTTATTGTGAAATGAAGCTAGCTTAATGAGATACAACCATTATGGGATAGTAATTGAGATATGTATTGATTATGAAATTTTTATTGTTTAAGCATACTCTTTTACACACTGGTAATCTTTGAATGATGGACGTCTTAAGAACTCGTGACCAAACTGATTGTACTGATTAACGCATCTGCTGAATGTGAGTAATGCATGTCAATTAAGTTACTGCATATTGTACATGAACTCATCTGATCACTTGTTAATGTCTATCAAGTTGAATATTTTTTATGGTTAAGGAGTATGACAACATTTACGCAGAGCAATAGTATCTACTGTTAAATTTTAGATATTTGGTTTCCTGATTTGACTCATTTAATAGGCCATTAGTTTATTACAATGATAATTTGTTACTTAAAAATTGGCTAATAAATCAGTTGTTGGTCTTGGAGTTATTTTTTGCCTTATGAACTTATGAGTAATAATGGATCAGCTGTCAAGCTTGTCGATTTGGTGTACTCTGTATTATTATTAATGTTAATTTGTGAGAGATATTCTAGATTAGCATTCTTTTAATGTTGTTCTAGTAATCAGTAAGCAGGGTGCACAAGAGATGTTTGCTTCTATGTTATGAGAAGTTTCTTGTGTTGCAGTGATCATTGATATCATTGGAATCTATCTTTCAGGTTTGCTCTATATATATATATATATATATATATATATATATATATGTATGTATAATAAATATTTTATTAATGAACAAAGCAATATAATTAGCATAATATGTGATTTTGGTGATATGCTGCCCCTATCACTAAAGTTAAAATCACATGTATATGGTGTATGTGAGGAGTAAAGTTTATATTCCTGGTATGAGAGAGTTTCAAGAATTCAATTGAGTAGTGATCGTCAAAGTGGCATGCTTGATTGAGTTTGAGAAATATCGGTCTCATATAATGATTGGAATGTCTCCTGGTCTAATGTATGGTCATACTCCCAAATGAGGTGATTGTGTATTAGTTCATGGAGGGATACATGATGGTGTGGTGGAGGAGTGACTGATCCTAGTGGTTCATATGCCCAAAGGTGATGAATTCACGAAGATTGGAATATATTCTCATAACCGCTATCATGTGGGGAGTGTACAACTGTATGTCATGTATTTTGCCCAAAGATGATTATATGATTATGCGTATAACTCTCTGGATGTGCACTTGTATATCAAGTTACACGATGCTCACATGATGCTAATTATATACATTATTTGTTTTTCAGTCACATTTTCTGTCATTAATAACTCAACTATTATTGAGGTTTTTACTACTTCAAATTTTAAGTTGTGGATATATGATTTGTTGCTTGAGAATACAATAGAATTTGCTTACTGTCCATGAAGCATTCCACTGTGGAACACTTGAAAAGTAGCTTGTCTACTGGCTACACTGCTAAAAGATGATAGAAGCCTTAGTGGCTTGAAATAATGTATTGTCTAATACCGAAATTAGGACATATTTGCAAAGATTGTGTTTAAATCCTAATGATATATACATCTCATATAATGATGAAAAAGTTGTTTCCAAAATTTTTCTGTTTACTATTAACGGTTATCTAAAAATTTCTATAGATTATTGTAGAAGTAAAATTGATTGTGATAAAGAATAAATTGGTTAGAATTAGTCTTAAAGGTTGTCGGGTTTCATAGTGGCAGTGAGTATGTTGACATGTATGACAGTGCGAAATAGCTTAAAGGGTCATTTGTCAAATACTTGGTAAATTCTTGGGTGATAATTTAATTACTATGCCTAAAAATCCTGACAAAAGAATTTGGCTGAAAGGCATAAGTGCACCATAATGAACATGGTGATAAGTACGATTAGTAAGACTAATTTATCCGGTTTTTTGTGGGTTGATATTTTGAAAGCAACTCTTTTCACATACAAAAATGTGTTCTTACCAAAATTGTTTCATAAACTTCTTTTGAATTATGAAATCACAAACAGTAAAGTTTTTAGAGTTCGACATAGTTGTAGAGAATAGTTGCTCTTAAACTATTAAGATTAATAGTACGATGGAAGATCACTGTGTCTTTTTTTTTTTCTTTTTTTGGTGCTGGAGGAATCGCTTTGATCGGCAGCCGCCATGTAAACCCTCAGGTGTTGATAGCAGGGAAACCACCACCCCGGCGACACGCGTAAATCACCACACAGCGCTTCAGCCTCTCTGTTTCGCAGGGGCTTCGAACCTTGGCCTCTATCGGAGAGAACAAAGGATCTACCCTCTACGCTGCAACAGTCGGTGGTAAGATCACTGTGTCTTTGTCTTTGTTTATATAGACAATTGTGGCACAGACAATTGTGGAATCTCTTGTATCATAGACTAAACTTATTGAGGTTCAAGGTACTATTATTGATATAGTTATGATGAAATTTCTAAAACCTCTCAAGTGTAGAATGAAGTGGTTATAGCTTTATTCAGGAGATTTGCTAGAGAAAGACAATCAATTATACCATTAGACTACATAGTCTATTTATGAGAGTATGATTACAATAACCACTACATGATTGATTTAGCGACTTATATATATATATATGTTGTTTCTTATCCTCAATTTGGTATGTGATTAGATGCCATAAAAGGCGATATGCAATCTATGAAACAATATAGTGTTTGAAAACTTACTGACTTGCCTAAAGATCATAAGTTCATTAGTTGCAAATTTGGCATACAAAACTAAAAGTTTTTTTTTTTTTTTTAAGAAAGATTATGGAATTTAAAGCCAAACCGGTAGCTAAAGTTTTCACTCTGAAAGAGAGGTGGATAGTTTATAGTGAAGAAATAATTATTTATTTCTAGTATTTTTAAAGATTCTTTCAGAGTGAACGTGGCATTAATAGTCTCTTTTTAATATAGAGTTATGCCAAATAGATACAAAATCTATATAGTGCAATCGAAAGATTTTGCAGCACACGTTTTAAGTAAACTTATGTGTAGACTGAAAAGTCTTATTCATAGTCTCAAGCAAGTTTCCAGGCAACACTATTAAAGTTTCATAATATTGTTATTTTGTTCAATTAGGAACAAAGTAATTCAATATACTGCAAGATCAGTGGGAGAAAATTTATTTTTCTCATACTCTATGTACATGATATTTTGCTTACAAGTAGTGACCTTGAGACATCTTTTATCTTTTGTACTGAGATCCGTAAGGATTGTTTTTGTCATTCTTATATTAGATTTTCTCGAAGGACATTTGTTGATCGAATTTTGGAATTATTCAATATACATCATTGCAAGCCAGGAATTGCTCTTGTTGTTAAGGGTGATGGACTCAATCTATCACATTGTCCTTATTTAGATATTGAGAAAATCTAATTAAAGGTTGTACCTTGTGTCAGTGCACATAAAAGTATAATGTATGCTCGAATTTGCACTAGACTAATTATTATCTTTATGACGAGACTTCTATGCAGATATCAGTCAAATCCAGGATGCGATCACTAGGTTACTGCCAAGAAGGTTTTTGAGGTACTTAAAGAGGACACAAAATTATATGCTAATTTACAGATATATTCAGTTCTTGTAGTTAGTAGGGTATTTAGATGTAAACTTTGCTGGCTGTTATGATGACATGAGATTAATAACAGAATACATATTTATGTTAGCATGAAGTGTAGTAAATAAAGTTCTATGTCTACTATGCAAGTAGAGTTTGTAACATTCTTTTAGACTATTACCTGGGCTATTAGGCTTCGGAACCCCATGAAGGAGTTGACCGTTTTTAACTTTATGGATAGACTCATACGGTTGTGTTGAGACAATAAATTTGTAGTATTATTTATTAACAACAGAGGGCTCAACGGGTCTAAATATATGGTAATCAAATTCTTTGACTATAAAGAAACGGTACAGAAAAGTGACGTTATAATATAACATAAAATTATGGTTGTAGATCCACTAACTAAAGGCCTACGCCCATGTGTATTTGAGCAACATGTCATTAGCATGGGCCTAGGAGCATCATGAGATGCTGTTGTTTAGTGAGAGCTACTTTGGCTTTACTCTGATAAAGGTTTCATCTATATTCTTTACACTTTGTAACGGTTTGATATTTATCAACTTTTGCATTCAATAAAATATTTGTGAATGTGTTGTTATTATGTTGAATACATATTAATAAAGTCTCAAGGTATTGTATAAATCTTGAGTGAAGGCTGGGGGCATTTGGTTATTAGCCTTGTGCATATGCCTTGTTATATATAAAGAAAGGTTAACTGTAAAGACAAGGCATATGTGGGTTCATTGGAACCATAAAGACATTCTCTAGAGGCACAAGTTTTTTGTGATGCTTAAGGTAGGAAAATGGACGATCTCTAGTGGCACAAATTTTTGTAACGCCTAAGGTAAGAGAATGGCAACTAACAAATAGGATCTCTCTATGAGAGATGTTATCAATTTGACACACTACCATATTAAATTCATATCAATAAAGTTGAGAACATTCGTGACCATGGAAGGCTCCATATGCATATATGCAGTTACCGACATGATTCGGTATTTAAGACTTTATGGGATATAATTGACTATTAAGAATTATCTCTAGACCAATGTGCACACATACATTACGATTTTAATTAATATAGTCCAAGTGGAAGAGTGTAAGAGTTTTCATAATGTGGACTACATTAATTGATATTGTAATTTATTGTTTTTACAGTTACCGTAAAATAGAGTTAGTCTAAGGTAAGAAAGTTTTTTAATTAGTCTAATATGAGGCTGGCTAGTGTGGGCCGAGTTAAGCCTGGCTCGTAATGAGGGAGCTTAACTGGAAATTCTATAAATAGTGCTCAAGTCTCTCCTCTAACCCTAATTCTCACATGTATCCTCACCTAAGGGCCGTTTACCTAACGCTAAACGTGAGGGGGGCTGCCTCATTGAGCCAGTGATACGAATGGCAATAGAGGAGAATGACTTGATGCGTGAATCCCCTTGATATGTGGGTAATCTCTTTTTTGCTTCCGCTTTATGTTTGATGGATCTCAAAACAGGTGCGTTAATCTTTCTACTTAGTTATGCATGTTCTTATTCTGGTTATGGAGATCTTGGGGTTGCGCAATTTGCGTCCAACATATACACGAGAAAACACCTCAAATGAGTTCCTATACCTCCAACGGAATGAAAGCGAAGTACAAGAAAGGAGATGAAGCTCGATGTAGTGGCTTCTAACACCTTCCTTCACGCCGTCCGGCTCGAACGAAGAGGACCCAATGTCGCCGTCGGCCTCATCGAGCTCTTGCACAAGGACTCAACGTCATTGTGCTCGAACAAAGAGGAAATATGGGGATTCGAGGAAGAAGAAAACAGACACTCAGACGAAGAACAGGAGTATTGACAAATAAGAAGCCAACTCCACAAACAAGAAGTACACCATGGACGAGAAAGACAGGTGAAGAAGTGAGGAGAACTCGAGAAGAAAACTCAATTAGGGCTTGGAAATTTGGGGCATGGCCGTAATTGCTTACCTTTTGAATAAGGTCTGTTCTGTTATAAAAGTCGGTCAGTCCTAACCATCGTGATGATTGTTCGATGACTGTTTGACAGGTCATATTGTTTTCACACTTAAAATGACAGAATTGTAAAAAATAATGAACAAGCAATCCGTTTAGGTCTACTTTCTTGGTTGATTGATTGAGAATCAAAGCCTTTTAGCCTAAGTGCATATTTTATTTCTTGAGTTTGTATGTGATTGTTAGATGTATGTTAGGGTTGGCACATACTAGTGGCTAACCTTGGGAAAAACACATATCCCAATTTGGGACCAAATGGTATTGACCACCGCTTGTAAACACAAGTGATGGCCACTAACCTTTGGTCACAAATCAACCACTTAATGGCTTTTTGACGGGTCAACACATGTAAATCAAAGGCTGCCCCCAATGCCATTATCGCAAGTTGAAAGTCATTGCTGTTCATAAATTGTAATTATTGTTGTGCCATGTATGCTTTGAAGAGATGGCCAAGAGTTTGATGCGTGCATAGGTGAGTGATTTTGAGAACGGGGTTTAAGGGGTCAAGTGATTCATCACCAAGTTCTGCTTAAAGGATGAACTACCCGCCAAAAATAAAGGATTTCGGGATAGGAGAAACTATTGTTTAACTGGGAGTTATTTATTCACATCCGCATGTGCATGATAATAAGATAAAAAGAATAAGGCGGCAACGAGCTTGGGATGTCGCGAAAATAACCCTTACCACTCACGACCCTGGAGATGGAATTGAGGTTGTGACAACTTCTATTTCGATCTTTTTATTTGTAGAGAGTGGATTACTCCTCGATAGTGAGCCAAGAAGCCCTCTATCCTTGACTGGTAGATTTTTCTTTAGGCCTTGGTGGTGGGCTTCTCTTATCCCAAAGTCCTTTATTCTTGGTGAGTGATTCGTCCTTTAAGCCTTGATGGTGAACTTCATTAATCCCAATCCTCATCCTTGATTGATGGTGCATCCTTTTATACCTTGGTGGTGATCGTAGTCTATCTTTTATTCTGCATTTTATGCTTCAATATCCATTCTCATACACACCAGCCCATACACTTAATCACAAAAATCCTTTTATCCTGGAATCACTTGCCCACCCACGCATCAATTTGAATAGTATTTGAAAATTTAACATGAAAATGAAGTTCTCTTTTCTCTTCTAGTTAAGAAAAAGTAACATCCTCAAAGATTGATTTAACTCAAATAGTGAAAGTAAAAGTCGAGACTCAAAAACCATAATTCATACCGAGCATCCCCTCTATATGTTCAGTATGATAGTTAATCGCAATTTGACTAAAATTAGTTTGCTTATATCGAGACAGGAGTTAAAAAAAATATCTTCTTCCAAGTAATTAGCTAGCATGTTCAAATCGTAGTATACACATTCTTAGATAACGTGTAGAATTAAGTTAACGAAATCTAGGAAAGTCAACTACGTCACTCCCTAGGGTAACAAATATGTACACTTCTCCAATTCTAATATAAAAGAATAGAAACAACAATGTAAGAAAATGAAAATCGTCTGATTGAATATATACATTAAACATATTACTTTTCAGTCAATCTTACCATTAATGAGCTCTATGTGAATTGGCTCATTTAAACTTTAGGGAGTGTGCGAAGCTATTTTGTTGGGTGAAAATTGCGTAAGCCTTGTATTGTTTTCTCTAGTTTATACGCCGTTAATTGTCCACACAGAGATACAAGTGCCCCTGTATATTTCTTGGCCGACTTGATGGATCCTCTGTGTTCATTTTTTCCACCTTGTTTATCTTCTGAAATGATGCAAAACAAGAAGAAACAGAAACATTCTCTGTTCCTGTCGATGTAATTGCCAGGCCAGAAGATCTCCTTCCAAAACAAATGCTAATACTGAGAGATTGCAATTAGTGCCTACCAGATTATTTTCCTAACATCCTAATGATTGTTGTGGATCTCAAACGAATTAGGTATGGCAATCGGAGTCACGGGACCGTAGCAACAGCCTCCCTACATCCACAAAATTGCTGGTCTTTGGTAAATAAACTTTGGTAAATTTTATTTACATTCATCAAAGGTGGCTCCTACCTCCAAGCCGTTGAGCCAGCTCAAAATCCTTTCTCACTGTGATGAAAAGAGCAAAATAATAGTATAAGTGAAGCAAATCATAGTCCAAGTATCGAGAGTGGCTGTCAACATAATCAATATCAGGAGACCTTGCGGTCATTGGGATCTAACAGTTCATTGAGATTTGATCATGTCAGTTGTATGTCAAATGTGATGCAAGCAATTTCTATCTAGTCAACAGCAGGAGGCGTCGCCGCATTAATAGGAGTGAATGGGGTATATTGCTTCTCAATGGGATTCTCATCAGCCACTTCCTGAGCTTTACAGTACAATGTATTACACACATACATGTTCTGAATGTAATCACCTAAGCAAAATCAAGATGGTGTAAGAATGGAAAGGGCTAAGCATGAACAGGTTGTCTAGGGAGTATTATTAACTTTCAAATTTTACCTTCCAAACCTTCTGGATCATTTTGCCACACACACACACACACACACACATATATATATTTCCTTTTCGACCTACGTGGTAAGTCAGGGAATGATTTCCATCGGTGCAGATTCAGTTGCTTTTGAGTTAGATGTATTGATTAGCCAAGTCATCTCTTAGTAGAAAATTTCGAAATCAGATTTAGTTGCTTTTGAGTTAGATGTATTGATTAGCCAAGTCATCTCTTACTAGAAAATCTTGAAATCTAAATGCGCAGTGGCAATTGGAACCTTTGCATGCATCCGTTATGTTGATTCTTTCGGGTGGTATTCTTGACCGAATTTTTTTTATGTGATTGCAGCTAAGAGAAATTAGTAACAGTATAAACCCTGCTATCACTCGTTGGAAACTAAAAGCTCTATGTGCTATTCAGGAGGTATCGGTGCCTTTTGCTATTCTATATGCTTCAATCAGAGTCATGACCATTGAGCAAATTTCATTTGGATATTAACTACATCTGACTCTTTGTTTTACTTTAACTCGGTACTATGAGTAGAAGCTGTTTCATTTGATACTCAAATGCTACGAAAAAATTCAGCAGTGTAACATTTCATGTCAAAAAGTTTTACGGTTTATATGGTTCCAACGAACCAACATTAAATTTGGAAACATTAGCTAATCAATCGTATCCGGTGGCACTGGAAATAATACTTTATATTGGATTTCTTATTGCTTTTTCTGTTAAATTACCGATTATACCCTTACATACATGGTTACCAAACACCCATGGAGAGGCACATTATAGTACTTGTATGCTTCTAGCCGGAATTTTATTAAAAATAGGAGCATATGGTGTGACATCCTGAAATTCGACCCCGTTTTCGATAAAATGAAATGGGCATTTCGTCGACGTGCTTAGGGTCTTTTTTCTCTAAGCTGATTACTCACGAGTTAACTAACCTATTGGGTGAAGCTGTTAAGGGATGTATCTGCTGTGAAATCCCTAAAAACTACTCAATCGATTGGATTTGATTAAAATCACGTTTGATTGATTCTAATCATGAAATTTAATTTGGTTTCGGGAATCGAATATTCAACTATGTCATAATTCATTTTTAGGATCCTGTCTCATTGTCCGTTAAATTATTGACGAGCCCGAAATTTCAATAAAGAAATTATCGGAGGAAAAATTGAAGACCAAAAGAAAATAGAAAGGGAAAGAGAAAAGAAATAAAATGTATAATGGTAATACTTTATTTCTCTCTCTCCCTCTCTCTTCTTTTCTCTCTTTTTCTCTCTTTTCTCTCTCTCTTCTCTCCCCTTTCCCTCCCCCTTCGTGCGGATAGCTTTCCCCCACCGACTTCTCTCTCTCTTTTCATTTTGACCGGCTAATCCTCATCTTCTCTCTCTCTCTTCTCTCTCTTATCTCTTTTTCTCTCTCACTCTCGACGCTCTCTGTCTCCCTCACAGTTCGAACGGAAGCGGAAGATCGAAGACTAGAGGAGCTCACCGCACTGCTGTCTGCTCCACCGCTCGCTGCCGTCCCGCCACCCGTGCCCGCGACGCTCGCCTGCGCACGCCACGCGCTCCACCCCACATCCATCGCTCGCTGCCGCCCCTCCCCCGCGTGACTTCCGCCCCTGCTTAGCTCGGTTCCGCCCCGATCAGCCGCCTTTGGCCACCGCCTAGCTTTGTCCGGCCACCGCTCGACCTCCCCGATGTCCCCCTTGGCCTCCGTCGGCCTCCCCTCGCCGCCCTAGCTGCCGGGCCAGCCTCGGCCAGCCTTGAACAGCAAGTGACCGAGTGGGTATCCAGCAACTTCGGGCCCGCTTTTGGGCCGTTTCCGGGCCCTGAACCCAAGCCGTGCTTTGGAGTTTGTTGTTCCTTGCGTCGCCCCCGTCGGATTGATCTGATTTGCGCACGATTCCGGTGAGTAATCTCTCTAATCCATGATTAGTTGACTAATTATGCTTAAGGGTGGTTTAGTTTTAATTAATTAGGTTTAGGTGGTTAGATTAGTATGGATTAGTGTTTATTAGTCAATTGTAATGCGAATTAGATAAATTGATTGTGCAATTAGCAAGTAGATGTGGTCTATTATTTATTGAAAGTATCTCGGGATTTTTCCCAACCCTTAGTGGGCTTCAATTAGGCTTTTCGGGCCTAAGTGGAATTTTTAGTATTTAAATATTAATTTTCGGAATTAAATTAAATAATTATTTATTTTCCTAAATTAACCTGGGATGGCCTCTAACCGAATTTTATGCCGATGGCTGTGGTGAAGTCCGTTTATATAATTGGGCTTTATTTTGTGCTAAATTGAATTTTTAATATTTATTAATTAATTTTCGAAATTAATTAATTATTTATTTATTTATTTTCGGAAATTAAGATTTTGATGGCCGACGACCGAAATCTCGTGCTGATTGTCGTGGCGTAGTACGTTTATTTAATTGAGCTTTAATTTGTATGGAATTGATTTAATTATGAATTTTTAGGAGTTATTCATATTGACTTGATTGTTAATTATTTGATTGAGAAATCGTTGGGTATTGGGTATCACTTGAAATGAAATACGTGGGCTCGGTGAATTGGAATATCACCTGAAGAATTCACGTGAATTCGGTGATTGATTATGTCATCTTGGCAAAAATGTCGCCTAAGAGAATGCACGTGGCTTGGAGACTCGGCATGTCCTCTTGGAGAATGCACGTGGCTCAATGATAGAGTTTGGCATTTAAAAGGGCACGTGGCTCGGTGAATTGATGTATCACTTTGGTGAGATAGCACCTAAAAGAAGGCATGTGGGCTTGGGCATCGTAAAAAGGACACGTGGCTCGGTAATCTGATGTGTCACATTGGCGATTGAGTGCCTTAGAGAATGCACGTGGGTCCAGTGTTCAGAAATAGCATCTAAAAGGGCACGTGGCTCAGTGACTTGATGTATCACCTTGGCGAAGAGGTCGCCTTAGAGAATACACGTGGGCCCAAGGTTCGAGGCACGTGGCTCGGAGACTTGGAACGTCATCCTAGAGAATGCACGTGGCCTAGCTTTTAGATACTCCTCCGTGGAGAATGATTTGTGTGACATGTGATCAACTAGTTCGATTTGTTTGGAGTAAATGGGTGCCTATTGTAAATTGTCTGACTTGCAAGTGGGATCTGAGGCCAAAGTAAGTCCTCTACCCTGTGCGTGTTTAGGCAGTCTATAGTATAATGGTTTACTAATCGAGCTTAGTGGGGTAGAACTCGCTGAGACGTAGTCTCATCCCAGTTTGGGGAAATCATTTCAAGACCCCGATGAGGAGTTGAGGAAGAGGAGTCTGGGAAGGAGATCTCAGAGGTGAAACTTGAGGGGAATGATTTTTAAAAGAAGAAGATAATACCGAGAGAGGCCATGAGTACGGCCTGGATGGACTGTGATTCTATCTTCTTTTGAGATCTCCATTTTGATGTGAATAGAGTCTAGAGTAAAAGTTGTGAAGTGCTCTGGTTTGTGTTTTGTATAAAAGTTTGGTTATAAGTTTCAATATGAAAAATATGGCATTGCTTTTCTATCCCATCGTTTTATTGTCTAGGGATTTTAACTACTTCTGCATGTGCTCAAGAAATGAAAGGGTCGACGATACATAGTATTGGGATATTGCATTATAAAATCGATCAAGTGAGAAGGATGTGTGCGTGCCCGAGGATCGGGGCGTGACATATGGGTTGGTTCGGATCAATATTGAATTATTACCTCATGCTCATTCTATACTTATCAGATTAATAAATTGGAGAATCTATGCATATTTTGAACCCATATGAATTGGGTATATTTGGCATACAATTGGTGAATCTAGAAATAGTCAATTACCAGTGGGCTTAATTGTTTTGATTGATAACGATCCAAGAGATTCTTATGGGCCGACCATGATATGTCTATGGATCAAGCGACCATCGGCTTATATCCCCGACTACTAGGGTTTTCTCAAGTATTCTAGAATACTCTTAGGGATGGACGATACTGTAAATGTATTCGTATGTAATAAATACGGTTAGTAGGTAGTTGGGGAGATGTAATCTCCACCGTTAAATTGAGGAGAGATCTACGAATACAGTTTGCTTTGTCTTTGTATAAATAGGGTCTACTCCCCTTCATTGTATCATCTTATTCACAAATGAAATACAATCCAGAGCTTTTCTCTCTAAAGTTTTCTCTCTCTAAGATTCTAGGTGGTACATTATTTACTTCAGATGACAGACTTTTGTTAATGATTCCAGAAGTGTAGAATACTTAACACATCTATTCCATCTTCACAGAGGTCGCCATGTGGTGCATGTGATTTGAATAAATTTAATTCCTATCATTTGATAGATCTTTAGTGGACTTGCAGAATTTTATATTCTTACATGGATTTGCCTTTGGATTTTTTACTGAACTATTGCTTTTTTCGTTTCTGAACTGAGTGTCGAATTTGTGCAATTAATATTTGTCCATATCTCTAAGAGGAGAATGATCAGATGACACATTTATGTCTCTAATGCGGTAAAACAAGCTGATGAAAGATATTTATATTTGCATTCTTGGCAATACCAACGATATAATGTCATTTAATCAGCTAGTTCATGAATCTTTAAATATATCAAATGCTTTTAATATATAAATTTCCTTTTCGACCTACGTGTTGTGAGTAAAAGCTGTTTCATTTGATACCCAAATGCTACGAAAAAAATTCAGCAGTGTCTGTGATTTTTATTTTTATTTTTATTTTTTTATGGCTTAACGTGGTTGGTTGTACTCTTTTACTATAGTTATAGTAAAACAAAGAGTCAGTTAACACCCAAATGAAATTTGCTCAGTGGTCATGACTCTGAATGAAGCATATAGAATAGCAAAAGGCACCGATACCTCCTGAATAGCACATAAAGCTTCTAGTGTCCAACGAGTGATAGCAAGGTTTACACTGTTACTGATTTCTCTTACCTCCAATCACAAAAAAAAAAAAAAAAAAAAAAAAAAAAAAAAAAAAAAAAAAAAAAAAAAAAAAAAAAAAAAAAATCCGTCAAGAATACCACCCAAAAGAATCAACATAACGGATGCATGCAAAGGTTCCAATGGCCACAGCACATTTAGATTTCAAGATTTTCTAGTAAGAGATGACTTGGCTAATCAATACATCTAACTCAAAAGCAACTGAATCTGATGCACCGATAGAAATCATTCCCTAACTTACCACGTAGGTCGAAAAAGAAATTTATATATTAAAAGCATTTGATATATTTCAAGATTGATGAACTAGCTGATTAAATGACATTATATCGTTGGTATTGCCAAGAATGCAAATATAAATATCTTTCATCAGCTTGTTTTACTGCATTAGAGACATAAATGTGTCATCTGATCCGAGATATGGACAAATATTAATTGCACAAATTCAACACTCAGTTCAGAAACGAAAAAAGCAATAGTTCAGTAAAAAATCCGAAGGCAAATCCATGTAAGAATATAAACATTCTGCGGGTCCACTAAAGATCTGTCAAATGATAGGAATTAAATTTATTCAAATCACATGCACCACATGGCGACCCCTGTGAAGATGGAATAGATGTGTTAAAGTTTTCTACACTTCTGGAATCATTAACAAAAGTCTGTCATCCAAAGTAAATAATGCACCACCTAAGATGAGAGAGAAAACTTTAGAGATAAAAGCTTTGGATTGTATTTCACTTGTGAATGAGATGATACAATGAAGGGGAGGAGACCCCTTATTTATACAAAGACAAAGCAAACCGTATCTATAGATCTCTCCTCAATCTAACGGTGGAGATTACATCTCTCCAACTATCTACTAACCGCATTTATTACGTACATACGAATACATTTACAGTATCGTCCGTCCCTAAGAGTATTCTAGAATACTAGAGAAAATCTTAGGAGTCGGGGATATAAGCCGATGATCGCTTGATCCATAAACATGTCATGGCCAGCCCATAAGAATCTCTCGGATCAGCTTTCTTTCGGCCGTGACACTTTCATGTGACTGGACTTCACACAAATTTACTGTGTGACTTTTGAGTTACCAAAGCTACATGGGATGGATCTGTCTCAACCAGCATGACATGCAGGGGCATGGTTGAGGGACTTTCGTTTTCTTATATACCGTTTAAAAAGTAATTGAAGATGAAAAGTTGGAGAGCATCAAGGACTGAGCTATGGTTTCTGCTTTTTTTCTTCCATGGCATATGCGTAGATGTTTACTCATAGATAAACCCAGCATGAACAGCTGTAAAGTTGGGATAATTGAGATGTTTTTCCTGCATCCCGCTATAAACATAGTTCACGATAAATTCAAGGATGATCGCATGATATGGCGGATTTAGCTTGTGAACGGTCCCGCTCAAGTTGGAGTGTGGATATCTAGGACGAGACACCCTACTGGCTGAAGAGATGAGGAAAATCGAGCACGGCGGTCCCTTGGTGAATATGTCCTCGATGGTTTGAGGGTGCATAAGAAGTCCGGATGATTCCTTCGGACAGTTTCTTTCATTGATGAAATAACAGTCAATCTACATATGCTTTGTTCACGCAACAAAAACTAGGGTACGACTGCATGAAGCGTGAAACCTGAATTCTAGTCTATAGATAATACTTCATCTGATAGCTTAAACTTTTATAATAGTTGATAATGATCCCACAAAATCTTAACGACGAGATCCACCAAGGTTGTTGAATAGAAATGAGCCAAGTGGTTTTCCACAACTAGAAAACGCCACTGTGCAATATTAGCCTTTCAACTAAGAGTGGGAAACAGTTGTTTATTTCATCAATACTTAGAAACAGGCGAGTGACCTAAGAAATATGCAGTTTACCCTAACCAGATGAAGAGTTACTTGTAATGCGGTTTCTAGCTCGTGGAAGTATGAGCGCCATGCACAATATTGGTCCAGAAATAGTGAGATTGATGAGTCAATCTACCGGACGATGGTAATGTTGGTAAGTTCTTGGGCCGCCGAGAACACTGCCATTTGTGTTCATTTGCTTATTGACAGCATATTATAACTTAAAGACAGGAGCTGATCATGATGCTTGTGGAAGTAACAGATCTGGATTAAATAGATCAAAACCCATAGGAGCAACGTACACAACTGGAAGTTTAACGGCAGGCATATTAGAGAAAAGAGCTGAAGAATGGAATGATGAAGGACCCAGAGTAATGCGTTGACAATCCAGAGAGTAGACAAGCCTCCATAAAGAACAGACTAATTGCAAAGGTTCGAGAAACTTTGCAGTAATTACCTGTATCGGTAAATTCTTATTAGAGCGATCTAAACTTTTGGGGCAAGTTCTACTCAGCTCATACTAGTAGTATGAGTATATGTATGTACACACACGTGCCATAAATGACGATCGGGCGGCAAGGAATCTACTCAACAAAGTACAAGTTCACAGAAGTTATGCAAGTAGTCATCTAGGAAGTGTAACTCAAGGTTAGACTTTTCAACTTGAAGGTAACAGACTGAAGTAAAATACATCTGCCTGATGATCTACAGATAGAACAGAAGAAGCAAACTACAAGTCTGAAAAATGAGCAACGACATGCAATTAAGGACAAAGTTGTTGGATATAGAAGACAAAAGGAGAAAAAGAAAATGGATGCTTCCCACAAACTTGTCCATACCTTAGCAGAGGGGTCTCTTACATCTTCTGCGCCGCAAATGGCACCAACAATTTTATATGGTATGGATGTAAATAAGATTTTTTAGTTTATATATTCCTTTTTTCCTTCTTTCTTTTCGGAGACTTTAAGGGGATTGAGTTGGTTGGACTCTTTGGTAGGATCACACGATGCTCTCCTGCAATTTATTTTCTCAGTGTCTCTCAGTTGGAACAGAGGCGCATGTCAAGTGTCCATGTTCCTCCAAGTCTATATCACAAAGAAGAGATAACAAAATATATTTCATATTCAAGCAGAGAACAAGTTGTCAAGTCTCAATGTCAAGTAGTTCTAAGTTGATGCAAGTTCTTTCAGCAGCATCTAATCATGCTGCAGGCTTGATTGGGTCGATAGGAACTTTAACTGTTATTAAGTGTGGCCACAATCGAAACAGATTAGGCTAAGCTTTTGCATCACCGTCTGTGTGCATAACCATATATTATCGAGAAATAGGCAATAAAAGTGTAGAAGATGCAATCAAGAAGTCTGAGAGTACTGTACAGATCGAACTGTACTCAGGCAACAGACGCTGATCCTTTGCCACTGATCACCGCATCATTGTGTCATGACTCGTACGATAAATAGAATGGGTGTTGAAGATGCAGTATAAAGAGTCCTGTCGACAATGGTGATCTCAGGTTCACTCCACTTTTTCCTCATTCTCAAGCTCAGGTAAATAGGGAACAAGCTTCATCTACATTCAGGTTGTTCCCACAAAATGGCTAAATAGTCACAAGCTTGCGGCTGAATTTGTAGAAGGATATGCAGAAGGATTGTTGCACAGTGATATAGGGACTAATGGGTTTGCCATACCTGTAATTCAACTCGTGATTTTTCAACGGAACTAATCTGGGGGATCCGATCCATTATAAATTTGATATTGCTCGTACCTAACCCTGCAATCTTGGAGTTGGACTTGGCCTCCAACTCTCAAGGGGACAGCTTTGATATACTTGCCACATAGCAGCTATCACACACCGAGCGCATTCCATCGTATCGATGTCTCCATTGCAAACCCCAGCTGGATTCTTGTCGGCCCCTTGGAGACTCCGAAAAATGATGTGAAAAATTTTCTCCAAAAAATGATGGATTGTATTTCTTATGAAAATGAACGAACGAAAAATATTTTCTTTATTCACGAAAATATTTTGACATAAAATGCTGTCGATAATAAAAATATTTTTATTGACTAATTATTTCAAATAATACAAATAATTAATTTTATACAAATATTTTTCAAAACATTAATTTTCCATTAAACAAAAAGAGTCCAAATTATTTGCTTTTTTTTTTTTCAACTCTCCAATAATAGGAGAAGGATACTGGAAATTTCAAAAGTTGTGTATGGCACTCATTTTAGTGCCGATTTTTTTTTTTTTTTCCAAATCACCTAAATGCCACCTTTAAAAAAAAAATCACTTAAGTGTCAACTCTGATTTGAATAATTGGAAATCTAACTTTGCCATATTTTATTAATCTCTCAATCCTACATGGCTTGCCGGCATGCCCACTTAGCATATAATCGCCATACGACGTTATATAATAGCTTAAAAAATGATCATTTCAATATTAGCTGTTGTTAAAATATGACAACTTCAGTGGCGATCATTACAAAAATGTGATCACTTCAGTGCGAAAAAAGCCACCTCAAATAAAAATTTTAATTATAAAAGTCACATAATTTCTCTGATAAGAATTTCTTGCCGAGGATATTTAAGTGATCCTTTTGTCTTCGATTTAGCATAATTAACAAAAAAATTTGATCCTAAAATGAGCACGGTACACAACTTTTAACATTTTTAGTGTTTTTCTCCCCTCCAATAATATCTTGAGCTCATTCTTGTGTCCTATCAATCTCTTGCCATTTCAGTAATTTGTCTATCTATTGTCTCTCTATAAGTGCATCAATCTTTGTGCTTATAAAATTGTAAAGGATAGTGTCCTCTTGCCCATAGATCACTTTGGAAGATTAAGCAAATAATTTTATTATGATGTATTCAAATTTGTTTTACAAAGGTTGAGAGAGAGAGAGAGAGAGAGAGAGAGAGAGAGAGAGAGAGAGAGAGAGAGAGAGAGAGAGAGAGAGAGAGAGAGAGAGAGAGAGAGAGAGAGAGAGAGAGAGAGAGAGAGAGAGAGAGAGAGAGAGAGAGGATTATACTTCAATATTGAAGCATTTGAGAGATGGATGATAATCACTAATATACGGATATGCCCACGGATACGATACCTGTGGGATGTAATAGTATAATAGTATAGGTTCTTCACTGTTCTATATAACAATTATGGGTGTGTGAGAGAACTTGTGGAACTTACAACAACCAGCATGATCGGAGGATTATACTTCAATATTGAAGCATTTGAGAGATGGATGATAATCACTAATATACGGATATGCCCACGGATACGATACCTGTGGGATGTAATAGTATAATAGTATAGGTTCTTCATTGTTCTATATAACAATTATGGGTGTGTGAGAGAACTTGTGGAACTTACAACAACCAGCATGATCGGATAAATTCTGGGTAAATATCAGAGATCCCAAGGTAGGTTCAAATTCCAATATCGAAACAGGAAGTGCAAAGTAGGTTCCAACGTTTGAGGCATGTCCACCCCATACCTTGCAGGCTTGTCCCATGTATTCTGTGCAGGGTGCATATAGGAAGAGACATGACACCCTCATAATATTTCATTAAATACATGTGTATAAAACTATTTATAATTTTCTCTTTCATGAAAGGACTCCCTGTATAACTTTTGGGGGGCATACCTCACCATGAAGGCGATTCTATGTTTAATGTTGGATGTGTTAGTAAATGGAATATTGTTATTATTTCTTTGCTAAAAAATTAATGAAAAGAATATAGGATAGTTAAAGAGCACCCTCAAACCTGTAGAACCCTCAAACTTATACCTATATGATATAATACCTCAATTTTTTTTTTTGGTAATATAAAAAATCATAAATTTGTATTAGTGCAACATATTCACCTCAAAAATTGATTAATATGTCGCATGAGTACAAATTTGAGATTTTTGATTTCATAAAAAATAAATTGGAATAAATATGTTATACAGGTATAAGTTTGGGATTTTTTATGTTACAAAATTTTTTTAGAGTAAATATGTCACGGTGGACATAGTTTAAAATTTTTAGTGACTTTTTCCCTTTAAATTATTTTTGCTTCCTGTTTGTGCTCATTTACCCCTATGTCCTTGATATACGTGTAGTTTGTTGGTAGAACATTTATCCACAGTGGACTAGAGCAGAAGAAAGACGGATACTTGTGCACTTGCCTATAAAGCGAAAAAAAAAATAATAATAATAAGAAAGACGGATACTTGTGCACTTGCCTATAAAGCGAAAAAAAATTTTAATTTTTTTTTTTAAAGTGCTCTTGCCTATACATCGCATGGTCGGCTTTTATATGGGTCAATTGCTTTGAAGATTATCACAATTACGAGTTTAGAAACTAAATAAAGGATTAAGCTATATTAATTTAACACTTTAGAATGTGAACCCAAATTGGCTTTGGGGCTGATTTATTTACGGACACAAATGAATGGTGCGTAAAATATTCAAACGTTTATTTTGAATAAGGGATATGTACTACAAATCCTAAAATTTATTGTGAAAATGCAATTCAATCCTAAAATTTTCAAAAAATGCAATTAAGTTATAAAATTTGTTAAATTGGTGAAATCGATTTCTTCCATTAACATTATCTATCATACATGGCATTTTTTTTTATTACTTTTTTCTTTAAATATTATTTAAATAATAGTAAAAAACTTTAAAAAGCCAAAATATTTTTAAAAGAAAATAAAAAAAGGGAGGGATCATGGTTGAGCACGTCATCGTTGCCCATTGTCATAGTGGCTGGCGAAGGTCATTGGCCCTAGGTGGCGGAGGTGAGGTGACCCTCACCGGCCCGAGTAAGGCCATCTTGGCCTTAGCAAGGCTCAAGCGAGGCTCGCTTAGATCTAGGGACACCTTGGCTAGGGCCAGCGTAGTTTGCCAGATATGGGCAAGCCTCGCCCGAGTCGACGAAGGCTGCCCCTCCTTTGTAGCGTCATTGTAGTGTTTAGCAAGTTCTCTTAAAAAAGTATAAGCAGTTTTTTGGCCATCTAGTAAGTACATATTTCTGGTTAAAAGAGTAGTGCAGATATGATGTTTGGTGGAATTACCATTATCTTTGGGATTTTTGGAACATTAGCTGGTGGATTTGTTCTTGATCGCATGCATGCTACCATCTCTAATGCTTTTAAGGTAAGCTCTGGCATTATTTATGATCCCATTATTAATCCATTTATGTTTTAGGTTTACTATATTTGGGTCCCTGAGCCTGTTTATACTTGAACAAAGATAAATGGATGTTTGAAAACTGTAACATGTGATGCGTAGTAATTTTCTTTAAGATAAGGTTTCAAAACTCTCACAGTGTCTCATCTTCCGTGAAATAAAAATTTCTTTTCTATTGGACCCATTTTTTTTGGTCACTGGTCCATATCTTTCTATCTCCACCCAGTGGCAACCCATCTACCTCTTTAAGTACTAATTATAGTATACACATCCATTTGAATAATATATATTCGTGAGATGATTTTCAGGTTGATATATCGCGGACGTCAAGGAAATTTTACTGAGTATTTACAAGCCCTTATATAATATAAATTATAGATTTATCCTCAAGTTTTATTTTATTTTATTTTATTTTATTTTATTTTATTTTATTTACTCCTTCACTGCTATAGAAAGAACACCGTTTACATTATATTGATGAAATTATGCTAGGTTATGCTTTTAAAGCAGATCATACAGAAAGGTATATAATGGGCCCCACTTTCTTTCAAGTGTCTGCACCGCGCTGGTAGTTGATACTTAATCAACAAGGATGCCAAATAATTGCATTGACTTCGTACTGACATTGAGTTGACTTCACCAGTTGATTGAGAACTTACATTAAATAGGCCTGGCACCAAGTGTCAGTTGTGAATTCAAAGAGGAAACCTAAATTTAAAACCTTGCACGTTAGAAAGTGATGTCATGCACTTTTTTTTTTTTTTTTGGGCTGCATTTTTCGAATGTATTTTCCTTCTCTAAGATATCCATAGAAAAAAAGAAGGAAACGGACGAAAATAATCCCTTAAGATTCTCAACAAGAGATGATTATTGTAGCGAACCTCACCTTCTAAATTTTTTCTTAACAGGATAAAATCTATTTTCTGGTTTAGTTTGCAAATGGGTAAAAATACCTGTTCCTTTGAAAAGGAAATATTAACCCTTTTTTTTTCCTATAAAAAAATTCCTTTTTTATTTTCACCTTTTTCTTTTTGGCCCCATATAAAAATGGAGAGCTGCGGCGGGTTCACGTTTCCATGGGGGAGTAGCTGGTTTCCGTTGCGTGACACCATGGGAACGCCGATCAAGAAATCTATAAATTCACGCCAACTTTCGGCCCTCATGGCCGAATCCCCTGGCCCACCGCCGTCGCGATCCCGACGGCTGCAGTCGCCGGAGCAACCCCCCGCCGCCGGCGCTGGGCAGCCGCGGAAGCCCGCCGACGCCGAGGAGATGGCGAGGCGGCGCCTCAAAGATTCGCCCCCGGCTCCTTCTTGGTTCACGCCGAAACGGTACTCGACCGGCTTTTCTTTCTCTCCGTGCCTTTTTCGGAATCGCGGTCGGATTTTGGGTCGTGGGTTGCTTCGCGGCTGGGGAATTGGTGAATGGGGAGTAGAGTTTGTTTGCTCTTGTTTCGCCTCTCGGGACATTGAAGCTCCGTTCGTATCGTTTTCTCTAGCTGTTTTTATGTTAATTGTGGTGCGGCGTGGTGCCCGATGAAGTGACGAGGAATGGTGGGTGCGGGCCGATAGTTCAGTTGGTTTTTGAGTGGTAATTTGGTGATTGGGAATTATAGCATGCTGGGGTTTGGGTCAATTGACTAGCGATTACTCATGTGTGAGATGTCCGTTTGTTTCTATGAGGAAAGAGTTTCTGTGAGATTTCTGGAAACAGAAAATTACCTGTCGATTGGGATTAGCTTTGTTAGTTATTGTTTCGGCTGTTGATGTTCTTCTCTGGCCTTAGCATCAAGTGCGACTTAGATTGGACTCACTTTGAATATGGCAGGTCAATGACTTGTTATGTATTCTTTTGTCATCTGATTGGAGAGTGATCTTGTTGCATGCACCTGCAGCTGACAGTGCCCTGTTGTACCGTGTATTGTATGAAGGAGATTGCTTCCAAAGTAGAATGTGTGTTGGCTAACTGTTGTTTCAACTTTTCTGAGAAGTCAATGAGGTCATAATTGTTTCCTCACAAGTGTGAATGAGGCTGGCCATGACCTTAAAATTTCCTGAATGTCTAATCTTAAGCAGAGATGACTTGTTCTATTTGGTTGTGTAATTGTAGTTACTATCACGCAATGTTTATCTACATACCAGAAGTTACTGGATCTTATAGGATTTTAAGAGAATATACTCGAAGAAATGGGTAACTGAAATATTGGAGTTGTTTAGGGCAATAACCAGGAAGTTTACTTTTCTGTTTACAGGTTGCTTGTCATCTTTTGTGTGATTAACATGTTAAATTACGTGGATCGAGGAGTGATAGCCAGTAATGGTGTAAATGGTAGTCGGAGTACTTGCACAAAGGATGGAAAATGCACTTCAGGCAGAGGAATCCAGTAAGTAAAGATTTTTGTTTTGTCTAATTATGCAGACAAGTCTATTGTTTCGGTATCATGGGACCTTTATATTGGATATTTGAGACCTGGTACTGGTTGTTGTTGCCGATTTAAAGCAAGTTGAATGTGAAATTGAGGTTAATCTTTTTTTCTGAACAAGAACCAGAATTTGTATTCCTGTACTGCCATTCTCATATTTTCCCCAATTTGCTGAAAATATCACAATGATTGACATATCTAGGATTCTATTGGAGGCTTTTGATTTCCTTCTTATTGGGGTTCCTTTTTATGTTTTCAGACTCTACAGTTTTGTTTAATGTAAAAAAACTTCTGAAAGTCCAACATAATTTTATTAATAAAAGTTTGTTGAATAGTAAAGAAATGTAAGCTGACAATCTCCATTGCATTGCACCGGTCTCCGTTTTATCATCTTCCGAAGTCGAAGCCGAAATTCCATCCTATTCTCCTTTAAAATTTTCTAGGCAATTTTTCTCTTACCATCATTATTGTAATCATAGCTAGTTTTTCAAGCATTTAGGAATTTATAGTATAGTGTTAATGTCTTATAACCTTATCATAGCACTTTGGTTGCAGGGGGGACTTTGACTTGAATAATTTTCAGGATGGTGTCTTGTCATCTGCATTTATGGTTGGACTTCTTGTTGCATCCCCTATATTTGCTTCACTAGCAAAGAGGTAATGCCCAATTCCAGTACAGCTTGGATACCCTATCTGCTTTGCCCAATGTTACTAATTCTATATGAAGAACTTGTCATTCACGGAATGGGGAGAGAACAATAGTGGGATTTTCAGAGTGACTAAATCACTTCTAGTTTTAACGGAGCAAGGCTATTAATCCTGAACATGTTCAGCACAGGTCATGATGGAAACCTTGGTCTTTTGATTGGTGTCATTCGTTGGTTGTGTGGGCTTGGAAGATGTCCTTAGTCAGGGATCTCATGTCGCTACAAGATAATCTTGAATATTTTTCCACATTGGCTTGGCTTATATTGTCATAATATCCTGAAGAGTTTTCAAATCAATGTAGCTGCTTTGAATATAATATTGACATAACTATTTTGAAAATATGATATAGACTACACTTGCTTTTATTCTGAGTGAATTGTATCGGCTTCTCTTCTGCATGATATATT
Source organism: Eucalyptus paniculata subsp. matutina (assembly GCA_017140255.1). Classification (NCBI taxonomy): domain Eukaryota; kingdom Viridiplantae; phylum Streptophyta; class Magnoliopsida; order Myrtales; family Myrtaceae; genus Eucalyptus; species Eucalyptus paniculata. The sequence goes on from CM029443.1 coordinate 12,568,997, forward strand.
TGAAAACCTTAGTTGGTGTTAATTATTTAGTATTTTAGCTATATCTTCCTGTGCTGAAGCAATTTTATCATATGGTTTGGTGAATTTCTTCTACTCTATACTAATATCTGTTCTGCCTTCTTTTTTCTAGTTTTAAAGTAGGTACTGTACATTACTTTAAAACTTTGCTCATAACTTCAGTGCCACATACTTAGACAGCAGGTATACAATGAACAGTTTGGAGGGGCCAAGGTTAAGATTTAGCTAATATAGGATGGTGGACTCTATCATACATTTACATTTATCAAATTTTTCCAAATATTAGGAACCTGTAACATAAGATATGTTAAACGTAAATGGGTACGGGGTTTACATGCTCAATGTACTCACTTTTGTCATTTATTACCAACATATATTATGTGATAATTAATCTGATCGCTTTCTTATGAGCTGAAAGAAAGCCCAGAACAATAAGGTTACTAGTCCATTATTTCATTAGTTTTGGCAAGATACAACCACAAATGAAAAACTAAAATAGCATTTGAAAGTTGAGAATCCAATTTGATTTGTAAAAAAACTGTAGTTGTCTTTCACTGAGCTCACTCGCTCACATTTAGTGGCTCATCTTTAACCTTTATGAATCTTCCAATCCTTGACTTCAACAAGAGTGACTTACCTCCAATTTTTCTAATTGCCCTCCTTGTTTCTATTATTGATGTGTTTATCTTTTGTAATTTTAGCTGATGTTCCATTTGGTTTTATATGTTAATTATGTTGATATGAAAGTTTTTCTTGTAAAAAAAAAAAAATGTTAAAAAGAACATAGAAAATTCGTGAGAATAAATTGGTTCAAATTTGGAATTTTGTGTCCAGAAGATTGGTTCTAGTGTAAGGATCCCATGACCGTGTTCCTATGCACCTCTAAAACTGAGTGCATTATTGCTGTCTTTCAGTTCTCACAATCTTCAATCAGTTTTTGCAACCTTCAGTGTTCGCTCTTGTAGGAATCGTTTATAATATTGACTTATTAATAACTTCTTCTCTAAAATATTTCAGCACCCCCCCTCCCCTTCCCTTTTCTCTCTTTCCTTCTTGAATTTGTCCATGGTGGGAAGGGAAGTTTTTCTCTTTGGAAAGTTGATAGTTGTTAAATAATATTTTGGCTGCATCTTTCTTGATTGCTGCAGGTTACAGGTTTTAAGTATGCACAGTTTATCTTTCTCTTCATTTTGTTATAAAAATTCTTACATAATTTTTTCGCTTTCCAGTATCAATCCATTTAGGCTCATCGGAGTTGGACTATCTGTTTGGACACTGGCTGCAGCTGGGTGTGGTAGTTCATTTAGCTTCTGGTTTATTGTGATATGCCGGATGTGAGTAGGGAAGCTTTGCGGCTTTTACATTCTAAATTGTAATTTTTGGTACCTTAACTTTAAAATTGTGCTAAGGGCTTACAGTTTCGGGTTTACTTCTTAAAGGCTGGTTGGAGTTGGGGAGGCTTCTTTCATAAGTCTAGCAGCGCCTTTTATAGATGACAATGCGCCTGTTGCTCAGGTGTGCCACACCTATTGCTGTTAGAATAAGCACACTTCTTGTGGATAAGTAATTGTTAAGTTTGCTGTAAATTTTATTCTTATTCCTGGGAACGCTATTAGCTAAGATTTTATTATTTGTGGCAGAAAACAGCATGGCTTGCGATGTTTTACATGTGTATACCAACTGGAGTAGCTTTGGGCTATGTGTATGGAGGATTAGTAAGTTGTTTATTCCCTCACATCTGCTCTTTGATTTTGCTGATTATGTCTGGGCTAGGAGTATGACAGGCTTTCAATCTGCATCCTTTGAACATGCCAAGTCTAAGTAGATCAATATAGAGGCAGTAGTATCACTTGCCAACTGCCTGGTGGAAAATTTGTTCTTTCGGTCGCTGCCTGGTGGCATTTGCCAGCTATAAGTATTTGCCATTTGCTGAAGTTTTGATAATTTGACCTCTTCTTCCCTTTTGTTTTAGGTTGGAGATCATTTCAATTGGCGGTATGCATTTTGGGGTGAGGCTGTGTTGATGTTTCCATTTGCTGTTTTGGGATTTGTAATGAAACCTCTGCAGCTAAAAGGTGCATTTCCATCTAGAGTGCAGCAAGATTCTATCTGGTCTTTGCCTATAAAGAAGAAAAAAGATATCTGTTTTTTAGACCCACAAATTAGCGTATCACCGCAGGTTTTGCTCCCGTTGATTCAAAAAAGTCAGTGGCATCCATTGAAACAGCTGCTATTGTGACTGAAGGTAATTATTCTTCTAATATTGTGTGCTAGAATTTCCAGATAGAATTCCACTTTCTTTTGTCTTATCTTAAAATTTTTAATTTGTTATTTCATGTACTTTGGCAAAAACTTTCAGTAAGACCTTTTTCTTATTATAGTCCATAAGAAGCAACCTAAGCCATTGATGCAACAGTACAATACTTGTTCACAAGCTTCAAGAATGGAAGAGTTCAATTTGCATTTTGTTAGGGCCACCAAAATATTGCACATTTTTTTTTTTTTTTTTTGGCTTTTGCTTGGTTTAAGATTTCTTTTGGCAAGTGGATGTAATACAGCACAAAAAAGAAAGTACGCCAACTCAGTGACACCATGTATTGAATCTTCGTGATCGGTCAACAATACTTGAATAGTCTTGTAGCTTTTCTGGTACGATATGCAAACAAAGGGTAAATTCATTATTCTGGTGGATTGATGTCTTATTGTGCTCACGTTGCTCCATTTCATGATGTAAGTGTTGTTCCCAGAGTTTACATGACCTGTCTCATCATTAATATTTGCATGATTGATATTTTTAAATCTGCAATTGACAACTGGATAATCTTTGATTTTTCTCTTTTTTTTTTGGATTGCTATAATAGGAAAAATTCTTTGGTTCAGTTAATAAATTTAAGGGTGTTATAACCTCTTATCTCATCCGAGTCTGCAACATGATTTGTTGGAATCTGCTGAAAAAATGGAATTAATGTTCCTACTTCTAATGCAGGCAACCACTTCCCTGGCAGTAGTTTGTATAAATGTTCCTACTTTCTTCTAGTTTTTAAATGTTTCCTATTTTCTTGAGCAGATGCATCGAGTATTAATCCCTCTAAACTGGTTGGAAATGAAGGTACTGGCAGTGAAGCTTATCATGAGCCATCCAAGTAAGTGGTTCTCTGATGGAGAGATAAATGTAGATAGATAGGTGTAATAACTTATCTACTATTTGTGCATGTATGTCTATTAAATATGTTAATCATCAATGAATGGCATCTCCAGCAACGAATATTTTGAAGCAACAAGGCTGGAAAACTGAGAGTTTCATAAATGCTGATCAGTTGGGTATATAATATTCTCAGGAAAAAGAGTTCGCAGTGGGTAGGGCACACCCATTATGAATTCGTGTTTGCTTCATGAAGTGGAAAAGTTGTCAATTGAGAAAGGAACTAGGCGAAATTTAGTTGAGCTTTGATTATAGAATTATAGCAATTCAGAGTTCTTGGTAATCATAGATGGAAATTGTTCATAAGTAGATGTACAATAAGTTGGGACTCTTGAGCTAGGATCATTGATCATTTTAACAACGTTCTGCTTCTACAGTAACTTGATCAAGTAGATGGATAGAAAGCCTCTATTCTATGTGATAATAGACTTGATTGTACTGTTGGTAGAAAAGTGCTGGAGTCTAGAGTTAGTGCCTGAAAGAGCCAGCCTTGTAAAGCATCTTTGCAATTATTAATTAGTAAAAAAGAAGGCTGTAATGATGTTCCGTTTTCTTTGAGGCTTGCAATAATTATTTACACAAGACAATGCCTGGCAGAGAAAGCGAATCCATGGTCCAAAATGGACTTTGATAATTTGTTCTTCCAGAAGGACGAAAGTTTTTTGGCATGGAATCTTTGATTTGCACCTAATGCGTTCTCCACTTACTGTTTTGGGTAGAAGCTTTGCCTTCTAAGACATTCAAAAACTTATTCCAAATGGAGTATAATTGGCAATGCCATTAGTTGAAGCATTGAAATGACAAGGGCCCATGAGAAAATAGTTCCTGAAACATTTTTAAATTGGCGACTAAGGTTGAAAGAGCAAAAGTTTTTGCTGAATCAAGGGCCTGTGACTTGAATAATTTATTCAAGTTTTTGCAACTAGAGCCTCATATTTTCTATTCGCTGGCAGAAGATTGATGCATATGAGCATGAATGTGTAGAGACGGATAGAAAGAGAATGGAGGGAAGAGGGTGGAGGAGGGGAAGGAATTATATTTGTATCTCAGTGCCTTCTTTTTATGAGCTTATTTATTTCTTTGCAGGAGATCAGGCTGTTTGTCCACAATCTGGAATGAAGTAGCAAGATTTTCAAAAGATATGAAAGCACTTCTGGTCGATCAAGTTTTTGTTGTGAATGTTTTGGGTAATTCAATTTTTCTAGTTTTCTTCACTCGTAGGCCACTAGGCTATCACAGATTTTACCAACATTTTATCTATTTATTCATTAATGACATTGGTAGAATAAGATATTACTGTGCTAATTATTTGTTTACTATTTGCTATTGTTTTGACACAGCAAATCTTTTAACATGTATAACTTGTTAAATGACAGGTTATATTGCCTACAACTTTGTCATTGGAGCATACTCATATTGGGGACCAAAGGCTGGTTATAACATCTATCATATGGTATCAGTGTTAGCAGAATTTAGCTTATCACGGCTGCTTTCCTTTAGCGTCATTGTAGTGTTCTCTTTATTGTATTGCAAGTTCTCTTAAAAAAGTATAAGCAGTTTTTTGGCCATCTAGTAAGTACATATTTCTGGTTAACAGAATAGTGCAGATATGATGTTTGGTGGAATTACCATCATCTGTGGGATTTTTGGAACATTAGCTGGTGGATTTGTTCTTGATCGCATGAATGCTACCATCTCTAATGCTTTTAAGGTAAGTTCTGGCATTATTTATGATCCCATTAGTAATCCATTTATGTTTTAGGTTTACTATATTTGGGTCCCTGAGCCTGTTTATACTTGAACAACGATAAATGGATGTTTGAAAACTGTAACATGTGATCCGTAGTAATGTTCTTTAAGATAGGTTTCAAAACTCTCTCACAGTGTCTCATCTTCCGGTAAATAAAAATTTCTTTTCTATTGGACCCATTGTTTTTTTGGTCACTGGTCCATATCTTTCTATCTCCACCCAGTGGCGACCCATCTACCTCTTTAAGTACTAATTATGTCATACATTTGGAGAAGTCTTCTATCATGTCAGTGAATCTAGAGCAAATGTTTTGTTTCTCTTGTGGGGGTTCTTATGACCCCTTTTGCATCAACTGTTCTCTTTTTCCTTCTGACACTGGTAATTTCTCTGTTATTCTGATGCAGGTTCTTGGTGGAACAACCTTTCTAGGTGCTGTTTTCTGCTTCACCGCCTTCTGTATGAGGAGCTTGTATGGTTTCATAGCTCTTTTTGCACTGGGAGAGCTACTTGTATTCGCTACACAGGTAATCATTCAAGTGAATTTTTCCAAATCTGGTTCTCCGAAGACAGACCCCATCTTCACATAGTTGGGTATTCTGACACTTTGATGTAGATTATGCCATGTACTAGCAGTGGAAAGTTTTGCCTCATATTTTCACTTCTAGTTGGGAATGTCACACTAAGTTAATCAATTAAGTTACCAGAAGCAGAAAATTTTTATTAAGTTACCTCTGTTCATGATTATCTAGATTGTGAAGATTCTATTGCGTGTGAATTGAACGTAGAGAATCATGTGCACCATTTAAAGCAGTTTGCAATGAGTACCAATTACTATAAAGTGTAGTCTTCTGACTACTATTAAACTGTTCAATTTCTTATTATACTCTGTCTATGCAGCTTTGATGGTATTTGAAAATGTATGCGAGTTGCATTTCCTACTATTCATGTGATTTTTGCCAATATTTGGAAAATTATACTGTTTAGAAACCAGAAGCTGGCTGTTTGCTATTCAACCAGTTCCATGGTCAAACAATCCAAACTGTTGGGTTTAGTTTCATTAATGATGGAGCCTTTGACACATGTTTTGGTTAGATTGTGTCTGCCTGCTTTTAGTTCATAAAGTTCGTGGATTCTAGACTGTCACTCAGAGGAATACTTCTTTCCTGAAGAGCTTAAGATCTTTTTTGAATAAATTATTTGGCACAATGCTGACAAATAAGTTGCCTGCCTAGCTGGATAAGAGCTGGACACTCATCAATAATAGGGCACAGGCTCCGGACCCCACCTCACCACATGTTTAATGGCTTGGAATGTGAACATGGGAGGAGTGGTGTTTCCAAAGGACTCTCCAGTTTATATTTTCTTTGATTGATGATATCGTCTTATAATATTTCGTCCTATTGCAAGCTTTGCTGAGCATATCTATCATGTTTACACCAGTACTCCTTTTGTCTTGTAGATGCTATCAACTGTGTAGAAATTGTATCTTGCCTTTTCTTTCAAGAGGACATGTCTTGCACGTGCAAATGACATATCAGTGGTTATTCTTTTGTGACTTTTGTTGATAGCTTGAGGACCTATTATTCTATATTCAATCCCTTGCATTCCTTGCATTTCAGCATTCAAATTCTTTTGCTTGAAATGGACTGGCATTTTTTTTGTATATCTTGACTTATTATAATATTCTTCCACGATTCTTCCTTCGCAGGCTCCAGTTAATTATGTCTGTCTCCATTGTGTCACGCCTAGTCTAAGACCATTATCAATGGCTATTTCAACCGTTGCTATTCACATCTTTGGTGATGTGCCATCGTCACCACTTGTTGGGGTTTTCCAGGTGTGCTTCAAAAACTTTTTTTTTTTTTTTTGGCTAATATCTAACTTCTATGAAATCAAGCTAGTATACCAACCAGAAAGTGGTTTTCCCAAACTTGATTTGAGAGTGAGAATGGCCTGCTGAGCATGATGCTCGGATTGTCATACCCTGGTCTTTATTTTCTTTTGTTACTTCTCTTGTGTTATTCTTCAAAGAAACAAACTGTTTGACCTGCAAGAAAGGCCTGTTGGTTGCTCACATTTGTTCAAGTGCTGGCATTTACAAATAATCCTGATTTTATTGCTTTCTTTTCTGACTATTTTGCCATTTTTAGTTATTTTTCCTGGACTATAATTATATTCATGTCATTGGATTATTCAAATTTCAATTGCTTGTGTCCAAAAGAACTTTAGTGGAGAATAGCAGTCCTTATGCAATTATTTGATCCTTGTCATACATCCACTTTCTGATGGTATTGTGTTCATCCTCATGATTCACAGGATCGTGTTAATAATTGGAGGGAGACAGCACTAGTTCTGACATCGATTTTGTTTCTTGCTGCTGGAATTTGGTTTATAGGTGGGTAATTTGGATCCTTGTTTCAGTAAACCTGGGTAAATAATGCCAAAAGGAGACAGATCCTGTTGTGATGCAAACATGAATTCGTTAGTTTCTTTTGCTCATGGATGTTTGTTTTGAGGTGGATTGGTGTTATTGACATAAGTCATTTCATGCTTCTTGTCAGGAATCTTTCTTAAAAGTGAGGATCGGTTTGACGAGGATAGTGTAACTCAAGCACCCACAACTGAGAAAGCAAACCTGAAACCATTGCTTGACGGGAGCAGTCCAGAGAGCGCAAATGAAGTATGAAGCATCAACCAAAGCACTATGGCATGTGCTCGTGTCTCTTCCCTTGTAAGACTCCATACTCTTCCTTTGCATGGGAAAACTTATAATATATACTCAGCGCAGAATTATCTCCCGATTGTTACTTTGCTGGAGATTCCCATTGCTTTTTGCTGCCTGCTAAATTCCATTTCTTTATGGAACAGCGTGACCTACGTGCAGCAAGGCATGCTAGGATCTTGTATTCATCGAGGGACTCTGTGATTAAATTGTACATATAAGGGCTTTGGGGCGATTCATGCAGAGCTTGATGCATGACACACAGTCGTCAACGTCGAAGATGATGTAGATAAAAGATTTGTCTGCAATGGTGAAGCCATACTAATGTCTAAATTTATGGATTTGAGTCTTTTGATTTGTTTTGTAAGTTTTTGGACAGGTTTTGTTGATTAAATAAAACGGCAAAGAAATCTCAAGCTTTTTATGGGTTCATTTTATCTGACATTTAGCTTTCCTTTCCAAGGGATTTTGTGAATAATTACTTCAGCTTGTAAAATTCTTTGAAATTCGTTTGGGCCATGCCTTGTAGTCCTATCTGGAAATCTAATCTGTTTCTTATGCGATGAAGCATATAAATCACCCATATGTACCTTTACGAGTCTCATCCTACACATAAAAAATGCTTTGTGTCTAAAACTGCGCAGTGTTTGTGAACTGGATTTATTTTGATGAGTGGTTGTGCAAAATGGACCGCCCTAATCAAAAATCACTTGGACCGAACCGAACCGGCCAGTTCGATCCCGAAAGTGTTAGTTCAATTCTCAGTTCCTAAAAATGGAACCTATGTCCGGGATGTCTTGTTCATGATTCCAAAGGAAAATTGGACCAGACCGGACTAGTTACATATATTTATTATTATTTTATTTCTTTAAAAAAAATTAGTGGATTTAGTTTATTGTTCTTGAAGAAATAGGAGTGTAATTGGATAATAAGACATTTAGATGGAAGTATAAAATTTTTCTCAAGAGTTCTAAATTTGTTTTTGAATATGCTTTTGAAATATCTTATTTCGACGGAAACATAAAAAGAAATAGAAATTGATTCCATTGGATTGGATTGAGAATTGACCACCCTTCAAACCTGTAGATGGTTTCCAGGTCTTGTGATGTTGTAATTGGATTCAACTCTAAGAGATAGATAATGACAGTAGCTCCATAAATTTGAATGATATTCGGTACATGAGATCTCCCTTTAAGAACAATGTTGGGTGAATTGAATCTCCTTTAGATGCTTCCAAGGTTGCTCTAAGTAGGAGATAATATGATACGAACTTGGAATTCGCAATCCCATCTTGATCCCTTACTAACTTGGTTGCCAATTCACAACTTGTGATCTTGGTAAGGGGACTTGAGATCTAGGGGCTTAGGTACGGGTCCACAGCTCCCAAACTCGAGATCTAGCACACAACCTAGGGTTTATAGCAGCCAATCTCGAGATTATTTATTGGGGTCAAAATATGACATACGGGAATAAAAATGGAGGATCGTCCCTCTTTACAAAAAAAAGAAAAAAAGAAAAAAAAAGAACAGAAAAGAGAAACAAGAGAGATCTTGAAGATTGTGTAATGCTTACTTTTCAATATCTATATTTAAACCATGGCAATGTTTTATTGTCTCTCCTTTCATCTTTGGATCCCCTCTAATGATATGGGATGCAATGTTGGAAGTGAAGAAATTTTGTGCAAAATTTCCTCTCATGATATTGGTTACTACTTCTTGATCGCTTGTACCAACCAAACAATTCGCTACATTCTCCAACAAGGTGCTTTCGCAGTTAGTGTTTTTCTCAATCTCTAGTGTTATATCAAAACTTGCCTCCGTGATGATTATCCAATTGAGACAATCAATCAATCGTTACGAGACGTATAGAAAAGTTTGTCTATCTCAATTAGTTTCTTAATTAAACTTAAACCATTAATTCATAATTGGAGTAAATAGTTTTATAATCAACAATAGCCTGAATCTCAAAAAAGTTCTTCAAAGCAATCATGGAGAGAGGTAAACTAACAGCACCGCCTCCCTGGGAATAGTATTCTAGAATTTCATCTCCTACACACAAAGTACACAGACGATTGCTTTGGTTGCAATACCAAGCACTCAATTTTTAACTCTCTATTAATCCAACCTCAGTCCCTCGATCCTGTAGTGTTCCCAACATAGTTTGGTCAGGAGGGCCTTCGACTCGGGTTCTAGGACCAAAGTCTGAGCCTCAAATTCCGAACACCTAACTAAAATGCACTATTTTCTTTTTTCATTCACTTTTCTTCCCATTTAATTATGCCGCTGAAAATATTCATTTGTAAAATATATTTCATCAAAGGTTGAGTCTTTGATTTTTTAAGTAGATTGGGTTTTGTGGCGACTTAAATAGGAAGCAATGTGCATGGAATGAATCATTAATGCTAATGAAACTAATGGAACTAATTGAACTTAAAGAATAAAGAATTGCAAATAAGAACGATAAATCGATAAATTGAACTATAGAAACAATTGATTCTACTTGGACTTATATAGCCTTGTACACAGTGCAATTGTCAATGTACTGTTATCTTCTAAATCATGAACTTCAACTACCTCTGAAATTCTCGATTCTGCACTTCACAATCTTGAACTGCATATATATATATATATATATATCTATAAGTAGTTATAGTCTTCAGGGTTTCTTCCGTTTAGATATTCTTTAAATGTGTTTGACCGCTGTTGTTTTATGTCGACAACTTTTTCAGTCCTTTTCATTGATAGTAACATAATCTTGTTACATCAATTTGCAATCAAGTTACTTGACCTTTTCCGTCGATAACTCAATCTCATCACCTTTCACTAAGTCTTTAAATTATTTTGGGTGTCAACATTAACATCTTAAATTTATAGCAACTTAGAAAATTTTTGATTTAATAGTAAAACAAAATAAGGAAAAGCTTTGTTTTAGCCTTCTTTGCTTAACCACCAAGGGTTGGCGCAGTTGGCTGGGCCGCCAAGAAATTTGCAACTTGGGAACTAAAGATCACTTGCTCCAAGGCACTGACGTAAACCAAAAATTTTAATTTAACAGGTTCATTGAGCTTGCGGAGTGCTTCGTTGTGCAAGAATAATGATACGCGGGGTGAAAAAAAGAGAGAAAGATTTGTTTATTTATTTGTATTTGAATTCTAAAATGAAAGTACTATGACCAAAAGCAGAAAGAATTCTAAAATGAAATTACAATTTTTAAAACTCTATGGACTTTGTGTTATTCCTGGAACTTCCTGAAGGACACCATAAAATTCTATTGCAAATTTGAGTCCTAAATTCATTCAATTAAAATTTATAGGGACAACTTAAAAACTAGCATAAAACGCAATAGACGAAAGAGCATATTTACCCCTAACATATCTTTCTATGCTTACTAATTTTATAAGCAAAAGGTATAAATCAATCGATGAGTTTCTTTACTCTTTTGTTGAGGTCTTCGTTGGGCATTTCACCCGATCCATTGGGCCTTCTGGACCGTGTTTCTATACTATTTATGGACATAATGAATATATGTTTTATCCTAATACCCTAAACAAAACCCTTATTTTAGCTTTAGTCCCACTTCTATCCTAAACTCTTTTTGTCTCATAAAAAACTACAAATTAATGTCCAGTCCCACTTCTACCTTTTTTTTTGTCTAGTAAAAGGTCACTAACTTTTACTGGAGTCTCATATTTGCCTTTGTTGACTCTCTGTCCAAATCACCCTTCATGATGTGGCATTTCTATGTCATCGCTCTACCTTTTTTCCCCACATTTCATATCCAAGAATATACCTTTTGAAAATTTGAGTAAAAATTAGAGCAATTAAAGTTGGATTTCTTCAATTGTTGTCACTCTTAAGAGAGTATTCCTTCCACCTCGTTAGAGGGCCTTCAACTCTGCGCTCAGTCTTTAGTTTCTTGCTGTCGAAGAGCTCCTCGAAAAACTTGATTCGGGATGCTTAAACAACTCGTGCCTAAGTAAACATCTCTTGATTGTTAAGAGAAATTTTGAATAGATGGTTAATAGGGATAGATTTGAGACTCAAATAAAAGTTATTGATTTTTTAGAGTGGAATTGGGAATAGACCTAGAGTTGAAGGTTTTTTATGGGACAAAAAAAAAGTTTAAGATAGAATTAGGTCTAAATCTAAAGTTGAGTTTTAGTAGGGAAATAGGCTTATCTGTTGAGGAAAAGGGGGTCCAAGTTAACCCATTACTTCGTAGGACTATATTGAGAATATATCGGAAGGTTGGCTTGTATAATTGGTCTCTATGTGATGTTATTGATCAATATAATTGACTTATATGAATTCTCATTTATTGTTATATTTATTAAGGTTGTGTTTGGCAGTTGTGCTAAAATTGAGGATAAGATAAAATTTATCCTATCTTGCGTTTGGTGTTTACCTAAGATAGGACAAAGTCAGATATAAGGAGAGATATAGATCATATAAAATTATCTTATTGGGGAGGCGAGAATAAAAGATGATACGATTTTTAACATTTATAATAGGAAAATTATTTTCCTTGAATGACAATCTTATTAAATTAACAAATTAAAATTATATTTCAATATAAATAATATTTGAATTCTAATATAAGATATCAAAATAACAAAAAAAATGACAATTTAATTATTTTAATTAATCTTATTTTTATTTATATATTAAAATTTAATTCTATATTATAATATATATTCAATATATAAATATAAATATATATTTGCATTTATTACATATTTTAGGTATTTTAGTATTTTAAGTATATTAGTATAGTTTACTATTTAATAAAATTATATTAGAGAATAATGGAAGGGGAAGAAAGAAATTTAAAAAATTAATTTAAAAAGAAAGGAAAATAAAATAAAATAAGCAAATGAAGATAAAGTAGGCAAAAGTGTTGCAAGAGATTTTTATCATCTCTTATCATCTCTATTTGTAATTTTTTTTACATTTATAGTAATATATCATTTATATCAAACAATATACATGTTATGATATATGCATATCTGACTTTATTATTGCAATTACCAAATAATGGATAGAGTATAACAAAATCTCGGGATTTCATATTATATTTTATTAATTCATATTTGATCAAAAATCCGAATGACCAAACGCAGCCTAAAAGAATGATTCTATAAAGTAGCCTAGTAAAAATAGCAATTATCATTACTTATATTGTGTATTGCTAGTTATTCGCTCCAAAATCATTGATGGTGATCACCAATTGAACAAGAGAGAGAGAGAGAGAGAGAGAGAGAGAGAGAGAGAGATTTTGAAGATTGTGCAATGCTTACTTTTCAAAATCTATATTTAAACTACATTGATATTTTATTGTCTATCCTTTCATCTTTGGATCCCCTCTTATGATCTAGAGAGAGAGAGAGAGAGAGAGAGAGAGATTTTGAAGATTGTGCAATGCTTACTTTTCAAAATCTGTATTTAAACTGTAGTGATATTTTACTGTCTCTCCTTTCATCTTTGGATCCCCTCTGATGATCTAGGACGCAATGTTGGAAGTGAAGGAATTTTGTGCAAAATTTCCTCCCATGATATTGGTTACAACTTCTTGATCACTTGTACCAACCAAACAATTCATACATTCTCCAAACAAGGTGCTTTTGCAGTTAGTGTTTTTCCCAATCTCTATTGGTATATCAAAACTTCCCTCCATGATGATTATCCAATTGAGATACTCGATCAATCGATAAAAGTTAGTCTATCTCAATTAGTTTCTTAATTAAACTTAAACCATTAATTCATTATTGGAGTAAATAGTTATATCATCTATAATTGCCCGAATCTCGAAGTTCTTCAAACCAATCATGGAGAGAGGTAAACTAATAGTATTGCCCCTTTGGGAATAGTATTTGAGAATTTCATCTCTAACAGGCAAAGTACACAATTGCTTTGGTTGCAAAACTGAGCACTCAATTTTTAACTCTATCAATCCAACCTCAGTCCATCGATCCTGGAGTAGACCCCTGACAACATGGACACTAGCCCCCGACCTAGTTTGGTCACGAGGACCTCAGACTCAAGTTCTAGGACACAAATCCGAGCCTTAGATTCTGAACACCAAACTAAAATGCACTTCTTTTTTTTTTTTGCCTTTTTCATATACTTTTCTTTCTTCTTAATTGTTTTGCCGAAAATATTCGTTAACAAATATCTTTCACCAAGGGATGGATCTTTGGTTTTTTAAGCGAATTGGGTTTTAGAGCAACTTGGATAGGAAGCAATGTGTAGGGAATGAATCACTAGTGCTAATGAAACTAATAGAACTTAAAGAATAAAGAATTGCAAATAAGAATGATAATCGATAAATTGAACTGAAGAATTTTTTTCGAATGTTGTTGATTGCGGATCCTTTACAATTGATTCTACCGGGCTTCGTATAGCCTTATACAAAGTATAATTGTCAATGTGTGGTTATCTTCTAAATCATGAACTTTAGCTACCTTCGAAATTCTTGGCTATGTGCTTCATGATCTTAAACTGCATACTCTTATCTATAGCCAATTATAATCTTTAAGGTTTCTTCCAATTAGAATTTCTTTGGGTGAGTTTGATTGCCATTGTTTATGTTGATAGCTTCTTTGGTCTCTTTTCATTGATAGTACCATAGTCTCGTTACGTCAATTAAGCATTCGTCAATTTGCAATCAATCTAGTTGACCTTATCCATTGATAACTCAATCTCGACAATTTCCGCTAAGTCTTGGATCTTTTTTTGGTGTCAGCGTTAACATCTCAAATTTATATCATCATAGAAAAATTTTGATTTAGTAGTAAATAAGGAGAAGTTTTGTTTTACCCTTCTTTCTTTAACCAAAGGTTGGCGGGGTTGGTTGGAGCACCAAGAAATTTGTGACTTGGGAACTAGAGGTCACATGTCTCGAAGTCACCTACAAAAACTAAGACTTAAATTTAACTGATTTATAGGTTTGCAGAGTGCTTCATGATGCAAGAATAATGATACATGGGCACAAAAAACTAGAGAAAAATTTTGTTTATTTGTTTGTAGTTGAATTCTAAAATGAAAGTACGATATTTTTTTAACTTTATGGACTTGGTGTTATTCCTCGAACTTCCTGAACTAAAATTTCAAGGGACTACTCTAAAATAGCATAGAACGCAATGGACTAAGGAGCACTTATACCCTTGAAACGCATCTTTCTATGCTTGCTAATTTCATAAGCAAAAGGTATGAATCAATCGATGGGTTTCTTTAACCTTTTGTCAGTAGACGAGTTCTTCGTTGGGCCTTTCACCCGATCCATTGGGCCTTTTGGACCCTGATTCTGTACTATTTATAGACATCATGAATATAAATTTTGTCCTAATACCCAAAAAAAAAAAAAAAAAAAAAATCCACACTTTAGCTTTAATCCAAATCCTATCCTAAATTGTTTTCATCTCATAAAAAATCATAAACTTTAGATCCAATCCCAATTCTTCCTTAAACTTTTTTTTTTGTTTCATAAAAATCACCAACTATTACTTGAGCTTTACATTTGCTTTCATTAACCTTCCATCCAAAATTGCCATTAGTGCTATGGTATTTCCATGTCATTGCTATGGTTTTTTTCCCAAATTTCATATTTAAGAAGATATCTTTTGGAGATGATTTTTCATGTCACCCCAAACGTCATATTGGATTTTTGGGTAAAAATTAGAGTTGAATTTCTTCAATTGCTATTACTCTTAAGAGAATATTCCTTCCATCTTGCTCGGGGATCTTTGATTTTGTGCTCAGTCTTCAATTTCTTGTGCTCGAGAGTCTTCCATCTCTCATTGTCAGAGAGCTCATGCTCGAGAAACTCAACTCATGATGCTTAAATAGATTGAGCTCAAGAGTTTTTCATATCTTGTTTATCAAGATAAATTTTGGATGGGGGGGGGGGGGGGTTGACGGGGCAGATATGGGACTCAAACAAAAGTTAGTGGTTTTTTAGGATAGAATTGGGATTAGAATTTAAATTGGTGATTTTTATGGGATAACAAAAAAGTTTAAGGTATAATTGAGATTGGATCTAAAGTAGGGGTTTCTTTTAGGGAATTAGGCCTATCTTTTGAGGCAAAAAAGGGTGAAGGGTAACCCATTGCTTCGTAGAAACTATATTGAGAATACATCGGAAGTTTGGTCCGTAAAATTTGTCTACGATAGATTTTTTATTATAGTGGTGGCTATGATCAACTTATATGTGTTAGCGGGCTTTACTCCCATGTGGAGGAAGCCCAATAAATAATAAGCCTAAAATGGCTTAAGCTCATATGATAAGTTATATGTAGAAATATGGTTTCTCACCATTTCGTAAGTGGTAAGGGCAAATAAATCAGTAGAGATATATAGTAATGAGAAAAAAAAATTGGGGTTTGCAGATCAGTTTGATTTACGTCAAGCTGGCATTGGAGGTCGATTCATGGTTCGATTAAGCTGAAATTCTGTCAGTATGTTCGTGGCGCAATTTCTCGAATTTGGACAGTTTAATTTTCGTTTGAAACTCTCTACACTAGGTTTTTCATGGATTGATTAAAACTTGTATTTTTGGTCAGATTTATCCTTGATTTCTTGTGAATTTTATGTGTATTGCCAAGAATGATGTTATTAAGATCTTTGCTGCTATATACTTCTAGTATTTACTAGAGAAGAACTTTGTTCACTTGATTTTGTTCATAGTAAAGTTTTTGGCAGCACTTTGGTCCTGTGATTTTTTATCTCTTCATACCGAGGATGCTTTCCATGTAAAAAAAAAAATCGCCTTGTATTTACGTGCTTGATATTTATTTTGCTTTACTATGTCATTTCCTATTAGACTTACACAAGAGGGAAAATTATCTTATTCCCGCTACGTTAATATGATATTATTAGGGTTGCTATTGTTCTCCCATCAATATGAATTTCCAAATTATTGCCATATCCCATATTAGATTGATCCTATAGAGAAGCCTGGGAAACCTAGCAATTATCATTTCTTGTATCTTGTGTTGCTAGTTATTGCTCAAAAATCATCAACAACGATTTTCAATTGAATAGTGCTGATTAAACAAAGCTGATTCATGATCTCCGACGTCACATTGCAGCCATCATATTTGATTGACAGACGATTTCAACCTAGAAAGGAGCAAGAACCCGGTTCATGTGCTCATTACAAAGTAGGACCACGGTTGGTCGTCTAACACCAAACCTCGAATTACAAGAAGAAGGGCAAATATGCAAGAAAAAACACGTAAATAAATTGTACTCTTTGACATCAAACTTGGCTTTCTGAGGGCGCCAAAACTAGTCATAAAAGAACGTCCCCTTCAGGATCTTGAGGGGTACAATGACTTCACCTGCAGACCCTCGCACCACAGACAAGTCCAAACTTGTCTGTAGAATCAAGACAGCCCATATGACAAAATCCTTTCTTTTCTCGCTCTGAATATGACAGAATCTCGAGTTAGCTGATACGGGACAAAGGAGTACTTGCTTCGATGTCCTCCCAAATTATAATGATATCGCCAGGTTGGCCCAATTTTCATTTCTTCAATAAAGAAAGAGGAAACAAAAAATGTTGAAAGGGGTTTTGGCGTGACGAATGAACTATCATTAGTGCTACATTCGTGGAAGATTATTAACACCACTATCTTATATTAAACAGAAGATACGAATCTCAACGACAATCTTTCAATGCGATCTGCTTTTCGTATCCCGTTTATCATTCCCATAACTTGGTCAGATGGAACTTCTTGAGAATATCTCTTTTGTTTATTTTTTCCCCATTTGAACACATGGCCCGCACAGGATTTTACACGGGATTTATCTATTTAAAAGGACCAAGATGTACAAAGTCTTTCTTTATATTAAACGGTCAATACCATTAAAAATATCAAATTGGTATCACAATTATATATTTATCATAAGTTGATTTTTCGCCTCGTAAAAAATCTCAATTTGATAGTTTTGCGACACATTACCCTTGAACCAAGTAAACCTGTCGTCATAATGCATACGTGTGGATTTTCCATGTTGGATTTGTCATTCTCTATGTCAGATTCGTCTTACAATAATGTGTGCGTTAATAGAGGGAGATTCGGAGAAAAGTACCAATTTGAATTTTTTTATGAGACGAAAATTAGTAATGTAGTAAATATGTCATGAGATACCATTGGTGAAATGAAAATTAATTTTTGATAAATATATCATTAAGGTATCGATTTGAAATTTCTAATGATATTGACCTTTCTTCCAATATCATGATTTGGCACTCTCATGTTTATAGTGTATTTGTTGCCACAATGAATGTGTCTTATCTCATGATGAAGTGGTTCATCCTGCCATGTTGACACCACAGCTCTTCTAGAATGTTGAAGTATGTGTATTCACTATTCAGTATCTCTCTTTGTCCAAACGCAAGGCTCATAGATCGACAACTTTAGATCTACATTCTAGATCTAAACAAGCAATTCCAAGTTCGTCAAAATTCCACGCCATCAATTTAAGTCTTTATATATATATATATATAAGAGCGATTGAAGGTGTCAATGGTAATTGGGTGATGCGGTGAAGACAATTCTCAATGATTTGGGATAATTTCCCCCAAACAAATACTCGTCTTATTTTATTTATACTTACGTAGTATATACGATATTGCTTTTGAATCATCCTCCAACTACTACTTGAATTAATTTAAAACCAAGATCGAGTATTGTGGCCAAAAATATTATTTAGCCATAAATTTTCTTTGTTCTTTTTTTGGGAGGGGTAGGGGGAATACCCAATCAGTCCTACCTATTATACAGATGTCAATTTTGTCATAAACTTTTTAGTTTTGACAATTTAGTCATAAACTTATATAAAAATTTCTAATATAGTTCTTTTAGTAAGTTTTCACGGAAAATTACTGATGTGATAATCTAGTTATTACTTGTCATTTTACGCGGCATACCATCTTGTTAACGGTTTGGCTAAATTGACTGAAAGAATTATATTGGAATATTGTGAAAAATGTCATGACTAAATTGATAAAATGGAAAAAAAATGTAATTGAAATAATATTCGTACAACAGACTTATGACTAATTGGATCATTTTCGTGAAATGGGAAGAAAGGTTTTTGAATATTTTTCAGAGCACCATGTTCTTTTGGCTCACTTAAGGCTTAAAGTTGCGACAAACAAGATCGAGTGCTCTATGGGTACGGAGATTTGTTGACCAAATGACAGAAGGAGCCACATGGGAAGGGGGAAGGGAGAATATCAGTTGCAAATAAAGTACAGATAAAGTTTAAAGTTGTGGTTCAAGAAAAGACCATCCTCATCTCCCATTTGTCTGGAAGCCTTCTTTAGAGCCGTTCAAAGATTCGAATCTGTAGAAAACGAAGTTAAGAAACATGTTGAGCCAAAGCCCCATTCTCTTTAGCATAAAGATTCTTATTAGGCTCCTGGATGAAAAGATTTTGTGTGAACACTAACCAATTATCTTCTCATTATAAAGATTTATTTTTCCTTGTAAGTTAAGAAACTTTTAATTGGGTCTTGTTAACGAGTGTTTTGTGAGTACTTGTTACGCATACTTAATATGAGAAAATAGTGAATGAGAAATTGCAACCTTACTTTATGTGGCTTCTCAACTAGTATCTAGGGGCACATTTTAATAGAACCCATTTTGTTTTTTTGAAATTAGTGTGTTGAGAACTATAAATTTCTTTTAATTGCTTATTTAATGATTAACCTCGAGAGACTCATCAACTTTTTTAAAAATCAAACATTTCGAAAATTGTATTGGCATATGACTTGATTTTTATGCGTATCGATTGGGCCATTAACTGTAGATCCATTTTATTTTTTCAATAGATTATAACCGTCTTTTTAAAGGAGGGAGGGGTTGAAGACTCTTACACATGGGTAATCGAATTCAAGACCGACCTAGCAAGTATCAATTGAGCTGTTAAAGAATATGCTCTCTCTCTCTTTTTTCTTTTTTCTTTTTTAACAATTCTCCACCTATGAACATATGGCTACTGAAATATTTTCCACTGACAGTTAGGCTTCATATAGACGCATTAACAATGTCTTTCGTCATTGGTCTATAATATTGATAATCTATAAGCTATAATGACCAGGCTCCAGCTAACACAGGAAGACGGTATAAATTGTTGGTGAATTCGACTTTAGGGCACAACCCCTGAGGAGAGCCTTGAAATCCGCTTCTGTCAAACTAAGTAGGCCACGTTGTTTAAATAAACGACATCATTCTGACCATAAAATACTAAATTATGTTCTCAATATCGAGACGAAAGAGCATTTTCGTGCAGGTAGTACCCTAGGTTTTATAAAACATGCAAGAGGCATGAGTACATGTGACAAGTCTTTGTAAAATATGCTTCCCAGAAAAAGTTTACTAAATTCCATCAGCTTTTCGTCCAATTCTTATCATTTCATTTCTTGTAAAAATAAAGAATAATCATTATTATTATCTTACGATATGTCTAGAGCTTTTACGTACTAAATTTGGACCAGCTAATTCGATGGATATCAACCAAGAATCAGACCTTAGTCCAGTCGATTTCACAACAAGTGACATCTCAGTTGAAAACCACTAAAACCAAACTACTGGTCCTTTTTCATGTTATTAAAGTTATAGGTATTCTAAAGATATGAAGTCGCGCAATAAAAATACTCAATAAGGACCAGCCCTTTCAACTCAACTTGTCAGGTAGAATAAGTTGTTATCAAAATATACTTTCAGGAGGAAAAGAGGAAGTTCATAACATTTGGTGATTCAAAATTAATGAAAAAGGACAACAAAATGGTCCTCTGAATCTCTCGAAATTTGGATTTGTTCCACCTTATCCTCCCAGCACCACTTATCTCACTATATGTAAAAAGATATGGTAAACCCATGATATTATGTAAATGATTCTCTATCAACAAAATAGTTAATATAAATCCTTGGCGACTCTTGTTTATGGCCTCTACGCGCACCTGATCGAATTGTGCTTATATCATTTTATAATAATATACCAAAATGAGACTTTTATTACGTGCCCTAAACACCGTAATTAAGCCACATTTGATGTGATTTGAATATATGTAATGAAACAAAACTCTGGTTTCAGTGTCTCACCTCATGCGAATTGCTGCACCTCACAAAATTTTTTCCTTCGGAATGTAAGGACAATTTTATTTAGTAACGAATAGCCCGTTTCTCCATAGAACATAAGCAAACCAATGTTTAACTGGTTTCAGCTTTTGGTGATCGATTACGTTGCATGTGTGCCACGTAGAAATAGAATGAGGTGGAAAAAATATATAAGAAGAAAAGGAAATGGGGATGGAAAGAAAAGGGAATGGAACATAATGGAGCACTGTTTATAATCCATATTTGGGGAAATGATGATGTGACGGTACCGTAAATTTTCGACAAAGAATGATGGCTTCTCTACCTTTAGATCTCCCTACCTTTAGATCTCCAGCTTGGATGATATGAGTAGATTTGTTTCTTTAAATGAAAAAAAAAAAACTAGTACTCTCTTAGCATGTGCTTTGAATTGGACCGTTAGCTAACGATACTGTTAGGCTAGCAATACTCCCTTATTTGATTGTGTCCAAGATATCACTGGGTATACAAGAACGTGAGAGTCAAATTGACTTCAAATGTGCCCTAGAAGACGAATTAGATAAAGGAGGAAAGATCCCGGCATAGCCTTTCTTCCTCTTTTCTCTCTTAGGAAGAGTCGTCGCTACCCATGTCTGTGATAGCTCCTTTAAGGGCACCAGACCCTAGAAAACCCCCTTAAACCCTAGCAGGTGATCTTTTCCTTCGTCCTCTTCTTTTCGTTTTTTAACCTCTGCACCTTTGTGAGTGGTGCTGCTTTCTCTATATTGGGCTAAAATGGATGATGGGGGTCCTCCAGATGCTCGAGCGACCCATCTCTGCAGAAAATTGGGAAAGTAATAGTCAGAAGGTAAAAAACGTAGCTATGGATGGAGTTCTATATGAAGAGCGAAGTTGAAAGAATGTCAATTTGTCAACTTGACGCTCTTTACGAAGCTGCGGACAAACCCTAACATTAATGTCCTAGCTTTCCAAGAGACAATGAGAAAGGCATGGGAGATGGAGGATGTGACTATCTCTCTCTGTTGGGTTCAAATATTTTTGCTTTTGTTTTTATGAGGAAGATAATATAAGTACTTAGATGGTGGATCTTCCTCATTTGCATATCATCTTTTACTTCTAAAATGGAGGGGGCCAATGAAGCCTAGTGGCCCCGTCAGAGGTTATTTGAGAGTTGCAGGGCGTCATTATTGGGAAGCACCTAGTGGACCCCGTCTAGTGAAGGTTGACCCTCATCGGAGTTCTACGCTCGCATGTGTTGGAGGCCAATTACCGCCACCACCCCTACACTGCCTTCATCAAATTGGACGGTAAATAATGGAAAGACTTGACTGTACCGACCAAATAAGGTCAATAATTCAGTTGATTAGATACCTTTTGTTTTTCTTTATTTTTTCGCCCACTAGAACCTTTCAAAGTAAACGCATGAAATCAGCCATAGAAGAAAGGCTCCTTGGATCCACTCTATGGTCTCCTAGCCAGGAGCTTTGTCCTCTGTTTTGGTGTTTTTCATTTATTTATTTTCGTATAATTTGGTGATGATACTTTATTACGGAAGGCCTGCATATCCCTCAAAAAATGGCCCGCTCGTATAAAATACGATGTTAACAACTAAACTACTCCATCCATCTCAAAAGAAAAAGAGACTAAATTAGGAACTAATCCCATAATTGGGCACAGACAGGCTTCTGATTGGGACTCTACACTATAAAAACTTGAAAAATCTTTTCATTCGTCTCCATATCTTCTCAGCACGCATTTTTTTAAGAATCTGTCTGGTCTATTCTCTAAGCAACTCCACCTCAACACTCAACAGCTAGAGAGAGAATTTTTTGAACAATTCACACGTGGGACTGAATGAAAACGAAGGATCAATAGCAAGTTAGAGCAAGTATATAAACGGAGGCTCAAAAGCAGTACCTTGTGGTTGTCTTGTGGCCTACAAGGAACGGAACAGGCAGAGCATTTTTCAGAAAAAGCCAAGAAGGTTAGTTTCTTCACTTGAATCTGTCTTAGCTCCTTGCGTTACAAGATCATAAGCACATGTCCCATATCATCTCATCTCTCGTGCCCTAATTTGTGAACAACAACAGTGTTCCTCCGAGCATCCGCACAGTCTCTACTGTTGCTTTTTCTCCTCAATCGCATTTGCATCAAGGAGCAGAACTATACATCGTCTATTTATTATCTGGACTAGAATTTTGTCTAACTCCTGCAAGATCTAATGCAGATCTCAGAAGGAAATCATCTGCATCGTTTTTATTTTCATAAATGGAAGTACTCTCTGCAAAATGGATAACCGAAACGGTAACACAAAACATTTCTAACTTTGAGCCATTAAAACTATGTATACAGTGACTTATTAAAGATCTGTTTCAGTAGTGTCATAATGGACTTTTTTGTTTCTGCCATGTGGTATCATAAATGTTACAGAGAATGGATGACTTCAACAACTTCATCCACCAATACAACGCCAACTCTCCTGATAATGGAGGACTCATGACTGAAGAAATTGCAACTGCCCTGGGAGAGACTAATAACAAAAACGGTAATTTGCAGAACTGTTTGTATCCAAACCTTCATCCTTCGTATCCTCCTTTCACTTCCCAGAACTCCATTACCTCCACCACCACCACCACCACATGCAGTGACTCGTCCAGCGAGAGATCTTGGACTGGCCATGAGAGGCCCGCCAAGCTCTTGAAGGCCAGTACCTGCGGTTCTTCCTCCTCCTCACACCTCTTTTCGTTCAGTACATCGGCTTCAATGGCCTCGAACCTGCAACAGCAAGTTTATGGGAATTTGCAAAACCCTTCCGCAACTCCAAAGAAAGAGGCAGTTTCTCAAGAGTACAATATGACCTTCGGATCTTTGAGCTCGGGTGGTGTTCATCCCAATAACCAAAACTCCAGCCCAAAAGCCGGTCTGGGGATTAAGAGAGCTTATCCTGTTTCAAGGACTCCATCAAGTGCTCAAGAACATATTTTAGCTGAAAGAAAGAGGAGAGAGAAGCTTAGCCAGAGGTTTATTGCTCTATCTGCCATTGTTCCAGGCCTAAAAAAGGTACTAATTGATATTTTTATTAGTTAAATTAATCAGATTCCATTATATGCCACAAAATGGATACATGTGGTAAGCAAAAGGGTAATCATGGTCGATTAATTGATCGAATTTGAAATCGAATATCTTAACTGATCTCTTTTCTGTGCAGATGGACAAGGCCTCTGTTCTTGGAGATGCCATCAAGTACTTGAAACAGCTTCAAGAACGTGTGAAGTCGCTAGAGGAGCAATCGAAGAAGAAAACCATGGAATCGGCGGTCTTCGTAAAGAAATATCAGCTTAGCAATGATGATGATGGCTCGTCTTGCGATGATTCCTCAGACGGTTATTCTGCGGACCAAGCATTACCGGAGATTGAAGCTCGGGTTGCGGACAAGGACGTGCTTATCCGCATTCACTGCGAGAATCAAAAGGCTATTGCAGCAAGAATTTTTGGGGAGGTTGAAAAGCTTAACCTTTCCATTATTCAAAGCAATGTGGTGAGATTTGGCAGCTCCACTCTTGACATCACCATTGTTGCTCAGGTAAATATAAATCTGAGCATCTTCTTCTGAGTTGATTAAAAATTACTCCACTTGAAATGAACGTAAATTGTTGTGTTTGAAGATCTTTGCCAGTTTTATATCTTTGTGAAAGTACAATCTTTGAATGCAAATTTGGGCTCTTTTGTCTTAAAAGTTGCTAATCTTTGGTCTCGAATTCAAATACAAGGAAGATCGCGTTTAGGGAAAAGGGTATGATTTTTTTAATCCTATTTCGATTTTCAATCGCGACTAGAGCAAAAAGGGTGCGGAAACATTGAAAGGCTTGGCGATTGATAAAACTTCAGAAAGGTAGTGCATTTCAGAAAAATTAGTATAAGAAAAGTGAGGATTCATGAAAAATAAATAAATAAAAGAAATTCACTATAAACAAAGAAAAGCTGAAAAAAAGATTATGAAATCCAAATGCAGCTTGATCCTCTCCTGACCTATTAATGATCTAACAAAACAATTATTCTCTATTTATTTTGTAGCTTTTTATTAACTTTTTTGTTTATCTATTTATTTGCCAGATGGATGATGGGTTTAGCTTGACGGTCAAGGAGATAGTGAAAAATCTGCGGTCTTCACTATTGAAGTTCTGGTTCAGATGAAGATGTTGAAGTTCATTGTTGATTAACGTTGCTTCGTCCTCTGTAAAAACCCAATTTGCCAAAGTTTTAGTCCGTGAAGATTGTGATTTTGGGTAGATTTTTTTTTTTTTTTTTGCCTTCGTTTACGCTTGCGTGGTTCAACATTGTTTGTTGAGTGAACCCATGCATGATGTAAAAAAGATGTTTCCATGCGATTTCTTCTTCTTCTGTTCTCATTGCCCTTATGTATTTGGAAGATTCATGGAAATAGTAACTTTAATAAGATCATTGGACTAAACAAGTTGTTTGCGTTGCTCATCTATTCAAAAGTTTTTAGATCTTTAAATGAATTATAATAATAATCACATTGAATCCCAACAAGTTTACTATATAACCGATATAATTAAATTGCCATAACTCGCGTACACTCTAACAAAAGGGAGAGGTTTTTTCTTCCTGAATGCATACGGTTAATTCCAGATGGATATGCAAAATGTTGGATCAAATATACTTATCTAAGAGCCAGCAATTACATTTGATATTGGATTAGGACAAAAACAACGAGCTTATTCCACGCCCCCCATTTATTTAATATATATAATTAAAGTGGGAGCTAAGGAGAATATTTTCTATTCTATAAGTCTCGTGGAACTTCAATTGCCTCTGTGATTGCCACATGGCATGAAATATGACATCGTTTTCTCAAGTGCCATATTCGACCAATAAGTTTTTAGCTTAAAATAATTTGTCATCCACTGATTTCTATCTCTTATTGAGTTTTTTTTTTTGGATCTATATCTATTATCGAGTTTAAAATTCAAAAAGAAAAAAATAATAAAATTATGGATAAGTACAAAGTTGGTAAGCAACAATCAATCAAAAAGATTTTTGCAGTACCATTTTTTTTTTTTATCTTCAAGTTAAATATTTGATTTTAAATAGAACAAATACATAGATAACGAGAGGACATCTTTGAATCTATTCGTAAATTATGAGATTCGCTTTTGGACAAATTACAGTAGTTAAAATAAAGAAATCCTTTGATAAAAATCCAAACAAAACTAGAACAAACTAAGGGGATGTGTTATTAATAAATATAGTATTATTCATTTTAATTATGAGTTATTTTATGCCAGTGATCAGTTTCAGTACATCAAAGAATATTACAGTGATGAAGAAAAATATGTTAAAAATATGGATAAGGGGAAAGTTCATGAGTTTTAATTTTTTTAATACAACTTTTGTCCTTTTTTTTTCCTCGGCAATTCAAATATTTGAGTTTAAACTTGAAAAGTAAATACAGAGAAAGTATCTTTAATAGAATTTTTAAATGATATATTTTATTTTGAAAACATATATTTTGAATTTAATGAAATCAATTTACTTTAAGTACATAATTTTCAGTATATATTATTTTATTAGATGATGGGATATCTTGATTTTAATATTTGAATCAGATTAGTAATGGACAAAGTTAAAATATATAATTATCGACATATAAAAGGATCGATTTATAACTTAAACTGAATAAGTTCCGCTTTAAAAGTATATATTAGTGATATATATTATTGCTAATTAAAACATAACTGATTTTTATTAAAGTAATTTGGTTTAGTGCATTAAAATTTAAAGTAAGCATCTTCAATCACTTAATTTGAAAACTGAATAGATTATAATAAAAATATACCTAAATTATAACTCAATTTATTAAATTATATTTTAATTGTGAGGGAATAAGACGGAATAATTAACTCATGTTACTTCAATATTACCAAAAAGCTTGATTTTTATCTCAAACTTACAATAAAATATTTTTAAAGGAAAATCATATTAATTTGCAACTTACTTAAAACATATATGTTTTTTAATCTTATTCGGTTTCATTTTTTACCTTTCTAACTGACTTATTTCCACTATGGCTTCCATCTTTATATGATAAAATCACCTTTATCAATTTATCTTCTGTTAGGAAAAATAACTTCATAACGTGTGTGTATATACATATATATATATGTGTGTGTGTGTGTGTGTGTGTGTGTGTGTGTGTGTGTGTGTGTGTGTGTGTGTGTGTGTGTATTTTCATAATTATCAAATAAATCTCATCTCTTCTCTTACATCACATCTCATATCTTTTATGGGCAGGTAGGTTGGGAGTCAAACTTTGTGATTTACTTTGAGCCACGTCAGTTGCACATTTGAAGCCCCACGTGTATTTTCAATAGGGACAGCTTGGTTTGATGTCCTTCAAATATACAGAACATCCAGCTTGGAATGAACTAAAAAATATCCCAAATGAATAATCAAATGGATTTTGGATCGAACCAACTCGATATTTATACTGTTAATTAAAGAACAGTAGAAGATATGGATCTTAACAACAATCTCAAGCGATCCCCTTTTGGATCCTGTCTATCTTTTCCATGACTCGGTCGATACCTTCGATTGAAACTCTCTGGCGTTTTTGCCCATTTTTCATTGTCTTTATTGAGGAGAGAGAGGGTGGGGGGAGGTGTTTTTTTCTGTTTGTATCCAGCAATTCGACACCTGGACCGCACGTGGTTAAGCCTTATAGTTCGTAGATATCATTCAGAATGAAGATCCTACATTTGTTGGGTGGCTAAACCAGATTCTAGTATACACGTTGTAGAGGGCATAGAACAGGAGTTCGCACGTGAGTTCTTGCTTCGAGGAAGAATTAGGGTTCCCACGAGAGGGCGTGAGAGGATTTACATCCTAGAAGGCTGGATTGCCAGGTGACTTGGCGAAGAACATGGTAAGCTAAAACTTTTCTGAGGAGGGGAGACACATTTGCTGTTGGAGAGAGCACTATTGTCGTTCTTCAACGATGAAATCCCGAATGATCTTGTCGTGCACAAGGAGATGCATAGAATGGCTGCTAAACGAGATTCTGCCATGCCGTAATCAGTAGGTGGTGGATCAATCAGTGTTAAGATAGGTGGCCCTTGTCATAAAGATACGAATCAACATTAAGCATCTTTGGAAAAAAGAGTTTAGGGGAAGACCGAATTAGGCGTTTTCTAATGAGCCCATCTCTGAGCCCACCACGCGAAAAGTCTCCAGGACGTTCCAAAATGGCAAACATAACTCAACATCTTGTCACTGATCCATTTAGCTTACATAGGCCCAATGGACATAATTAATAATAAAACTCAAGGCTAGGGCGCTTTTTAACAATTAATAACATTTTTTTTTACCATAGATATAAACATAATGTGATGTCCAAATAATGCATACAGATTTCGAGCCAAAAAGAGCATAGTCTCACTCGAGAAGAACGTAACGAGCAAGAAAAATTGACTCATGATTTCTCTCCATATATTACGCAGGAAAGCTTGACGTTTTCTGTACAATCTTAACCAGTATTTTTACATGGGGAGAACTTTTATCAAGATAGATGAAGCAAAGTTTGGAAACGTTACTAGTCCAGGTTTTATACGGTTGCCACAATTTGCCTTCCAATATTTCAAT
This sequence comes from Eucalyptus paniculata subsp. matutina, assembly GCA_017140255.1. Classification (NCBI taxonomy): domain Eukaryota; kingdom Viridiplantae; phylum Streptophyta; class Magnoliopsida; order Myrtales; family Myrtaceae; genus Eucalyptus; species Eucalyptus paniculata. Next base: position 12,597,456 of record CM029443.1, read on the forward strand.
TTTGGAAAAAACCTTCCTAATGTTTTTAAATCGATTTCAATGTAACCCTAATGTAGATTCTCTCTAAATTCTCATCAAATAGTCAATCACGTGATCACGCGTAACTAGGAAATGCTGCCCCTAGAGGGGCAAATAGATCCAACAAATTTAGGAAAATTACTTTTGGCCTTCTTGTAGTAACATTTGCCTCTTGATGTTAACTTTTTTGCAATGTGCATATTGATCTTTTGAAATTTTTGCAATCTTCTCCCAACATTAATTGTAAAATGAAAAATAACTTTTAATTAAGAAATAGTAAAAGGAAAAAAAAAGAAAAAGAAAAAAAAGAAGAAGAAGAAGGAAGTGAAGTAAATGTTTCTAGCGATGATAGGCAAATCAATTTTGAAAGTTTCCTTACTCTCCCACATCTGAAGCCGATCTCACCCTTCTACCCAGAGGAGAATCGTCAATTATTGGATTTAATTAAAATAAATGACATTAAGATTATTCTTAAATCAGTTTTTTTGGGGGGGGGGGAGGCCAAAAAAATATGAAAAACATTTTCCTAATTAATAATTTCACTCCAAACAAACGCCCCCTCTCATGAAAGAGGAACTATTTTTTCCCCATATGCCAATGTGGTGCCGTCAGTGCAACAATAGTACGCAACTCTCTCTCCCCCTCTGCAATTCCTCTCATTTTCATGCTCACATCTAAGTAAGGAAAAATCATTCACTTTTCTTGAAAGTAAAGTTCGGATAAAACCATCTCCTTTGACATAAAGTTTCTCATAAAAAGAAAAGAAAAAAAAAAACACAAACACATTTTTTGTTCATTTCCTTTTGTTGAGGTTTCTTTAATTTTTTAGTCATAATTAATGTCATTTGACTTTACAATTATTGTAAGGGGAAGAATGCAACAAATTTCAAAAGATCAAGGGGCATATGGCAAAATATTTTAAACACCAGATGGTAATTTGGATCTATGCAACAAATCTACATGGCAAAAATGTGATTCAGGCTCTAGAAGAAAGATCACGTGCCATCAATTAATCATTTTCAGGCGACAATGTGTTTGCAATCGTCGCTGGGGGCATCGAACTCAATTTGAAAACAGTAGGGAATTTATGCCAAAATTGAAATACCATAAGGCAAGCTGCAATGACCCCAAATATCTTGGGGGCGAATAGCAATTGTCCGCCAACAGAGTTTAGCACTATAGTCTGGTTCAACGTAAGAGAAGCCATTGATCCTCGCCAAACTTCCACTTTCCTTAATGAGACTTCTTTTTGTGATCTCATCCCAACAGAAGGAAAGGAAGTTGGATGGCTTTCACGTTTTCTTGATTTGGACATACACGGTCAGCGTCAGGAAATTTATTACACATATATGCTAACTATCTACTCTCACTAGGTAACCATCAAATCAAGAGTGGACAAGATCGCTCATGGAAATATTCATTTTACACTAATAGCATATGCTATTACTCTGCCATTAAGGGTCAACTTTCCCTCTTGTCTGGCTTGCCAAAATAATGGATATTGGCCCATCACCTTGAGATGCCATACTTACAATCAGTGTTACACTCACTTCACTATTTTTGTTACCGTCTTAAAATAAGGTCAGATCCACCCCAAATCTATACCCGCAAATCTCCCAATCCTAGTTTTCATTTGGCTTTTTAACAAAGAGATCTCTCTCTTTCGAAGCAGACTTTAATGCCCAACATTCCTTCTCTGCCGATGGAATCTAAAGTGAGTGACCGACCCTGCTGAAGCTGATACATAATCAGTTAGATAAATCAAAGTAGCGAAGCTCTCCAAAACACAAATGGATTATTTTGCTAGTTTCAGGAACTCTAACCCAGTACATACAATCTATGGTTAAAACCTCGATTCTTGTTTCGTTTGATAGTCCTGCAAAGATTGACATAACCGACGCTAGGGCATCTGCTAAATAGCTTCTTCCCTTGTGTGAGCTACAGTTCTTGTGGAAGGAATTGGCTTAGAAGTACATTCAATTTCGAAGCGAAAAGGTCAGACAACCGACATGAACAAGTCATGTAGCCGAATCTCGAGGCATGTCATGCAATCAATGATGTATGTTATGAAATAATTTCTTCTGTCAGCGAGTCTAATGAAAAGCCTATCACAAGAATGCCCATAAACAGATGCAATTAACAGACGGAATCACGCTCCACTATTATCTGACACCAAACTCAGACAAGTGATTTATTGTGCTAAACAAACTGATTTTCTTAAGGGTTTTTCTGCCAAAAGCTGGTAAACCATTGATGAGTCGGACCACTTTACCTCGGACACACAGTTAAAAGCAGCTCACTTTCGGCGTGATTCTGGAGGCTTGTTTCCCGCACCTTCCAGCATTAAAAAAGACCCCCGCAAGAATTCAAGATTCTTACCTCAAATGCAAATTCTCAAACTTTCACCATTCTCTCTTTGAAAGTAGGATTTTCACTTTAGCTGAAGGAATGCCTGGTCTAATGCCTACTCATCAATCTCCACTTTTTCTGCTATTACATTCAAAGCTCTCAAAAAGTGCGTATAAAGTTCAAAAGTGATTCACAATCAAATTTTGTGGTTGTATGAGATCAGATATTTGGTAACCTAACTTCTACTTTATGAAAAGTTGAACTTTCATATTAAATTTGACTTGCTTCAAACTTACAGCGAGATTATTGGAGTGCAATTGAGCACATTGCGGGTATAATCACCAATCCTTTCCTCATGGTCATGTGTCATTTTCAATCTAATTCCCCTTTCATGATCGAACAGAGCGTATTGGCTACCACCTGCAAGAGGAAATGTGGATTTCAGTATCCAAGTAAGAATGAGAGTATTCCCGTGCAAAGCCAACTACTAAACTGTAGTAGCTCAAGCAATGGAGTCAATGCTAATCTAGTTGTTCTCTAAGTAATTCCTCTAGATAAAGAATTAGAAGGGGGGTGGGGGGATAGTCCAAAAAGTGTACTATTGCCAATTGAGTCTTGAATCTTTTTATTGTGCTGATTGAATTATAAATATTTTCACGTTTTGTCAATTGAGTCCATCTAGCCAAATTTGATTAGAATTCATTGATGTGTACATTAGTCATCTTACGTGACATGATCAACAATGATGTTGATAATTTTTAATATTTTTTTGAATATTTTATTAATATATTATTTTCCCTTATTTTCCCTTTTCTTTCTCCTTTGTTTATTTCTTCCCTCCTTCCTCTAGCTAGTTGTCAAGCCCTAGCACCTAGCTTGAGGCGAGAGCCAACTTTAACGAAGCTTGACCCTCGACCATTGGCTTGATCCTTGCCAATAATGGGTGACGTTCACCATTGTCGGGCTAGTGAGGGTGAACCTTGCCAAATCCAATGAGGTCAAGCTTTGCACAAACATGCTAAGGCCAACCTCGTGTGGGCGAGGTTGACCTTGATGGCCCTCACCTCTAGCCAATCGTGAACCGTTGCTAGGGCTCGGTGACTAGCGAGAGTAAGAAAGGAAGGAAAAAAATTAAAGGAAAAATAAATAAAAAAAATTGAAAAAAATTAAAATATTATTAAAATTGTCTAATAAGCATTAATTGCACCACGCAAGATGGCTAACATCTACGTTAACAATTTTTGACCAAAATTGGTTAGATGGACTCAATTGGGAAAAAAAATAATAAGTTTTGGGGCTTTTTGGATAATTTTCTTGATAAAAAAAATCTATCCAAGTCTACCACACACTCTCATGAGACTATTGTGCCATCTCTTTGTTTTGCGCAGTTTAACATAACCTTTTAGCACATTTTGGTTGATGATTGGGGGTAATATTCTAATAATTTCAATCCTCATGCTCAAGAAAGCGAATGATTTGCTCACAAATGATCTATGCTATATTTCATTAGTTCATCCATGATGGGGTATGATAAAATGCACCGGTTCGTCTTGATGTGATGTGATGAAGAGACACATTCTCAAGAGGTGTGAAGGTTTATTTAATTAAGTGGGAGTTATTTAACTTCCCAGACATAATAACTTCTAGAGATAACCGCCTTTGTCAATGGAAGAAAGAACATTCTAAAAGAGAATGGTTCTCTCTTCTCCTCCTTCCTCCATCAAAGAACATTATGCAAAAGACTTCCATTACTACTTTAAAAAGAGAATTGGCATGAGTGTTGTGGAATGTGAATACTTTCTTTGTGATTGTATTCGGACCATCGTGAGGTCATATCATCTATCGTTTTGCTCACGATTTAACGTACATTCATGAGTAATCCGCTTGTTGTACATCAAAGAGGTTAGTTGATTCTTCCGTCAACTTTTTTCCAACATTGGTATTAGAGTCTATATTATGATCATGCCTTGTTTTTCCTTTGAATTTTTTTAGTTGCCATTTTATATGAAGATTACAAGGTTGAACTTTATATCATCTACATATTTATTGCCCGAAAATTGGAAAATCAACGATCAATGTGAACCGAAGAGAAGAACAGGTTTGGACATTGCATGAACTGTTCTGTTCAGCCAAATTTCGAAAAAAAATTTACAGTGAAATTTTTTTTTGAATATACAAGGTGAAAGATTTCGTCAAAACGAGTACAATGGAGGGTCACATGCTACCGACCAACGCTGGACACAACTTCATGCACTGCTGTAAAGGGTGACGTCATTGGCCACACGCGTGTCGACCGTGCATATAACATGGACGTTAGCAAACCATTGGTAACTAACTCGTTGACATCATCGACAATGTCATTACCCTAACCAGACCACTGACTTGACCCGAAGATCCGATCGAACAACCCGACTAGGTTAATTGGTCAACCGATCAAATTGGGTTGACCGGTTAGCCGATTGAACCAATTGGGCCAGTCAAACCAGCCTAGTAGAACCGGTTTTTGGCCTAGGATGTGTGCCACACGCACTGCACAGTCAAGTGACATGTGTGGGTGTGTGTGGGTTCCAATTGGAGCGTAGTTGGTGTCTTGTGTTCATATTGAAATGCTCTTCATTGTGGCAAAGTTATTTTACATGTTTGAAGCTTTTAAAGGTATAAAAGTTCGTATGGAACCCTAAATATGTGTATTTTTTGGATATAAGTGCATAGTTTTTTCCTTATTACTTGTATTTCCCTATGGTTTTGGAGATACATAAGCTAGCATACATGTAAATGACAACATACAAGTTGTGTAGAGTTTGGTTCAATGAAAGCATGCCTATGGTTTGACGTGTTTGCATTTTCCTAATTACGACCAAACTCAAATAATGGTCTAGAGATCTTTGTTTTTTCATTACATCTTGAATTCCACATATGATTATACTTGATGTATGAATATTTTGTATGTTGGTTGACATCATGCTATGCCTTTTGATTTTTAATAGAAAATTTAATGATTATATATAGTCATGTAATGTTTTTACAAGTGGAAGTTTGTAGGTTGGTAGAATGTAAATGAGTTATCACTTAGAGCTTAAAATTTGCGCAAATTGATCAAACTAATGATAGTAGGATAATCGTACACGGAAGCTAATTAAGAACATTGTGAACTTTCATTTTTGTATTTTTTGTTGAATTATCATTAATTTAGTTTATTTTTATTGAAAAATATGCTAGTACTGATTCTATGTTTATTATGATAATGTGTAATAGTAATCGATCATAGCCTCGGCATCCATGAATATAATGGTTGACCTCAATAAGGGTAAAAAGCTAAATGGTGATAATTATGATATTTGATACTGAAAAGTTTAGTACATCCTTGAGAAGCAAGAGGTTTTGGAAACCATCAACCATAACATGAATAAACTTAAGCATGAAACTTAACATAGAAGAGATCAAGAAATTTATAAAGCTTGAGAAAAGAAAAATAGCATTGCTCACATCACATTGTTGAGTTGTATGCAAGATGATATCATGTATGAGTGTGAAAGTTATGACAAAATTCAAGCAATCTAGGCTATCTTGAAAGATAAGTTTAGGGCTATGCCTGCCTTTAAATTGAGGAGGTTCACCATCAAGTTTGACATATATAAAAAACACTAAAATCAAACCATGAGGCGGTACTTTGAGAGATGTCAAACATGATAGTGAGCTGAAGATGGTAGGATATACCCTTATTGATGAACAACAAGTTCAGGTTGTTATAAGGACTCTTCTTGAGAGTTTGAAGTATATAAAAATTAACATGACGCACAATGAGAATATTGTCACTTTTGATGATATAACACGTCATTTGAAATTAGAAAATAAACATTTAAAGGCTATGAGATCTTCTACACATGTTTTTATTGTTGAATCTAGTTCGCACAAAGTTTCAGGCTTCAAGCGCAAGAGAAACTATAAATTCAAGAACAAAGGAAAAGAAATTAATCAAGCACCTAAGAGAGCTAAGCTCCTCCGATGCAAGAAGTATGGTGAGAAGAAGGGTAATGCCAAGATAAAGTGTTATAATTGTGACAAGCTAGGTCACTTCACTTGTGAATGTATTAAGCCAAAAGCGATATCACATTCTCCATTATTTTAAGTGATGCTTATGTTTCTAGCACTGTAATGTTTGTTGAATTTCATTCTATATGGACTATAGACTTAGAAGCAATAGACCACGTAACTAGAGACCAATGAGCATTTATGGAGTATTGTCGGATACAACTTAGAAAAAGATTGATATATGTTAGAAACATCTCTAAAGTTTAAGTAAAAAGTATCGGCACATGTAAACAAATTTTGCATAGTGGAAAAAATGTATTCCTATACGATGTTCTCTATACTTTAAATATTTGGCACAAATTGGTCTTTGTAGCTGTTCTTCTAAACTCAGGTTATGTATTGAATTTCTATGGTGATTGTATTGATATCGTGTTTGGAATAGTTTATTATGGTTCTAGTCATATGGTGAATGGTTTTATGATGTTATACATTAACTATGACATATTCAATATTAATGTTGATTGTTGTTTTTATTTAATTGCATCTTCTAATAATGTGGAAATTGATACCAGTATTTAGCATGTTAGATTAAATCACATGAGGTTACAAAGAATGCAAAGGTCAACTAAAGAATGCCTTTTAGGGTCGCTAGCTAAAATTGATCTACCTATATGTGAACATTATCTTATAGAAGAATAATTAGAAAACCATTTGGTAAAGGAACTAGAGTTGAGTTTTCATTACAACTCATATATTCTGACATTTGTGATCCATTAAACGTGAGGGCAAGGCATAAAGCCTCATATTTTATCACTTTTATAGATGACTTAACACGTTTCGATTAAATCTTTCTCATCTCCCACAAATCTAAAGCATTTTGCTAGAGAATCAATTAAATAAAATAATAAAGGGATAAATGTAATGGAAGTCCTAAAACTTATCACGAAAATGCAATTGAGTCCTAAAACTTGCAAAAAGTGCAATTAAGTTTTAAAACTTGTCAAATTGTTTCAATCGAATCCTAAAGTTAACACCGTTAACTTTTTTAACGGAAAATACTAACGTGTCATTTAAAATTAATTTTTATTTTCCATGTGGTTTTTAAAATTTTTTTTTAAATTAGATTTAAAAATTAGAAAAGAAAAGTTAAATTTTATTTATTAAAAAAAAGGCCGACGCTTCCTTCGCCGCCTCCCATCGCCAGAGGTGCCAGCAAGGGTGGAGCTACTTTTTTTTTTTAACAATTTTTAAAAATAAATTTTAGCTTTTCTTTTTTAGTTTTTAAATATAATCTTAAAAAAATTGAATAAAAAAATTAAAAAAGCCATGTGGAAAATGAAAAATAATTTAAAATGCCACGTTCGCGTTGCATCAGCATTTTCCGTTAAAAAAGTCGACGGTGTTAATTTTAGGACTCAATTGAAACAATTTGACAAGTTTTAGAACTTGATTGCACTTTTTACAAATTTTAAGACTCAATTGCATTTTCGTAACAAGTTTTAGGACTTCTATTGCATTTATCCCAATAATAAAAGTATTAAGAATCGATCACGGATGTAAGTATCTATCTAAGTAATTTAAAACTCTTTGTGATGAAAAGGAAATTATAAAACAATTGACTATTATTGGTATTCCACAACAAAATGGAGTTGCTGAGAGAAGAAATAAAATGTTATTGAAAATAGTTAGGTTTAAGGTAACACAAGCAATCTACCTAGTCTGTACAGAGGAAATGTGTTATTGATTGTTTTTTATATACTTAACCGTATGTCATCTAAATCAATCAATTCCACCACATATGAATTGTGAATTGGTAGGAAATCAGACTTAAATAACATATGACATTAGGGGTGTGCAGCATATGTTCATGATTCTTCTCATAAATATGGCAAATTAAGCCATAAAAGGAAAAAATATATCTTTATAAGGCACTTTGAATACTCCTAAGAATATGTGTTCATAAGTGAACAAGCTGATAAAAGCGTGATTAAAATGGAGTCACGAGATATCACGTTTTTAGAGAAGAATTTTCTAGTAGAGGTAAGATTAATAAGGACTTCTAATTATATGAGGTGAAAAATTCTAATAACATACATATTAATGTTGGCGAGGGAAATAAAGATTTACCTCAACATATAAACTTCATTTGGTTCAGCATTCCCAATGGGCTTTGAGTCTCTAAAGCCCATTTGGAAAAATATTAGGTGTTTGGTTTAGCGTTCTGAGGTCTTATTGGCCAAATACTTGCTTTTGAAATGTTGAAAGCGTGTGACTCTTATGATATCACTAAAAAGGGTTGCTAGCTGCTATGGACACCAATTCGAGCTCTCTCCAGCCTTGGAGTTCCTCTCTATCCCTCTAGGTGATAGTTGACCCTCTTTTATCAAGTTCCCAAATCTCAAACCCTAATCCTGTCTACCCATGGCAGAATCCAGGCATATCCCCCCTCCCCCCCTGCCCCGATTAAGCCATCATCATCCAGATCTTCCATTTTGACGATGTTCCTCCGGCAGAATGCTGGCAATCTTCACCGGATCTCTTCACATTTCCCCTAGGTCTTCGTTCTTCCAGGTGACTGATGTATGCTTGAAATTTGACTGGATTTTCTTTGTAGATCCCCTAGATTTGTCTTCATCTAGGCGACCCATGGAAATTATTGCGCCTAAGTGCCTTTTCTGCCCATTTGTCTAAAGTGGAAGGAGGATATTGGATCTTTGGGTATTTGTGCATCCATTTATTAGCTCTACTTGCTCGAAGAGAGTATCCTTTGGTTGTTGTTTTCTCAATAAAACCCCATTTTGAATGGCCATCATCTTTAGAGATCCCTTCAATCCATATAGACCATCTATAGCTTATCAGCACATCCGACAAAGGTGACAGGAAATGGAAGGCAATGAGGATAACCATCTCCGATTGGCAGATCTGTGTCAAAAAATGGGAGACTTGTGGTCAGACGAGGATATCATTGACCTTGGGGTTGAAATTCTAGAGGAAGAAAAGCAAGAAAGTGAGTTCACTCTCTACGGCAAGCTATATTTTGAAGCCAAATATTAATTTTCAAGCTTTTATCAATATTATAAAAAGAACATGGAAAACAGATTCAGTAAAATGTGAGTTAATTGAACTAGGTTTTTTTTTCTTTTCTATTCCAATCAAGTGAAGAAAAAAGGAGGGTGCCTTCCTCGTACTAGAATCACTGAAAATGACATACACTTGTAAGCTTCTCACTTGGGGCAAGTTGAGGAGGTTAAAATTGAAGCTAGAAATAACAATGCACGCAAAAATGGAAAGGCCAGAGTGCTACTGAATTTGTCATGCCCACTCAAAATAGGAACTGTGATTAATTATGGGGAAAAAATGGTGGATAGATTTCAAGTATGAAAGGTTCCCTCACTTTTGCTATTCTTGTGGTCGCATTGGGTATTATGCAAACTTTTGCACTGAAATACCCTATGAAGAAACTGGACTTGTCCAAGATCAACCAGGGTGGTATGGCTCATTGCTAAAGGTTGAAGTCCAAGAGGTTAGCCCCTTTTGGAAGACTTTTTATGGCAAACTTGAACTTTCTGCCATAGAGGAAGAGGTTGTGATGGAAACTCCAACAATGGCTACCGAAATACCTCTAAGATTATAAGCAAATGAACCAAATGAACTGGCAATTGTTAATGTCCAGCATAGTGCACAGAAGGTTATGGAAGAGTCAGGAAAGCCAGAGCAACTTATTATACTCAATGGGCAATGCATAGAGCAAACAACAATGCTACTCCATTCTCTAATAGGCAATGAGATCCTTTCACTAACCTCTAAGAAAGGAAAGACGGTATATAAAGCTCCTGTGGCAAAAAAACAAAAGCGGGTTAGTCCTTATGAAAAGAAAACCTCACAGGATCTCTTGGTGGATGAAAAACAACTCTTGAATGCCCCAATTCAGACTTGGGAATGGGCTAGTGCATGGGCTTTAGTAGCTGGCCCTAATAAGCCACCAAAGAATAGAGCTGGAACTGTCAAGGGCTGGGCACTTCCTTGACAGTCCAGCATCTCAGAGCCTTAGTGGCTCAAGAACGGCCCAATCTGATTTTCCTCATGGAAACAAAAAACAAAAACACCATTGTAGAGAGAGTGAGAAAAATGACTCATTTCAAATTTTCTTTTATTATTGAACCAATTGGTAAAGTTGGAGGCTTGTCGCTTATGTGGGATGAGGAGGTAAAAGTGGAAGTGGAGGGAAGTTCCGGGGAACTAATCAATATTCAATGCAAGGATCTCATTCGAGGTAACCTGATGTGGATATCATTTCTACATGCACCAACAAATTTTCAAGAGAGAATGAGGTTATGGCGAGCTGTGAAAGACAACAACTAAAACAATCCACTCCCATGGTTATGCATAGGAGACTTCAATAAAATATTTTATCATTGGAAAAAGGTCGAGTGTAGAGAGGTGGACTGTTATCGAATTGCAGCTTTCCGGAGGGTTTTTAGATAATTGCTCCTTGATGGACATCGAAAGTAAAGGCTACGCTTATATCTGATCAAATAACAGAGAATGAAGCACATTAGTAAAGAAGAGATTAGATAGGACGCTATGTAACTTGGAATTGAGAGTACTATTCTCAAATGCGATGGCTTTTGCACTACTAGTGATAGGTTCGAATCACAGTCCAATTATACTATCTCTTGATCAAAGGGAAAAGAAAATCAAGAAAATGTTCAAATTTGAATTGTTTTGGCTAGAAAACCCCGAGTATGAGGTGGTGATCAAGCGAGCTTGGCAAGAGAATAGAACAACAAAAATCAATCTTGTATATAGAACAAAGCTGGTTGCTACTGAATTAAACAAATGGAGTAGGAGGAAATTTAAAAGTGCTAAAAAATAGATCTTCTCCCTCGAATCCCGGCTTATGGAGCTAAATAACATAACAAATGGAGAGCAAAATAGAGAGGAGATCAGAAACATTATCGGGAAAAATGTAGATTTGTGGAAGCAAGAAGAGATGTATTAGTGCATGAGGTCAAGACTGGTTGAAATGGGGGGACCAAAATACTAAGTATTTTCATGCAACAACAGTCCAACAAAGACAACAAAATAAAATATCAATGCTGCAAATTGATGATCAAACCTGGTGCAGGGACCCCCTCACCCTCAAACACCATATCCGAAGCTTCTACCAATCTTTATTTACTTTGGTGGGCAACAGGAACTACCAACCTATATTAAATCAATGTGAAGTAGTGGTCAACGAGGAGATGAATGAAGATCTGATTAAACCAATCACAAAAGAGGAAGTTAAAGTTGTTGTTTTTCAACTAGGGGCTACAAAGGCTCCAGGACCGGACAGGTTAAATGGTTTATCTTATCAAAGTCATTGGCCTATCATTAATGACGACATCTTCAACATGGTGCAATCTTTTTTCAACCAAGGTACGTTTGAACCAAAGCTCAATAGAATGCTTATTACTCTCATCCTTAGAGTAACAAATCCAGAAAATATTACCCAATTCAGACCTATAAGCTTTTGCAACTTCAATTATAAGATCATTGCAAAGGTACTAGCTAATAGGCTGAAAACTTGGCTGCCAAAGATAATCTCTGTGGAGCAAACTGCTTTTATAAGTGACCGCTAGATCCAAGACAACATCTTTGTTGTCCAAGAGGTGGTTCACCAACTAAGGGTGAGAAGAATGAAGTGTAAATTCCAAGTCATTTTAAAACTAGATATACAAAAAGCATATGACATAGTTGAATGGGACTTTCTATGTGATTATATGCTGAGGCTGGGATTCCATGAAAAATGGGTCAATTGGATAAAGTAATGTATTTCATCGATATCTTTCAGCATCTTAGTTAATGGTGAGCCTTCAGCTGTCTTTAGGCCTGCTAGAGGTATTTGGCAAGGGGACCCTCTATCCCCCTATCTATTCATTGTCATGGCCAACACCCTCTCGACCCTTATGAGTAAAGTTGTCCAAGATGGGAGTATAAAGGGGATTCGCCTAAACCCTACATGCCCAACGCTCTCGCATCTCTTCTTTGCTAATGATGTTATCTTTTTGTTAGATGGAACGATAAGAGAAGCTCAAAATGTAGCCAAAGTATTGAACCAATACTATTATGTGTCAGGACAAGCTATCAACCTTAATAAATCAGGCATTTTCTTTGGGAGAGCTAAAGCTAAGAGGAAACTTGAAGGATGGAAAGAGAGGTTGATATCGAAGGCGAGAAAAGAAGTTCTCATTAAGACAGTTATTCAAGCCCTACCCTAATATGCTATGTCTATTTTTAAAATTCTAACTTCCATTTGCCGCGCTATTGAGAAGCAAATAGCCTCCTTTTAGTGGAAACAAAATGCTACTAGAAGAGGTATTCATTGGAAAAATTGAGAAAATTTGAAAACTATGAAGGATTGTGGAGGCCCAGGTTTTAAGGATTTGGTGGATTTAATAAAGCAATGTTGGGGAAGCAGGCTTGGAGAATTGTTCAACAACTGGATGCCCTATGGTGTCAAGTTCTTAAAAGTATCTATTTTCCTTAATGTGATTTCTGGGCAGCAAACAAAGGTTCCCGTCCTTCGTGGGGTTGTCAAAGTTTATTGGTGGGGAGAGATGCAATCGAACCTGCCACTAGATGAAAGGTTGGAGATGGACAAAAAATCCAAATTAGAGAAGATGTATGGCTTCCTTCTGGAAGACTCATAGGCCCAGCAAATCGGAATGAGCCAAGAGTGGTGGCTGAATTGATTGATAACGAAGCCAAGGAATGGGATATTATAAGAGTTAATGAATTTTTTGAGGAAATAATAGCTTAAGAGATCTTAGCTAACCCTCTTAGCCTAAATCCCTATTATGATCAACTTATGTGGACAGCCAACAGTTCGGGATCCTATACCATTAAGAGCGGCTACAACCAAATACATAACAAAGTAGTAATCCTCACCAAACATAACCCATCTCCTTTCTACCAAGTTCCAAAATCCCTATGGAACGAGATATGGAAACTCCCTACCTTCCCCAAAATTCGATTCCTACTATGGAATATATGCAGCAATGCTCTTCTAATAAAGGAAAACCTGTATAAAAGACACATGATACCTGATCCAACTTGTCAAATTTGTGGTCATGCACCAATGATAGCAGAACATCTCTTTCTCCTATGCAACTAGACAAAAACCTTATGGTCAGCCCCTGATTTCCAAGCCGATACATCTCCAGTAAATATTACCTGAATCGACAAATGGATCTTCGAGAATCTCACCTCAAGAGCAGGACCTAAATCGAAAACCCTCTTCGCAAGCCTACCGTGGCAGATCTGGAGGACCCACAACTCAGCGGTTGTCCAAGGAATTTCGCCTAATCCAACTAACACCCAAGAAGAGGCATGAACTACTACTACTTTGTACACAAAATGGTGCGCCAAAGGGATGAGCGGCAACAGAGGATCAACACAAAGCCCAAATAGCACACTAAAATGGAACCCACCTAGTACAAGTGAGCTAAAGCTGAACATTGACAGCTCCTGGTGCGCCTCGACAACGGTGAGATCGGTGGCTTGCATGTGCAGGAACACTGCCGGTCTTCTCATCACGAGCTTCACCAAGAGGATCCATGTGCCGTTCGTTTGGGTAGCCAAAACCCTAGTTATGAGAGAAGCTCTGTTATGGGTTAAACAGAATAGAAACGCATGAACTAATCTCCAGCAAGAAGCTAAGGACAAGTGATCTTATCTTCAAACCACTTATCCCTTATGCGTTGCTTACCGGGCTGGGAAGAGCCCCCTTGGCCAGCCCAGTCCATTGTGGAGGATTGCAAAAGCTTACTAGCACAGCTAAATGGAATTTCGGTCATCTATGAGCCACGGGAAATCAACAAAGCCGCAGATTGGATCACTAAAGCCCATCGAGCAAATTCTCTTCCTAGTAATTGGTTATCACATCCTTCGCAGCCTCTAATTTCAATCTTATGTTTAGATGTTCCAACTGATGATGCCCCTTTAGTGGGCTAGCAATGAATTTACAATATTTCGACCCAAAAAAAAAAAAAATGCCGAAAGCCTAAACAGGTCCCCACCTACTTTAGGCTTTTAGCATTTTCAGAATGCTACTCCTCTCAACTAATGAATTTTGGCTAGTTGCCTATTTTTTTTTTTTTGGTAAAGAGCTAGTTGCCTATTTTACCCTCAAAATATTATAAAAAGTCCAATTTTACCTATTTACAAAACAAAACCCTCTCTCTCTCTCTCTCTCTCTCTCTCTCTCTCTCTGGAATGCTTTCCTTTGTTTTGCTCTCAACTCCATCACACGACAGCCGATCTCTCTTCTTCATCTCTCTCTTTTTGTGATTCACTTGACAACTCTCTCTCTCTCTCTCTCTCTCTCTCTCTCTCTCTCTTGAGGTCGTGTAGGTGCATCTTCATCTTTAGATCTCCTATTGCATTTGGTTCTGCTCTGTTTGTCTTTAATTTGTCTCAATGTTGCACTAATACTACCATAGAAGTGTCGTGGGTGAATCCACTGTCGGTATAATGCAAATTGCATTTTAAGTGGGATCTATAGGGTTGTTCCCTTCGCAAAAAAAAAAAAAATGATTCTCTTTTTGGTGATTAGAAGGCATCGAGGTTTATCATCCCACTTACATTGGCCTTTGAATGACCCGAGTGACTTCTTTTTTATTTCTTATTTTGTGGGATTGCCTTGAATAATTGAAGTGTTAGGGATTTTTGTTTGTAATTGGGCTATTTGCGTTGCTATATATCTGGAGTTACTTCAAGTTCTTGATTACAATTTGTGTGGAATTGTTGTTTTATTTACTTGAATTCACATCTAATGATATCCTCCTTGGGAAGAGATTTGCTCTCTTAAACATGAAGTGCATTTATGTTGTAATAATTGGTTGCATTTCTAGTAAACAAAAGGGCAATGTGGGGGGCAATTTTTTTTTTTTTTCACCAATGAACTTCCCTGGAGCCTTCTTGGAAGAACAAGATAGATATAAATTAGGGAGGACACTGAGAAAAGAAATATGAGTTGTATTTCATGTTGATGTCATATTTTAAGAGGCGAGTCGTGGTTATTTCACTATCCACGTAATGATGTGAGGAGTGTTTCTAGTGAAGTATTGACACACGCAGCAAGATCGACTCTCTATATGAAGCTTTTCATGTTGCCCATTAATGTCAATATTCTTTTAAAATAGTCCCGAATGTTGCTTCCTCACTTGCATCTAATCTTCATGATAAAGGCTACATGGAGTGCAAGAATTTAGTTGACTTGCCAGTTACATGGAGGATTTTGAAGTAGCTATTGAATGGTTTTTCAGTTCTCATAGGTTGGAAGTATCTACAAGTGTTGTGTGCGATCGTTAGCTTTTATAAAATGATACACACATACAATCACTGTTGCATTAATTCGTTGGTTAGGAAGAACATCTTATTGTTGTTCATATGTTGATAAGATATGCACATACACCACTAATCCAGTAACAGAATTCACTCTCCATGTGTTAGATTCTCTATGTTGCTTTGACATGTGAACTAATGACTTTGGTTGATCGCTATTTGCTTCTTATGGCTAAAAATGCTTTTGATCCAAGATAAGGCATTTCACTGCAAGGTGCAATAACTGAAATGAAGTCATGTGCTTTAACTTTATGTGTTTGTGTCCATCCTACTTTTGTGTGTTATTATCTAATTATCAAATGTAAATTGACGGAATACACTTGTTTGTAATTGTTTGTTTATATTCTTCATTTGGATTGGTTCATGGTTGATCTTGTTTGTTTGTGTCTCTTAAATTTGTTCATGTCACTTTACTAGTAAATGAGTTTATCAAAGGGAAATGCATTTTGGAGTTCGAAAGATGTAGAAACCTTTTGTAAGTTGTACATTGAACAAATTGAAAAAGGCAATCATCCTGCAAACAACAAAAGAGATGGATGGACAGTCATAATTAGTAAGTTTGATGAGCTAGCGGACAAAAAGTATGATAAACAACAAATGAAAAGTACGTGGGATAACCTCAAGGAAAAATGGAAAAGATGGAGGTCATTGCTTTATAATGAAACTGAATTAGGATGGGATGCAAAAAAGAAAACCATTAATGTGAGTGACGAATGGTGGGAGAGTAAAATTCAGGTTTTCTTCACTTCTTTTTTTACTTTCGTGTTAAGCTCATATTTAATGATACAACTTATGCAAATACTTCATTATAACAGGCCAATCCAAAATTCAAGACTTTTAGGATGAAAGACATACATCTTGATCTTGAGGTAAAGTTAGATACAATGTTCAGAGATACAGTTGCTACTAGAGGAATCATATGGAATCATGCACAAGATTTATGTATTGATAATGATGTGGAGGCCACACAACCTAGTATTGATGATGTTGTGGGAGTCTACGGATGAAAACTTAGATGATCGTGTGGATGAAATCGTTGTTGAACCAACTAGAACTCAAACCTATAAAAGAACCGTGCAGACTTCAAAGATGCAAGTTTAAGGAAAGAAAGACAAGAAATTAAGCACAAGAGAAGAGCTTAGAACACAAATTAACGGGCTACTTACAGTTGTTGAGAGTATGAACACTACCACTGCTGCATCTAAAGCAACCAATTAATAGAGATATTGGATTCCATACCTGAGATTATGGAAGATGAAAACTTGTACTTTTTTACAATTTCTCATTTAAAAGAAAATATAGACAATATGCAAGTTTTCATGAGCTTAAAGGATGATACAAAGAAAGTAAAGTATCTCAAATATGAGTTGAGAAGAGAATCAAGTCTTCGTAGATATGATGTTAGCATCTTATTGTTTTCAAGTTTGAAACTTAGGCATTCCACTTTGTTTCTATCTATGGATCTTTATTTACAGTCCTTATGAACCTAATTTCAATTAGTGTTTGATATTAGAATTATTTTCATTTGGTGTTCTCTTAATGTGATAGTTTGCATATATGTGATGATTAATACATTATTTTTCTTCATATTTTGTTACTTGAAGCAGTTATGGATAATTCACATATAAGGGAAAATCATGAGCAAGAGGAAAATGAATTATGAGATCTTGTCTCAATCACTGAAGTTATAATTATTTACCAAGCGACCAATCTTTGCAAATAACCTTGCATGACCTCAACATATACAGGTTATGTATGGTTAAAAGAGTTGATTGATGAAGATGTTAATCTAATAAGGTGCTACAATATGTTTAGAATGCATAAAATTGTATTTAACAATTTAACGCATGATTTAGTAACACATTATGGCCTTCAAGGATCTAGGAATATTGATGTTAGAAAAATGGTTGGTATCTTTCTTCATATTTGAGGACATGATATAGGTAATAGGTTAGCATAAGAGCGTTTTTAACGTTCTAGGGAAACCATAAGTAGGTACTTTAGCTTAGTTTTAGATAAAGTATGTGATATGAGAAAATATTTGATCCAACCAATTGATCCACAATATAGAAAAGTTCTAGAAAAGATCAAGAAAGATCGACGATTTTATCCATATTTTAAGGATTGCATTTAAGCTATTGATGTTACACATATCCCAGTGATTGTACCTACATATGATCAAATTCATTTTATTGGTCGAAAAAGAACAACAACTTAAAACATGTTAGCCATATGTAATTTTAATATGAAATTTGTCTATGTTTGGGCCAGTTGAAAGGGACAAGCTCATAATACTCATATCTTTTATGAAGCTATTAGAAGACATGATGCACATTTTCTCCATCCTCCTTCAGGTATGTTATTTAATGGTTTAGATACATCCATATATCTAATTGGCATATGCTGATTAAATTTACAATATATTTATATAGGTAAATATTACTAAGTAGATGCTGGATATCCAAATCCGATTGGTTATTTGGGGTCATATAAAGAAATTAGATATCATTTGCCAGAGTTTCGAGAAGGTCCTTTACCTACGAGATATTGAGAAGTGTTCAACCGTGTCCATTCCTTGCTAAACTCGACAATTGAGTGAGCCTTTGTTGTATTAAAATAGAAGTGGGGAATTTTAACTTATATGTCAAGTTATCCGTATGAAAAGCAAGTGCAAATTGTCGTAACGGCAATGACTTTGCATAATTATATACGAAGAAATAATGTGCAAACGTGCAATTGATACCTAGAATTCTAGATGGACTAAATTACGTGCATGCATTCATTGTTGAATGACATGAATCAACCTTATTGCATGACATGCATAAGCAATATTAAACTACATGCAATGGAATTAAGTAATAATTAATCCTAAATGCATTCTATTCTATATGAGATGATGAATAAGATGAATTCCTAAAGACATTTGATTTATTAAATGACGTGCAATGTGCAACATGAACATTATAGAACTAATCATGAATTAAATCTTACAATTAAATGCAATCTATATGAAATATGGATGCAACATTTTTTTGGTATTTTCTTTATGAGTAAGTAGTAGGATACTTTTTAAATCTACGCAACGACTTAAATTAACTAGGACATAATATATGTATTCCTAGTCAGGCATTAAATAAAATTCATGGTTTCCTAAATTGCTATATGATTCCTAATGCTATAAAATTCTAAATTAGGAAACATGCATGAATGCACATCCAAGTTTTAGATACAATGCGAATTTATTTTTTATTTTTTGTATTTTTATTTTATGTGGTGCACCTAATCTAATGATGTTAACGAAATAATTTGAGTGCTTTTAATAATTATTAAGATTAAGCTTAGCTAATTAAATATCACTTCATTACGCATAAAAGAGGAAAAATTTAATTAGGGTTCAATATTCCAGCTCAAAGATTCGATTCCCCATTTAAGATATCCTCAACAAATTCAAGATCAATCAAAATAGGATATCGAATATTTTATTCTATCTAAGATGTGCAGGGGGATATACGCAAGGTAATTTATTCAAAGATTACATGTTCCAAAATAGGAAGCAAGCTAAATCGGATAATGCGTTACCTAATTTTACCTCAGGCGAGATTACGATGTGAACCGGCGACGAGGTAAGCGACAGCGTACAGCGAACAGCACCGGCAGGAGTGATCAACAAAGGACGATCACAGCGGGGCCCGAGATCAACAATGACACTGGCGGGACTAATCAGACGGCATCAGCAAATTGGGTGGCAGCGACTGGGACCAACAGGGGGCACCGGTTCGAGCAGCGGTGATGCGAGGCTTACAGCAGCGACGTCGGGACCTGGGCAGTGATGGGACCATTGTCGGGGACAGTGACTGGGTCCTTACGGGGGCAAACAGCACCGACTAGTGGAGGCGAGCGGTAATGCCAGCGGGTTCTGGGCAGTGCTGGAGACTGAGAACAGCAGCTGATCAGAGGCGGACGGAAGGCGAGCTTAGGTGGTCCCGGGAGGGTACTGGCGGCGGGACCAGTCAGGGGACGGCGGCAACGCCAGGTTTGGAGGAGGTAGCTGGAGAGAGGGAGCTTGCCGAGGGAAAATCCGAGTGCTTCTCCTCTTCTTTTTTTTTTTCTCCGAAGGTTGATTCAAAATTGGCATTAAGTACAAACAAATCAGAGAGATATACTCCTATTCGATCCAAAGGTGTGCGCAAATTGTCAGAATTAAGCAATTCAAAGCAACCGTCGGATACACGGCCAACTTGATAACTAATCTTATCAATAATATTGCAGCTAATCAGAGGATATAATCCCCTTATTTGGTAGGGTTCGGGGAGACACGGTGGAATTATCAAAATTCAGGTGTGAATGAAATGTCGGCTGCTTTTATAGGAATTTCAGCTCGCCACAACAGGTACAGACCCAATTAAAAGTTACATAATTAAACAATAAGTGCGAAGACGAAATATGTCAGAAATTGTTCATTACTTAATCTTACAGTACGACAGTCATTCGCCCTACGTTTTCCTTTTTATTCACGCCAACGCAATGGGTGAATAGATTCAGTTTTGTGTCAATGCAGAGTCTACGGCAGCCTCTCATCACGAATCCCATTATTATACTGGACTTTCTTCAAAGGGAAGGAACACAAGCCTCGCCATTTCACTCCCTGGTACATATTCAAACCGAAAACCTAAGTATGCTCGAACATAAGCCACATGGGAAAGCAAGTTCAAGACGAGTCACCAGATTAGAGCACGGCAGCGTCCTAAGCATTCCGAAAGAATGTTGAAAGGTATCCAACAGAACTCCCAACATGCAACCAGAAGCCGCCTCACCTAGCTTGTCAATGGAGTATCGAGCCATGCCAAGAACCGCAGCAGAATATAGGAAACCAGATCTTGTACATCTGATACGAGAGCTACGTGCAGAAATAGATCTATGCCTGAAAAGAAAGACCGAAAAACATGCGAACTTGTGAATAAACTTGAGAAAATGAAAACAAACGAGTGACCAAAGAAGAAGCAGGCTTCATAGCCGACATTTGACAATGCGGATACATGTACTGCAGAATCATTTGACAGAGCTTCTTTAATGAGATATAGTCGACTATGACCATGACCGGTAGCCATTACAGTCTCTCCAAAATAAGATAACAGTAAATCCTTGTCAACTCAATTCGTTCGGTAGATTATAGCAGAAATTCAAATGCGGATTGCGTTTTTGGAGTAATTGTCATGGACTTGTATTGTCAGAATTAACATTTAGAGCATCGAATAAATTACCATGCCTGGTTAGGGTTGCTGATTTCTCTATCGAGCAGCCAAACTCGCTGTCTTTTGGCTGAAACTTGTGATCTCGTAGTAGGCTAGATCGGATATTAGCAGCAAGCTTGGACCACAAATCCGATAAAGGCAAAGAGAAGGTATGTGATTCTAGCAAAGTAACTCATTCACTATTTTCTATATCGCAAGATCGTGGATTATCAAGTATAAATTCCGAAAATCTGAGGGAAAAGGCAGAACATAAATTCGGATGAACGTCCGTCTTTGACTTTTCCTTTGGAAAGTTGATCGCACGAGAAAATATGGTACTTAAGATGATTGTTCTCTGAACCTTTCTATCAAATAGTGTTCCAACTACAAATCATCTCTAATTTCAAAGTTTGGCCATACCCGTTCAATTTTGCATCACTTCCAATCTCTTTGTAACAGAAATTAGACCGCATTCCCAAAAGAAGCTGTTTTTTCTTCGTAATCTGGAAGAGATCTTAGGAGTTTACTTGGCTTGATCAGGTCGGGATGTGCGGGAACACAACAGAAATGTGGGCCGACTGCGAAGATGGAGTTTCGACTTATTCATCAGCAAAGAATTATTCAGTAAACCCAACACATATTCTAAACTATATCTGGACGGTCGCATATATCTGGTAAGTCTCACGAGACACCCGTCACTTTTAATGAATCAAATTCTAGTTAGTACATATACCGCACATCATGTATATCATATACAACATAAAAGGGTAAAATGGGATTCACCCGCAGAGCTTTGAACTTCAGACTCAAGACTGACGACAATCGCTGCCTAAGATCTGGTCTAGATCGAGGCCGGGCGGAACCGATTTGGACTAGATAAGGTCCCAGCAAGCATTGTGACGGAGCTCGCATGGTTGCTGCTAGAAGGTACAAGAAGAAAGAAAGGGAGGAGAAAGTAGGGGTGAGTATTTTTTTAGGGCAGAACCCGGAATCACAAAATCAAACCGATTCGGTTCCAAATTCTAAGGTATATAGACAAGATAGTAACAAATGTTCAAAAAATTAGGGAATCTATTGACAAATAGTAGGTAGAACTTGAAACAAATCTTTGTTTTTCTTATTCCATATCTTCGTGCAATCTTGCTAGATTCCATAGATCCAATGATGAATGTATGATCTGGAACCACTAATCTGAACTTCCATTTCTGATGTATCAATGAATGGAACTTTTATTTTGTTAATGTTTCATATTTTTCGCATATGTGTATTTAAATATGAATGATGACATGTGGATTGTAGAAATAAACAATGGTGATTAGAAGTGACGATTTATTACAATCGCACGTGAAACTTGATATAACTCTAAAACTGTCTCTGAAACATGTGACGGGTCCAAATTCTAAAGCATGCAAGGTAAATTTAAGTTCCAAAATTTAGGAACTGATTCTGATGGGTAGATTCTAAGTTCTAAGTAGAACTTGAAACAATCTTGAAACCAAAAACCACCCACGCCTTTGGAGAAAGAGATGGGTGTAGGATACGGAAGCAAATATGTCTTTTGAGTTTGGAGGAAATGCAAATTATTTTTTCTGAAGTGACGATGATTTTTATATGTGGGTTCTAATCTCATCATAATGTTCATTATTTTCCATTTTCCTTTTACTATTATATTTACAATTAGAGGACGTGTAATGAATTTATCATTGAAATTTATTAGATTTTTTTAAGGGATGAATGTACCGGAGATTCTAAAATTTGACACGAAAGTATAATTAAATCATAAGACTCATAAAAAAGTGCAATCAAATTCTAAATTTGTTAAATTGGTGCAATCGAATATTTTTGTTAACTTTGTCCAACTTAGCTAACAAAAAAGGTTGACATGACATTTTTTAAAGTTTTTTCTTTTCTATATGGTGATGAGATGGCTAAAATATGAAACATAAAGCAAAAACAACATCATTTTCATCCAAATAATATTTTTTTAGTACAAAGGTTTCTTACCCTTTTTTAATTTAGCTTATTTTATAATTTAATTTAAATAAACTATGTATTAAAAGTTAGATTTGGATTGTCATTTTAGTCACACCATCGAGAAGATAATACAGAAAGCTACTCTCAATATTTTTTGTTAGCCAAGTTGAATAAAATTAACAAAAGGATTCGATTGCGATAATTGACAAGTTTTGAGACTTGATTGCACTTTTTATAAATTTTAGAACTCAATTACATTATTGTAACATATGTAAAGATTTTTAGTATTCTTATCCATTTTTTGAGCCATAAACCCATCAAAGATTGTCCAAAAGTGTTACCGAACAAATGCGAATGATACATGATTATTTTACAAAAGTAAAGTGGAACAGCTCTCCATCGAGTAAAAGCAATTATTGCCTTCGTATCGTTGATGCTAAAAAGATTAAACTTTATCTCGCTACTAGGCTAGCTCACGTGCAAAGTACGCTATATTTATAAGATCCTATGAATGCTTTATGTAGAAATAAAGCACGAAAATGACAAACACGAATGGTCCAAATTTGAGAGAAAAAGCAAAATGAAAAATTATAAAATTAACTTTAAACTTATTATTTATATATCAATTCAATCTTTTCAATTTTATTAATTTAATCCTAAATCTTTTGAAGAAATTTCAATATAGTCATTGCGATGAATTTTTGCAAGATAAGATTGATATGGCAATCTAGATATCTCTAACTTTTTAATCTTATTATATAAATGTCAATGTAATTATCTGCTTTTTCAAGACAGAATTTACTTAATTTGTTGGTGAAAAGTATTCCTAAACCTACCTACAATATCCTTGAAACTAATACTAGTTGTTAATCGACTTTCCATCTTATATAAAGTAACTTTTTTTTTTTCACTTTCAACATTAAAATGATGGGGCACGCCTACTATTCAATAGTTCAACTTTTGGTACTTGCTTTTTAACTTTATCAAACGAGTTCATGGTCTTACATATAATTAAGACGCACGTCACCTGGGGCAATGCAATGATTAAATGGTCAAGTAGTCAAGATAAAAGAACACTTTAATTTTTCAAAAGGTTAAAAAGAAAAAAGAACACGTGAAATCACCTAGAAAAGTGTGATTGGCAAGTTTGCTCCGCTGCGTGTGGAAATTTTGGATGAGTTTATTAAATACCAAAAGCTCCAAATCGGAACTCTCTAATTGATACACTCGTATCACACTTATCCTAAACAAATTTTAATGTCACAAAAAATCTCAAATTGATATACATATATCACATTTATTTCAAACTGATATCCCTGCACCATATTTATCTCAAGAAATTTAAATCTATCTTATTGGCTATGATTTTCTTGTGAAAATGGAATTAAAGCAACATGAGTATACCCATTTGAGATAAATGTGTACCGGTTTAGGATTTTTTACTACGCAAAAATTATCTGGAGATAAATGCGGTAGGAACATATTATTTTTGAAGTTTTTGTGACCCAAAAATTAATTTGAGGATTTTGATAGTATTAACCATTAAAATTAGCAAACCAATTTTAATGGGTCAAATGTTTGTGTCGCGTGGGTCCCACTAAACGGATCGTTGCAAATGTATTTT
Source organism: Eucalyptus paniculata subsp. matutina (assembly GCA_017140255.1). Classification (NCBI taxonomy): domain Eukaryota; kingdom Viridiplantae; phylum Streptophyta; class Magnoliopsida; order Myrtales; family Myrtaceae; genus Eucalyptus; species Eucalyptus paniculata. The sequence continues at coordinate 12,622,074 of CM029443.1, forward strand.
AGTATCGCATATCCAAATTCATGGCGTACTTTCTAATAGGCAAATCGGTACCAATCTTGTAATCATCTCCTTGAACGTGATCCGATTCATATCCAGGAAGGTCTTCATCCGAAGATGAAGTATCCATGGCCAGGCCTTGAGAAAGCATTGCATTATCCCCTGTACCCACTTTAGTCTCTGTGTCAAAGACAGAACTGTTCAGAAAGTCCCGAGTAAGAGCAGTGTCCAACAGAGATATTCGTCTATATTAAATTGCCAACTCGATCGAAGGGAGGATAAGAATGGAATCCAAAGAGGAAGGGGACAAACGAACACAATCCCATGCACGGAACAGTGCTTTGAATAAACCTCGCTTCGCGTTTCGCGGAGTACGAAGAGCATCGGGCTTGGGGATGCGATTTGGTCCCAAATTGATTCCTTGGTCGAAGAGCCTCTGATTTTCAATAGGAGAGTAGATAGGGCGTCCAAATCCCTTTAGGCACACGCATATCGCTCTGGATCAGGATTATCTCGACAGGGCAAATGCCCGAATTCGACCGGTTCACGGAGTTTACTTGGTGTTGCATGGACTAACAAGGAATCGAGGCTTTATCCTGGATTGTCAAACGAAATCACTCAATAAATCTAGTTTATTCAAGTCTCATCTTATGTGAGGGTTGATATTCGTTATTGGTACATGTAACGTACTTAGTGAATTGTTTCTAATGCTTAAGAGAAAGGAAAGAGCAAACGGGTGAAGGTGTTGCGTGTTTGTTATGACCTGCGAGCTTGTTTGGCTGATGCCGTGAATTTTATGCTGTGATCTCAAGAAATTTAACACGAATGCTTCTTATTTTATTTTCAGGTGAATATTTAGATTTTTTTTTTTTGTCGGTCCTACTCTAATCCTACTCTAACACTCACTCTCAAACTTTTGCCATTGCCTCCTTGCAGGGCGTGGGAGTCGAAACCCACTTCTGAAATAAAATCGTCCCCATCCCCAATCCCTCCTGAGAAGGTGGGGATTTGAACCCCCAACCTCCCCCTTTCAAGTTAGAAGGGTGGCCCCCAGTGGTTATTTAGGATGCGCATGACAAAATTTCTGAAAGCAAATCAATTTCTAAAAATTGATTTCTCAATTTCTATTTCGTAAACCGAAGTAAAAATTTTAGCTTTCGATTTCTTTTTCAAATCTATTTCGGAATAGAAATCTGTTTGAAAAAGAGAAATCAAATTGCGTTATCAAATGGATTTACATTCCAAACCATTAGAACGAGAGAAACAAAGGAATCAAGAAACATAAATTTTATTATGCGCAACCTTAGAGTTAGGTGAGTGTTGTTTAAAATAAGGCTAAATACCACAAAAAATCTCAAATTATGTCTACTGTGATAAAAATATTCCAAATTTTTTTTATGTCACCAAAACATCTAAATTTGCCAATTGTGACACTAATACCACCAACTTTTTTGTGTCATGAAAAACGTATTTACCTTCTATTTCAATTCTCATTTAAGACACACTTGTTACACAGATATAAATTCGGGACTTTTTATAACACAAAAAAAAAAAAACAAAAATTGAGGCATTGGGGTCACAATGGGCAAGTTTAGGGTTATAAGTAACACAAAAAAATAATAATGATAAGTTCGTGATATATGTATCACAATGAACATAGTCTAAGGTTTTGTGATGTTACTTTTTTTTTTATAACAAATAAGAAAATTAACCCGGACGTTTTTTGTTTAATGATATTTGGTGACCACCTATTTATTTATTGGAACAGCACTTACTAATGTCACCCCGTGATGGAGTGAAATGTATCCGTCTCGTTTTTTGGCCACATGACAAGGTTTGTTAACTTAATTGCCAACTGTAATGTTGGACTCTCTGAAACATTCCTAAGGTAAGTATCGATCTAATCTTCAACTATCGATGGACGACAAGAAACATGAAAGAAGCTGTCGTATTGAAGCTGAATTAGTTAGGGTTTATCGGAACGTCCAGCAGAAGTCTCATATCTCAACTTAGAGGTACCACGCTCCAAACAGAAGCTCAATAACTTGCGACATAACGTCAATGATAGTCCCTCCATACTTACTAAAAATTCAAAATCGTCCATTTACTCTATTTTTGAAAATAGTATCAGTATATTTTAAAGTATCCATCGTTAGCCTCTTTGTAAAAGTACCATGCAATCCTCACGTAGACATTGAAACACATGCTCGAATGGATTAATTGCCCATCAGCAATTTTTTTTTTTTTTTTAAAGTAACAATGAGAGTCAAGGAAGCAACTACATTTGTCTATGGTCACCATCACATTGGACACGACCACCGCAAGTGGCGGCCATGGTTGAGAGGGAGGGAGAGAGAACACTAAGGGCGTGCATGACAAACCAGAATTTCTGTTCCAGAAACAATTTTTCTATTCCAGACCTATTTCTGAAATAGAAATCCGTTTGATAAACATATTCCGTTTTTCTATTTCTTGAATAAATTTCTGTTCCAGAAATAGATTTCGAACAGAAATCAGAAATAATTTCTCCATGAAATTTTCTATTAAGATGAATATGCTTAGAAAAAGTATTGCTAATAAGATGGCAAGAGATCATAATATGCCGAAAATTCCATGAAATTGTTTTTTTTTTTAACTTTTGTAATGTATTTATATTATTTTGTATTTGGGGATTCCCAATTTTTGCTTTTGTAATGTGATACTGTATTTGATGATTCCTATCTCAATTCTTGTAATGTGATATTCTACTTGAGGATTTCCCTTATTTGTAATGGTCCATTAGGACAAGCTCTGTTACACTTTGTAAAATTCACCGATTTTGTAAAATTTGCCACAAATTGCCCAATACACTTCTTTTGTGTTTCTTTCTAAAATGATTGCTCGATATCGTAAACCGTGGTGATGATCGACATGACACACTAGCATGAAGGGGATTAGAATATGTTTGCCCACCTTCATTCTACTAAAGTTTTGGGAACCTTCTATCATGCTCAAAAGTAATGCATATTGATTTCTTTTTTCTATTGTATGGAGACTATGGATAAGTATATTGTTTGACCGTAATTGCCTATCTAGGTGGATGCTAAAGAATTTTGTGTGAAAATTTAGAAAATTTGATATAACAACTCTTATTTTGTATTTTTTTTTTAAAAAGGGAGACTTTACTAAAAAAAAAAAAAAAAAATTCTTACTTTGTATTTGGGTCAATGGGTTCATAAGCATATGAAATTCGTAAGAATGAACATCTCATTTGCTCCAAAAAAAGAAAAATTTGTTTTAAGAAATAGAAATTTTATACTGTTATCAAACGAATTTCTATTTCTAAACATAAATTTTGTATCATTATCAAACAGATTTTTTTGCTCAGAAACTCGTCTAGAAATAGAAATAGAAAAATATATTTATGTTCCAAAAACTATTTCTAGAACAGAATGGTTGTCATGCGCGCCCTAAGGCAAGCGACCACCGTCATGCCCTAAAGGCTACAAACAAAGGCAAAGATGGCCCAAAGGCCTATGCAAAGTTTGAGTTCTTAGTGGGACTCTAAGGTCAATATATCAAAATTTCTAAAAATGTATGCATCATTTTGAACCAAGAAAAGTAAAGGGATGGTTTTATATTTCAAGCAAGAGTATATAGACTACTCATAAACTTACATTTACTCAAAAAGTTTAACATCTATGTGTTTCACCAAAAATGGGTGTGGACCTAAATAGTGAAAAATCTTTCACCAGAAAAATTAAATTTTGATTTTTAATGAAATGGGTTTAGTGGCAATTATGGATAGGAACTCATGGCTTTTATAGTGAAAATGAACAAGAAACTCAAAAGAAAAGTAATGACAATGATGACTAAAATTGAAGAGGAGGGGACAATTAATTAATAAGATGATAATAAGTACGCTGGGAATAAGCGTTTTTGATTACGAGTGTCTTCAATTATTACATGCACCTCCATTTTTATAGCTTACTAATTACATCCGTTCACTAGCAGTCACTATTCTAAGCACAATCACAACTGCATTCACAGGATTTCAAGCCTCCTATTCACACGTTGGTCTCGTCCAAAAATAGTTACAACTTCCAATGCCGCGGGGTTACTCGACAATCGCTTGGTGTTCGTGCTTTCAATTTGCATCCTGATATTGGTGTCCTCTTGTTCTCAACCCTTAGCCAAAATTTAAAATGGTTAACCTTTTATATGATGGAGCCTCATTAAACAATTCCATGGATATCGATATTGCCTCTAGATCACTTGTCCGATGTCGATATCAATGACGCACAATTCTCAATAAATCTCTCTCATTGATATTGATTGCTTTATGTGTTGCAACACTTTTAGTAATTAATATTCCTTGGTCGATTAGTCCTCATAATGCGTCGATCATAGTGAATTGGTTATTTTATTTATTTATTTATGTAAATACAATGCATTATGACTCATTACAGAACTTCGCCTAGCGGGTCTCCACGTGCACCTCAACAAATGCATGACATTTTCTATCTAATCATATTTCCCAAACGCCGATTCACTCATTTGACCGGCGCATCTAAATCCCACTACGTGATGGATGAATAGTGTCATCATCCTCTTCTCCTTTTTGGCTACATGACAAGGTTTGTTAACTTTCCAACTGTAAAAATTTGGACTCTCTGATTTCCTGCGAAAGCATCCATTGACGGTAAGTACCAGTCTCATCTTCAACTAATGAAGAAAGTAAGAGAAAGAATAAAGGAGCAAAACGACAATTAACGAAGGATTGTTGAATAATGAAGCATTAAGCTTCCCCCACTTTAATCAATTACCAATCCCTTTGCTTTAGAACCTCTATGATTGAACGACAGGGTAATCTATCTTGCATGAACTGTGCACACGCACGAGATCAAGCTTTGACGACTAATTTACATTACCCATCATGATGTCAATAGTGCTTTTTGCAAAAGAACTTGCTATGTGATAATCGTTTTACTGAACAGAAAGATCTGGTTAACGGCTCAAATTATAGAGATGTTGGTGCAAGCCCGAATTGAGCATGCGTGATTGGTGTTTCGAGTTACCCATAATAGAACTGGCTCGAGAGTCGAGATGAATAAATTATATGCGCATTGGGACTGGTCTTGGTGTCACATGGATGCTATTTGCTCGAGCAAAATATTTATTATAAGGAGAGGCCCCACGATCATTTTCACTATTCGGCGCACTCGCGGAGGTACTTAGAGGACAGGTGAAGCTTCATGGAAGATAGAAAACGGAGGTGTCCTTGCCTGTCTTTTTAGCACCCTACATTTGGGAAGAATAAAATAATAATAATTGCAAAGATTTATTAAAAAAATGAAATTTCGAAAGAATCTTTGAACAAAAGGCTTCTCTCTTTTGAAATAGTAGAACAGTCCCCCAATCATGCAACTTTTCATGTAATCATGCTCAGTCCCAATTCAACTCAATTTAGATAATGGGAAATGGGTAGTGGGACTCAATCTAATCTAATTAGTTAGAAGGACCCCACGAAGAATTCTAGCAAAAGGGTCACAAAAAGAAGAAAATCTTATCGCACCACCACTGGAGTCATAATCGAATGGGACTATTAAAACCATTGACGGTCGGGATCAAGCAAAATTCATGAAATCTACAAATAAAAAAAAAAAGTGAATGACAAGCATCGGAGAAATAAGCCGACCCATCTCTTACGCGACTGAATTGCCAACTTGATTTGATCGGCAAAACACTTATCCTTAAACAAGACAACACCTGATTCGACACTTCAAAACACTCATTTTCAAAGTTTGATTCCGCCAAGACCAAGCAAACGTTGTAAGCCGATGGGATTGATTTTACCTTTGGATAAACGGGTTCCTTCCTCGTGATGTGCATGGAATAAAACCATTGACAGTTGGGATTGAGCTAAATTCATGTTAAAAAAGAAGAAGTGAATGACAAGCACTGGAAAAACAAGCCGACCCCTCTCTTTCACGATTGAATTGTCAACTTGATTTGATTAGCAAAACACTTATCCTTTAGCAAGACAACACCTTATTCGACATTTCAAAACACTCATTTTCAAAGCTCGATTCCGCCAAGACCAAGCAAACGTTAGAAGCTGCCGTGACCGATTTTACCTTTGGATCGTGATGTGCATGGAACGCTTTAAAATTTTCACGAAAATGTTCTTTAAATTTACACACGTGGCAAGAACTTCTCGTGGTGAAATAGATTTAAAGAAATAAATAAATAAATAACGAGCCTATTATTGCTTACGTGAATCCCCTCTGGTCTTTTCGCAGTAAGTGAGTGGGGAAATACCAACAGCGAAAACGACAATGCCCATGAAAAGCGAAACAGACAACATAAGAAAAAACAAAGAAAACAAAAATTAAAAATTAAAATAAAATAGAATAAAATAAATCACAAAAAAAAAAAGCCAAGAAAACGACAATATAATCAGTCCCCTCCCTTCACTCTTCTCCAACACTTCACTCTTTCCTCTTCTCTCCATCTCTCATCTCGAAATCCCGCTCTTCCGCTCCTTTAGCAAATATAGAAAATGCGCCCCTTCTTCCTCCTCCTCCTCGTCCTCCTCCTCCACCTCCGCCGCGGCGCCGCCGCCTCCGCCGCCCCCACCCGCCTGACGGAGCCGCTCGCCCTCCTCTCCATCAGGGCCGCCGTCACCGGCGACCCCCAGTCCGCCCTCTCCTCCTGGACCTCCGCCGGCGCCGCCAACGGCAGCAGCCACTGCTCGTGGCGGGGCGTCACGTGCGACGCCCGCCGGCGCCACGTGACCGCCCTCGACCTCTCGTCCCTCGACCTCGCCGGCGCCCTCTCCCCGGACGTCGCCCACCTCCGCTTCCTCACCTCCCTCTCCGTCGCCGCCAACGAGCTCTCCGGCCCCATCCCGCCGCAGATCTCCGCCCTCGCGGCGCTGCGTTACCTCAACCTCTCCAACAACGTCTTCAACGGCACGTTCCCGCCCCGGCTCGGCCTCCTCCGGAACCTCCGCGTCCTCGACCTCTACAACAACAACATGACCGGAGACCTCCCCGTCGCCGTCGCCGAGATGACCCAGCTCCGCCATTTGCACCTCGGGGGGAACTACTTCGGCGGGAGCATCCCGTCCGAGTACGGCCGGTGGGAGTTCATCGAGTACCTGGCCGTCTCCGGCGACGAGCTCACCGGCGCCATCCCGCCGGAGATCGGGAACCTGACGACGCTGCGAGAACTCTATCTCGGGTACTACAACAGCTACGACGGAAGCTTGCCCCCGGAGATTGGTAACCTGACTCAACTCGTCAGGCTCGATGCGGCTAGCTGCGGATTGTCCGGCGAGATACCGCCTGAGATTGCCAAGCTGCAGAATCTCGACACTCTGTTTCTTCAAGTGAATGGGTTTGCAGGGTCTCTGCCTGCTGAGATAGGCTACTTGAATAGCCTCAAGTCTCTGGATTTGTCCAACAACATGTTCTCGGGAGAGATTCCCGAGTCCTTCTCTCAGCTGAAGAACCTGACCCTTCTGCATCTCTTCAGGAACAAGCTGAATGGTGAGATTCCTGAGTTCATTGCTGATTTGCCCGAGTTGCAGGTTCTGCAGCTGTGGGAGAACAATTTCACCGGCAGTATTCCTCAGGGTTTGGGCAAGAATGGGCATCTCCAGATCGTTGATCTCTCGTCGAATAAATTGACGGGTAATCTTCCTCCTGATTTGTGTTACGGTGATCAGCTTCAGGTTTTGATTGCTCTTAGCAACTACCTGTTGGGCCCTATTCCTGAGTCTCTTGGGAAATGCCGGTCCTTGGAGAGGATCCGACTGGGGGGGAACTACCTCAACGGGTCGATCCCGAGAGGGCTATTCGGGTTGCCGGAGCTGAACCAAGTTGAGTTTCAGGATAATCTCCTTGTTGGAGAGTTTCCTGTGAGCGATGATTCGATAGCTTTGAAGCTTGGTCAGATTACTCTCTCGAACAACAAACTTGGTGGGTCTTTGCCACCGACTATTGGCAACTTCTCAGGGGTCCAAAAGCTCCTCCTGGATGGCAATACCTTCTCGGGACAAATCCCACCTGAAATAGGGCGTTTGCAGCAGCTTGCCAAGATTGATTTCAGCAACAACAGGTACTCCGGTCCAATTCCGGCCCAAATCAGCCAATGCAAACTGTTAACCTTTGTTGACCTCAGTGGGAATGAGCTCTCCGGTGAGATCCCGAACGAAATCACCGGTATGAGGATATTGAACTACTTGAATTTGTCGAGTAATAACCTATCCGGCAGCATTCCCCCGTCTATTTCCACCATGCAGAGCTTAACTTCTGTTGATTTCTCATACAACAATCTGTCTGGTCTAGTTCCGGGTACCGGCCAGTTCAGTTACTTCAACTACACTTCGTTTCTCGGTAACCCTGAACTCTGTGGACCATACTTAGGCCCTTGCAAAGATGGAGAAACGAATGGAATCCATCAAGCGCATGTCAAAGGGCCACTTTCTGCTTCAGTGAAGCTCCTCCTTGTCATCGGGTTGCTCGTGTGCTCTATCATCTTCGCGATCGTGGCAATAATCAAGGCCAGATCGCTGAAGAAAGCCAGCGATGCCAGGGCATGGAAGTTCAGCGCCTTCCAGAGGCTGGACTTCTCTTGCGAGGATGTCCTGGATAGCTTGAAGGAGGACAACATCATCGGGAAAGGCGGCGCAGGGATCGTGTACAAAGGCAACATGCCCAATGGCGATCAAGTCGCCGTGAAAAGGCTGCCCGTGATGGGAAGAGGATCTTCCCACGATCACGGATTCAACGCTGAAATACAAACACTGGGAAAAATCAGGCACAGGCACATTGTAAGGCTACTGGGATTTTGCTCAAACCACGAAACCAATCTTCTGGTCTATGAGTACATGCCTAATGGGAGCTTGGGCGAGGTTCTTCATGGCAAGAAAGGAGGCCACTTGATCTGGAGCTTGAGGTATAAGATTGCCCTGGAAGCTGCGAAAGGGCTCTGCTATCTTCACCACGACTGTTCGCCTCTGATTGTGCACAGGGATGTGAAGTCCAACAACATCCTGCTCGACTCTGATTTTGAAGCCCACGTCGCCGACTTCGGCCTCGCCAAGTTCCTTCAAGATTCGGGCGCATCCGAGTGCATGTCGGCCATTGCTGGGTCCTATGGATACATTGCGCCAGGTACCGTTCAAACTCAATACTTTCAGAGTTCAATCACGTCTTGCGAAAGCATGTTTTGATCATGAGAATCGTCTTTCGGATAATCATAGGATCTTTTCTTCTTGATTTTTAGTAATTGATAAGTTAGAGATTATGTTTTTCACCGATGATGATAATAGCACTATACTTAAAATGACAAATTTTTCCCCTGCGCATTGGTGAATAAATTTCCAGAATTGATGGATTCTTCTTTTGAGTTTTGAGTACACTTCATTGCAATCATGAAGATGGGTTGTATTTATGTCCAGAGTTTCTTGGAGTCACTTCTGCTTTGACTTTTCAGACAAGCATGCAATGTCATAAATTCTGATCTGCCACATAAATGGGAGTCTCTTTACTGCAATTCGTTTCTCGAGTTTGGCAGGCCCAAGAGTTCAATTAATCTCATGTTTTTATTGGTAACCTACCATAATGACAAAATATCCAACATCTTGTCTCTATATGAAGTTATGAACCCATGCACTGATATTTAGCTGCACCGGAAAGCTCCAAAAGAGATGATCTCTTCACATTAACCAAATTGGTTTGCCAGTAATTTGGCGATTTTGCTTCTACATCAAGGAAAAAACCAATTGCAAGTGCTTTGGGATTTTGGTTTGGTAGAATCTTTTATTCAATTTTAACTTGGTTGCTTCCCTTTTCCAGAGTATGCATACACTTTGAAGGTGGATGAGAAGAGCGATGTGTATAGCTTTGGCGTGGTCCTGCTCGAACTAGTCACCGGAAGAAAACCAGTTGGGGAATTTGGGGACGGGGTCGACATTGTCCAATGGGTCCGGAAAATGACCAACTCGAACAAGGAGGAGGTCCAGTTAATCCTCGACCCCAGGCTGAACACCGTCCCCCTCCATGAGGCCATGCACTTGTTTTATGTTGCCATGCTCTGCGTCGAGGAACAGGCGGTCGAGCGCCCGACCATGCGGGAGGTGGTCCAGATCCTGACTGAGTTCCCGAAGCCATGCAATGTGAAACAGGACGAACCCTTAACGAGCCCACTGGAGTCTCCCGCGAAAGAAGCGAGAGATGGTCGTAGATCCCCACCGCCGCCCCAGTCGCCACCACCGCCGCCCGATCTTTTAAGCATTTAGTAGACTTTCTTGTTTGTGTGGGAGTTCATGCTTATCCAATTTTTCTTTAACTATGGTGGGGGTTTAATGTGTTGAATTAAAAGTCCTTTTGTCTTGGTGTACAGGGAGGGGGGGTTATCTTGTCATGAATCTTTGTCCTTTATCTTGAAGTGTACTTATGGCCTGTGATCTCTGGTTTCTGCTCCATGAATCATCAAGTAAGGGCTTTGTGACTGGTTTTTCTAGCTCTGCAGAGACTGGGATACAGAGTAATCATCAGAGGCAGAGAGGGTAGCAGGAAGTTTTTGAGGAAAGCTTTTTATGAGTTTTGTGCGGAGTCAGATATTGACAAGGACGCATGTAATGTTGGAGGAACAGTAATAATGACGGACGTTACACAACCCAGACACAGCACACAGCACACAGCACAGCACACGTCACAGAACCTGTCCTTTCAATTACCGAGACGAGAGGGTTTTCTTCCTCTGGTGGGGAAGTGAAAAACTCCATGGCTTTGGTCTGTGTGCTCTGTCTCTCTGCTTCTGCTTCTGCAGAAGGGGAAAATGGACCTCACTTCATTTAAAACTCCCATCTGCCTCTCTTAATAATTCCTCCTCTACCTTGGGTTGCAGGATGAGATAGTGGCAGATGGAAATGCCATAGTCAGAAAGGCATCTAAGTGCTATAAATCATGTTGGGTTTCGTATGATCTCACGTCGATGTATAAAAAAAAAAAAATTCAGATGTGAAGCTGATAAAAAGTTCTGCACAAGTGTAACTCCAAGGAGACGAGGCCAAACAAATTCGCATAAAGATCGAACACATATCTTTCATCTAATGACCATTTACATACCCTTATCTTTTAGAGTATCCTCGTGTCTCGAAAATGTCATCTTCTTTCCAAATCTATACACCCTACGTCAGGAATCCTCCCACCCACCTAAAACACTCAAAGCCTACTCCAAATAAAACCGTCAAAACCTTGAATAATATGCTAGATGAATCTGCAAGGATCTCAACCTGTTCTTCCGACGTAGGATTTTGACTTAGAGGTATGTGAATGGTATTTTTCGAAAATAAAGGTATGTAAATGGTCATTGAATAAAAAGTGAGGTGCGTTTTTTTTTTTTTTTCTAAATAAATCACAGAGAATAGCACATGATTGCTTATTAAAAAAAAACACCTAAGCTTCCATTTTATCTCGTTCTCTTTAAGCTCCCAGTTGATTAGGTGTGAGTACTCTTTCGGCCATCCTTAGATCCGTAGATGATCATATAAATGTTGCATAAAAAATATTTTACTTTTGACACGGCAGCTACTAACCCACTTAATTTTTTATATGGCATGATCGAAGGACAGATTCCCTAGTCATAAATAATATCCAATAAAAGGACCACAAATGAGATCATTCTCTGCCATGCATAAGTGTGATCATGGTACAAAGGTCATTACAAAAGAAAGCAATTTATCCTATATAAAACTCGCTTAGGTTAAGATTCTACAATGTATAAAAGGCAAACTAAAAGAACATGAGAGACAACCCAAGTTTGTACATTGGCACGAGCTAGTGAGGGTGTGAGGGATTTCCAGCTCAAGAACTGGAAATCACAAATCCCGCTAATTGCATGCAAATTACTCAGCGTTAGGGCCACCTACACAGACGAAAGGTTTGGTCTTTACCAGCTGTGTTAGGGCCACTTGCAACGACTAAAGACTTTGGACTTAATCAATTTATGGAGTTCCAGAATGTTATGTGAGTTTCCATATCCGTACGCATAAGGTATTACAATTGAGAAGGTTCTTTACCTTATGGTTGGAATGATGATTTCAACTATTCATGGACGGCCCCTTTGCTTTTATTTTTAGGAAGGTGCGGTGATGGGATATGCCGTTCTAAGTCGGGCAAATCGGAGAAAGTTGTTGGGGGAATTAGTTGCATTTGACCCTCTTTAGTTGTTGAACCTCTTGAATCTTAAATTGGAGAGTTATGTGTCGTGGAACGGCGAGAAATTTTCGCACCTTCAGTACATGATGGTAGATCACGTACGACTGGAATCATTAAATTCGTAGGCCCGGTAAATGTAATTAGGTTTTGTTAAGGAGTGCTCCGCGAGCACTATTGATTAACTCAATCAAGGATATTTGCAGTTTTTCAATGAAGTATTCTATTCGTTCCCTCAGTATTTCAAAAATTAACGCGTTTTTTTATTATCTTAGCAACTTCTTTGAAAGTTATTGTCATTAAGGACGACTAAATATATATATATATATAGACTTATATAATATATTATGAAGGATATATGTTATGATTGGTTCTTATATTTTGCAAATTGTATTCACATGTACATTTTATTTTGGAGGAGAAGAAAACGAGAGAAAGAGAAATGATAATTTAGTCGAATTGACACAGTTGATGGTCAAAGCTAAGTGGTATTTATGTTGCTTGAAAATGTGCAAAAAGCATAATATTATATCAATTGAGTGATCGGCACATAAAATATTTTTTCAAGAGGACGTATATTACTATTCGTTTAAAAAGACAAGGGCTCGGTTAAACGGTCTTTTCTTCTTTTGATTTGGGTATAGGTTTTGGGAGGCAAACCGGCATCCCTAGTCATTACCATTAAAAATATAATCTATGAGAGGCTATTCACCAGTCTATTCAGCTCAAATGTTTTAGGTAAAGACTCTCAATTTTTTAATTTTTCTTGATTATCCAATGCTGTCTAAGTCGTTTCCCCGATAAAAAAAAAAAAAAATTAGATTATAGGAGTAGGCGGCGACGGCGGTTTCTTGGCCCTATGCTATGGAGAAATATAATGTTTCTCGTAACTAGTGAGCACTATCTCGTGCATGATGCATGTTCATTATGTCAATGAAATTCATTTTTTAAAAGATATTTTTTTTGACGATACGTTTTTCTGCGAAATCTATAATTTTAAAAAATAATTTTTTTTAACGATAGCCTATATTACTTGTAAAAAATATAAATATAATTTGTTGCCATCAATTAAAATATTTAGATATAAATTATTATTGATAATAGATGTATTTTTTTATTAATTTTTCTCAACGATAAGAACAATAAATTTTAGAAGAATATTTTTCAACTAATTCATTTTTTTATGAAACAACCATAGACGATAGTGTGGACATGTGCTTGCAGACTTGACTGACTTTTAATACACTTTTTTTTTTTTTTGGTATTGGAGGAACAGAAACTGCGTAACAAATGCGCCAGTAAACCCCCAAGTGACACTTAAGCAGGAGGACCCACCACCCCTGAGTCACACTTAATACACCTACGCCTCCCCGGTTTTGAACCCTTCACCTCTTCGTTGAGGATCGCAAAAGTCTTATCCAGGTGGAGCCACCGCGCCGGTGGTACTTTATATATATATATATGCTAAATCTTGTGACTCTCCTTCTAAATTCAAAGTATTTGAAACTTTTCAAAAAATCTAAATGTCCATTTGTGAAGTTTTATTTTTGTTCTCAAAAGGTTAATATCATAAAATAAAATAAAAAACTCAAATTGGTATATATGTGATAAATTTACCTTAAATTAATTTTTGACTATGAAAAATCCCAAATTGCAACACTAAAAATTCCAAATCTATATATTTTGTGACAAAGATACCCTCCATTAGATTGAATTAATATTACGAAAAGTCATAAAACCAGTACACATGTGATAAATGAAGAATAAAATATTATATTAATATATCCAATAATTATCACGTGTCATCTTTTAAAAGAAATTAATGGTGAGTAAAATTATTATAAATGTATTGATTCAAAAATTTGGTGATTAAAATATTAGTTAGAAATAAATTTATAATCGATATACAAATTTGAAATTTTTTGAGGTATTAATCACTTTTTAAAACTGTAAATGAAAATGAAAAAAAAAAAAAAAAACTAGACCAGAGCTAATAACTTTGCCCCTGTTGGAAGACTTTCTAGCTATAAATCGAGTCAAGCTCGCCGATGTTCCTAGTCAGAGTTCGACTTGTGAATGAGAAAATCATGTTTCCAGTATCGTAGAATCTTGCCGGGGGTCCCAGATGTTCGAGGTACCAGGCGGGGTGATTGATCGATCCCGATGCGACAAGCCAGGGGCTAAAATTTTCTTTGTTGTCTTGTTGGATCGCTTTATTTATTTTGACGTGGGATGTCCCATCGGGGAAGGGCTTTTCGCATAGGGAGGGAATCTCCTCACGTTCCATGCAATTTCGGTGGAGAAGCATTAGGTTTTTCTTCGATGCGATCCAGCTCTGTCGACATTGAATTTGGTGAAGACTTTCGTCCATTGACTGGGGATTCCCGATTGCCCTAGTTGTAGGTCTACATTATACTATTGCTCTTGCACCGATTTGCTCTGCAGCTGGGCACTTTGATACGTAGGCCTTTGCCCTAGGATTGTTTGCGTTCACATTTCATTTTCTATTGTAGGGAATAAGAATAACGCTAGGAAAATGGACATCGGTTACGAAATTGCTTGATAAAGTGATCGATTGTTAGCGGGCAATTAAATAAATGGGTTCTTGGAAGAAAGAAATGTCATCAATTTCGCTCCTCTTTTTCCCGTTACATTTGGCTACCTTTGAAGGCACGATGGAATTCATTTTGACATGATGAATAGCCTGTGCTCGATCACAAGGTCGAATAGTATAAAATTGAATTCCACTTGTGTACCATTCTCCTCATAAGTTCTCTCTTAGGCAGGACGAAATGATCATGTCCAATTATTAGAACCTTCAATTTGGGGGCTCAAGGCTATGCAATAATTAAGAACATTTAGCACTTCAACTCTTTAATGAATGTACTGGAATTTTTTTGTCTCTCGTTGTTCTATAAAATATGTTTTGTTTACGGTAATCGTTCAACACATAGTTTGGGAGGAGGCATTGGGAGGGAAGGGAAATTACTCTAAACGCAAAATTTTGTTTGGTTGAAGGGAAAGACAAGGATGGAAAGGATTAAGAGGGATTGATGAAGTATTTAAAGGATTTTGCATACTAATAAACAAACTTTTCTCCTTTCTATTTATACCCTCATTACATCTGCACACAATTCTATGCATTTATAAATGATCAACTAGTGAACGTAAGAATGTAGACATTCGATATGATTAGTTAGAGGGTGAATCGGTGCTTGGGATAGAATGGGAACATACCCTGTGACCCCCAATACCAACCAAACTGGTCAATTCTAGAATTACCAGTTTCTAAATTGGCTGACTCCTAGTTAGTTGTTGATTCTACTCAAGAGCTGGGTCAATTTTATGTTTTGAGTAAAAATACCAAATGAAAATAAAAATAAAAATAGCACTAGTTTTTTAAAGCATTACTCTATCAAGTAAATATGTGGTTGTTGGATCATATAAAGAATTATGGTTCAATTTTTCATGGGTATGAAAGTACTTTTTGTTCCAAAATAGGTTCAAAATCGATTTTAACTCAGGAATCGATTTTGTTGGATCCATTTTCATATAGAACTAGCAAATGCATCTTTAAACTAGGAATTGGATTCTGACTAAACCTGTTCTTGAGTTGAACCTAACCCAATGCCACTATGAGTAGTGTTATTCTAATACCATTTATTGGATCGTAAAGCAGAAGTTTGATAGCTTCACGTGCGAAAAATTGTTGAGGGGGAGCCCAAACCGAGCCTATTAACATATCTAAAATGGTACACCACAATATATTAACTGCTGCACACCGCAATATCTCCAATGATGGACTTTTCAAATACAACCCACGCATGAAGCTAACAAAATCCAATATGAGTATAAATGATGTTAAATAACTATAGGTATTTTTAGATCTTCAAGTTCAAATATTTGGCCCCAAAAAAAAAAAAATTAACAAAACTAAGCCTCAAATTCTCAAAAGAAAAAATTACAAATGAAAGTTAACTGCAAACATAACCTAATTTGGTATGCATCCGCAATTAAGTGTAACCTACTTGAAATTGCTTTAATAAAGTAAGGTATATAGTGAGATACCTTTGCAATATTCCAGGTCAAATGCTTGAAAAAGCAAAACAGAGACGCCCTTGATTTGGGACATAAAGATGGAATAAGACGTTCGAAGTGGAAACTGATGTAACATAAAACGAGTGACGAGACCCTAAACACCTGTATCGCACGAAAAGACGGGCTTTCCGTTTCCAACTTTACGACTTTTAACAAAAAGGGTTTAGGTGATTGTAGGGAAAATAATGAACAAAATATGATGAAAAAGAGAGGTTGTGCAATCCCTACGAAACGAAAGCTTCCAATGAGTTGTCTCCCTTTTGCATCGACCTTTTACCGATCATCACGGCAAAAGCTCATCTCATGTTGGAATTGTTTACGTGCTACGCAAAGAGATAATTTTTTTTCCTTTATAACTCCTATTTCCAAAAGAATTATGCACTCTCAGGACTTCGCCATGGAGGGTTTTCTACTGGTTTTCCTTCCAGGATTTTACGGTTATCTCCCTGCCAAACTCGGCCCAGGAGGGTCTTCCTCCTGTCTTCATTGTTTGTGGGCCTCGATTAAGGGGAGTGCCAGCCCCAATTGCTACAACTGTAGGAGGACTTTCACCTCCCCTCACTCACCCCAGGCGCGGGAGGCTATTATACCTGCTTACCCAGCGGTAGCCAGAGTCGAAACCCTGACGTGGAGTCTACTCTCCCCACCGTGAGGCCTCCAAATTCCCTGTCTATCTTTGTCTTCCCGACAGAGAGGGAATACGGAGGACAACATGGGGTCTCCCACCCCTGGGTGGTTTTCCCACCTATTTCCTCCTTGAGCCTTTTAAGGACCTGCTCAGGTCTAATAAAAAAATCCGGAGGTACAACTGTAGCCAGTTGGTTGAGGAACTGTGCCGTTAGGCATGCTACAGCCGCAGGAGGACTTTCACCTCCCCTCACTCACCCCAGGCGCGGGAGGCTATTATACCTGCCTACCCGGCGGTAGCCAGAGCCGAAACCCTGACGTTGAGTCTACTCTCCCCACCGTGAGGCCTCCAAATTCCCTGTCTATTTTTGTCTTCCCGACAGAGAGGGAATACGGAGGACAGCATGGGGTCTCCCACCCCTGGGTGGTTCTTCCACCTATTTCCTCCTTGAGCCTTTTAAGGACCTGCTCAGGTCCAAAGTTGTCTCCCTTTTGCATCGACCTTTTACCGATCATCATGGCAAAAGCTCATCTCATGTTGGAATTGTTTACTTGCTACGCAAAGAGATAATTTTTTTTCCTTTATAACTCCTATTTCCAAAAGAATTATGCACTCTCTTTGAAACTTTTGACTTGACAAATAATTCCAAGTGTAGACACATAAAAATCTTTTTTTTTTTTTGTTCACTTGAGTCAAAGCAACTATGTAGAAAGGCAAAGATGTATCACTGTTAAATCAAGTACTTAGTCACTCAATTAATCACTTAGAGTCGTACTTTATTACTCATGATTAAAAGAGTGGAATGAGAGTTAAACCTTCATTCTCCTCTAATTGATGTTTTCTTACTTGGAATGAAGAGAAATGAGTGTCAAAACTAGGGATACGAGGTGCTTTCTTTGACTAAGTTTTGATTTACGTGGGTGAGATGGTAGTGAGGTGTATTCAATAATCACATTAAGTGTTGAAAATGAAGTTTTTAAGCACTTAGTTTCATTAAATGCGTTTAACAACCACTAACTACGCGCAACATAATTCATTATTTTCAGTAAAAAAGATCACTTAATGTAGTAGATTATACAAAATGAATTGCTGAAATTGGTCAAATGGTAAAGTATTCGATGAAAATAAAAAATACATATATATTATATTGTTAATGCCTTCCAATATTTCCTGTAAGAAGCTTTTTTTTTTTTTTTACTTTATTTTCTATATCAAATTTTTTTAGTACTTTTTTTTGGTCAAAAAAGTACTTTGGAACTTAATATTCAGTAATTAATTTCAGCACTTTTTATAAAAAAAATTTTTTATCAAATGAGCCAAAAAAGTGAATAGGAATGAATGAATTTAATTGGTAAAATTTTATATTGAACCAATGCCTAAATTTTGAATTTGGCTACTTTATAAGAGGGAAACTTAGGTACGGTAGGTGTATTTTCACGATCTCATTGATTTGCTTATTTCTATAGCAATTTAGATCCTTATTCTTATTCAAGAAGTTACCAAAGTCTATATTTGGAAGATTTATTACCATCTTGATTCCACAATTTTTGGGCTAATTATGCTCTTTTTTTTGGGCCTCTGCGTTGATTTTACTTTTATTCTATTGTTTGATCGACCTTAATTTCAAGATTTGACATAACAAACAAATCATGGTATTGAAATACACTCCTCACTAAATACCTATCCGATGTTCTGTTTTTGCTCTTTTTGAGGAAGAAGTAATTTGTTTTCTTCACGGTAGGTGCAAAATAATAATAATAAATAAATAAATAAATAAATAAAAATTCAAGTAAACTTTTTCCCATAAAGTATTAATTCATGGATCATTAATTCTAAAAGACATGGCATTCAGGCTCCGTTTTGTTTAATAAAAAATGAATGATCTGAAAATATTTTCCCTAAAAATAATCATTTGTATCGCTTATAAATGAATGAATGAAAAATATTTTCATCGTCTATGGAAATGTTAAGACATAAATTGTTATCAATAATTAAAATATTTTTCGCCATTAGTTATTTCAAGTAATATGGGTGATCATTTTCTGGAAAATATTTTTCAAATTGTTTATTTTCCTCAAAACAAATGGAGTCTAAGTATCAATGCTATGCTTAACAAAGTTGAAACCTAATATGGTCAATCAACCAAGAAGACGTTTTTTAAGCTAAAAAGGGTGGAGATATGTAGCCTGACCCATTTTCAAACATTGCCAAAGTTTGTGCATGCAAAATTTATATAACTTGGTTTCACAATTATAAGAGCAGGGTATTTTTTTGGAACTGGCATGCTGGGGTCTATATACTTCTCCATCCTTATCTAATAGCGGTGGGTTTTGTCTCACTAATTCTTTAGGCTTTATACCTAATTCATTGATTATGTAGAAAATGTCAACATTGAGCAGGGAGAAGCCCGGAATGCCCTAAAGCTATGGTCGTTTAGATTTCTAACTAGGATAAGATATGAAATCTAGTAAATTTTGCTATATCCTATCCATTAATTAATGATTTCAATAATAAAGTCAGATATATTAACATCATATATATATATATAACAAATTTTACAAACGGAGCCGATAAAAATCTCTTGGGACACTCTTGGCTACTTTATTTTTATTTTTATTTTTTATTTATTTCCCTCTCTTTTGTAATTAATTTCTTTTTTATTTCTTTCATCCCCTTCCATCATTCTCTAACAATATTTCATCAAATAGAAAATTGTACTAATATACCTAAAATACTAAAGCACCTAAAATATGTAATAAATATATATTTTTTATATATTGAATTTATATTAAGATAGAATTAAATTTGAATTTATAAATAAAATAAGATTAAATTTTAAAAATAATTTTTTTTTTTGTTATTTTGAATTTCTTATATTAGAATTCAAATATTATTTATATTGAAATATAATTCTAATTTGTGAATTTGATAAATTTTTTATTTGAGAAAAAACTGTCATATTATGGATATTAGAAATTCTATCCGCTTTTATCCCATCTTCTCCATAGGATAATTTTATTTGGTCTATATATCTTCTATATCTAATTTTATCTTATCTTAAGGAGGCACCAAGTGCAAGATAGGATAAATTTTATCGTATCATGAATTTTCTTATGATTGCTAAATGCAGCCTAAGTGTACACATGTGAAGTTAGGTTTCGCGGTTCCAAGGGTCGAGTACTCTGTCAAAACGTGTTGGGCTCTATATACTTCTTGCTGTAGCAAAAAGATTCTCCTTTCTTCTTATGGGCTCAGGCCCAGCCCAAGTGGCCCAAAGATGGTAAGGCCCTTAAGGACGAAGGCTTCGAGAGTGTAGTCATAGCCCGAAAGGCAACGACCCTAGCATAAAAGAGGTAAGTCGCGCATTTTTTTCATGATCCATTGGTTCTCTTCCCATAGAAGATCCTCTCTCTGACTCTCTCCTTTTGTCTCACAAACTTTCTATATATTAATTCGAGGTTATCGCTTATAAAAAAAAACGAAAAGGAGTTCGATCTTTTCTCTTTCACCTCGCATGTGTATGCCAAACGCTAGTCCCACACAAACGCTTTTGATCAGTGTAAAAAGTCATAGCATGGCCTTGGCATGAAACTGGTTTTGGATCTTACAGATTCCCTTCTATTCCACATGTACACTTACCACACCAAGTCGCTTATTGATCTCTATAATCTATCACTACCTCCCAGTCCTGCCATAGTTTATCGGGGTGGTTCAAGCAAACATGAGATTTCAGTTAGCAAGTCATGTTATGTGATAGTGAAAAAAAAAAAAAAAATCAACTAGTAGGAAGGAAGGTTTTCAAAATTCTGAGGAATGTCATCGATTCGGCCCCTCCTTTTCCCATCACATTTTGGTCACCTTCGAAGGCGCACTGGAATATCATCCTGACATGGTGAGTAGCCATTGCTGTTATAGTTAGGACGGGGTCGTGTCCAAATTTCTCAACTTTTAATTTGGGGGCTTAAAGGCTTTGCGCTCATTAACAACATATAGCACTTCAAACCTTTAACGAATGTATAAAAAAATCGTGTCTCTCATTGCTCTATACCAATTCTTTTTTTCTTTTTCTTTTTATTTATTTATTTATTGACATACACCTTTTAAAACA
The DNA here is from genome assembly GCA_017140255.1 of Eucalyptus paniculata subsp. matutina. Taxonomy (NCBI): domain Eukaryota; kingdom Viridiplantae; phylum Streptophyta; class Magnoliopsida; order Myrtales; family Myrtaceae; genus Eucalyptus; species Eucalyptus paniculata. The sequence goes on from CM029443.1 coordinate 12,643,114, forward strand.
CAGTTTAATAGGAAAGAATAGGAGACAAGGGATATGATTCTAAAAGCACGATTTTGTTTTGATGAAGGAAAATATAAGAAGGAAAGGTAAATTGATAAGGGATTTGTGTATTAATAAACAAAGTTTACTTCTTTTCATTTATATCCTTATTACATCTAAAATCCTATATATATTTATTTATTTATTTATATAAATTGTAAGTAGATATTTAGTGTGATTAGTTTTAGGATGAATCAATGCTTGAGTTAAAATGGGAATAGACCTTGTGACCCCCATTCCAACCTAACCGATCAGTTCTACAACCATTGGTTTCTAAACTAGCTAACACGAGGCCAGTTGCTAGTTCTATTTGGGCACTAGATCATTCTTATGTTTTGAGTAAAAATCCCAAATGAAAAATAAAAGCCATACTAATTTATTGCAAATGCATTCCTGGGTCAACTAGTTATGTAGTTTTTGGATCTTTTTTTGTTCCAAAACAAGTTCAAAATTGGTTCATTTGAGAAACAATTTCAAGGTAGAATTGGTGAATGTCACATTGGGAACTAAACTTTGACTAGGTTGGTTCTTGAGTTGAACCTAACCCAATGCCACCGCAGTAGTGATATTCCGATACCACTTGGTGGACCACAGAGCAGAAGTCTAATAACTTCCCCCGTAAAGATTATAGAGAGGAAATCTAAGCTAAGCCCATTAACATATCTATTTGCTCAAAAGTTTAACTAATTAGTTATAGAATAAATTGACAACACACCACAATATTTTGATGAGAGACTTTTCTAGTATAACTCATTCGTGTGTCTTGTGAAAGATCTATATGATCATTAATGATCTTAAGCAATTATATGTATTTTTGATCTTCAAGCTGTTGAAATATACTATAAAAGTAAGCCTTATATTCTCGAGAAAAATTACAGACAAAAGTTTACTGCAACATTAACCTATTTTGGTATGCAACCACAACTTCAGTGTCGACTTCTTGTTTTTTGTTTCGGTTTTTTTTTTTTTTTTTTTGGGAAAACTAAAGGTACGGTCAGATACCTTTGAAACATTCCAGTGGAAATGCTTGAAAAAGCAGCACAAAGGACGTCCTTGATTTTCAACAAACGTGGAATTCGAGACATGGAAAATGGTGAGAGATAAACGAGGACGACACCGAAAGCCTGTCTTGCACAAAAAGATGAGCTTTCCGTTTTCAACTCGAGGAATTGACAACAAGTGGTCCGGTGATTTTAGGGAAAAGAACTAACAAATATGATCAAAAAGAAAGGGTGGGGAGTCCCTACAAAGCATGGGCTCCAATGAGTTGTCTTCATCGCTGGAGAGCTCGTCGCACACCGGAATTGTTTACTTGCTACACAAAGAGATCTTTTCCCTTTATCACTCTAATTTTGATAGGAGTTATTTATTTTCCGAATCTTTTGACTTGACTAATCACTTTAGGTACGTAGACACATACAAACCCTTTTTTGTTCATGTGAGTCTAGTAACTATGTGGAGGCCAAAATATGCCACATTTAAATTAATTACTTAATCACTCCATCAATCATTATATTTGATTACTCGTGATTAAAAATGATGCTCTCTTACTTGGAATGAAGAGGAACGGGTATCAAAACTTGGGATGAGAGGTCCTTTCTTTTTCCTAAGTTTTTATTAACATGGGTGAGATGGTAGTGAGGTGTCTTCAATAATCAGATTAAGTGTTGAAAACAAAGTTTTTTGGCACCAGATGTCATTAAATTTGCTTAGCAACCTCTAACTACAACAACTTAATTCATTTTTTTCAATAAAAAAGATCACTTAACGTAGTAATTTATACAAAATGAATTGCTTAAATTGGTTAAATGAGTGGCCATCTTCCTATGGGGGATTCGAATCTTCACTTTTTCAAAGGGTTGGGGGGACGATTTAACTTTAATTGTAGGTTTCGACTCCTATGTTTTGCAACGAGGTATAGCAAAAGTTTGAAAGTGAGAGTTAGAGTATGAGTAAAGTATGACCGACAAAAGAAAAAATAGTTAAATGATAAAATATTCAATCAAAATCAAAATCTTATTGATAATATTGTTAAAACCTTCCAAGAAAGTGCATTAATTCATTTCCAGTAAGAAGCTAGCTTTTTTCTTTATTTTCATCTATCATCACAACTTTTTATTTTTATTTCCAGTACTTTTTTTGTCAAAAAAGTACATAAGAAATTAATATTCAATAATTAATTTTTCAGCTCTTATTTTTTTTAATTATATCAAATAAGCCTAAAAAAGCGAATAGGACCAGATAGATTTAATTGGTAATTTTTAAATTTAACCAATAAATATATTTTGAATTTGCTTACTTTTGTAAGAGGGAAACTTAGGTACGGTAGGTATATTTTCCCGATCTCATTTATTTGCTTATATTTATAGCAATTTAGATCCTCATTCTTATTTCAAGAAGTTACCAAACACTATAATTTGAAGATTAGTGGCCATCTTAATTCCTAAATTTTTGGGCTAATTATGATTTTTTTTTTGGGGACCACTACGTTAGTTAAAAAAGGATGCAAAAGGAAATCTTTTTCGAGTAAATTGAATTGGGAAATATCTATTCAAGGATCATTAATTCTAAAAGAGGTGTGTTTTTAAGTATTAATGTCATGCTTAACGAAGTTGAAACCTAACATTATCAATCAACTAAAAAGGTGTTTTTTTAAGCCAAAAAGGGCGGGGATATGTAGCCCCAGCTTGATCCGAACATGGCCTAAGTTTGTCCACGTGGAATTCTACGTAACCTGGTTTCACGGTTATAAGAGCAGGATGCTTTTTTGAAATTGGCATGCCGTGTTTTATACCTAATTAATCAATTATGAAGACAATGTCAACAATGGGCAGAAATGAAGCCCGAAATGCCCTAAGTGCGCACGTGTGAAGTCGGGTTCAGCCTGGTTTCACGGTTCCAAGTGGGGTTAATTCCAAAAAAAAGCACCAACTTTAGGTCGATGGACAAATCTGGCCCAAACTTTTTGTTGTCTCGTAAAAAAGCACCAACTTTAGGTCAATGGACAAATTTGGCCCAAACTCTTTTTTGTCTCGTAAAAAAGTACAAACTTTAGGTCAAGTGACAATTTTGGCCCAAATTTTTTTTGTTTGGAAAAAAAAAACATCAACTTTCACTTAAATCCTAAATCTGGCCACCCTTAACTTATATTCATTGATTGTTCTTAATCCATATGCACTTGTTGACTAACACCATCCATTTTCTTCTTGTTTGAGCCATAGCTTGAAGAATAACAGTGAAACTATGCCATTTCCTATACTTCACTAGCAAGTAAAAAAATCTCCCGATTGAATTTCTCTCGCTAGACTTTATTGTTTTGTCGTAATATGAAACTGTAGATCACCGCCTGTCAAGAGAAATCATGGATGAGATCTACCAACCTCATAGCTAGAACCTTTTCTTTTGAAATAAGGTTAACTTCAAATAGAAAGTTAATGGTAAGGGTTAGATTTTGAATAGGAGTGAAAGTTTTTTATTTTTTATGAGACAAAACAAAAATGGGGCCAGAATTGTCACTTAATCTAAAGTTTGTGCTTTTTTACGAGACAAAAAAAAGTTCGGGCCAGATTTGTCCCTCGACCTAAAGTTTGTGCTTTTTTATGAGACAAAAAAAAGTTTTGGCCAAATTTGTCCATTGACCTAAAGTTGGTGCTTTTTTTTGGAATTAGCCCGTTCCAAGTGTCGAGCACTTTGTTGAAACGTGTTGGGCTTTATATATTTCTTGTCGTAGCAAAATATTCTCACTTTTTCTTATGGGCTCAGGCCCAGCTCAAGTGACCCAATGACGGAATGGCCCCGTAAGGACGAAGACTTCGAGAGTAATCATAGCCCTCAGGGTAACGACCTTAGCACAAAAGAGGTAAGTCACATTTTCTCATGATCCATTAGTTTTCTTCCCATAGAAGATCCTCCCTTGGACTCTCTCTGTCTCTCTCTAGCATTGGAGGATCCTTCTGAGACCATGTCCGTGAGGGTTTCCTTGCTTTGTGGCGTGCAGCTAGGTTCACCCCTCCTAGGGTTCAAAAAAACCCACGAAGACACATGAAATGGCGCATTGATGAAGGGAAAGAGACATGATTCTTAAAACATGATTGTCAACATGTTTTTCAAATCATGTTGAATTCCTCCAATGACTTTATCAATCCCTCTTTATCTTTTAACGCGAAATTTAATAGGAGGGATTAGGAGGGAAGAGACGTGATTCTAAAAACACAATTTTGTTTGGACAAAGATAAAGTTTAGAGGGACAAGATTAAAAGGGATAAAGTCATTGGAGGGATTTGTGTATTAATGAACGAACTTTTATTCTTTCCATTTGTTTCCTTTATACGTCCAAAATCCTAGACATTTATAAATGATCAAGTGGTGAATATAAATATATAGGCATTCGGTGTGATCAATTCCATGGTGGATTGATGCTCAGGTTAGAATAAGAATAAACCCTGCGATCACCCATTCCAACATAATATGTTGGTTCTAGAATTGTCAATTTCCAAGTCAATTTATGCTAGACCAATTCCTAGTTCTACCTAAGAACAAGGTCATTCTTATGCTTTGAGTAAAAATCCCAAATAAATAATAAAAGTTTTACTGGTTCATTTCAAAGGCATTCCTTGGTCAAGTAGTTATGTGGTTGTTGGATCATGCCAAAATTACGGTTCAATTTTTTATGGGTGTGAAAGTATGTTCCGTGCCACAAATGGTTGGACCAATTTTTGGGGAGAATTGGTAGGTGTAGCTTTGAATTGGGAGCCAAACTTTGACTAGATCGGTTCTTGAGTTGAACTTGAATGGTGCCAACCCTAGTAGTGATATCCTGACACCACTTGGTGGATCACAAAATGGAAGTTCGATAACTTTACTTGCAAAAATTGCAAAGAGGGAGCCCAAGCTGAACCCATTAACATATATAGGGCCCGTTTGGTTCGGCTTTTGGGGAATGCATTTGCAGAAATGCAAATACCTTTGGGTAAATGGGTTTTTCCGAAATGCAAATATCGTTTGGTAAAATTTGTATTGAGAAACAACTTTGGCCAAAATATCGTTTGGTAAAATTTACATTTGTAATTAACTTTTATTAAATTAAAAAAGCAAAAATATGTTTATATTTTTTATATAAACATATTTTTATATAAAAAATATAAACATATAAACATAAAATATATATAAAAAATAGATATGTTTATATAAATATATATTTATATAAAAGCAATCGGAGAAAAAAATAGATATGTTTATATTTATAAATATATATATATATATATATATATATTTATTAAAAATAAAATATATTTATATAAAAAATGGATATGTTTATATCTATATAAAAATATAAAAATATATATTTTATATAAATATATATTATATTTTTTATAAATATATATTTATTAAACATAAAATATAAAAAAATAGATATGTTTATATTTTTTATATAAAAAATAAACATAAAATATATGTTTATATATTTATACCGGACTGCCGAATTTGGCGGCCAAACCGCCTGAATAAAAAATATGTTTATGTTTTTTATATAAACATATTTTTATATAAAAATATAAAAATATAAACATAAAATATATTTATTAAACATAAAAAATATATATATATATATATATATATATATATATATATAATAGATATGTTTATATAAATATATATTTATATAAAAAAATAGGAGAAAAAAATAGATATGTTTATATTTATAAATATATATTTATTTATTAAACATAAAATATATTTATATAAAAAATGGATATGTTTATATCTATATAAAATATATATTTTTATATAAAAATATAAACATATTTATTTTTATATTTATTTTTATTCAGGCGGCCGATTGGCTTCTCCACCGGAGAGATGAACAAAACCGGAAGTTGCATTTCGAAGATGCAACTTGCCAAAGGAGCTCAAGAACTGCATTGAGCTAAAGGCCCTTAGAGTCACTTGGAGATGCAATTGCATCTCGCCAAAGTCGTGCAAAAAAAGGAACCAAACAGCTTTGCATTTGGCCAATGGACTTTAGAGCCCAAATGAGCATTCCAAATGCTGAACCAAACAGGGCCATAATGGAGCCCACATTTATATAAAAGTTTAAGTAGTTATAAATCAATTAGACTATATTGGCTATTACACACCACAATATTTCCGATGAGGGGCTTTCCTAGTACTACTTATTGGTGCACCTAACAAAGTTCACTATGATTATAAATGATCTTTAAATAACTATATGCTATATGTATTTTTATCTTCAAGATGTTCAAAAAGTAACCCTCAAATTCTCAAAAGAAAAATTTCAGATAAAGGTTTACTGCAAACAGTAACCTAATTTGGCATTCGACAACAAATGCTTTAGCGTCACCTACTTGAAATCTTTTTGGAATAATTAAAGGTACAGAGAGACGCCTTTGATACATTCCAGTCAAAAAAAGCTTGAAAGAGAAAAACAAAGGACGCCCCTGATTTTCGACATGAACATGGAATACAAGTACAACACACGAGGTGAAAAATGATGTGTGATAGACTAGGACGAGACCGAAAGCCTGTCTTTCACAAGAAGATCAGCTCTCTATTTTCAACTTGCGGAAAGTTGTCCGGTGATTTAGGGAAAAGAATGAACAAATATGATGTAAAGGGAAGGGCGGGGGATCCCAACAAAACAAAGGCTCCAATGGCTCCCGTGCAATGTCGTTTACTTCTTTCACCAATCATCACGAGAAAGCTCGTCGCATATTGAAATTGCTTACTTATCCCTCCTCTTTTTTTTTTTCTTTTATTGAAATGACGGACTATCCAAATCACGAGAAAGCTCGTCACATACAAAACAATATTTTCTGGTCATGTAAGTTGGGGAAGAGAAGAGGCGATAATATGCCTTGTTTGAATCAAGTACTTTAGATTATATTTGGTTCAACCTAAGAATTGATTTGGTTGGACCCATTTTCAGGGAAAACTGACGGATGAGGACTTTGAATTGGGAGTCGAACTCGAACTAGATTGGTTTTCGGGTTGAACCTAGTGCATTGCCACCCTCGGTAGTGACATTCCGACACCACTTGGCAGATCGCAAAGCAAAAGTCCAATAACTTTTTTTTTAGCCCAAGTTGAGCCCATTAACATTTATAGACCCATTATAATGGTACCAATTCAGTCATAAACTATTCAATTGGACAAATTTAGTTCTAAACATTTTTACATTGATACCAATTCAGTCTATCTAGGCAACTTTGGCTAACCAGCACTAATGTCGACAACAACCAATCCGCGAATGATAATGTGGCAATTTGTAATAATTCTTTTATTTTTTTGTCAATTTTTATATTAATTTTTTTTTGGTTCCTTTTCTTTTCTTTCTTCTTTCTCCTTGTATTGTCCTCGCGGTGGCCGGCAAGTGTCCCACTGGGCGAGGCCTTGCCTAGGACCGCAAGCAAGGCTGCTTCGCCTCGCCGGCCTCACCCACGCCCCTGGGTGAGGCTAGGCGAGGGCCGCAACCCTCATCGGCAATTGGTGAGGGTTTCATGGCTCTCGCCTAGTGGCTGGCTAGCCTCGTCGAAGACTCACCAGCCATCGTGAAGACAGTTTAAGGAGGAAGAAGAGAGAGAAGAAAAGGAAAAAGTAAAGAAAAAGAAAAGAAAAAATTAATAAGAAATTTAAAAAATTAAAAAATTACCACGTTAGTGTTTAACCATTGGCTAGTTTCCATGTCAGCATCGGTTGGCAAAAATTGACTGGATAAATTAAATTGGTATCAATATAAAAAGATTTAGGATTAAATTGGTTCAATTGAAAAATTACTAATACAGTAGGTTTAAGAATTTTTTGGTACCTTCCCCCACATTTATACAAAAGTTTGAGTAATTAATTATAGTTTCAATCAGAATATGTTGTCTGTTACACATCATCACAATATTTCCAATGAGGGATTTTTCTAGTAACTCATCCGGGCACCTAACAAAGTTTGATAAGATGATAAATGATCTTATATATATATAAATCTTCAAGCTGTTCAAATATTTCATAAAATTAAGCCTCAAAATCTCAAGAGAAAAATTACAGATAAAAATATACTGCAACCATAAAAAACTTTAGCGCCACCTACTTGAAATCTTTTTTGAAAAATAAAGGTACGGTGAGAAACCATGAAAACATTCCAGTTGAAATGCTTGCAAAAGCAAAACAAAGGACGCCCTTGATTTTCAACATGAACATGGAATACGACACACAATGGGGAAAATGATGTGTGATGGACGAGGACGAGACCGAATGCCGGGTTGCGCAAAAAGGCGAGCTCTCCATTTTCAACTTGAGGAATTGACAAAAAGTGGTCGGGTGAGTTTAAGGAAAAGGATGAACAAACATGATGAAAAAGAAAGGTCGGGGGATCCCCACGAGGTAAGGGCTCCAGTGAGTTCTCCCTTTACATCTTTCGCCGACCATCACGGGAGAGCCAGTCGCATTCTGGAATTGTTCACAACCGCGCAAAGAGATTCGCCTATGTCCCTCCCTTTTTTTTCACTGGAATTATGGACTATCCGAATGTTTCAGCTTAACTAATATCCCCCCAGCTCAGATGCATACAAATAATCTTTTCTGTTCATGTAAGTCGCGTAAGTGTAAACTACTGGGGTTTGCTCTAGTGGCCATCCTTCCAATATAAAATGGGAGAGGTGGGAGGTTCGAATCCCCACATTCTCCAGGGAGTTGGTGTGGGGACGATTTAGTTTCAAGTGTAGGTTTTGACTTTCATGCCCTATAAAGAGGTAGAACAAAAGTTTGAAAGAAAGAGTTAGAGTAGGAATAAAGTAAAACCGACAAAAAAAGAAAATTTGCGTAAGTGTATGGAGGCAAAGATATGCCTCCCTTAAATCAAGTATTTTGATCATATTTGGTTATTCATAATTAAATGTGTGGAATGAGAATTAGATATTCATTCCCCTCTAAATGATGTTCTCTTACTCGGAATGAAGAGGAATTAATCAACATGGTTGAAGTGGGAATGGGTTGTACTTGATAATCACGTTACGGGCCGAATACTAAGCTTTTTTGCAATGTCGTTAAGTGCGTTTAATAACCTCTAACTACACAAATCGGTTTATTGCTTTTAGTAAAAAAAATCAATTTGTTACAAAGAACGACTTACTTAATTGGTTAACTAATAAAATATTTATCGAAAATCAAAATCTTATCTATTATATCGTCAAAATCTTTCGATAAAGTTCACTATTTCATGTTTAGTAAGAAGCCAAAAAAATTATTACTTAATAATAATAATCTATTATCAAGCCACCTTTTATTTTTGTCATCCAGCACTTAAGAACCTAATAGTTAGTACTTCATTGTTTCAGCACTTCACATTGAATTTTTTTTAGTTCTATCAAATGGGCCCAAAAAAATGAATAAGAGTTGTCGGCCGGTTAATCCATCTTTCACTAGGGGCTGGCCATGATTTTTGGGCTAATTATGCTTTTTTTGGGCCACCGCGTTAATTGTACCTCCATTCTGTCTTTTGGAACGATCTCAATTTTGGAGATTGGACGGAACAAACAAATCGAGATATTGAATTGAATTTCTAGCTAAATACATATCCGATGTTTTGTTTTTGTTCTCTTTTATAAAGATATAAAATTGTTTTCTTCATGTTAGGTGTAAAAATAAACAAATAAAATAATTACTACAGAAAATTTTTATGGTAAACCGAAATGGGAAAGTATCAACTCATAAATCATTAATTTGCCTAAAGGATGTACATTAGGTATCAATACACGCTTGATGAGGTGAAAGACTAATTTGGGCAATCGACCAGACATGTGATTTTAAGCCAAAAATGACATTTATGCATATAAGCCCACCCTTTTCCCTTTATAGAGATTAATTGTTGACAACAAAAGGAATTCAATCTGAGATGAATGTCTCACATTGCCTAAGTGTGCACATGCAAAGTTGTATACAACTCGATTTTGCGATTATAAGAGTCAAGTACTCTTTCCGGACTAGTATGTTGGGCTATATATACTTCATTGCCTGTCTCATTGTTGTCAGTTTTCTCTCACCAATTCTCTAAACTTTGTGTCTAGCTCAACGAATTTTTTTTTACTTATTTATAAAAAAAAAAGTCATCTTCAAGCAGGGACAAAGTCTCACATCACCTAAGCCTACACATGTGAAGTCATATACGATCTGGTTATGTGGTTCTATGAGTTGCATACTATTTTGAAGCTCTTACATCGAGCTCTATTAGACTTGTTGAAATATGTCATATGCTCATTTCTTAAATCATATTTGATGGCTAAGTTGTTATGTAAATTAGTTAAATTGAGTAAATGGGTTATAAATGTATTTACAATGGTAAATCTCAAAATAATAAGGATGTTAAATAGGTTCACAATTTACTTAAACTCAAATAATTTATATATCTCTCTTTTCACCGTGTTTTGCTCTGTCTTATGCTTGCTCGCTCTACATTCTAACCTCAACAATATAGGTCATATCGGATATGAGTTTAGTTCGAGTTAAGACATTTGTATTGCATGGAAATCGAGGAGTTAAATGAGTCAATTTGTACTAGACCATTTTTCGAATTGACTTAACTGACCCATTTGATGGACTAGGCTCTATATACTTCTTGTAGTAGAAATTCTCACTTCTTCTTATTAGGCTCCCGCCCAGCTCAAGTGGCCCAATGATGATATGGCCCGTAAGGACGAAGACTTACTTATAGTATGGGCTTCCCATAAAACGCAATTAGGGTTGCGATCTTGTCCACTCTCTTATATTCCACCACGTCCACTTATCACACGCCCAATCGTCTCTTCCCAATCCCAATTCCCTCCCTTAGGTTTATCGGGTGGATCAAGCAAACGTGAAATTTGGGATAGCAAGAAATGTTACGTGAAAACGACATATGAAAAAAATCAACCGGTAGAAAATAGGTCTGCACAATTCTAATGTTGAAATTGGTATATCGGTTATGTAATCGATGTATACAATATTTTTCTGTTGAGGAAGAAAGTCCATTCATCCATTCGTGATAATATCTTCATATGAAGGGAAAAACGCATGTTGAAGTGCATATGTTCACATGATTTGTCACACGCTGCCAATCAATTTTGCCATTTGTTATGGGGTTTTTGTACTTAATTTCAATAACGTCGCAATGTCATAGCTTAGTGCCCTTGAAGCCCTTCATTCCATGCTTAATCCAAGATAACAAAGGAAGCTCCTTTCAATTATCTTCCGTTAACTTCCTTTCTTTATTGTATTTTCTTTTCCTCCTTCAACTTCATCTGCCAAACAAAGTAAATTTGCTTCCAAATTCTAAGGAATCAGGTGCGGTCAGTATCATCCCCTACACCACGTTCTTCCAAATTTTAAAGAATCACTTAAATAATTTTCCAACTTTAATTTAATATACAATTTAATTTATGAAATTTTAATTTATTCAATATAATCCTTCAATTTTAGCCTAATATGCAATGTGATACATGAATTTTTAAATTGCAATGTAGAATGTAATTAGAGGATTACAAAGAACAAATTAAGTCATGGATCTTATGCGAAAATTTAGAGATCATATCAAATAAATTAAAAGTTCAGAAATTAAATTATACATTGAGTCACCCATCGGCAAGTAGTGCACTTGGTAAGTTCCCTCTCTTCCCACCGTAGGGTCGGGAATTCGAATGTTCTCATTGCCAATGTTTTAAGTGGGGGGCTTTTGTGGTGGGTTCCTGAGCTAGCTCCCCTTCAGGTATAGTCGGTGGTCGTCGTTGGGCCTATCGGGCCCTCGGAAGCCATGAGCACCCGCAAGGTTGTGTTAGACTAGATCCTGGATATCAAAAAAATAAAGATAAATTATACGTTGGGCCAAAATTCAGTAAATATTTGCATCTTTTTTATATCGAAAAATGATAAATTTCAAAGGAACGAAGCAATTTAGAGACGGAAAGACGTCGCACTTGGATGTCTCAAAGCTTGCTGGACGCTCAAACGAGAACTTCGGCCTCGCCGTCGTGCCAGGAAGTCTTGTTCGATGTGATCCTGGGGAACCCATTTTCTCTACATTCCTTATGATGCTCGCGGAATGCCGCCAAAAGCTCTCTCTACCGTTTCCGCCGACCAAACAGACCCTCGCCACCTTACTGAAAGCATGCTCCTCTCAACCCCACCAGCTCACGCAGATCCACGCGCTCGTCCTGACCTCTGGGCTCTCGGTGAAAAACAGCCTCATCACCCACTTGCTCACCAATCTAGTGATCTTAGGTGACGTTCATTACGCTCGCAAACTGTTCGATGAAATGCACAAACCAAGAATTTTCTTGTGGAACACCCTGATCCGGGGATATGCGAAGAACGACATGCCCATGGAGTCGGTTTCGCTCTACGGAAGGATGAGTTCTCTCGGTGTTCGCCCTGACAGATTTACTTTTCCATTTGTGTTGAAGGCGTCCGCCGAGCTGCCCGAGTCCTGGGCCGCTTTGACTATCCATGCCCACGTGGTAAAGTATGGGCTTGAGTATAATGCCATGGTGAGAAATGAATTGATGATAATGTACGTGAAGTTTGGGGAAGTGGGATTGGGTGATTACTTGTTTGAGACTATGATAGAGAGAGATCTAGTGGCTTGGAATTCTTTCATTGCGGCATGCGTGCAGATGGGGTATGCTAGTAAGGCCCTCGCACTGTTCCATCGGATGGGCTTGGCCAGGATCAAGCCTGATGCCGTGACTATTGTCAGTGCCCTATCGGCATGCGGTCAGTTGGGATGTTTAAACATTGGCAATAAGATTTATGACTCTGCCTTATATGATGGGATGGAGAGCAATATTATTGTTAAGAATGCACGGCTCGACATGTGTATGAAATGTGGTAGTACTCATATGGCAAGAACTTTATTTGATGAAATGCGTCTTAGAAATGTTGTTTCGTGGAGCACGATGATTTTAGGCTATGCAGTTAATGGGAAGAGTGAAGAAGCTTTGGCTCTGTTCTCCAGAATGCAGAACGAAGGGCCAAAACCAAATTATGTCACTTATCTTGGAGTTTTATTTGCTTGTAGCCATGCCGGACTTGTGAGTCAAGGTCGGGCTTATTTTAGCTACATTGTGGATTCAAATGATCAGAATCTTCGGCCTAGAAGAGAGCATTATTCTTGTATGGTCGATATCCTTGGCCGCTCAGGACATATTGAGGAGGCTTATAGCTTTATAATGGGTATGCCCATTGAGCCAGATACAGGAGTTTGGGGTGCTTTGCTGGGTGCCTGTGCAATACACAGGAATGTTAAAGTGGGTCAGGTTGCGGCTGATAAGCTTTTTGAGTTAGCTGCTGATATTGCTTCATATCATGTTCTATTATCTAACATGTATGCTTCTGCTGGGAGGTGGGACTCTGTTGAAAAAGTGAGACTAAGGATGAGAAAGAAGTGCATCAAGAAGGTAGCTGCATATAGCTCTATTGAGTTAAACAGTGAAGTACATGTTTTTTACACTGGAGATAATTCCCATCCACAGTCGTCAAGCATATATCAGAAGTTGGAGGACTTGTATATGCAAATCAGGAGTTTGGGTTACATCTCAGAAGTTGGTTCTGTTCACCATGACGTGGAAATGGAGGAGAAGGAAGCCATGCTGCGTGTTCACAGTGAAAAGCTTGCTGCTGCATTCGGTCTAATTAATGTAGAACCTGAATCCCCAATTAGGATCATAAAGAATCTGAGGACTTGTGATGACTGCCATAATTTCTTTAAGTTTATTTCAAGAATTAGCATGAGGGAGATTATCATGAGAGATAAGAGCAGGTTCCATCATTTTAGGAACGGTACATGTTCCTGCAAGGACTTCTGGTGATTACCGGAGAGAGCAGATTAATTTTGTAAAATGTCTAGGCTTTCATTTATTGATGGCGCAGGGACTTGCTGCTTATGGGGTGGGAGGAAGTTTTCTCAATGTATCAATATCTCAAAGTTGACAGATATTTAACACAGAATAACTAATTGTAGTTCTGGATTTTCTAGTAAAAATGCAAAATGTCAATTGTAAATTGCGTATCAAAAGAGAGAAAATTATAGAATGATAGACATGGCTTTCCATTTACCTTGTGATTTTTCTTATTAAAATAAATGAAGTTAAATGGATTGTCAAGTTAAAAATTGTAAAAAATGTTAGACAAAAAGTTAGCTCCATAAGAAAATATTGGGAATTTGTTTTCTGATTGGTTATTGCAATGGCTAGATTATAATTTGCTTTTGCGTCCTTGAGCATGAAATTTATTCTTGTATATACCATTCTGGATCTCAGTGCATTTTGCTGATTAAACTTGAAATATTTTCTAGGCTCTGGGAGCAGTGAGGTAGAATTGAGGTGTCAGTGTGAAAATGGTATATATGTTTGCCAAATGATGAAATGTTTTGATTGGACGTTGAAGAATGGACCTTAGTATATAACAGCTTAGGATTATGTCTAAATAGACTTCTACCCTCCAGACAGTCCAATCCTAGAAGATCTGTATATGGTTTACACCTCCTGGATTCGATTGAAGAAAGTTCGATGGAGCTTATGACTAAAACTGGAGTAGCTATTTCCAGTTGCTATAGATGTTGGACTAAGCATGGACCACAGAGCACTGTTTTAAAGTGGATACTGCAACTCTTTGTGCTGGATTTGATGTTAGATTATGTTTTGTTAGATTAGAAAATGTGGATCCAGGAGCAGAGCTTGGAATGTCAAATAACACTCCTGATATTATAAATTCTTCTGACTGTCAGCAGGATGAAGCGTTCCCTGACGAGGTTGCACTTAGGAACAAAATTTGATGTTCTTTCTGAAGATTGTTTCATTCTTTTTGTCGGAAGTGAGTGTAAATTATCAGCTGCAAACTGTGCTGTTGACCAGTTATTTCTAAGGTAGCCACTTTATCTGCAGGGCATGCCTCGTGAAAGAAGTCTTGTGGGCAGCTGTTGAGGCTAATTTGCACTGGAAAAATGTTATCTGAAATCACAATAGAAAGACAATTGAAGGAGTTTATGTCAGTTTCATCATTGATTATATTTTTCTTGTCTAAGATATCTTAATGGTCGTCATCCAGTTCTTAGTGGGGAATATAAGAGGTATTAACAAGCCCTGTAGGCATGTAGAAGTTAAAAACCTGTGAGTACTTTCTTGCATTTCGTTGTTTGCTTTACTTGATACTAAAGGGCATGAAACAAATATGGATGGGAATGCAAAATAGATGGTTTTCTGGACGGAGTTACTTGCCACAGTCATCAAGTTATCAGGTTCATGGAACTGGTTATTTTGAAACTCTCCCTGTGTTTAGTCTCTCCGATGCATAATATGTTAATTGCAATAAAAACAACGTCATTCTTCTCCTACTCTGTGCATGCACTGAACTTTTGTAATGAGAGTGCCTCTTTGTGGGGCGATTTGAATGTTATTGTCAGATTCTGTTCTTGATTCTGGTTGGATGATTGCCGGAGACTACAACACTATCAGAAGTTCTCAGGAAGGAATAATGGGTTGGGATGTTATTTTCAGGATATTTCTTCATTTCAGCAGATTCTTGATGCAGTTGATCTGAATGGTGTCATTTAGTTGGCACGCTTTTTAACTTGGAAGATCTGAGGGCTGGGTAACTTAGAAGATTGTTTCTATAAAGGAAAGATTCATATGTGATTATCTTGAGGATTCAACATCAGATATGAATTCCCGGTTCTTCTAAGCTCATCAAATACGGAAAGAGACTCAGCAGCAGATTTTTGTGAGACTGAAGCAAGCAGAAGCATCATTTAACAGGAGGGTCCATGTGACTTGGGTCATGTTAGGTGATCATAATTATAATTTTCTTTTTTTTTTTGGTCAAAGATCATAATTATAATTATTCCAGATCAAATTGGGGCCTGCCAGGAGGACTAAACAGGCTTTACTCTTGGTTGTTGATTCCAAATTAGGTACTGCTGTAGGCATTACATATGAAACTCTTCCCATTGAGAACTGGGATGTTAATTCTTTTGCAGGTTCGAATCCTATAAAAAGGTGTGGGATTGCCAACTGTTCTAGAAACTATTAGATGAATTCGGGTTCAGCATTAATATACTTAAACGCTCCCATCACGCCTACCTGGACTTTGTCCTCAAATTAAAGCTTCAAAATATATAATGGGGACTCAAGCTTAAGTCCTCCTGGGCTGATACAATGTAATTACAACTACCAGACATCCTTACGAAGGCATTGGCAAAGGAGACTTCCGATGATAATGTAAACAAGCTGGGCACGAAGGAAGTCAAGGTGCCTGCTTGAGGGGGAGACCATAAAGTTCAAAAGTGATCGCAATCAGATTGTTTTATTGTATGAGATTGGATTTTTGATGTACTAACTTCCATCTTAAACCAGATTGGTTTAGTTTTGATTTTTGAACGCTTGGCTTTTGTATCGAGGATAGTTACCATCACATCGGGAAAAGTGCCAAAAAAGTCATAAACCTTTTGTCTTTGTCTGCGATTTAGTCATACTTAAACCTTTTTTGGTCTTGATGGTTTTAAACTGCTTGACGCCGCGTTGTCTTAATTCAGTCGCTTTCCTACCAATTTTGGCGGATTTTCTGACTGAGACGCAAGCCATTGACGTGGCTAAACGGCGCTGACATGGATATAATTTAATAATAATTTAATATTTTTAAATTTTTTTTCTTTTTCTTGAATTTTTTTCTTTTTCTTTTTATCTTTTTTTTGTTCTCCTCTTCTTCCTCCAGCCGGTCGCCGGACCTCGGCGACCGGCTAGAGGCGACGGCCGGCCAGGGCGAGGCCGCCCTCGCCGGCCACCTCGCGGGCGAGGGTCGAGCCTCGCGCTGGGCGGCGAGGCGAGAGGTCGAGCCTCGAGCCTCGCCGGCCATGGGCGAGGCTCGCCCTCGCCCGATCTGGCGAGGTCGAGCCTCGCCGGCCATGGGCGAGGCTCGCCCTCGCCGGATCTGGCGAGGTCTAGCCTCGCCGGCCATGGGCGAGGCTCGACCCTCGCCGGATCTGGCGAGGGTCGAGCCTCGCTGGCTGGCGAGGTGGGAGGCCCGAGAGCGAGATCCGAACTGTGAGAGAGAAAAAAAGCCCTGGGGGAGGGCAGATCCGAAGAGAGAGGGAGACCCCAGTCGCGTGAGGCCTCCGCCGCCCGACGCCTCCTGTTGCTGCAGCGGCCTCACCTGTTGCCTCCCTGTCGACCAGCCGCGAGCCCTGCCGTGCTGAGCTCGCTTCTGCCGTTACCCCGATGCAGATCTGCCGCCGTTCTTACGCCCGGAGCCCGACGCAAGCTGCCGTTGTTCCTCCCCGACGTCGGGCGCGCCGTCCTGCCTGCCGCCCAGCGCGAGGCTCGCCAGATCCGGCGAGGGCGAGCCTCGCCGCCCAGCGGGAGGCTCGACCCTCGCCCGCAAGGTGGCCGGCCGGCAGTCGCCTCTGGCCGGTCGCCGAGGTCCGGCGACCGGCCGGAGGAAGAAGAGGAGAAGAAAAAAAGAAAAAGAAAAAAGAAAAAAAGAAAAAGAAAAAAGAAAAAATTCAAAAATATTAAAATATTATTAAAATATGTCCACGCGTCGGACATTATCGCCATCGTTATCGCGTTAAGCGTCCCAAGTCAAAAAAAATCCTGGCCATTGGCGGAAAAAACTGAATCGACAAGACAACATACAAAGGTTTAGGACTAAATCCAAGACCAAAAAAGGTTTAGACTAAATCCAAGACAAAGCACTTTGCCGCTAGACTTTTTCAAGACTTTTCCCCCGTCACATCTCTCACGTACTTTATACATACGCTATGAAAAATTTAACCTTTTCACATGGCAATTTGACTTAATCCAAATTTATAATTTCTGAGCTTCAAATTTTACTTCATATAGATCATGTCATGGATGACTAAAATGCTGCTCTGCGAAAGAAAGTCACGGGATTGTCTCTCCACCCCATGCCAAAGGTATTTATGCATGGATCTCACTATCTCATATGACCAAACCGACCAATCACATCTCGAAGGTTCCAGGAACCTAGACAATTTGACTTGTTCCAAATTTATAATTTTCGAGCTTCAAATTTTACTTCATATATGTCATGTCATGGATGACTAAAATGCTGCTCCACGAAAGAAAGTCACGGGAACATCTCTCCACCCCATGCCAAAAATATTTTATGCATGGATCTCACCATCTCATATGACCAAATCGACCAATCACATCCCGAAGGTTCTAGTAACCTGAGCCTTCTAAATGGGTTGTTGCCAGAGAAGAAATGGAGGTTTGTGGAGGAGGTGTTAATCGAACTTCTGTCAACGTCGTTGTCACCTTCATCACATTGGTTTTCCTGGAGTAAACCTAGGACTATGATGCTGGCTCAAAAAAAGAAAAGAAAAAAGAACTATCTGGACCTTTGATGGCTCCCATGTGTCGGTAATTAGACATTGGACAAAAGACAGGCACTAGGAATTTTATAAGATATATGGCAGATTATTTGGTATCATTAAAATTGAATATTGTGATTCGCACCATCCCCTAAGAGTTTAAACTTTTAGAATAGGTTTAATTAAAAATTCTCCCTTGAGCATAACCGACATTTTAAAGTGGAATATAAAATGTGGACTTAACCGTGTCAAACGGGTAGATAAAAAGAACAAGACAGAAACCGGAAAACATGAACAATAGCAATAAGAGAGAAAAGGAGAATTATAATTCTTGATATATGACCTGGAAGTGTTCTTCCCCATCTTAGCCTTCGCATGTCATATATGAATTGAGTACCTTGACCATTTTTTTTAATCCAGAATTGGAGCGGTGACATTTCGCGATTAACTCACTTGAAATATTATCGACTTTGGCCTATCCTATATTGTTTTGTCCTTTGATATACAGTTAGGCACCATTTCAAAGGTCACTCATTTTAATAGTGCTTTAGCCTAAGTAAGCTTAACTTTGAAATTGCTAAGCTTAACTTTGAAATTTCAAAGTAAAACTTATTATTACGTAAAAAGGCATGTCCGTAAATTAATTTCATTTTTTACATACATATTCCAAGCACGCTTTTTGTTGGGGATGCAATTCAGTTCATGTTGGAAAACATTCCTATGATATTTTGATGATTACCGAACTATTTGCAAGTATTAACATTTACCATGATAAGTTCAGATAGTGAAATTGTTTACATATCATCAATGATCTTGGTTTGCCAAGGAACTATGCTTTTGACGTATTGGATTTACAAGCAAAATGAGAGTGATGTCTCGTGATCTTGGTATCCTACTAGTGTGATCTATCGATTGAAAGGAACAACATTAGCCAGTTGTAATTTTCTTTGCCGATTATTAGTGAAATCCAACCACTATTAAGGCTATTAGTCTTAGAGTAGACTTGTGCTTGATTACAAAACCTAAACATTATAAATCCCTATGTGATTGTCATTCTTCACTCTAATATGCTAATCATCATCACACATGATTCTATTTGAGATATCATCTTGATTGCTAATTGTTTAATATTCTGCAAAAGTTTAAAAAATCATTATTGAACCTACTCACCCCGCTTCTGGGTTGCATTGTTAGCCACAATAGTTCCTTCCTACCCCATTCGCCATCACTCGTTGTTGGAGCCCTTTGGCTTTGATGACCACTTCTTATCCTCATCGGATTGGGTCATTACGGTAGTTGTCATGTTGAAGGAGTAAATAAGGCTAGTGATGCAAAAACTGTTTTAAATCCACTTGAATTGATAAAACAAAATGAAATAGTATCAATATGAGCTAATGAAATCCGAAAGGGTGCATTGTCAGACACCCAATCCGACTGAACTGATCTTGAGACAATTAGCATGGCCCTTGTTCAAGTATGACATTTACAAATTGAGAAACTTGAATAGAGGCTAAGGGTGAGCATCATAACCATTCTAATTCTGACTAGGATTATTTTCTTGTTCTCAGAAAAATAGAAATCCGTTTGGTGACGCAATTTCATTTTTTTATTTATGGAACAAATTTTTGGTCTAGAAATAGGTTTGGAATAGAAATGGGAATTAAAAAATTTCTAGTTCTTTATATCTATAATAGAAGTGAGAAATAAAAACTCTTCTTATCACTCGCTCTAGCTACTAACTAGCTGCCCACTTGCCGCCATCCGTCATTTGTCGCCGCTAGTTGCTCACTGGTCATCATCAGCCACTATCGCCATTTGCTATTGCCATCCGAAAGAAAGAAATTTTGTGTTGTTATCATATGAATTTGTACTCAAAAAGCATAAATTTTAGGTTGTTATCAAATGCGTATTTTTTCTCAGAAATTCTTCCATAAAATAAAAATAGAAAAATATATTTTTGCAGCATAATGGTATCATTCGTGCCCTAAAACTTAATTGGGTACTCAATTAGATAGATCAATTAAGAAGTTTAAGCCATTAGAGTGTGTCTGATTATTGAATTTTTGTAACGGATAAAATAATTAGGCTAAGGAAAGAGCATTTCTTGATCAAGTAGTTGCTTATTTTATTTCATTCGGTGAATGAACATGATCATGGGATTGATAGAGTATAAGTTATGGATATCAACCCTATGCAATCTTAATGAAAAAATAGATACGAGTAATGTCCATTATTGTAACCCATCTCAATCTAAGGTATGCTTAGAAAAAGTTTCCTCCAATTACAGATGAAAGTAAACACGACCCTCCCTAGAAAAAAAAACACAACTACGAGACAAAAATATGAAATATATATACATAGATGTAAGCATATAAAGATAAATTCGAAATTCTTCCATATATATATATATATATTAAACTAATCAGACACCTACTAAAAATGAATAAATAAAATTATCTAAGCTTGCAAAGGAGTGTCCTAAATAACAGGGATATGCAAAAGGGATCACTCAAATCAGAAACCACCCAGAATAGACCGAACTGGCTAGTTGGGTATGATTCCCGGGAGTGTTGGTTTGGTTCCTAATTCCAAAAAGTGAAACTGGTGTCCGGGCAGTCCAGTTCCAAGGTGGAATTAGACTGGACCAACTAAAAATTCTCTTTTTTAAAATTTCTTAAAAAACAAAAGACTAGCTTTTTTTCCTTTAGGTTTTTTTTTTTTTTTTTTTGTGACCTAGGGAACCCCGTAAGCCAATAGCCAGCGAGCAAACCCCGGGGGAGCGACTGCAGGACCCACCACCACATTACTCCAGGTAAGAATCCCTAACGACGCCTCTGGGATTCGAACTCCTCCCATTCGTGAGGAGGAGGGAGCCCCAAGCCAGCTACATCGCTGCAGGCGGTGGTTTTTTTTTCCTTTAGGGTTAATACCCTAAAAAATCCAAAACTAATATACCTGTTATAAATTTACCCAAAACTATTTTTTTGACCACAAAAAATCCAAAATTGGTACATATGTGACAAATCTACCCTCCGTTAGCTTCCATTCGATTTTGCCGTTAACCTTACTGATGTGGTTGCTGACGTGGCAAGCCATGTGGAAATTCATAAGTTTAATACCATTAAAAACCCTAAACTGGTATATTTATGACAAATTTATCCCAAACTGGTATATTTGTGACAAATTTACCCCAAGCTGGTATATTTATGATAAATTTACTCTAAATTAATTTTTTTGATCATAAAAAACCTAAATTGGTACACATGTGGCACATTTACCCTCTTTCAATTTTCCCAAAACCAAGTTGTGATGTCTAATCAATTTTATTTTCCGGATTACTCTATCATTGCCTCCATATCATTAATACTTGATTTTTTTTTCTTTTTATTGGAATTGTTATTAGAAAACTATTCAAAGACTACCAAATGTGCACTTCATTCTTGTGCCAAGAGGATGCCCATTAACTAAAAGATGGACAGATCACTTGTGTACATATACAAAAGAAGTGCAAATATTGCGGTTGCTTTGCTCGTTTTTGGTTTGTGACATACTTGGCTTTATGTTTATATGTCTCAGCCCCACATGGTTTACTGCTTGTCTGCAATCTGTTTGTACGCTTACATATTACTATTGCTTTGCTTGTCATTCGTGTTAGTCCATGTCGTTATTAGCGTTACGTAGTCTTTCCTACCTTGAATTGTAAGTGTGTCAAAATTTTAACATGGAACTTGCATGTGAATGGTATGATTGACTTGTATATCACATGCTTGTTGAAATGCCGGAACCAAAATCACTTATATTTGTCACTGATTTCAGGTGTACTTTGAGTGTGATTCTTTTGTATATATGCGCAAGCAATCTATCCATCTTTTAGTTAATGGGTATCCTCTTGGCACAAGAATGAAGTGCACATTTGGTAGTCTTTGAATAGCTTTCTAATAATGATTCCAATAAAAAGAAAAAAAAAAACAAGTATTAATGATATGGAGGCAATGTTGGAGTAATCCGGAAAATAAAATTGATTGGACATCACAACTCGGTCAAATTTGAGAAAATTGAAAGAGGGTAAATGTGCCGCACATGTACCAATTTAGATTTTTTATGATTGAAAAAATTAATTTAGAGTAAATTTGTTATAAATATACTAGCTTGGGGTAAATTTGTCATAAATATACCAGTTTGGGGTAAATTTGTCAAAAATATACAAGTTTGGGGTTTTTTTTAATGATATTAAACTTATGAATTTCCACATGACTTGCCACGTCAGCAATGTTAATGGCAAAATCGAATGGAAGCTAACAGATGGTAGATCTGTCACCTATGTACCAGTTTGAGATTTTTGGTGGTAAAAAAAATAATTTAGGGTAAATTTGTCACAGGTGTACCCGTTTTGGGTTTTTTAGGGCATTAACCCTTTTCTTTATAATAGAAGGCATCGAGTAGTGGAAAAAAAAAAGTGACTAGTTCTATCCCATCGAGTTCCTAGTTTTAGGACCAACTAGTCCGGTCCTTGATCCCTGATTCCCGATTCTACCTTAGAACCAAACCAGATTGGGAACTCATCACCTCAACTAAATAATATCATTATTTTGGAAATAATTTGCTCCTGGTCAGCTTTGGGTCCAATTTTACATGCCGAGGGGATTCACAGCCCTCGTAAGGCAGGGAAAAGCAGAGTAGAATGAAGGCTTGCCAAACAAATGCTACTTGCCCTAGTTATGTAGATTGTTGTTGTTTTTTATTTTATTTATAGTTTTAGAAATAAGATAGCGTGAAAAATATGGATTTGACTTGATATATTGAACCGACCGAAAAAGCAATAGCCATGGAGATTGCCAATTCATATGTGTTCAAATTGAAAATGCCTCCTTTTGTTGCGTATTTTCTGAATATACTAATCAACTACTATTTTTCTTTTTTTAAATAATGGCAATGCAATTCTATACTGGTCCTCCTCCTCCTTTCTTGTTTGTCTTTTTCGTATCTACTCCATATTGACCATCATTTCAAAGCTTTAATCATGTTCATCCTCTGCTTACTACACAGACTAATAAGGAAGATCAGAGTCTAAGCATTGTATCTTGACCATCGGAACCGATTATCTTGAATCACGAATTCTGTCAAGAAAATCATTGTTTTAAGACGATACACCTTACCCAAAATTTCATCTATTTGTTTGAATTCCCATGAAACCTTTCACATGAAAGAGCTTTCTAATATATATGGCCTTAGATGACTGTAGTAACAAAAGGCTATTAGGCTAGCATACCTAGCCGAGAATAGATGATATGCCAGCAGTGCCAAAATTATAATCTTACACGTTTCTGATTACATGGAGACAAGAGGTGGGGACATTGGGCAAAGTCTGCTATTTAGAGTGGAAGCAGGTTACAGATTTGATTGATTAACTTTGATTTTGTCCTGTCTACCCATACCTAGTTGAGTTCATTGAAAGTAGTCACTCTCCCACAGAGATGCTAATCAAGGTGTTATTGTCTTTTACTGGAGTTATAGGAGGCATGGTTGGTGGGAGCAGTAATTCTATTTTCACTGTTAAATATACAACAGAGAAAAGCTTTCCCACAACCATCGTGGCTGATCAGAATTTATAGTCTGATTTAACTGAGAAAGTTTAAATTATTACATAGTGCACTTACATAATTAAATAATGACAATCAGAAGAATCAACTAACTATACTTATGTTGTTAAATTATCATTTGAAGTTACAGTTCACTAAAAATAATGATTAGTTGCTTTATGAATATTATATACTTTCTAATGATTGATTATCGCATATTAAATATCCTATAATTGTAATTGGTTCATAATCATGTTGTATAACTTACGGTTACTGTAACCTATATTAATCATACCTTCATGACATTACTTCATAATTCTAAAAGGGGTTCATAGCACAAATCCTAATTTGGTATATCTACAACAAATTTACCCTAACACAAAAAACCCAAACTGATATATTGGTGATAAATTTACCATCTATTACTTTACATTAAATTGGATTAATATCACGAAAAACTCTAAATTGGTAAATCCATGACAAACGGAGAGTAAAACTTCATAGTAGTGCACTTGTCAACTGCTACATGTGATCCAACTTAGCATTTTGTTCATAAGATTCATGAAATGAAATGGAATAACACAAAACTAACTAGTAATTTCATAGCCTGGAGAATATAATAGAGCAAGAATAGCAATGATATAACTATAAATTGATAATTGTATTATGTACGTAAAATTCGTGACCCGTTTGTAACTCATGTCGATTTATAAATGCTAAAACTTGTTCATGCACACCCTTTTTAGTTTTAATTATAAGAGTCTTGATGAGAAAAACTAAAGTCAATGTAATCTCTCGTTTGTTCATAAAAATGAATAATTTGAAAAATGTATATACATATATTAAAATGATTGCTTATAAAAATGAATGAATGATAAATGATAAAAATGATTTTATTATTTATAAAAATATTTAGAAATAAATTATTATCAATATAAAAACGTTTTATCATACATGAAATTACGGGAAACAAGCCACGCCCCCAAATTGCGTGAAACCGAACTCATGCGACACCCCCCGCGAGCCACGCTCCAGGCCATATGGCGCGCGGCAAGAAAATTCCCCCGTTCAATCGCTGTCTCATTTGTCTGGAAGCCAGAGATAAATTTTGTCTTCAATTGGATGACTGAAGTACCGTGGTGGCCCGCCGGGGGCACCAGAAAGTCCGGCTCGAGAAACAAGGGAAAACCTTAATTTAAAGAGCTCTTGCAACGACGGTCGGCGATCCGATAAAATTAATAAATCGGTAACGACATTTCACGTCATTTTCAGGGGGCGCCGGGACGAAGAAAAACCGATAAAGCGTGTCGCGTCCTCAGGGGACCGTTTCCAATCATGGGGCTAATTATTGAAATCGATGGTTAGTGCGATCCAAAGATGATCTCTCCACTGCAAAGTGTTGTATAATTATATTTAAAGAATGAAGGTGGATTGTGAATCTACCTCGATCTGAATGTTAAAGAACAAGATTCCATATTTTTCCTCCTCTCAATCGGTTTCGATCTAATAGTACTTTCCGTTTATTACAATTGGTAATAATTTAAATGGATATTTGAACTAGATCATTTGCTTGTTTCGTTCGAGGTAAAGGGTTAATTCATTGTGCTTGGACGGGACTGGAAATCGAAAGGAGGAAGTTGTTTTCCTTGCGACTAATCTGAAAGGGGTTGTAGTTGAGTTTGGTCAAATTTGGATTTATACTTCCGGAGATATCGTGTGACATGTTGCGTACACTCTACTGAACTCGTGACGTCACGCTATTTCCCTATCTCATGGTAATTGGGTTATTGCACCTTATCACGTAGGCAAATCTCGTGGTAATTGGGTTATTGCACCTTATCACGTAGGCAAGCGGCTCCTCGAGTGGCCGACAAAGTTAACTTTGTTACTATTCATGATTGCGCTTTCTAAGGTGTAACTTTATATCGAGTCTCAATCAACTCCTCTAACTCATTGAGGTTATGAAGAAGCGCTGAATTCCCTAGAAGCCCCAAATTTTAGATTTAATCCCAATTATGTCCCAAACTTTTTTTGTCTTTAAAAAAATCACAAACCTTCACTAGTCTAAATTTGCCGCCATGTTCAAAAATTGCCATTAATTTCTTCAAAATTAATAATATCAGGGCAAGTTAGAGGTTCATTATCAAAACCTACATCATCACTAACACCTGAATTTTGTATGGAACAACAATAGCCTCATCATGTATCATGTTGATATTTTTGGAGAAATCAGTGGCGATTTTTCAGACACGGGGGGGTATTTTTGGGGTTAGAGTAAAAGTTTCTGATTTTTTCTCGGATTTTTTCTATAAAAAAGAAGCTTGAGGTAGAATTGGGATTGCAACTAACGTTGGCCGAAAAGAGAAGCTACCACATGACTGTTGATCTTCATAATTGATCGTACTTTAAAGGATCAACCACGAGTCATGTGCAATTCAATAGCAATGGATGCATTGTAAACAGTTCCGTTCACGTGCATGACGCCAGACTCCCACGACGTAGTCCTCGAAGTTAATTTGAATAAGCGAGAAGTTGTTCAAATAAATAATTTATTGAAGCTAAACTAAGCATTTAATCGGCCGGACGCCTTTTTGTCGATTTGTTGCTTTTTGTCTTACTATTCTTAATGACATTACTGACATTGCCAGAATCCGTGCAATATTGCCACCGCGCGAGTTGTTTCGTGTTCCACTGAACGTACGCGATGAACAACCCAAACTCATTTTGTCACCTCCATTCATTTTGGTGTGCTTTAATTTAAGTATAGACTGCAGTATTTGTTTCGTAAAAAAATGCATGGTTTAAAAATTATTTTTCAAAAAACACTAACTTGTTTTGCGTACAAAAAAGAAAAAAATAAAAAAAAATATTTTCATCATCTAAAAAAAATTTATAAATAAATTATTATCGGTAATGAAAAAAATATTTCATTGAATAACTATTTTAAGCTATACAAACCGTCATTTTCAAGAGAATATTTTTAAAATAAATTATTTTTTTGCGAAATAAATGAAACTTATACATACATTGCGAAAATTTGTGCGATCTCATGAATGATATAATGTGATGGTAATTTGAGAGAGTTTTGTAGATTAAACTAATCACGTCTTTATATATTTAAGTAAATTGAAAATTATCTTAATTGAAGACTCTTTTCATTTTTCTTCTTTGATCTTATCTTTTAAGCTTTACAAAAGTTCAATGAAAGAGAGAAACAATTTCACTCATTGTATTGAGAAACTGAATCGACCTTTCCCTATTTTTGCATTACATTTTTCACCGTTTGTACATCATGCAAGTTCGTAATCACATGTGAGTGTTTTTTTTTTCCTATAGCGCTTTAAGCACGCGAAGATCCATTTTAGGGACATAAACCTAGGGTTCCTTTCCATCAAAGTAAGTGCAATTTTGGCTTTATTTAAATGGGTAAAGACACACGTTGACAATATGGGCCAAAGAAGAAAGTAAGAATAAAAAAGATAAAAACACAAGAAAGGATATTGTCTTTTGACATCTAGCACCAAGTCAGGTATATTTAGAAAAAAAAAAAAGAAGAAAAAAAAAAAGTAAGAGTAAGGGTGAGTATGATTTTAGGGCGGAACTTACAACTTGAGAATCAAATTTTAAAATATGCAGGGTAGGTTCTAGGTTCCGAAAATTGGGGAACCTATTTTGATTGGTTGGCTCTAGGTTCTAGGTTGGTGAACTTGGAATCTAGAACCTAGAGTTTGTAACAAGTTTTTATATATTTTTTTTGTTTATATTTTTGTGAGATCCTATGGTATTCAATGATGTTCAATGGTGAGTGTATAATCTGAAACCACTCTTTTGAACTTCCATATCATAACCGAGGCTTCTACTTTATTAATATTTTATATTGTTCATGTGTTTAAATATAAGTTATGGTCAGTAAATTATACCATCGAGTGGTGGTCATTAAAAATGATAATTTACCGCAATCGTTCAATTAATAATATGGGTGGAACTTGGGTAGACCTTGGAACTAATCCTACAACCTGTAATAGGATAAGTTCTAGATTCTAAGATATACAAGATAAGTTCCAGATTCCAAAAAATGGGAAACCTGTTCGAATGGGTAGATTTTAAGTTCTAAGTGAAACTTGTATGGAACCTAAAACCACTTACCCCTAAGTAAGAGGTCAAGACTACAAAGAAGCAATAAATAAATAAAAAATAGAGAAAGAGAAGGACAAAGTGTTCTTCACCCATATAAAAATTACAATTGTAGGCTAAGTTTATTTAATGCTTTTTCTCACTTTGGTGAGCTTAGATTGTTGAGAAAATCCCTTATTATGTAATCAAAGACTACTAATATGTGTATTTAACTGTGCAAAATGAACAACTTCTGTATACACAAAGCATATGCATATAGTGTTAACAACAGAATATCTAAGGCATGTTTGACTCTACAGAAGGAGAACAAGCTAAGCTTTTTGATGGGAAATGTATCGAGTCTGTAAAGACCTTTGTAAAAGAAGAACCATCCGTAGAATGAGAGTTCATTAAAACTTGGATGGACCAATAGGATGTGAATAGTCTACAGATCTTAAGGACGTCAATGTGCTTAGAAGAGCCGTCTTGCAAAAGGTGACTAGACCGTAGCATAAGATTTCATGAAAAGTCGAGAGGACCATCTTTGTAGAAGTAGTACATGCTATAGACAAAGTGGATGGTTCTAGGGATGGGCATATGGACTGACTGGACTGAAAACTGTCCAGACTGGCCAGTTTGGTCTGGTTTCCGAGGGCATTGGTCTGGTTCTTGGTACCATAAAAATGGAACCTGTGATTTTCGATCTAGTTCCTGGTTCTGGAGGGGAGGAACTGGATTGGATCGGATTGACTTTTTATTATTATTATTATATAAATAAAACATATTTCTTAATTTCTTAAAAATAGCAATAAACCCTAAAATTGTAATAACTATGGGTTTATCTATATATATATTTTAATTTTTTTTGGCTAAGTAGCCAAACTAGATTGGACTAGACCGAACTGTTTGGTTCGATCCGATTCTCAATCCTAGGATCATCTGGTTTGGTCCCCAGTTCCAAAAAATGGGAATTGGTCCTCCTTATTAAGCTGGCTCGAGAACTGATCACCCATAAATGATTCTACATATGAGCCTTTACAAATCTTAGTGGAAACTAGCTCTTTCTTAATTTGAACTGGACTCAAGTTTGTTATTACAACTATCTTTGAGTGTTGCATTTGCTAAAAGTAATTTGTAGAAAAACAAATCTATTTTTCCATTTCTAGATAAGCAAAAGATATGTCAAGTAAATTATAGAAGCAAAGTGTCCTACTTTTTGAATCGACCTTTAATGTTCCGTATGAGCACGTGTGATGGTCAAAGAATGGCAAGTTGATCGGATAAAGCTTTTATGACTATTTTGAAAATCGAAAGTCTTTAAAAACTTGGTTTGGTGGTATTTAATAAGCTCTCTCTTCCTTGCATTTGTCTTGCTTTTTTTTTTTTTTTTTGTGCAAAATCAAGTGATTTTTATATTATAAATCTCCTTAGAGGGTATGAATATATGCAATCTGAAGGGAGAGTGATATAGTGTTTTGAGAGGTGCTCGAATTTGTAGAAGTAACTCCTGAAGCTTTAGGTTGAAGCATTACATTTTGCACAAACCATAATATTTCAAGAAGTACATAGTAAATTCCGGTCTCACGGGACTGTAAGAGTTGGGAGAGAGAGTAGGTCAAGTGGAAGGCCGATCACTATAAATTTGATTCACATTTCTTCTATTCTTTAAACAGTTCCAGTATTTGTTTGATAGAAAATTGTGATTATGCAAAAGTATATACGTTTCTATAGTGCCAGTTCACCTTCTATAATGTCCATCATGTATTCAGGAAAAAAATTCTAAGTTTTTCTGAACAACCAAATCACCCGCCTCTTAGTGGCCTGCCCAATTCAATTCATAGGTTACTGGGAGGAAACCATACTTGCACATATCCACCCGTGATTGGCAAAAACTTCCAGAGCTATGCAAGTCAACGCGTCCTAACACAGATTGTGTCGGATAGGTTATGGATGCAAGGATATCAATCTTGAACCCTTTCTTTCATTATCAATGTCATTCATGACAGTGCATATTATTCACGCTCGATGAATACGCTCGATGAATTAATTCCGTTCATAGAAAGCACATTAATCATGTCATTAAAGTCAAGTTGGCAATAGGTTTCCCTCGAACGAATGAATTGCACTGTTAGAAGTTTCTCAAACGATCGTACTTAACTACTGGAGTAAAGTGGCCACCTTTCCAACACAGAAGGGGAAGGTGGGGGGTTCGAATCCTCACATTCTTAAGGGGATTGGGGTGGAGACGGATTAATTTTAGGAATGAGTTTCGACTCTCACGCATTGCAAGGAGGTATGACAAAAGTCTGAGAGTGAGAGTTAAAAGAAGAATAGAGTAGGACCGACAAAAAAAAAAAAAAACAATCGTACTTTGTACTATTGTGTCGCAAATTGCTGCCTACTCCATCGTTACATGACTAATTTTTTTTAGCTTTTACAAAATAACAAAACGTTACAATGTAATATGTATGCATCGGCGTTTCGTTTTTGTCAGTAACACACACATATAAACGGGTAAACTCAACTGAGCAATAAGCTAGCTCAGAGAGTCAGTAATATCATTTCTTTTCCCAATATAGGTAGTTCATCATATTACGGTCAGGCATGAAAACGTTTGCGTGCACGGAGTTTGAAAACTTGCACTTCTCTTCTGTCGTATGGCAGATTAGGAGTTGGCTGACGAACTTTATTAGTAAAATTTCTCATTATCGTCTCCTAATGTGCCTGTAAAAAATATTGTTATGAACATCGTCAACTCAGTAATTTGATCAATTGATAAAAGTATTAAACTCTCATTAACAAGTGTATAAAAACAATTATCTCATAGACCATTTACCATAGATGTAATTACTGTCAAGAGAATGAGTAAAAGCAATGTTTTTTCAAATTAGTTAGTTTTCTTCAGCTGATTTTCTTTAATTGATCTAAGAATACAGATGCGGGAACTCGATTATTTGGAGAGTTCTTGGAATGCTCTACTAGTCCCACGAATTGGTTAAGTCCATATTTTTGAGTTATGTAGGTGGTCTTGATCCAACACAGTTTGTTAAAGGATTATTGTCTCCACACGATGGTGCGAACATAATTTTCACAGGTTACGTTCCAATTTGGGGTGTAATCAAGCTAATCGAGTTGATACTATGCCAAGCACAAGCTTGCCTTAACTCCCAAATTTACTGCACGAAACACGACTCAAGCTCGAGCTTGAATTTAATAATTCTCAAATGTTCTGTGATTCTAAGTATATTGTGTCTATGTTTATGAATATATATATTGAAAACAAAAATAATGAGAAGCTCGAATTCGACTCAAAATGAAACGAGTCGTAATCAAGTAGTCTTCGAGTGGGGCTCAAGTTACTTGTGAATAGTTTGACTCCTAGTGGCTACCCTTTCAACTTGAAATGAGGAGATAGGGGTTCGAATATCCACCTTCTCAAGGGGTTGGGGTGTGTACAATTTAGTTTTAGGAGTCAGTTTCGATTCTCACGTCCTGTAAGGAGGCAGAGTAAAAGTATGAGAGTGAGTGTTAGAGTAGAAATAGAATATGACCGATAAAAAAAAAAAGAATAGCTTGACTCGGTTTTATTCTTGATCATCATAGAGGCATGTGGCAGTTTTATTTTATAGATAGAAAGACTTTTCCTTTTCAAAAACTAATTTTATGTTCAGCCAAAAAAAAAATTACATTCATGAAAAAAATGAAAAACAAAATTATTATGTTGGCATAGAAAAATATATCACACGTCTTGCGGTGCAAATAATAACATTCCTTTCTAATGCACGTATATATGTACTATATGAATTTCATCTCATTAATGATTCATATTAATTTTTTATTTATTTATTAAAAGTGCATTAATTCAGCTCTACTAGTGCATATAGCTTTACTATAATCATTTACATCACACTGTGCCCTTAAAAATACAACATTTTGTTAAGGACAAAGGAAAAGAGCACGCATTTATTCCTAAAATTATATTTATTTTAATGTGGTCACTGAACTTGAATTTTGTGCAATTAACTCTATCAACTTATGGATTTCTTTTTCTTTAATCGAATCTCTTGATTTCTCATTCTAACAAATTGAGGCTAACTCGTTCGTCAATTCAATCAAAAGCGTGATGTGGAAAAACTTGACGTGATTATAGGTATTTCTTTTGCACCAACCAATTTGTAAAAACAATGACCCCGTGCATTTAAGTAAATCGCAATTGTCTTTCATGCTGCCGTGGCATCAATTGTCTCGGCATTAGGCTTTTTTAACTCCAGTTCTTTGAAATTGGCGATGGAAGAACTTGAAAATGTAAACATTCCAAGACCTTCATAGCATCACGTCGAAGAATCGGTGCAAGCTCATGATCGAACTTCCATTTGTGTTTCCAAGAAATAGTACAACACTTGTGGTGGATTTGATGATATTTTTCATTACACGTGTACTCGGATAACAAAAGGTCTTGATATATATAAAATTTAATTTAATTTTTTTTAAGAATTGTTCGAACCACCTTATAAATGTGTTCAAGGGGATGTCGGCATTTGGCTAGCGAAATCTTCAATACCAAGCAAGTTGTATCCAAAATACATAGGTTAGGGGAAAAAAAACACTACATAATGCAGCTCATTAATTCACATTCATTTATTAAAAGTGCATTAATTCAGCTCTACCGTTGCATATAGTTTTACACCACAGTGTGCCCTTAAAAATACATCATTTTGTTAAAAGCATAGGGAAAAATACACATTCATTTCTAAAATTATATATATTTTAATGTTGTCCTTGAACTTGTATTTTGTGCAATTAACTTTTTAACTTATGGATCCTTTTTTTCAATTGAGTCTCTTGATTTCTAATTCCAACAAGCTGAGGCTAGCTTGTTTGTCGATTCCAATTAAAAGGGTGATATGGAAAAACTCGATACCTTTATAGGTAATTTCTTTTGCTTTGACCAAACTATAAGAACAATGACCCTATGCATTTAAGTAGATTGCCATAGGTTTTCATGCTTGTGGCGGTATCGATGGTCTCAGCATGAGGCTTGTAACTTTGGTTCTTCGAAATTGGCGATGGAAGAACTTAAAAATGTAAAAATACTAGAACTTCATCGAATAAGTTGCAAGTTCGAGAACCACATCGAAGAATTGACACTAGCCCATGATCAAATGTCCTTTCATGTTTTCAAGAAGAGTTAATATCACAAAAAAATTTAAAATTGATATATATGTGATAAATTATCATTTATTAGTTTATATTAAATTTTACCCTCAAATTGTTGAATTAAATGACACATGATAGTTTATGAGTGTCTTAGGTTTGGAGTTTTCTCATTCGTTACCAGTTTGTGGTTTTCATAGTATTAATCTAATTTATCCAAAACTAAATGAGGGTAAATTTGTCACAATTATATTAAATTTGGGTTTTTGGTCGTAAAAAAAATTAGTTTGGAGTATATTTGTCATATATGTACTTAATTTAGAATTTTTTGTGATAAAAAATTTATTTTTAAAAAAATTTATTACGGGTGTATTAATTTAAGATTTTTCATGATATTAACATTTTCGATAAATAGCATAACCTCTGCAGTGGATTGGATCCTGTTTTTCACGACATGTGTACTTCAACAACGAAAGGTCTCAAAATATATAAAATTTAATTCTCTCTCTCTTTTTTTTTTTAGGATGATTCGAATCAATCATAACTTGTAGTTTCGCAGGTGTTTCAAGGGGACGTCGGCATTGGGCTAGCGAAGTCTTCAATACCAAGCAAGCTGTATCCAAAACATATAGGTTAGGGGAAAAAAAAAACACTAAATAAGATTAAGACCGCGTCAAAGCAGCCACCTTATTCTTGCGCATTAAAAGGGACACTTGAAAATAAACGAAAAGGGGCAGTGATTTTAATGGGAATCTCCTGGCTTCATTTAAATTTCGCCAGCGTTGAATGGTCCCCCGAATTCCGAATAAGTCAAAGCCAGAGCCCGACTCTTCCTCTTTCCCTCCTCCCTTTCTCTCTCTCTCTCTCTCTCTCTCTCTCTACACGCCTCGTCTTCTTCTTCTCACTTACCTCGCCGTCACGTTCGGCCCTAGCACACGCCTCGCTAACGATCACCCCATCTCCACCAGATCGATCTTCACACCAAACTTCCTACCTCCGCTCTCTCTCGTCGCGTTTCAGTTCGAACCCATCATCGAAAGGAGTGGAAAAATCGATACTTCGAGCTGCCTGTTGATCTGCAATGGCGGTCGCGACGGCGGCGGCGGCGGCGGCGGGGGTGCCGGTGGCCGTGGCGAAGCTGAGCTACCGCTTCGTGCCGAAAAGGGTCTGCTTCTCCTTCGCGGCCTACGCCAAGAGCGTCATCTACCACCTCGCCTCCTGCGACGTCCCCGTCCTCGAAGGGCTCACGGAGGCCGAGTTCGACTGCCTGGAGTCCGCCTTCTCCTTCGCCTTCCCGCCCGACCTCCGGGAGATCCTCCAGGAGGGCCTCCCCGTCGGCCCCGGGTTCGTCAACTGGCGGTCGTCGTCCCCGCAGCAGCTCCGGATTCTCGCGGGCCTCCCCGGCCGGTGCCTGATCAAGGAGGTGTCGCGGAGCGACTTCTGGTGCGACGCGTGGGGCGAGAGGCCGAGCGGTCGCGACCGGGCGGTCGAGCTGGCGGAGAGGTTTTTGGAGGACGCGCCGGCTCTGGTGCCGATTTACCGGAACTGCTACATCCCGGCGTCGCCGAACGCCGCCGGCAACCCGGTGTTCTACATTGACGGCGGGGACGTCCGCGTGCTGAGCTTCGACCTCGCCGGATTCTTCCACGAGTTCGAGTGGTTGCGAATCGGCGTCTTCCCGCCGGCCGGGAAGGTGCCGCCGATGATCGGCACGCCGGCGTGGGCCGCAACGGCGCCGCGGAGGATCGAGTTCTGGAGCGACGTGGCGGAGAGAGGTGGGAGAAGGGCGCCGGAGCCGAAGTCGGCGAGGGGGAGCACAGGTGGGTGGTGGTGCGGCGGCGGCGGCGGCGGCGGCGGCGAGCTCGGGGCGTGCTTGGAAGAGGCGTTCTGGAGGCTGAGGGACGGAGGGTGGAGGGAGGAGGAGGTGAGGGAGATGATGGGGATGGACGGCCGCGATGGGATGGTGAAGGTCGGCGGCGACGTGGCGAGATCCGACGGAGGCGTCGCTTGGCACCTGACAGCCTGGTCCTTGGAGTTATTGCGTGCGGGATGGAGCAGGGAGGATGTGGTGGAGTCGCTTGGGATCAACGTCGACGAAGACCGCGAGGTCGGCGTCTGCGATCCTGATGATCGGGGCTAACGTTGGGAGCACGCGGAAACGACGTCGCCAGTCGGAGAGCATTTTTATGTTCAGCTATAATAAGATCATGAGCGAACTCCTCATTCTGCGAATTTTGTGCTCTATACTCATACATACAATTCTACAGATTTTAGGTAGGGATTGTTATCATGTAAATCTTCTGCTTAGTTGTAAATACAAAACGTGTGGGAGAGATCATGATGTGGATGATCATGAGCAAATACATGTTACTTGTTCAGGCATATATAATTTAAAAAGTCTTGAGTTTATTGCAAGATAATACGTTGTGCTAGGGGAATATACCGATGTAGGAAACACCCACAAGGAAAAGCATCTGGTACTCTTATGAGTTTGGAGATTAGGAATCGAGGCCGCCTTGAATTCGGGCCTAACCTCTTGGGACTCATCCTTGCTCGTCGAGGTCTTGGGTGCTCGAGATCGAGGTCTAGGCTCAAGGACCTCAAGTACTTGGGTTGATGACCCGAGCATGAGAGTTGGAATTACTTGAGGTTGGGCATCTAAATCTTCTTTAGGATTTTATCTTGCCTCCTTAGGTCCGATAATATTAGCGAAACCTGTTGTACTATTTTCTTTATTTAAGGATCTTGAAGTGCAGGATTCATTAATTTCCGTTAATTCGTGCTTGCATTTAAGAAGGATAGGGTTTTTCGATCCGCCATGTGATGTTCCTTTGTTAGATATTATTTTGCCTCTTTAGGTCCGATAAGATTAGTGAAACGTGTTATATTGTTTTCTTTATTTAAGGATCTTGAAGTGCGGGATTCGTTAATCTCCGTTAATTCATGCTTGCATTTAAGACCCGCCATGTGATGTTCCTTCGTTAGGTATATTCTAAACATATGATTCGTAAATCCCTATTTGTGTTGGAAATTGCAGGATTAGTTAAATTTGAAAGGATTATTTGATCACGGAATTTGCAAATTCCTACTTGCGTTCACAGAGATGGCAGGATCGGTCATTCCATCATGTCACTTTCCGTCACATGGGGCATGGGATTCGTCAAGCCCCGTCCGCGTTTAAGAAAAACAAGAGTCGTTAACCCCTAGTCGGGTTTTACTTTATCTTCGAAGCTTGATCAGACCGTCATTGCAATAAAATAGTAGAGGAAAACAAACGAGGCGATCCCCCTCGACTACTACATGTAATAAACAATTCCTTAAAATTCACAATTTTTCTCATCCTTATATAATTGATTGAAAGATTACGACCACTCAGTGTGTGAAGGCAGCAGCCATATTAGCCGCCACCTTATGTTATGGGCTCAGTGAGTTTATGGGATCGAAATTCCTTAAGGTTTTATTTATTTTGTGAAAATTTGAAAAATAATTTGAAAAAAAATAATCGTTTGTTTTGTATGAAATAATTAGTCAGCCTAACATTTTCATTAGTGATAATAGTTTTTGTCTAAACATATTTGCCGACAATAAGATTATTTTCCATTATTTCATTTTTATAAGTAATATAGATAATTATTTTTTGGAAAATTTTCTCTAAATCATTCATTTTTCGCGAAAATAAATAGATTAGTGAGCTTTAGGGATTGGCATTCCCCTAGTCTAAGTAAGTCATTGTTATCTACTTGGTGAGTTTTAGGGATCGTTATGCCCTTAATTAGTTTGGAGAAAGGGCCCTCTTAGAATTTAGGGATTGTTATTCCTTGAGTGAGTTTTAGGGATCGTTACCTCCTTAGAGAACTTGAGGAATCGATATTCTCTTGTAAAATTTAGATTCTCTTGCCTAGTTTAGGGATAGGTATTCCTTTTAACAAATTAAGGAATCGGCATACTTTCCTTGAGTCTCGATTATGCTTTGGGAAGGGAGAATTGGGGAATCAAGCATGGGCATTGCATTATGGATATGACATGAGTGTAGTTGACTTGAGACGAGGATGCTTGATGAACGTGCGGTAGCCGAAATAATATTACTGTTTTGAGAGAGTTCATCTGGCCTTGTCAAGAGTAAATTGACATGAACCTCATCTCAGATGGAAAGATTTGAAAGCAAATTCATTTTTGCTATTGCTTTCACTTTCATTTTGTTTAATAAAAAATTTAAACAAAAGAAAAAGGAATTTATTAGACCTTTAAACCTATTTTGAAACCCGTGAGATTTCAAGTTTAAAAAAATGAGGTTTCTACTTTGATGGGTAGATTTTGAGTTTAAGGTGGAAGTTGTAAGACACGTGAAACTACTCACCCCTAGCCACACGCATTTCTAGTCTTTGATCGTGATAAGTGTATTCTTCAATTTGTAGAAGATCAATCTTTTTAGGTGTTGACTCTTTGTAAATTCCTTTTGGTCTACAAACAACAATCAAAGAATGATTACAGAGATGATTTTGGCAGTAACGCGTGACCACAGCAGTTTAAAAGTCACATCCAATTCAACTACCCCGCCATCAACACCAGAACCAGTTCATTTCTAGTGCGAAGTCAATTTATTATATGTGCCTTGCTCACCATTTCACGATTGGCAGTGGAGTAAAAGGGATATGAACGTGAGGTCGATTGAAGAAGATATGAGCTGAAATGACAACTTGCTCAACCCCTGCATGATTGATATTTTTTCTGCAAATGGATGGAAAAATAAAGTTTTGTCTCTAGTGAAATTAGGCAACAATTCCTTACACCACTGCATGACGGACTCTTCAATGCTCAGAGAGCTTATTCCTGATTCCTTATACCTTGTTTGTCATGATTTTTCGTTTTTTTTTTTTCAGAAATATACTAAAATTAAACCTCACCTTTCACCTAATAACCACGTACAGCCTCTACTTTTAGAAACACCAAAGATATACATGAATTTTACCTTTGGAGACCATTATACACCTGTCACGACCTAACTCCAATGGGCCTGTCGCAGAAGCAAGCACTTGAACAATAAAACAGACAAAACAAGAAAATAAATCGAACATCAATTATTTGGTTTGGTCAACTGACTTACCTCTATGGGAGAGTAGCAATAAATTCCAACATAGGTCAAGTGATACAATGAAATTTACAACCGTACTCAAGTTACTCAAATATTTTTAGTGTTTCCTAATTCTCAATTACACCCAATAACTTATACAAAGTTTAGTACTATACCTCCTCACGAAATAATCTTTGAATCTTGCAGAGGAATAAGTTACATGTCTAACTTCCCTTAGGTGTTTTATAGGACTAAACTAGATGGCATCCTAAGACCACACCAATTTAAAAAGGGTAATGATGAGGTTCATGAATTTTTCTTCTTGGGAAAATTGCCCAATCAATGACAAGAACAAGATGTGATTTTTCAAGAGCGAAAAGAAATCGAAACTCCCAAGAACCAAAGATGAATTCCCTTTTGACAAAGATAACTACAACCAAACAAGGGAAAAGAACAGCAAAATATGCATTCAGATCATCAATCACACAAGCGAGAGAGACAAAAATACAGATTTAGCCAACAAGCACATATATATATATATTTTTTTGGACGAAAACAAGCACATATTCAAGGGAAGGAAAAAGGACCACCTAAGAACAAGAGGAAAATGGTTGAGCAAATGCGGATCGTATTTCATCACAAGTGCGAGGCCCATCGGCACGATCAAACAGATTCTCAATCGATGCAAACGTCATTGAATGATCAACGAAAAAAGAAAGGAGAAAGAACATAAAGAAGTAGAGAACATGACCGTGGCAATCATGAATCTTCTCATTTCGACAGGAAATTTAAATCATAAAAGACAGGGGACATCAGTTCTACCGTTAAGAAACCAACTTTGCTGGTGTTCTTGAGTTTGATTGTCAACATGGGTTGTTCAAATGCTTTAGAACTCAAAGTTCTTTCTTTCTTATGGATGACGACTTCATGTCTTTTTCTGTCTAGCCTACCTTCATCTTTATTTTAGCCTTTTATTTCAATTAAGGAATTATGAGACAAATGATCTCTAAACTTTATCCTAAGGTGCAATGCAATTCCTGCACTTTCAATTTACTTAAAGTAGTCCTTGGGCTTTTTGTCAATGCTCAACTTAGTCTTTGAACTGTACAATAATGTTCAATGTTGTCTTTTGACTAAGTTGAATATGTACTAAAAGTCTAATGACCACATTTCACAATTGGCTACAATTCAGGGATCATATTGAACAAATTAAAAACTCATGAGTTATTTATGTCATTTTGCTGGTAAGATTGTCAAAGTAGAAAAAATGACATAACTAGTTCCTAAATTTTTAATTTGTTCAAATGTGATTCTAGATTTGTAGCCTAATAGGCAATGTGGTCTATAGAGTTTTGAAGTATATTTAACCTAGTCCATGAATTATATGAAAAAGTTCAATGTTGTCTTTCTATTAATTTAAGTCCAAGGACAACATTTAGGGACAAAATTGAACATATACTAAATGCTCAGACATCCCTTTATAAAAAATTAAAGGGTAGAGACCGCATTGCATATTTGGGTAAAGTTTAGAAATCATTTGTGCCACTATCCCATAATTGAAATGAAAAGCTAAAACAAGGACGGAGGTAGAATAGCCAAAAAAGACATGAAGTCATCATCAATAAGAAAGAGAAGAACTTGAGATCGAAGCACTTGAACGATCCATGTTGACGATCAAACTCAAGAACACGAGTAAATTTGGTTTCTTGACAGTAAAACTATTGACCCCTCTCTATCTCTTTCGTTTAAATTTTGTGTCGAGTTGAGAAGATTCACGGTTGACATGGTCGTGTTCTCTTTTCTTGATGTTCTATTTTTTTGTTGCTCGTTCATTGATGTCTGCAAGAAATTGAGAATCTGTCTGACCGTGCGGATGCACCTCGACTTGCAGTGAAGTACAATCCAAATTTGCTCGACCACTTTCCTCTTGTTCTTGGGTGGTCCTTTTTCCTTCCCCTGAATTTGTGCTTGCTGGCTAAATCCGTATTTCTATCGCTCTCACTTGTGTGATTGATGATTTAAATGCGTATTTTGCTGTTCTTTTTTCTTGCCTCGTTGCAGTTATCTCCGTCTAAGGGGAATTCATCTTTGGTTCTTGGCAGTTCCGATTTCTTTTCGCTTTTGAAAAATTGCAATTTTTTCTTGTTATTGATCTGGCAGAGTAAAACGAGAGCAAAATTTTCTACTTTCGTTGAATCATAGTGAATAATGTGAAGGTTTTTTGTAATGTCAAATCTCATGCTTTAAACTCGCAATTAGTTCATGATCTCTGGCTAATAGTTTTAATCAGGTAGAAATGGAGGTTAAGGGAAGTACAAGCTGTTATAGATGGAGAAGGAGAACCTTTTGAATACTCAAATTTGGTTCAAAAAGTGTAATGACCATCGAAGGAGGATTTCAAACTTTATCACAAGAAGAAATGCAAGTTCAATTGTACAATTTTAGTGGTCCCATGCCGAGTAGAAAGGCAGGGCTGAAGCTTTACTAATAAGGACTAGTGTTGCTTCTCTAGCTCCACCAGAGCATTTAAATAGAGTGCTCGAGAATAAAGCCTAATCAAAGCGGGCAATAGAAAGATCGTGTAACTTGATAGGTGCAACCACGATGGCTTGTTCCACAACCGCAGTAGTGCTTTTTTTTTTTTTTTTTTTTTTCTTATTCTTCTTTTTTCAGAGGTCGATTTAGCAGCTTCAGTGACCTCCATGGTTAGTCTTTGTATTGCAGGTTTTAATCCTACAATGGATTCTTGTTAGCCAGTCTCAAGAGGGATAGCTTCGCTCTTGGGTTCTAGGGGTGGCTCCATCTCGATTGTGGATCTAATTAGCTCCATCAGACCTCCCGCCTCTATAGTGAAGCTTCCGGCCACTGCTTCCATAGTAGGACATGAGTAGAAGTGAGCGCTTCAGGTGGATAAGCTTCAACGCTCTCAACCTGGTTTGGATTGTTTGACTATGGCTTCATGTTCTTTACAATCAAAAGCTCGATCACGAGGGTTCAAATCAAGGTCTCCATCTCACCTTATTAAATTCAATTGACTCCCTCCCCCTTTGTGGGGGTACGGACCCCTACGAGTGAGCAGAAAAGGGAGGAGGAAAGAGGCCCTGGCGAACCTTCATAATTAGTGAACAAGTGTAAGCTTCGCTGCCCGACAGTATGGAGTACTGACCACACCGAGGGACAGGCCCTGAAGCGAAGGACGGGAACGAGCGGAATCAATGTGTTCCAATTTCTGGCCTTGCATCGACCATCCAATGGACCATGGACTAAACGGCCACTGCCTGAAAGGACTATGTCCAGGGGACTGGTTACTCATAAGACCTTACTTTATTGTTTTAATCATCATTTTGTAGTGCGCTCACTTGCACACATGTGTGATGGACCATGATTCTTTTATACTTGAATACTCTTGTGAGTGGAGTTTGGGGTTAAG
The DNA here is from genome assembly GCA_017140255.1 of Eucalyptus paniculata subsp. matutina. NCBI lineage: Eukaryota > Viridiplantae > Streptophyta > Magnoliopsida > Myrtales > Myrtaceae > Eucalyptus > Eucalyptus paniculata. The sequence continues at coordinate 12,684,864 of CM029443.1, forward strand.
AGTGGGTGATGTAGTGGGGACGATACAACTAGTTCATGAGAGCGGTGTCAGAATGATTGTTACTAGAAGTTCTATGATAAAACGATTATATCTCTAGGAGCTTTGAAGGCGGAGTTAATTTCTGTGCATAAACTAGTTGGGGGATGCCACTCTCCTAATAATGCCAATCAATTATTGTGCCTAAAGTGTTCAGCGTGTCTTGCTAGATGGACTAGATATCTGAGCTAAGTTGGATATGGTATGATATGATGTGAGGATGATATTCGCTGTACTATTTTTAGGAACAACTATAGAAGGAATGCTAGCTTGGTGCTCTCAGCTCACTAGGTGCCACACGGACTATTTCACGGCCAAGGAACTATTGGCCTATGACAAGTGGTATTAGAGCAAAATTCCTTCAATAAGTGAGTTTGAGTAAGAGAAAACCTATGGTCTACTCGTTCCTACGAAGGCAGAGAGTGAATAGTTGAGGCAAAACCTACTTAGACAAAGTGTGGCTCTTGGCCAGCTTCTAAGATGACAACGAGGGCACATGAAAGAACTGATTCTTTACTGAATAGGGAAAACGATCTTGGATCAATAGGCGAATCTCAAGATGGGTTTGCTACAACATTTTTAACGGGGGAAGAAACCTCCATTAGTCTGTTGAGATCAAGAAAAGCTTACTAGGTGAAATAGGATCATGTCAAATAATGTAGTTGGCTCCAAAAGCCACACTTCTTAGGGAAAAGCACAAGCGACCAAGTTGCCTGAATAACTGCAATCAAAAGAAGCTACCAATGGAGTGGCTTGTTCAGTTGGGCAAGCGTTTCCATTCGATGTTGATCCAAAGTGGCGCATTAATGGTTGATGAACCAATGTATGACCTAGAGGAGCGCATTAATAGTTGAAGAATGCAGGGAAGTCACATAATAGCCCACAACGAGAGCATTGTGGAATTCTCACCGAGGGGGGGGGGGGGAGGGGAGAATGTCACAAACTGTGATTTTTTTCGTACTCAAGTACCCCTGTAAGTGGAGTTTTGGTTATCAAGTGAATAGTGAATGATGCATAAGGAATGATACAACTAGTTTGTGATAGTAATGTCAAGATAGTTGGTGTTAAGAGTTCTAGGATATAAGGATTACATCTTTATAGAGCTCTAGAGGGTTGGGGGGGGGGGGTTGGCTTTCAGTGCACAAACTGATAGAGAGTATATGCTGTTTTCCTCATAAGGCCATGGTAGGTCAAAACTAGCTGTTGTGCGTAAAGTGTTATGTTTGTCTCAATTGATGGACTAGACGCTCGAATTAAGCTATACATGGTACAATCTGGTATGAGGATGATATTCACTGTACTATTTTAAGGAATGAATATAGAAGGAAGGTTGGCTTGGTATTCTTGATTCACTAGGTGTTGCATGGGCTACTTCACCGCCGAGGAATTGCCGAACAGTGACACACACCTCTCACAAGAACTAATCACTCAATTCACTCTCTCTTCCCCTATTAGTTGTTTTGCACTTGCTCAAAAGGTAGCATAAATCCTAATGTTGGTGCCTATGGTAGTCTCGACCTACTCGAGAGTTGTAGATATATGCAACCACAAGCTGGTAAGCCTGTTATGGTGGTGAACTAGGTAGAAATTTGAGGGAGCTAATTAGGTGTTTGAGAAAAAACTAGAGAGATGCATACTATGATAGTCCTAGATAATTTTTGAAGAGAGAGAAAGAGAGAAGGAGGAGGAGGAGGAGGAGAAGAAGAAGAAGAAGAGGAGGTGTTAATTGCATACTAACAAGTTGATGTGACTATCCACGGTCTTGGGGAGTGTTAATCACTTAAGGGTATTCATATAATTTGCTATTGTCATTCAAGCGGTCTATCATTTTTGGAAACATTGATAAAATTGTGGTCGTCCTTGTAATTTATTTTACTATGTGGGTGTCTTGAGATAATTTGTTATTGAGAAGTTAAAAGCTTTATCAAATTTGGCAGCGATGCAAGGTGGTCATTTATAGATTACATCTTGTGAATTTTTATTATTTAGCGCACTAAATAAAGTTGCTGCGAAAGAGTTATAATAATTAGAGCTTAAGTGTGATATATTTTACCCACTGCTTCATGCATCGACATACTTAAGATTAGAATAACATTTTGTTGGTCTAGATTTGAGGCTTCTTGAAATCAAACGGTGACATCACAAACAAAGAAATAAAACGAGACCCCATTTGTAAAATAGTTCTTTTTGCAATTGACGAAAATTAAAGCACAGATCCTTTTAAGATTCCTTGTAGGGTCATTTATAACCCTTTTGTGCTACTTCTTTTTTAAGCTTGGTATACTGATTCGTGGGTAACTTTATGTTTCTTCTTAAAATGGACAAATCAGAGAAAATAAGCAGCAGTGGTAACGAAAGAATTCCCAAACTTGTCTCTAGAGATTGTATCAGAATTGTCATACGAGCCTCCTATCGACTCAATCATACACTGCATATGGGTCTACAAGGCCCGATGTTGCCTAACAAAATCTCCCACTTTCATTGAGCAGCTTTTGAGTAGCAACATTTACAAGCAACCGTCTTTTATCCTTGAACCGTTTTGCGTAGAGAATGACTCAACGCAACCGTTTCTTTTGATGGATATCGAGGGACATAGGGTTAGACAGATTCACATTGATCGCTAAGAGGACTTTCAGCCATGGGCACTTGTCGAGCATTGCTATGCATAGGTTCTCTGTCAGCTCTTGATCTTGTTTTTGTTTTCAATCCCATAACAAGAGACTACAGAAGCTTAAGTAAATAATAAAACCTTTTCACTAATCATTTTTGTCACGCCCTGAACCCCAAGCATGCGCACATCCATCGGCGGTCGACTAAATTGCGACGTTCTTAGGACGCGTTGTCGACCCTTTTGTTTTATGCACATGCCGAAGTGATCATAAACCCCATACAACAATTAAACACATGAGATAGAAAAGTAGGACAACCAATTTTTCTCAAAACATACTTTATAAACAAACCGAGTTAAACCTACAGGTTCATATACAAAGGCCTGACTTAAAAAGAAACTACTAGGCCATTTACACTATGGACCCTTTAGCCTCGGGCTTTGGATCCTCCACGCTACGGCCTTGAAAATGATAATCCACAACGAGGTGAGATAAAAATCTCAGCAAGTTAAACCCTAAGCCTCGACTAGGGCGATAATTCACTCAAAAGCGTCCTAAACATGCACAATCCAAAACTTACATTGCTTAGGCGCGTCCATGCACATTAGTACATCTCATATGCACTCATAAACGTAGCATGCGTAATCAAGAATTAGAACACTTCATAACACTCATTGAATATTCATAGAAGTCCCAATTATAGGGCCAAATCATTATGGCATGTCTCATTCCGTACCACACAATTTCGTCTCATAATTAGGCGCAGATAACTCATATTGGTGATTCCATTCACACCGGATATTCACTCTCAATATATAAACTCAATATTCCAACTCCACATTCCAACTCAGTACTCAAACTCAAGGTTCTAGAGGTGACCCCCACGAAGTTTTGTTATCGTGTGGCACTTAGTCCTTGACCATAATTAGCAATAGCTTAAGGTTCTAGAGGTAACTCACAAGAATTTTCTTTGTTGTGTAGCACTTAGTCATTTTTCCACATATAGCAATAGTACAAGGTTCTAGAGGTGGCTCCCATAGAGTTCCGCTATCGTGTAACACTTAGCCCTCGATTATGCAAGACAGTAGTGCAAAGCTCTAGAGGTGGCTCCCATGTGACTCAGTTCACCATATAGCACTTAGCCATTGACTACAATAAGTAACGGTATAAGGTTCTAAAAGTGGCTCACATGTGACTCAAGTCACCATGTAGCACTTAGCCCTTTACCTGCTTACAACTCATTCGGTTTCCTCAACACAACACATGTGATTGCCTCAACACATCACCTTATCTTTCAATATTATCTTTCAATAGTCATCTATTGCCATGACCATAACTAATCGCCATAGCACAACCATTCATAACTCATCATGCACAAGTTCCAAAAATATCACAGGCCATCCACATCACCAAATACGCAATTTCTAGCAAACAAAGCATCAATAACAATCACAAACTACTATTGATCATAACTGGCAGAAACGGTCTACTTGCGTGTCTCCAAGTTTAAATTCAGAAACTTAACCAAACAAGTTTGAAAAATTTCCAAATTTGAATATGTTGTAAATGACACATAAAAAAAACATTTTTCATGAAAAAATCTTAACTCATATAATTCTAGATTAAGCCTAGTAAATCGCTCAATCCAGTACAAAAACTGGATCTTTTTTCAAAAAGTCTGTTTTCCAAAATCATTTTGGTACAAGATCCAAAACTAGTTCATTTGATCTGAAATTTGATTATGTTAAACTAAAAGATGTGAAAAACAACTTTTGTGAAGGAACACTTTGAAAATCGAACCTTAGAAGTTGATAGAAATCCTTGCAATACCAAAAGATCAGAGATTCCAGCACAATCGGAGATTCTATTTTGAAATGACGAAGCTGAAATATCATTCTTTTAAATTTCTAAAAATCTTGATTAAAATATATGTTATAGCTGAAGATGTCTAAAACATTTCTCAAGAAGGAAGCAACCTCAAAATCGTAACACATTTTGATCCACAAAAATGGCAAACAGCGAGAGTTCAGAAACCAAATCTAGGGAAAATTCACTTTATTAGACTAAACCATCCTCATTAGTGCTAATCTAATCAATTAGATCAACACTAATCCATCTTAAGGCTAATCTAACAAAAATAAATTAATACTAATCCATCTTAAGGCTAAATTCATTTAGTACTAATTTAATTAAGCTAATTAACACTAAACTAACCCTTAAATGCAATTAACAACCTAATCAAGGATTATGGAGCTAACTCATCGGATTAGCGAGGCAACGGGTCCACGGCGACGGTGGTGAGATCCTGTGTCTACGGCGACTCCAAAGGAGGGCCGGAAGGAGCTGAAAATAGCCTTGTAAGCCTTTGCTTGCTGCTGGAGTTTCTGGTTTTGCTCGGTTTTGCTTGGGGCTGATCTCGGTGGCTGTTGGCAGACGGCATGGGTGCTGGTGACCAGTGGAGGTGCTGCTGGTGGCTTTCGGTAGGGATGGAGTGGTGCAGCAATGGAGATGGAAATGAAATGGAAGGAAGAAGAAGAAGATGAAGCAAAGCAGAAGTAGAAGTTGTTCTGCTAGGAGGGAGGGTTGAATGCATGAACAAGGAAGAGGGAAAGGGAGGAGAGAGGGAAAGAAAGGGGGGACAAGGCCATTTTCCTTGTCCAAGATCAACAAACTTGAGTGCCCAAGCACAAAAGTCTTCTGCCCTCTTTGTCAACCAACCCTCCCATGGCCATTTTCCTCTTCTTTCTTCACCAAATAACTTCAATTTAGTGGCAAAAACTCCCTTGCACATAGCCCATATGCATTTCTTTTCTTTTCTTCACATTTCAATCCATTTTGAAGGCCAAAGTCCCTTAATTCTTCCCACAAAGTCCATAGGTCCTCCAATGCTTGATTTCTTCTCATTTCTTCATCATTTCACTTCATTTAGATGGCCAAAAATGCCCAGCAATCTGCCAATACGAATTTCCAACTATTTCTTCTCAGTCCCTCACCAAATCAAGTCATTTTGGCAGCCCAAAATCCCATGGCAATAGGCCATACGAATTTCCCTTCCACTCTTCATAAATTGAGCCAATTTGGTGGTCAAAATTTCAATCAAAGGTGTCCCTCCGAATTTCCAAAAAATCCTATTTATCCAATTTGATTTTTCCACAAAAATTCTTGGCTTGACAGAATTCCTTCAAAAGATGAGATGAGGTCTTAAAAATAAATCGTGACACGCTTGAACGTTCGATTTCTGAAATCGTGTTCAATTCGTGGTTAAAATTAATCGGACGCGATTTTAGTACAATTCAACCTACCGGGTAGCTTTCAGAGATTTTACCGTGGTTATATCCCTTAACGGCTTCACCTAATATATTAGTTAACTCGTGAGTGATCAGCTCAGAGAAAAAGGACTATAGGCGTGTCGATGAAAAGCTCATTTCATTTTATTGAGACGGGGTCGAAATTTAGGATGTCACAATTTTCTCTGGATATGTGGAAAATATATGATTGTTCCAAAGCTAAGGCCATTCGTGCGATTGAGTGCAGAAAATTCTAATTTTACACCTGAGCAAAATTTTTTTCTTTTTATTTTGAGTGGACTCGTTAATTAAGTCTGTTATGGATTCTAATACAAAGTATTAGCTAGCAATAGACATTAAAAGGATGCCAACTTAGTAATGTTGAGAGGATTACGCCTTTGTCAATTAGACGGAAAACAACATACTTATCATTGAACCTCTTGATACGCATACTAATACATGGAAAAAGAGCGAGTGGTGCATTATTTTAAGCATTGCTTTGGCCTGTAAAATCTTATAACTGGCCACCACTTTTCATTATTTTCGCAATATCATTTGAATTTGCATTAATTTTGCAGCTTAAGACATGAAGGGCAGAACAACTGGAGCAAAGATGATGATCGAGGATGCCAATCACGACGAGTTGCCTTCTCCAAATGGCGACCGGGGCTGTTCAAGAAAGCAAGCGAACTATGAAATCTCTGTGCTGCTGAGATGGCCATTATTCTCTTCTCTCCTAGCGGCAAGCCTTTCTCCTTTGGACACCCTTCTGTGGGTGCGGTCCTAGACAGATTTGAGCATCCACAGGCGGTTTGTCCTACCGTCACTCAACAGGCTAAAACTAATGGAGGCGCCTGAGTTGAACTGAACAAACAATATGCAGATGTGCTCGAGCGACTGGAAGCTGAAAAGAAACGGGCAAAAAAGCTCCAGCATGTTAAGCCTCTGCAAATCGAAAACCTTAGCTTTGAACAGTTAATAATGGTATTAAAGAAGGCGCTGGCAGATCTCTAGGAGCAGCTGGACAAGAGAAGGATGGAGCTCTTGGGATTAGAAGCTTCAACTTCAACTCCTCACGCAGGAGCTATTGATGCCTGTCATTAGCCCAATTGCTATGATCCTCGTGAAGCAAATGTTGGTGAGGAGTAGTCAATTTTAGCAGAACTAGGGGAGAGATTGTTGTCCTATCTTAAATTGTATTTTACATTTTTCAGTCAATCTCTCTCATAACAAGAGAGAAGTCTTGAGGATACAATAAGCAATAAAAAAGTTATGTTTTTTAAGTTGCTATTTTTCGATATAGCGACATGATAGCAATTTTTCAAAGAATACAACTAGCATTAAAGTAACAAATATATAAATCTAAATTAGGCGAATGACACAAGTTATGCTTCTCATAACCAAGTGCAACAATGCTATACTGGGCTTATTGATCTGGGCTTTTGAAATGTGTCTTAATCAGTCTATTATATCAATGAAAAATTCCAAACAAAGACTTGAAGTGCTCACATTTTCTCAAATAAAGACTAAAAGTGAACATTATTTTAATAAAAGGCCTGAAGTGACCAAATTGTCTCTGATAAGAGTTTGAAGTGGAACTTTTTTTTAAACAAGAGCCTAAAGTGAGCATATTAGTTTTAAAAAATGGCCTATCCTCTCTAACTGAAGAGCATTTTTGTCTTTTATCTCTTAATTTTTTTCTTTTGTTTTTTTTTTCCCTCCTCCCTCTATGGGCCATGGTATAGGGAAAGTGGAGTCAAGTGAGGGCGAGGGTTGCCCTCGACGACATTGGGTGAGGGTGTCCCTCACCGGATCTAGTGAGGGACACCATCGCTCGACTCAAGCGAACACTACCCTTGCCCACATAGGGGAGGCTTGCCCTCACCGGATTGGGCAAGGGTTGCCCTTGCTGGATCTAGGGAGGGCAACCCTCGCCCGACTCTAGGTGAGGGTAGCCCTTGCCCAATGCTAGTGAGGGCTGCCCTTGCCCAACGCCGACGAGGGCAGCCTCCACTGACCATTGACGGCCATGGTCGGGGAAGGGAAGGGGAAAAAAGAAAAGAAAAGAAAAGAAAAAAAAAAAAAAAGATGAAAAAGTCAAAAATTTTTAAAAATATATTTATAATTTTTTGACCAAAATACCCCTTCTTTGATGCCTGAAAAAGTCACCACCGGCCAAATGCCCTTATTTAAGATGATTTAGCTATTTTAGGCCTTTATTTGAAATAATTTTGTTATTTCATGCCAATATTTGAAATAATGTCCACTTTAAGCCATTATTTGAGAAAACTGAAGCACTTGGCATCATTTTTTGAAAATTTCCCTTATATTAATAATATTATTGTATACTCAAGATTTAGGTACTTAAAGTAGGTTCATTAATAATCATAAAAAATAATTTACTTCTTAATTTCTCCATTTCATAGAAGATTGTTATATTGGGGTTTAGTTCTTAACCTTATGAATAGACAACTAAATATTTATACTTACACATCAATTGTCTCTCCTAAGAAGTTATGTCTCTTTCAAAGTTCAAACCACAAGTCTCATGGTCATACACCTTCTCAGCATGTGTTTTTGAAAGTGCATAGAAGTATTTAACAGGTGTTCATGATTTATAGGCTCAATCAAGTGCATCTTTTCATTTGTTTCGCAAATATCTAGTGTGAAGATTAGAGTCAAGAATTTTATAGACAAGTTATTCATGTTGCACTTATGAGTTCTTGTACATATGTGATGAAATCTAATTTGCTGGGGACTCCGACCCACCATGTTTTAAAGCTAACTTAACACAACTCTTCCTCGGAATGACCAAATTTAAATACTATAGTTTACAATTATATATTTTTTTTCTTTCCAATCACTTTTAACTATTTGAGAGCAGTTCAAAAGGGAAAATTACTTGATTAGTCTTAAACTTATTGTTTAAATGCTAATTTAGTCCTAAATTTTGCTAATTTAGTTCTAAACTTTTATGTAAAATTACAATATAGTCATTTCGACTTATATTTGTCAAAAATAGCTAAGCGGTGGTCCGATCATCATCGATTGTCTTACGTAGCATGTCACTACGTAAGCGATTTTCAATGAAAATTGACTGAAGGACTACATTTAGAATGTTACAGAAAATTTTAGAAATACATTAGCAAAATTAAAAATATAGGACTAAATTGACATCCGTGTAATAGATTTAGGACTAATTGAATAATTTCCCATTATTCAAAGAATATACACGTGGTGATAAATTTAAGATGGTTGAATTGCAATTTACAAGAGAATGATCTAATTCATTTGTGTATTGGTATGAGCAAGGAACCCCTGAATTCGGGGAATTGTGGTCCACGAGGGTTTGCACCGAGCTATTTATGTTGTGTATCACGGCTTAATTATCGACCAACAGTTCAAGTTTTTGTCAGCCCTGTATTACATCCGTAGCGGAACCAATTATCTCAAAATCTCATAGAGTACTCCCTCAAAAAATAGAATAAACCCTAACACTAATCTATATATATTAGTATTCAAAATAGGGAATCCTTTGTAAGAGACCTACTCAAACTGGGAAACCTACTTGAATTGGATTTTCTTTCCAAGCTCAAATTCAATACATATTCTTGAGATAAGAACAACACAAGTGTCATAATATTTGTACAGCACTCACTTGAATGTCATAATTTTTTTTCTCGCTCATTTGAATGCCATAAATTTAAAAAAATAGATTACTTAAATGCTATGGGCGATTTGTCTCTTTGGAAAATTCAATGTGGATGCTAGTTGTCCTATGTGGCATTGCCGAGGACATGTAGACAATTAATAAAAAATTTCGAAAATAAAAAAATTCATGTTGAGATGGAAATTTTTTTAAAAAAAATCCATATAGGACAATTTGCTAGAAATGGCACTCAATTGATTGGTTTTATTTTGATGTGGCACTTAAGTGAGTGGAAAACGAAGTTATAGCAGTCAAATGAGTGTGGTTCAAAAGTTATGACACTGTGCTGTTCTTATCCTAAGCATTTTTTTTATTTATAAGTGAAGGTTGGGGAGGGCCAATCAATCACAGCTATCTCTCCGAACTTTACTATAAGAGTCTCACGTAGGCAAATGCCTTGCATTATTTAATTCTTTATAACATAATAATAACTAGATACTTCTCATGAACGAAACCCATTGCATATAAGATCCAAGATATTTTAAATTTAATTTTCAACAAATATCGAAAATAAATATCACTAGAACAGTTATTATGTACTAATACACAAGTAGTAATTATAATTACCTCCTTCGCCTTTCCTTTCTTCTTAGGGAAAATGTCACAAATGGTACCTATACTATTACTTAATGTGCAATTTGGTCCCTAAACTTTTGATCGACTTAATTTGGTCCTTGAACTTTCAATCGGCTCAATTTAATTCCTAAACTATTGATAAATGTCCAATTTAGTCCTTCATTACTATTTTTCCTTTCCTTAATTTTTTTTTCTTTACTATTTTTTTTTTTTTTTTTTTCCTTTTCGTTACTATTTTTTTCTTTTTTCGTTACTATTTTTTTCTCGTTATTCTTTTTTATTCTTTTTTTTCGTTATTTTATTCTTTTTTTGTTACTATTATTTTATTCTTTTTTTTCGTTACTATTTTTTTTTCTTTTTTTTTCATTACTATTTTTTTCTTCTTTTTTTTTTTCATTATTTTTTTTTCAAATTTCGTTACTATAAGCAAAAAAAAAAAAAAAAAAAAAAGGAAAAATAAAAATAGTAACGAAGGACTAAATCGGACATTTATCAATAGTTCAAGGACCAAATTGAGCTGATCGAAAATTCAGGGACCAAATTGGGCATTTATCAATAGTTCAGGGACCAAATTGAGCCGATCGAAAATTCAAGGACCAAATTGCACATTAAGTAATAGTATAGGGACCATTTATGACATTTTCCCTTCTTCTTAACCACCATATAGCCCTTGACTCTAGAAACCCATCATACCACAATATTTTGCAGGTGCCAGATTCAAGATCATTTTTTACTTTTTTTTCTTCTCTTTCTTTGGAAATTCTGATGCATTTAGGAGTGACATCCATAAAATAGGTTTAAAACTAAATTGATAATTTTTTCAAAAATATAAATGATCACTCCTTCAACAAACATGTATATAAGCATTTTTGGGATAATTATACTAAAAGTGTCATAACTTTCGTATGACACTTACTTAAGGACCATAAATTTGAAAAATCGATCACTCAAGTACCATCGGCAATTTGTCTCACTGGAAAATCCAACATGGACGTCGGTTATCTTACATGGCATCATCGGTGCAAATGTTGTCAATTGATAAAAAAAAATTCAAAAAGTAAAATATAAATCCATGTCATAATTGGAAATTAATAAAAAAAGTCTATGAAGGATAATTTGCCGGAAATGGCACTTAAGTGATTAATTTTACTCTGATGTGGCATTTAAGTAAGTGAAAAAAAGTTATCGCATTTAAGTGAGTGTTGTATGAAAGTTATGGCATTCCTACTGTTATTGTCCCCATGTTCTCAATAGGTTTTTATACATATATTATTAGCCAGAATAGACATTATAGGGATGCCAACTTTTGAATGTTGAGAGGATTATGCTTCCATCTAATTGACGGAAAACGACATGCTTGTAATTAAACCTTTTAAAACGCATGTCATACCTAGAAAGTTGAATCAGAGTTACCATACAAAGTTGAATTACAGTTAAATTTTGAATGTTGGGAGAATTAGACTTTCATCTATTTGATGGAAAACGACATGGTTATCATTAAACCTCTTAAGATGCATGCCATATTTGGAAAGTTAAATCAACGTTACCATTTAAAGCAGGGAAAAGGACACCATGCTATAATTTTTGTACAGTACTCACTTAAGTGTCGTAACTTTTTTCCGCTCACTTGAGTGTTACAGTATTTTTCAATTAGTCACTTGAGTATCATGACCTTTTAAAAATACTCACTCAAGTGCTATGCCACGCTGGACTTCCAGTACTTAGGTAAATGTTTTTAAAAAGTTTTAGCGCTCAAGTAATTGATTCAAAGTTATTGCACTCAAGTAATCTTTTTATCTAAGTTATGACACTCAAATGATCGAAAAAATAGTTATGGTACTCAAGGAGTCGAAAATATATGATTGTTCCAAAACTAAAGTCATTCGTGTTATTAAGCATAGAAAATTCTAATTTTACCCATGAACGAGATTTATTTCCTTTTATGCTAGGTAGACTCGTTGATTAAGTCTGTTATGGATTGTTATCATAGTATTAGCTAGCAATTGCCATTAAAGGGATGCCAACTTAGTAATGTTGAGAGGATTACACCATCGTCAATAAGACGGAAAACGACATATTTATCATTAAACCTCTTAAAACGCATGCTAATACTTGGAAAGCCAAATCAGAATTATCAATCAAAGAGGATTACCAATCAAAGAGGGAGTGGTGCAATTTTTTAAGCAATGCTTTGGCCTGTAAAATCTTATAAATGGCCACCATTTTTCATTATTCTAGCAATATCATTTGAATTTACATTGATTTTGCAGGGTGAGACATGAAGGGCAAAACAACTGGAGCAAAGAGGATGATCGAGGGCGTCAATGCACAACGAGTTGCCTTCTCGAAACGGCGACCAGGACTCTTCAAGAAAGCAAGTGAACTATGCACTCTTTGTGCAACTGAGATGGCGATTATTCTCTTCTCTCCTAGCGGCAAGCCTTTCTCCTTTGGACACCCTTCTGTGGATGCAGTCCTTGACAGGTTTGAGCATCCACAGACGGTTTGTCCTACTGTCACTCAGGCTCAAACTAATGGAGACCAAACCTTAGTTGAACTGAACAGACAATACGCAGATGTGCTCGAGCGACTGGAAGCCGAAAAGAAACGGGCAAAAGAGCTCCAACATATTAAGCCTCTGGAAATCGAAAACCTTAGCTTCGAACAGTTAATGGTATTAAAGAAGGCGCTGGCAGATCTCAAGGAAAAGGTGGACAAGAAAAGGATGGAGCCCTTGGCATTAGAAGCTTCAACTTCAACTCCTTGCACAAGAGCTATTGATGCCTCTGTCATTAGCCAATTTGATGGCAAACACTTCGATCCTCGTGAAGCAAATGTTGGTGAGGAGTAGTCAATATTAGCAGAACTAGGGGAGAGATTGTTGTCCTATCTTAAATGGTTGATATAGTCAATCCCTCCTCACAATAAGCAATAAAAATGTTCTTTATTAAGGTGCTATTTTTCAATATAGCATCACGATAACAATTTTTCAAAGAATACAACTAGCGTTAATGTAACAAAGATATATAAATTTAGATTAGGCAAACAACACAAGTTATGCTTCTCATAACCGAGAGCGACATACTATATTGAGCTTATTGATCTGGGCCTATGACGTGCGTATTATCCATTATATTAGTGATTTTTGTTTACCTGGGATTTAGGAACATAAAGGAGTTTCCTTAATAAGTATAAATAAATAATTTACTTCTTGAGTTCTCCATTTCGTAGAAGATTATTACATTGGGGTTTAGTTTTTGAACTTATGAAAAAAAATTTAAATGCTTGTACTTATATATTAATTGTTTCTTCTCTGAGAGGTCATGTCTCTTTCAAACCACAGGTCTCATGGTCGTACACCTTCTCAGCGTGTTTTTCATAGTGCACAGAAGTATTTAATTTGTTCGAAAGTCCTGATTTATAGGCTCAGTCAAGTGCGTCTTTTTATTTGTTACGCATATTACTAGTGTGAAGATTAGAGTAGAATTGTATACACAAATTGTTCATGTTGCACTTTTGAGCTCTAGTATATATATGTGATGAAATTTAATTTGTTGGAAACTCCGACACACCACATTTTTAAAGCTTATTTAACAGAACTTTTACTCAAAATGACCAAATTTAAATACTTAATCTACAATTATAATTTTTTATCTTTACAATCACTTTAACTATTCGAGAGCAATTCAAAAGGAAAAATTACCCAATTAGTCCTAAACCTATTATATTAATGTCAACTCAATCTTAAATTTTTCAAAATTTCCAATTTAGTCCTAAGTCATTGTACAAAATTCCAATGTAGTCTTTCTGGCCAATACCAAAAATGGTTGATGTGGTGGTCCATCATTGTTGATCATCTTATGTGGCACATCACCATGTCTACGATTTTTGGTGAAAATTTGAGGAAGGATTATAATGAAATTTTTCACAAAAGTTTATGACTAAATTAGCAAGATTAAAACAATTGAGGACTGAATTGGCATTGTATAATAAATTTAGAACTAATTGGACAATTCCTCTTATTCAAAGAATATACGCATAGGGATAATTTTTTTGGCTATATTTTCTTAATTTCACTGAGGAAAGTTGAGTACTATTTTTTTTTCTTTGTTTGAATTGATAAAAGAGGATGGAAAGTAAAAGTGTGAGATTTGGTGGGATCATTGTCACTACCAACTTTTCTAAAAACTTATGCTGCTAGTGAAGGCATGATTTATTATTTAAATATTATAACAGTCTCTCTCAAGCCTGAAAATTTAATTGGGGAGGCAAATGAAGCTGAAAGATTCAAACTCAGAACCTCCAACTCTAATGCCACATGAGATTTAGTGAGACCACTGTTAGTTGAAGGTGTAGTTTACTGTTCAAATATTCTAACAAAAAGAATGAGAAAATCTTCTAAACTATTATATACTTCTCATCTTGAAATTGGAAAGAAATAAAAGGAAATGTGTTTCTTACACATCTGTCTACCAAATCACGTTTCCTTTTTAGGTGTTAATTAAATATTAGGTTTTCCTCCGATAAAAAATTGAGGAAAATAACACCTTGACCCTTCTTTTTTTGTTGAGGGGCCATATCTTTATTCACTTATTAACTCAGATTCATCCATGTCATCACTCCGCAAAATCTTTTTCCAGTCATTTAGGCTAAGTACATGATCTTTTGACATTGATGAGATTATTCTTGATTGATTTTACCAACAAGTAATGTTAAATTTACGACGATTGACTCGCAATCTATAAGAGAATGATGAGCTAATTCTATGTGTACAGGCAAAAGCAAGGAACCCTCGAATTCGAGGGTATTTTGGTCCATGAGGGTTCGCAACGAGCTATTTAAGTTGTGTAATAGCTTAACAATCAACCAATAATTCAAGTTTTTCTAAATCTTAAATTACATCCATAAAAGGTATATTTGATGCATTGCATTTTCAATTTGAAGATAGATGAGATTGCTTCTATGATAGATCACATCAATGAATTTAATGTGATTACGATTCTCGATGATGAGGTAAAGGCTTTAATTTTATTATTTTACCTACCTGAAAGTTGGAGTGCAACTGTGACTGTAGTAAACAGTTTGTTCGATACGAAAAATGTTGAAACTTCAAGCAATTCGAGATTTGATTCTTAACGAGGATGTTTGCGGAAGAGAATGAGTAAATTTTCATATGCTACCTTAAATACTGAAGCCAGAGGAAGAAGCAATCAACAAGGGTGGATACCAATATCTCGGTAAATCAAAGTCAAGAGGGAGAAGTAAATCGAGGACTCATGGAAAAATAATTTGCTAGAATTGCGAAAAGAAAGGCCATTTAAAATGAATTTGTAGAGCCCTAAAGAATAAATTTTAATATTGAGATAAAAAAAAAAAGAGGAAGAGAAATCTGTGAATGCAACTCTTGAAGAGACGCATGATGGTAATGCTTTAATTTTGACCATTGATAGTCTAATTGAGTCTCAGATTCTTGACTTAGGTGCGTCGTTTCACTCTACTTCATGTAAAGAATTAATGCACAATTTTGTTGCTAGAAAATTTGGAAAGGTTTATCTTGCTGATGATGAACCTTTGAATACCATGGGAAAGGGCGATGTTCATATAAAATCCACTAATGGATATCAATGGAAGTTATACAATATTAGATATGTTCTGGGACTTAAGAGAAATCTAATCTCTATAAATCAATTAGACAGCACAAGATACATAATTATTTTTGGGGATAGCTCTTGGAAATTAGTTAAAGGTGCTTTGGTTGTAGCACGGGGAATAAAGTCAAAAACGCTCTACCTAACTGAAAGTAGTAGAGAAACCGCAGTAATTGCTCAGTCGAAAGCTAGTTTCAAATTATGGCACCACGAGCTTGGGCACATAAGCAAAAAAGGTATGAAGTTGTTAGCATCCAAGGGAAAACTACCTAACTTGAAGCCCATAGATATTGGTCTATGTGAAGATTGTGTTATGGACAACCGGAAGCATGTTAGTTTTTCGAAGATTGGAAAGAGAACCAAATAAAGTAAAATTAAAGTTGGTGTATATAGATGTGTGGGAACTAGCCTCCGTGCATTCCCTTGAAGGCTTGTGCTATTAAGTCACATTCTTTGACAACTCCACTAGAAAGGTATAAGTTTATTTTCTAAAAAAAAAAAAAAAAATTAACGTGTTTGCTACTTTTAAGAGACGGAAAGCTAAAGTGGAGAATGGGACTGGCTTGAAAATTGAATGTCTAAGGTTTGATAATGGTGGTGATTATGATAGCAAGGAGTTTAAGTGATTTTGTGTGTAGAGAACATAATTAGAATGACAAGAACTATTTCCAACAGACTGTAGCAAAACTGAGTTGATGAAAGAATGAAAATAACTTTGAATGAGCGTATAAGAAGTATGAGGTTGCATGCAGGATTAGCCAAGACGTTTTGGGTGGATGTAATTAACACCGCAGCATATCTGATCGATAGAGGACCTCCGGTTCCACTTGATTTGAAGTTACTAGAAGAAGAATGGAGAGGAAAGAAGATAAATTTCTCGCATTTGAAAGTTTTTGGTAGTGTTTTGTATGTCCACGTAGATTCTGAAAATAGAGATAAGCTTGATGCAAAAGCTACAAAATGTTTTTCTGTTGGATATGGTTCTAATTTTTTCGGCTATCAATTTTGGGATGAACAAAATAGAAAAATAATAATAACTACTCATGTTACATTCAATGAAATCATGTTGTATAAGAACAACGGTAGAATTTAGTGTGAAGAAACAAACGGTAGAGAATCAAGAGATTAAATTAGATGAGGTTTTTAAGAGTGTTTAGTTTGAAATTCCTAAAACTATTGCTGTAGACTCTGATCAAAAACCAAAACAAGAATTATGTGCACTTGAACCCACTTTGAGAAGATCTAGTAGAACACCTAAACCTGTACAAAGATATTCTCCGTCATTGCATTATTTGCTTTTGACTGATGCTGGCAAACCAGAAAATTTTTCAAAAGTATTGCAGGTTAAAGATTCTATTATGTAGGAGTTAGCAATGCAGGATGAGTTAGATTCACTAAAAATAAAGAAATTTTGTGTTAACTCAATTACCATATGGGAAGAAAGCATTGCAAAACAAGTGGGTGTATTGGGTCAAAGAAAAAGTTGATGGGAGCAAAAGGTACAAAAGCAAGCTTAGTAATAAATACAGATTTAGTCAACAAGCACATTCAAGGGAAGGAAAAAGGACCACCCTAAGAACAAGAGGAAAATGGTTAAGCAAACGCGGATCGTATTTCATCACAAGTGCGAGGCCCATCCGCACGATCAAACAGATTCTCAATCGATGCAAATGTCATTGAATGATCAACAAAAAAAGAAAGGAGAAAGAACATAAAGAAGCAGAGAACATGACCGTGGCAATCATGAATCTTCTCATTTCAATAGGAAATTTAAACGATAAAAGACAGAGGGGACGACAGTTCTACCGTTAAGAAACCAACTTTGCTGGTGTTCTTGAGTTTGATTGTCAACATGGGTCGTTCAAATGCTTTAGATCTCAAGTTCTTTCTTTCTTATGGACGACGACTTCATGTCTTTTCTGTCTAGCCTACCTTCATCTTTATTTTAGCCTTTTATTTCAATTAAGGAATTATGAGACAAATGATCCCTAAAGTTTATCCTAAGGTGCTATGCAATCTCTGAACTTTCGATTTATTTAAAATAGTCATTGGACTTTTCGTACATGTTTAATTTAGTCTTTGAACTATACAATAATGTTCAACATTGTCTTTTGACTAAGTTGAATATGTATCAAAAGTCCAATGACCACATTTCACAATTGACTATAATTTAGGGATTATATTGAACAAATTAAAAGTTTATGAATATCTATGTCATTTCGCGGGTAAGATCATCAAAGTAGAAAAAAATGACATAACTAGTTCTTGAATTTTTAATTTGTTCAATACGATCCTAGATATGTAGCCTAATATGCAATGCAGTCCATAGAGTTTTAATACATATTTAACCTAATCCCTGAATTATTGAAAAAGATCAATGCTGTCTTTCTATTAATTTAAGTCCAAAGACAACATTTAGGGACAAAATTGAACATATACTAAATGCCCAGGCATCCCTTTATAAAAATTAAAGTGCAAAGACCGCATTGCTCATTTGGATAAAGTTTAGGAATCATTTGTGCCACTATCCCATAATTGAAATGAAAAGCTAAAACAAGGATGAAGGTAGAATAGACAAAAAATACATGAAGTCGTCATCAATAAGAAAGAGAAGAACTTGAGATCGAAGCACTTGAACGACCCATGTTGACGATCAAACTCGAGAACACGAGTAAATTTGGTTTCTTGACGGTAAAACTATTGACCCCTCTCTATCTCTCCCGTTTAAATTTTGTGTTGAGTTGAGAAGATTCACGGTTGACATGGTCGTGTTCTCTATTTCTTGATGTTCTATTTTTTTGTTGCTCGTTCATTGATGTTTGTAAGAAATTGAGAATTTGTCTGATCATGCGGATGCACCTTGACTTGCAGTGAATTACAATCCAAATTTGCTCGACCATTTTCCTCTTGTTCTTGGGTGGTCCTTTTTCCTTCCCCTGAATTTGTGCTTGCTGGCTAAATCCGTACTTGTCACTCTCACTTGTGTGATTGATGATTTAAATGCGTATTTTGCTAGGGGTGAGCATTGGTCTAGGGTCAATCCTAGACCAACCTTGGACCGGCCCAACCTTGCCGATCCTGGTCCGGTTTGTAGGGAGACTGGGTTGGTCCTTGGTCCTAAAATATCTGGACCAACACTGTGTGGATCGGTTATCGGTCCTGAAAGTTCCGAGTTGATTTAACCTGGACCAACCTTGACTATATATATATATATAAAATATTATTTATAATTTTTTAGATAAAGAAAACCTTAAAATAAATAGCGTCAACAACATTAAACAGTTCTTTAGTAAGGAGTTCAAGTAATTTTACATTATTCTTTAATAACTTAGCTTTTTAATTTCTTTTATGGCGTCAATATTCATAATTTATGAAGGAGGAAAATATTTTTGTAAAGAGTCCTCATGGTGTCCAAAAAAGTACCTTATGGCATCCTTCTCTAGTATTTGTTCTCTTCTGTCTTATTTGTCCTCTTAGTCTTAAATTTGCTAAAAAAAAAAAAAAAAACTTCTCCACTTGCCACTTGTCCTCGCTCACTTTATGTCACTTATGCCGCTCGCCACTCGATGCTCGCTTGGTTTGTTGCTCTCTGCTCGACATTCGATGCCTATTGGGTTAGTTTGGTCCTTAATCGTTTTTTTAAGGAGTACAAAGAATGAAATAAAAAATTGTTGCTCTCTGCTCGACATTCGATGCCCATTTTGTTCGACACTCACTCCACTTGACCCTTACCGCTTGCCTTTCTTAGCTGACCTTACTCATCATCAAACCTATTGGGTTGGTACGGTTATCGGTTGCCCTTTCAAAGAGTACAAAGAATGAAATAAAAAATTATTGGTCAGTCATCGGTTGACCTTGAAACCAGACCAAACCTATTGGGTTAGTTTGGTCCTTAATCGTTTTTTTAAGGAGTACAAAAAATGAAATAAAAAATTATCAGTTGGTCCCGAGTTGACCCTGGATTTGGACTGAACCCATTGGGTCGGTCTGGTCCTTTGTCCCAAGCTCAATAGGGTCGGTCCTCGGTCCCAAAAATTGAAAACCAACACTGTGCAGGTTGGTCCTAAGGTTAGGGGATGGACCGGCCCAACCTGAACCATGTTCACCCCTATATTTTGCTGTTCTTTTTTCTTGCCTCATTGCAGTTATCTCAATCAAAGGGGAATTCATCTTTGGTTGTTGGGAGTTCCAATTTCTTTTCGCTTTTGAAAAATTGCAATTTTCTCTCGTTAATGTTCTAGCAGAGTAAAGTGAGCGCAAAATTTTCTACTTTCGTTGAATCATGGTGAATAATGTGAAGGTTTTTTGTGATGTCAAATCCAATGCTTTAAACTCACAATTAGTTCATGAGCTCTGGCTCATAGTTCTAGTCAAGTAGAAATGGAGGTTAAGGGAAGTACAAGCTGTTATAGATGGAGAAGGAGAACCTTTTGAATACTCAAATTTGGTTCAAAAAGTGTAATGAGCATTGAAGGAGGATTTCAAACTTTATCACAACAAGAAATGCAAGTTCAATTGTACAATTTTTTATTTTTATTTTTGCTTACTCACAAGACCTTACTTTACTGTTTTGATCACCATTTCACAGTGCACCCACTTGCACACATGTTTGATGGACCATGATTCTTCTGTATTTAAATACCCTTGTGAGTGGAGTTTGGGGTGAATGAGTGATGCAAAGGGGATGATACAACTAGTCATGAGAGTGGTGTCTAGAAAGATTGGTACTAGGAGTTCTATGATAAAACGATTATATCTCTAGGAGCTTTGAAGGTGGAGTTAATTTTCTATGCATAGACTAGTTGGGATGCCGCTCTCCTAATAATGCCAATCAATTATTGTGCATAAAGTGTTCGGCGTTTCTTGCTAGATGGATTAGATATTTGAGCTAAGTTGGATATGGTACGATATGATGTGAGGATGATATTCACCATACTATTCTTAGGAACAACTATAGATGGAAGGCTAGCTTGGTTCTCTCGGCTCACTAGGCGCTACACGGACTATTTTGTGGCCAAGGAATTATCGTTCTATAACAAGTGGTATTAGAGTAGAATTCTTCAATAAGTGAGTTTGAGTAAGAGAAAACCTATGGTCTACTCGTTCCTACGATGGCATAGAGTGAATCGTCGAGGCAAAACCTGCTTAGATAAAGTGTGGCTCTTGACCAGCTTCTAAGATGACAACGAGGGCACATGAAAGAACTTATTCCTTACTGAATAGGGAAAACGATCCTAGATCAATAGGTGAATCTCAAGATGGGTTTGCTACCACATTTTTAATGGGGGAAGAAACCTCCATTAGTCCGTTGAGATCAAGAAAAGCTTAGTAGGTGAACTAGGACCATGCCAAATAGTGTCGTTTGCTCCAAAAGCCGCACTCATTAGAGAAAGCACAAGTGACCAAGTTGCTTGAACAATTGTAATCAAAAGAAGCTACCAATGGAGTGGCCTATTCTATTAGGCAAGCGTTTGCATTTGATGTTGATCCAAAGTGGCGCATTAATGGTTGATGAACTATTCAATGTATGACCTAGAGCAGTGCATTAATAGTTGAAGAATGTAGGGAAGTCACATAATAGCCCACAATGAGAGCATTGTGGAATTGTCAGAGGGTGGGGGTCGGGGGGGGGGAATGTCACGAACCGTGATTGTACCCTTGTGAATGAAGATTTAGGTTATTAAGTAAAGAGTGAGTCATACAGAGGGAATGATACAACTGATTTGTGATAGTGACGTCAAGATAGTTGATGCTAGGAGTTCTAAGATATAACAATTACATCTTTACAGAGCTCTAAGGGGGGTGGGTTGGCTTTCAGTGCACAAACTGATAGGGAGTTTATGTAATTTTCCTCATGAAGCCATGATACGCCAAAACCAGTTGTTGTGCGTAAAGTGTTCTATGTGTCTCAGTCGATGGACTAGATGACCGATCTAAACTATACGTGGTACAATCTAGTATGAGGATGATATTCGTTGTACTATTTTAGGAACAAATATAGAAGGAAGGTTGGCTTCATATTCTTAATTCACTAGGTGCTGCATGGGCTATTTCCCTGCCGAGGAACTGCTGAATAGTGACACATGCCTCTCACATGAACTAATCACTCAATTCACTCTCTCTTCCCCTTTGTTAGTTGTTTTACACTTGCTTAAAAGGCAACCCAAACCCTAATGTTGGTGCCTATGGTAGTCTCAACCTGCCTGAGAGTTCTAGGTATATGCAACCACAAGCTGGTAAGCCTGCTAAGGTGGTGAACTAGGTAGAAATTTGAGGGAAGTTAATTAGGTGTTTGAGAAAAAACTAAAGAGATGTTTTCTATGATAGTCCTAGAGAATTTTTGTATAGAGAGAGAGAGAGAGAGAGAGAGAGAGAGAGAGAGAGAGAGAGAGAGGAGGATGAGGAGGAGGAGGAGGAGGAGGAGGAGGAGGAAGAGAGGTGTTAATTGCATAGTAACAAGTTGATGTGACTTTCCATGGTTTTGGGGAGTGTTAATCACTAAAGGGTATTCGGTGTGACTTTCCATAATTTGCTATCGTTTTTGGAAACATCCATAAAATTGTGGTAGTCCTTATAATTTATTTTACTATGTGGGTGTCCTAAGATAATCTATTATTGACAAGTTAAAAGCTTTATCAAATCTGGCAGTGATGCAAAGTGGTCATTTATAAATTACATCTCATGTGAATTTTTATTAATTAGTGCATTAAATAAAGTTGCTGCGAAAGAGTTATGCTAATTAGCGCTTAAGTGTGATGGATTTAACCGACTGCGTTGTGCATCAACATACTTACAATTAGAATACAATTAGAATAACATTTTGTTGGTCTAGATATGAGGCTTCTTAAAATCCAATGGTGACACCACAAACAAAGAAACAAAACGAAACCGCATTTGTAAAACAATTCTTTTTGTAATTGATGAAAATTAAAGCATAGATCCTTTTAAGATTCCTTGTAGGGTCATTTATAACCCTTTTGTTTTGCTTCTTTTTTAAGCTTGGGATACCGATTCGTGGGTAACTTTATGTTTCTTCTTAAAATGGACAAATTAGAGAAAATAAGCAGCAGTGGTAACGAAAGAATTCCCTACTTATCTCCAGAGATTGTGTCAGAAATGTCATACAAGCCTCCTATCAACTCAATCATACACTGCACATGCGTCTGCAAGGCCTGATGCTACCTAAAAAAATCTCCCACTTTCATTGAGCAGCTTTTGAATAACAACATTTACAAGCAACTGGCTCTTATCCTTGAACCGTTTTGCGTAGAGAATGACTCCACACAACCGTTTCTTTTGGTGGATATCGAGAGACATAGGGTTAGATGGATTCACATTGATCCGCTAAAAGGACTTTCGGCCATGAGCACTTGTCGAGCATTGCTATGTGTAGGTTCTCTGTAAGCTCTTCATCTTGTTTTTGTTTTCAATTCCATAACTAGGGACTACAGAAGCTTAAGTAAATAATAAAACCTTTTTACTAATCATTTTTCTCTGGATATGTGGAAAATATATGATTGTTCCAAAGCTAAAGCCATTGGTGCAATTGAGTGCAAAAAATTCGAATTTTACCCATGAGCAATTTTTTTTTTCTTTTTATCCTGAGTGGACTCGTTAATTAAGTCTGTTATGGATTCTCATACAAACTATTAGCTAGCAATGGACATTAAAAGGATGCCATGTCACGCCCCGAACTTCGGGCGTGTGCCTATCCCTCGGTGGTTGATAAATTTGCGATGTCTCAGGATGCGTTGCTAACCCATTCATTTTAATGCGTATGCAGAAGCAAATTACTAATCCTCTAACCACAACAAATGTGGGATATAAAAGCAGGACAACAAATTTCAATTCAATCAACACGGCTTTTATAAACAATTTGGTTTACAATCAGAGGCCAACTCTAGGGTCTCAGTACAAGAGATCTATCTCCAAAAAGAACTTCTAAGCCACCCATGCTCCTAACCCTTTTGCCTCAAGCTCCAAGTTCTTCACACTAGGGACCTGAAAAGTTAAGCCCACGACGAGGTGAGACAATGTCTCAGTAAGTTCACCCCTTAAACCTTGACTAAGATGGAAATACGCCTAAAGACAGTTTATGCACACAAGTTAGAAGACTTACCTTGCCTCAGTTCCTTCTTGCATATCAGTACAGTTCATAATCTCAACCAATCAGTTCAATCCAATCGATCAATTCAGTACCATCTATTTATTTAGTACCATCTATCAATCAATCGATACAATTATTGCTCACACAAGCTGAAATAGATTATAGCTCTGACAAGTTGATATAGATGGTTATTGCTCTCACAAGCTGATATATAGATGGTAGCTTGCACAAACTGATATATAGATGGTAGCTTGCACAAGCTGATATATATTATAGCTTACCCAAGTTGATACAGTATAATGCTCTCACAAGCTGACATATCAATGCTCACATAGGCTGATATAGTATATTGCTCTCACAGGTTGACATACAATAATGCTCTTAGGGGTGATCGGTTCCCGGTTCGTTTCGGTTCCAAGGTGGAACCGGGAACTGGACCGGGAGAATCGGTTCCCAATTTTGGGAATCGTGGACCGGACTGTTGGTCTTAGGACCGAGAACCGGACCGGACCATCGGTTCCGGTCCGGTCCGGTCCGATCCAAAAGAATTGGCACTTTATTTTTTTCACTAAAGAATGACCATTCACTAAAGAATAATCATGCTCCGGACCGATCAATCAAATTCGGTTTCCGAGCAATCTAATAAAACTACTCACACATGTTTCCACGTGTAAAATATTCAAACTTCACTTGTGTGAATATCAATCATAGTTTATGTGTTTCATGCTTAATTTTAGGCATAAAACCCATGAACAACGTGATTAAAGGTTGTGCTTGGCTTAGGTTTTATAGACAATCTCTCTTCTATACTTTGAATGTTTAGTCGATATGAGACTTTTTAAGGCTTGAAGTGCCTTGTCGTTTGTAAGTGAAGGGAGCAAGAGAGAGAGTGTGAGCATGAGGAGAGTTTTTTCTATAAATAAAGAGTAACAACAAGAGTTTTGGTGGTCTCTTGGCCACATAAGAGGTTGTTACCTAAATTGCAATTCCGATTGCAATAAGTTTCATATATAATATTAATATATTATATGTGTTTATATATTATATGAATATAAATTATATATAAAAAAATTTGGTCTGGTCCGGTCGGTTCGGTCAGTCCGGTTCCCACCTTGGAACTGGGAACTAGACCAACCGGCCGCCGGCTCCAAGATTAGGAACCGGGAACCGGACCGCCGACTGTGGGAACTGCCCAAAATCGGCCGGTCCGGTCCGGTTCCGGTTCGGGTGGTTTCCGTTGTACACCCCTAAATGCTCTCACAAGTTGACGTTTTAATAATACTCACACAAGCTGACAATTCAATAATGCTCACATAAACTGATACATGATAAATCAATCCCGGTCAAGGACGCTGTACTTTGCACACCAATTTCTCAATTAAAATAATGAACTTGGCATAATTTCATTGTGTTAAAAACACTCGATAAAAATAATCGCGTGTGGATACATGTTCGGTTTGAGCCAAAATGCTATATCTTTCTTTTAAAAAATCCAACTATTTAATATAGTGCCTAAAATCATTTTTTGGCATTAAAAACTAATGCTTCGGTATTTTATGATTAAATACCAACATTACACAATTTTTCGATAAATACCAAAAATTACAGTCACCACTTAATTTGCACAAAATAGTATTCAATTGCAGAAAATAAGCACACCACTGCAATCAGCACGAAATCCCAGTCACCAGCTATCACGATATAATTTCCAAAAAATAATAAATAATTAAATAAATACAAAAAATAATTAAATAAATACAATTAATTACCAAAATGCAAACTTAGGTCGGAAATGCTTAATTAACCACCTGAACGGGCCAGGAAAATTTCCGAACCTATCTAGATAAATAATACAACTTATCTAGTCTCTAATCTATCTATTCTAACCACCTAACATGCACAAACGAATAATTAAATCGCTAATCCATTCTAACTAACCACCTAAACCATACTTAGCCTAAACTAATCACCCCTTAAACGTTATTAACTCCATAAGCATAATTTAGCAAGTAAACTCACCGAATTAGTGAGCCGGTGAGTCCATGGCGACAGTGACACGACGATGGCTAAAACTTGGGTTACGGCGATGCCAAATAAAGCTCGGACCGGGCTGAAAACGGCAAAGGAAGTTTACGAGTTGAGCTGGTCGAGCTGCTTTGATTTTGTGGAGGTGAAAATGGCGACTGGATGGGCATGGCTTGGGTTGGCTTTGGCGGCCACGGGTGGTGGTGCAGGTGTAACAGGAAGATGGAGAAGTTGTTGGCGTGTGGGCTGAGGTTGTTGAAACTTGGAGAGGTGCGGGATGGCTAGATGTGCGTGGGCTGCACAGTCAAATGGAGAAGAGGACAGAAGTGGAGGGAGCTTGTGGGTTGACTTGGCGGAGGGCGTGAGTTGCAAGCGACGAGAATTGATGGAGATGGAGTGGTGGTCTTCGAACGTGTGGGAGCCGGGGTTGCTTTAGTGGAGTGGTGTGTAGCTGTGGGGAAGAGAAATGGAGGGAAGGAAGTGGGCTACTGCAAAACAAAAGAAAAGAAGGGATGAGGAAAGAGAGAGTGTCGGTAGAGAGGGGGAAAGAAATGTGTGAAATAAAGAAAATGAGAGAGGGAGAGACGTGCGTGAGAGGGAGAGATAAGGAAGAGCCCAAAAAGTAAAAAAAAAAAAAGGGAGAAAAAGCAACGGAAGAATACGGTAGAGGGTGGTCGGATGGAGGGCAAACGTGCGAGAGAGAGAGAGAGAGAGAGAGAGAGAGAGAGAGAGAGAAGGAGAAAGAGGGGGAGGGATGAAAGTCAAGATAATTATCCAATTTCATCATTTCTTGGTCCCACAAGCCTTCATGTTCATCTCTTTAGTCCCCCCATCACTTTCTTGCACATAAATCCCCACAATTAGCTAAGTTGATGCCAAATGTTGCAGCCCCCATACCGGTTCACAAATTTCCCTCAATTAGACTTCAATTTCTTCACAAATCTTTCCAATTTGGTGACCAATTTTGCTGAGGAAGCCCACACAATTTCTACAATTTCCCTTTACCAAGTAGCTCACTTTAGAGTCCAAAAATTCATTTAATTTGGTCCCTCTGAATTTCATTTCTTTTTCGAATCATCCAAATTAATTTTCCGTAAAAATCCTGAGCTCATCGAAAATTCTTCACGGGATGATTCGACGTTCCTAAACTAAATCATGATATGACAGAACTTTCAATTTTTGAAATTGGGTTCAAATTCACGATTAATTTTAATCTGACGCAATTTTAGCATGACCTAACTTATCGGGTACCTTTTGGGAATTTTTAGCGCATTTGACCCGTGGTCGATTATTTTCGAGCCACAATGTACATTTTTGACACATATGCGACTCTCGGTTGTCGTGAAAACCTCAAGATTTCAAATACGAACACAAGGTACCAAAAGGACAGAAAAATCGGTCTAGAGCTGATCAACAAGAATTTTGCAATTAGGTGGAATTTGAGAGTGCTAGTATGAACACCTAAAGGGGGTGAATAGGTGTTTAAAATAACTCTTGGCAAGTATATGCGGAATAAAATAAACTTCAAACAAAGGAGTTAGGGAAGATAATAAGAACACAAGATTTATAGTGGTTCGGCTTAATCCAAGCCTACGTCCACTCTCCCACGCTAACAGCCTTCTTGGTTGGATTCCACTAAGCAATCAACAAGAGATTACAACTTCGAGTGCAAACACTTAGTAGATCACACTATCTCACTAAGTCATTCTTTTGGTATTTCTCTCACGATCACAAACGTTTAAGCTCTCAAGAGACAAGTGTATGATCGAAGGTCGCTCAGACTTTGGAATTATAAATTCTACGCTTTATCTCTTACTTGCTCATCGGTCCATGATTTCCTTAAATACTCCTCAACTTCCAAACTACCCGTTGGACAGTATCCCGGAGAATCGTCTTCCAATATACCCATTGGACAGCTCTGTGTCTAGAAGATTTGATAGCCGTTGAGTGACAAAGGTAAAATCCCAAATTGATTCCGATCGCCCATACAAACGAAATCTTGGTTTCCATAAGTAAAGCTTCTTCGTATAGAAAGTTCTCGTCTTCAAGATCCAATCGTCAATCAAATCAATCTTGATATGGAATCCAAACCAGATCACTAGCCGTTGTATGATTGGGCTTGAGTTACGTTCTGTCGAGTCTGGATGTAAAGTCTGATAGCCATAGATTTTACAATCTGAGTCTAAGTGCAATAAACTTTACAATCTGAGTCTGAACATATTCTGCTTCCGAACAAATTTAGCTTTAAGGTCTGAACACCGTCTGAATAAGTTCAGCTCCAACATAGAGTCTGTCTTTTGGTTCTTCATTCACGTTCAGTCTGGAATTTGTCAGAGTGAGCAGACTTCTGATGTAGAACAGACTTTGACACTAAAGTCTAGCAGTCTTCAGACTTTGACACAGAAGTCTGGTAGTCTTCAGACTTTGACACAGAAGTCTGGAAATCTTCATAATATACTTTGGAGAGTCTGTTACGTTCAGTCTTCTGGCCGTCTTCAGACTTTGACAATATCCTTTACATGTTCTATTATCTGCATGGTCTATTACTTAACCATTAAACATTTTAGTAGCCTTTGATTTATTTTGTCATCTTCAAAACATCATAAGGGATTTCCCTAACAGAATTATCCACACTTAATCACATGGCTCTAGTGAATCAACCTATTTCCAGTATTTAATCGATTTTTAACTATGCCATAATGACCCTTGCAGATTAGCACGGTCGATCAGTTGATTCCTAGTTGAATTCTCAAGTCTATTACATTTATATTCCTTAACAGCTTCACCTAATAGGCTAATTATCTCGTGAGTAGCAAACTTTGGGAAAAGAACTATAGTCACGTTGATAAAAAGCCCAACTTATTCAATTGAAAATAGAACTTGGAAATCAGGATGTTACATGCCAACTTAGTAATGTTGAGAGGAATATGCCTTTGTCAATTAGATGGAAAACAACATACTTATCATTGAACCTCTTAATACGCATGCCATTACATGGAAAGCCCAATCAGAATTTTCAATCAAAGAGGGGGAGAATTACCAAAAAAGTCATAAACCTATTACAATTGTGTCAATTCAGTCCTAAACCTTTTTTTTTTTTTTGCCAATTTAGTCTTAAACCTTTTACAATTGTATCAATTCAATCCATTCAACCAAAATTGGCTGGCCGGCACTGACATGGACGCTAGCCGTCCAGCGAACGCTGACGTGGCATTTTTAAATATTTTATTTTATTATATTTTATTCGAATTTTAAATATTTTTTTGAATTTTTGAATTCTTTTTTTTTCTTTTTTCCCATCTTCTCTTCCCTTGGCCGGTCAAAGGCGAGGGCTGGTGAGGTCAACTTGGCCGGACATTGGCGAGGGCGAGGCCCTACTAGATCCAGTGTGCTCGTGTGCATGCCGATGAATGCATTTGTTTCTTGCAGTCCTTAGCTGATTCCTTGCGGCCGTGACGGGAGGATGAGCCATTGTGTCCCCAACTTCGAGATGGACGACGACTACTCCCTCCCTTCCTTCACCCACCCCCACAAGCCCGACATGTATGTATCTCTTGTGCGTGTCTCTTCTTTTCTTTGGATTGTCGCTGGAATCCGGCGCCACGGGAACTGTTGGATTTTGCTGATTTTGTTCCGGGGCTGCAGTTGTGGTTAGGGCCAGCGATGATATCGCAAAGCTATTGTGGCAGAATGGCCTCGTGGTTATGCAGAGCCAGTGATCGGTCAAGAAATCGAAGCCCTCGGGCTGCCGTCGCCAGATCTGGCGAGGAGCCTTGCCGGCAATTGGCGAAGAGCCTCGCCAACCACTAGTGAGGTTGACCTTTGCCTTGGCTGGGCGAGGCCCTACTAGATTTGGTGAGGGCTGAGCTCGCTGGATCTGGTAAGGCCCCGCCCTTGCCAGTGGCCGGCGAGGCTGACCTCGCCAGATCTGGTGGGGTCTTGCCCTCGCCAGCGCTCGCCTCTAGCCGGCGGGGGCGAGCCTCGCCATTGGCCGGCGAGGCTGACCTCCTCGGTCCTCACCTCTGGTCGGCGTCGGTCGGCTAGGGGAAGAGAAAATGGGAAAAAAGGAAAAAAAAGAATTCAAAAAATTCAAAAAATATTTAAAAATTTGAAAAAAAAATAAAAAATATTCAAAAATGCCACCTTAGTGTTTGCTGAATGGCCGGCGTCCACATTAACGTTGGCTGGCCAATTTTAGCTGGATGGACTGAATTGGCACAATTGTAAAAGGTTTAGGGCTAAATTGGCCAAAAAAAGAAAAGTTTAGGATTGAATTGGCACAATTGTAATAGGTTTAGACCTTTTTTTTGTAATTCTCCCATCAAAGAGAATTGCCAATCAAAGAGGGAGTGGTGCATTATTTTAAGCATCGCTTTGGCTTGTAAAATCTTATAATTGGCCACCTCTTTTCATTATTCTCGCAATATCATTAATTTTTGCATTAATTTTGCAGCGCGAGACATGAAAGGAAAAACAACTAGAGCGAAGATGATGATCAAGGATGCCAATCGCGACGAGTTGCCTTCTCCAAATGGCGACCAGGGCTGTTAAAGAAAGCAAGCGAACTATGCACTCTTTGTGCTGTTGAGATGGCCATTATTCTCTTCTATCCTAACGGCAAGCCTTTCTCCTTTGGACACCCATCTGTGGGTGCGGTCCTAGACAGATGTGAGCATCCACATAAGGTTTTTCCTTCTGTCACTCAACATGCTAAAACTAATGGGGACCGAACCTTAGTTGAACTAAACAAACAATACACATATATGTTCAAGCAACTGGAAGCAGAAAAGAAGCGGGCAAAAGAGCTCTAACATGTTAAGCCTCTGGAAATCGAAACCTTAGCTTTGAATAGTTAATTTTATTAAAGAAGGTGATGGCGGATCTCCAGGAAAAGGTGGATAAGAGAAGGATGGAGCTCTTGGCGTTAGAAGCTTCACTTCAACTACTTACACAAGAGTTGCTGATGCCTCTGTCATTAGCCAAATTGATGATAAACACCGTGATCCTCGGGAAGCAAATGTTGGCGAGGAGTAGTCATTTTAGCAGATCTGGGGGAGAGACTGTTGGTCTATCTTAAATTGTATTTTTCATGATTCAGTCAATCTCTCCTTTTAAACCCGAGAGAAGTCTCGAGGATACAATAAGCAATAATTTTTTTTTCTTTAAGTTGCTATTTTTCGATGTAGCGTCATGATTTGGTATTCTTTCCTTGATCAATTGTTACCTTGTATATTTCCTGTAATTCAACAAATAATTATGAACCTCTATCAATAAAAAGGTAGTCCATCTCTCAAAGAATTCATAACAAAGCTTTGAGAGAGGGTTCCCGAGGATGTAGGCTTACTTAGCTAAATCTCGTTAAATTGCGTTTGTGTTCTTTGTCTTTGAATTTATCATGATATCAGAGCAGGTTTAAGCCTAACCTGTTATGTTTGTTTCAACTAATTTTCTAGTTACCTTGTTGTTGTGTTGTCACTATGGAAGAGTATGATGCTGGCAAGAAACGACTGCAACTCCTTCAACCAAAGGCCTCTTTTGCAAGAATCTCACAGCCAACATCTCACCAACATGCTTAAGAAAGAAAGGAATTTCCTTCCTTGGTCGTGAACTATAACCATAGCTCTCGGTGGCCATTCGAAACTCGTCCATATCAATGGTAAAATTGAAGCTCCTCCAAAAGATGATCCTGGATACGAAGAGTGGCTTGCTAGTGACAACTCCATCATGTCCTAGATCTTAAACTCCATGGAGCCCCAAATCTATGAGATTTTTGGATACTCCAATTCAACTCAAGTACCATGGGATGCATTGGTTGGAATGTATGGTCAACTTAGAAATGCCTCTCAAATTTTTGAAATCCATCAAGAATTAGCAAATTCAAGGCAAGAATAGTAGAACCTCAAAGACGTAACTATGTCACCATCTCTCGCCTATGTTAGAGTTTCCTCTCGCGAAATGCTCGAGCTCTTCCTCCTCTGTATTTTCTTCTTTCCTTTCGTACTCAATCTGCACTTCTCATTCGGGTTGATTCCTTCCTTCTAATCTCCATCGCTCTCCAACCGTCACCTCCTTTTCCTTTCAGTAATCTTTCTTATCCCTCGGCTTGGCTTGCATGTGAAGTTTTCTGGGTCAAGTGAATCATCGGGGCCTATTTTCTCCCTATCCTGAGTTTTTCCCATCTCCTTATGGCTTTAGTTCATCTTGCCTGGGTTGAATTTGACTGTATAGCGATGTGGGTCTTCGATCATGGACATGCAACACCTGGATTTAATTCTGCAAAGGGTTTCGAGCATTTGTAAGTTTCATGGCAACAAAAGAGATCAATAGCTCCTCGCGCTTTGCTACGCTGTGTCAAAGATTGGGACGACTATGCTCAGAACAAGAATTGGAAGTTTGGGATGATGTACCTTCTACGGACAAGCTTGAAAGAGTGTCGCCTCATCCTGGTGGGTAATATTTTTACCAATCCTGCCGTCAATCTTCCTACTTTCCAAATTGCTATGAAGAAAGCATGGCGTTTAGACCAAGTTGATATTTCCCTTTGTGATGGTGGCCTGTATATAGTTAAATTTCGGTCAAAAATCGAAAAACAAAGAGTACTTGCTGGGAGTCCATGGCTGTTCTCAGGACATTTGGTTCATTTCCAACCATGGCAACCTTATACGCCATTACACTGCTATGATTTCTCCCACCATGCCTTCTGGATGCATGTCATTGGATTACCTCTGAAGTGGTACACTGAACACCTCCTGCATAAGGCAGTTCAGCAGGTAGGTCGTGTAATTAAAGTGAAACCAGATACTTCTGGGAGGGTTCGGATAGAACTTGATTTGAAAGAACCTTTAAGGATGGGGAAGCTAATTCATATCGAAGGGAAGACATTATGGTTAGATTTTTGCTATGAGTGACTCTCACATTTTTGCTATTTGTGTGGGAAGCTAGGACACTATGCGACAACTTGTAAAAAATATCCTTATGAGGAAGATCAACACGATGGTTTATCGAAAATGGCTTATGGTCACTAGTTGCGAGCGGAGGTTCGACAACATAGCCCGTATTGGGACACGTTCTATAATCCACAGGAACCTATGGAGCAGATAGATGAAGATGTACCTGAAACTCCCCCTGCCATGCAATTGCCAATCCCAGCCTTGCCTCCCATTGTTCCTGATTCAGCAGCTCCAGCTACGACCCCTGTCATCCCCTAAAGATCCTTCTCTATCATGGAAATAGTCAATCCAGCTCCAAGGACTACTGACTTGGTACCTGCAAGGGCAAAAATGAAGAGTGTTCAAATTCCTTCCCTGGAAATTCCTAAGCAAAAGAAGCCAAAAATTCTGAGAACGATCACTGCTATGGGATCAGGCAAGAAACAAAAGAGATATTCCCCGTATGAGACTAGAGTTGGCTACTCATCAGATTTGGATGAGACTCAACTCATGGACACCCCTGTTTATGCTGCAAATGAGACAGAACATTGGGCATTGGCGGCTGGCCCCAAACAGCCACCGCATCTCAAATGAAACTCCTCAGTTGGAATTGTCAGGGGTTGGGCAACCCTCTGACAGTTCAAGCCCTAAAGGCCATTTTGGCCAAAGAAAAGCCCGAAGTAGTTTTCTTAATGGAAACTAAGAATGCAGCGTCAGTTTTAAATAGATTACAGCGTTGGTTTCATTTTCCTCACTCCTTGATAAGGGATCCAGTGGGCCTGGCTGGTGGTCTTGCTGTGTTTTTGGACTGAGCTTTATGATTTAACAATCTTGAAGTCGAAGGAGAATTATTTTGATTTGCTTTGCTATGATATATTTGCAGCTACTTCTATGCACATCACTTGTCTGCATGCTCCTTCTACTTACCAGGCTAGATAAGAGCTTTGGGATAGCATCAGGGATATTAGTGCTGTAAATACCTTACCTTGGTTGTGCGTGGGGGACTTTAATGAGATCCTCTACCCCTGGGAAAAAGTGGGCAAGAGACCAGCTATATACTCTCGCCTAGCATCCTTTTGAGTAGTGATTAGTGCTTGCTCTTTACTAGAATTGGAAAGCAAAGGGTGCGAATTTACCTGGTCTAATAACAGAATAGGGGATGACCTGGTAAAGGAGAGATTGGATCGAGTATTTTGCTCTTTGGAATGGCGATTGTTGTATCCTACTGCAGAAGTGCTAGCCCTCCCTGCTTTAGGTTCGGATCACTGTCCTATTTTGCTAAACACATCTTCAAGGCCCGTCAAGCGAAAGAAGACTTTTACTTATGAAGCTTTCTAGAATCAAGATCAATAGTGCAAAGAAGTAATTCAAAATTCGTGGAATATATCCAGTGCAGACAAAGCCACTCTTGTATCAAAATTGCAGGCAGTTTCTCACGAATTAGCAAGCTGGAGTAAATCAAAGTTCAGTAATGGCCATCTTCATATACTTCATTTACAACACCAGCTACAGACTATCATGAATAGAAAATACTATCAGAGTAATGATAAAGAGCTGGCCCATTCAATTCGAGAAGAAATTCAAAAAATCTAGCATCAAGAGGAGCAGTTCTAGGCTATGCGTTCTTGCATCAACTGGTTGAGGTGGGGGGATAAAATTCCAAAATTTTCCATGCCAGTACTGTACAAAGAAGACAAAGAAACATGATATGTATGTTAAAAGATGAACTCCAGAACTGGATAAGGGAGCTAGAACAACTAAAGGAGCTGACGGTGGGTTTCTTTTCCAATTTATATCAGTCAGTGGGATATCGTGACTTTGGCCCCTTTTTACAACAATGCCCTGAAGTTGTAACTACAGACATAAATGATCATCTGCTGAGAACAGTAACGGAAGAGGAGGTATACCAGGCTACTTTCCGGCTGGGTGCTTCCAAGGCTTTAGGGCTAGATGGTCTTAATGGCCTCTTCTTTCAGCATCATTGCGAAATTATCAAAGCAGATGTCATCAAAACAGTTCGAGACTTCTTCACTTTAGGTATAATGCCTCGTTGTCTGAACAGAATGATAATTGCATTGGTTCCTAAGGTTCATCATCCAGAAAGCATTGATCAGTATAGACCAATAAGTCTTTGTAATTTCGCTTATAAAATCATTTCCAAAGTTATGGCCAACAGACTTAAACCTTGGCTTCCTAACTTGATATCCAAAGAACAGGCAGCATTTGTTAAGGACAGGCAGATACAAGATAACATAATGGTGGTCCAAGAAGTGCTTCACCAGTTTAAAGCGCGAAAGAGCAAGAAAAAGTTCAATCTTCTTTTAAAAATTGATAGGTAAAAAGCGTATGACAGGGTCGAATGGGATTTCCTCCAAGCCTACATGCTGCAGTTGGGTTTCAATGACAGATGGGTAAAGTTGGTAATGGCTTGCATTACAACGACCTCACTAAGTGTTCATTTCAATGGGGATCATCTTGCTTATTTCCAACCATCTTGAGGACTTAGACAAGGTGACCCCCTATCCCCATATAATTTTATTTTACTAGCAAATGTGCTCTCAATTCTCATTACTCAAGTTGTGGATATGGGTCATTTACAAGGAATTAAATTCAATAGAGCCTGCCCCACTTTGTCCCATCTATTCTTCTCTGATGACTCTGTTTTCTTCCTAAAAGCAACAGTCTCTGAATGCCAAAATCTTACAAATATTCTAAACTAGTATTGTTTAGCTACGGGTTAGCTTATAAATAGGAATAAGTCTGGTTTGTATTTCAGTAAAAAACTACCCGTTGTCTCTACAACAACATTTAGCAAGTGAATTTAGAATACCTGTGATGAATTGTTATGGGAAATACCTGGGAATCCCCTCAGACTGGGGGCGATCAAAACAGGAGATGTTTTCCTGGATTTTGGCCAAAGTAAATGCCAAATTAGATGGCTGGAAGGAACGACTGTTATCGAAGAGTGGAAAGGAAATCCTTTTGAAATTAGTTATACAGGCATTACCTCAGTATGCCATGTCGATCTTCAAGCTCCCCCTATCATTATGCAGATTAATAGAAAATAAGATATTAGTGTTTTGGTGGAGCAATAATAATGGCAATACAGGCATCCTATTGGCGAAATTGGACAGATTTAAAACTCTCAAAAGACTTTGGAGGAATGGGATTTAGAGACCTTGTCAGTTTCAACAAAGCAATGCTTGGTAAGCAAGCATGGCGTCTGTTTCAACAACCTAACGCTCTATGGAGTCAGCTTTTCAAGAGCTTGTATTTCAGGAATTCATCCTTTCAGTGTGCGCAAGCAGGAAATCGTCCTTCATGGGGTTGGCAGAGTATTTTAAAAGGAAGAGAAGCCATTCTTCCAAGACTTCGCTGGTTCGTTGGGGATGGCTCCCAAATTAATATAAGAGAAGACAATTGGCTACCTATGGGTAAATTAGAAGGAACAGTTGCTCATGGCGAACCGGTTTTAGTGGCTGATCTCATTGATCACTCTCATAACGCGTGGAATTCAACTCTTATCTCCAATCTATTTGATTCTCAGGTCAGTGAAGAGATTTTAAAAATTCCTATTAACCCTTTACTTCTTATTGACCAACTAGTATGGACCGCTAATTCCTCTGGTGTTTATTCAGTGAAAAGCAGTTACCATATTTTGTCTTCAAACCTAAATACCCAACTTAGTGTGGCTTCAACTTCTTATCAGAACCATTAAGTTATGGCGTAAGATTTGGCATATGAAAACCGCTCCTAAAATTCGAGTGTTTATGTGGTTAGCTTATCAGAACGCCCTTGCTACTAAAGCGAACCTTTTTCACAGACA
The DNA here is from genome assembly GCA_017140255.1 of Eucalyptus paniculata subsp. matutina. Taxonomy (NCBI): domain Eukaryota; kingdom Viridiplantae; phylum Streptophyta; class Magnoliopsida; order Myrtales; family Myrtaceae; genus Eucalyptus; species Eucalyptus paniculata. The sequence continues at coordinate 12,721,616 of CM029443.1, forward strand.
TATCTCACCCATTCCTGTCTGTAGCCTATGCACTCAAAACATGCCAGAGACTGTAGAACATTTATTTTTCTTTTGCACGTGGACTAGAGAGATATGGACTCATCCTCAGATCAAGCTTCAGATCTTACCTACCTCAGTGCAGCGTTTTGATGCTTGGGTAGCAGCCAGAGCCACTGATTCGAAGGCCTTCCCTGAATTTGAGGTGCTTGCCAATTTGTTGTGGCAGATCTGGCGACAGCGAAACAACTTCATCTTTAGAAACTAGAGTCCAGACCCCATTTAAGCAGTGGAGGATGCCCTTGCATAGAGCCGGATCTATATGGTTGTCGACCCAACTCCTCATCGCTCTCCAATCTTAGCCCTTAGCCCAGATCAACGGTGGAAACCTCTTGAAAAAGGCAGTTTAGAATGCAATATTGATGGTGCTTTTCAGTCAGAGGGTTTGGAAGGATCAATGGCTTGTATTTGCAGAAATCACAAAGGAATTCTCACTGATGTTTTTACCCGAAGCTTTCCAGCTTAATCGGCTTTCCAGGCGGAGATTTATGCTCCCATTCTGTCGATTCAACATCTGATCCAGGGGCTTTACCAGGAACGACTGATAGTGGAATCGGACTGCCTATAGTTGGTTGAGATTGTCGCGGAGAAGAAGACGCCGCCATGGACGGAACAAAACCTTTTTGCTGAAGTCGAAGAGCTGCTATCCCGGTGCCCTAATCTCTCTCTCAAGCACTGTCGCAGACAAGCTAATGCAGCTGCAGATTGGGTCGCAAAAGCCCACCGGAATCAAGGCCCGATCCGTAGTTGGAACATTTACCCTCCTTTTATGTTGCAAGATATAGTGTACGGTGATGCTTTAGCATCTGGATGTTTATCTTCTCTAATATAATATTTCAGCAGTTTCAATCAAAAAAAAAAAAAAGGCAAGAAGAGTATCAATCATTTACCTTGCACCTCAGAAATTTCAAGAGGAGGTGGGATGAGCTCCGACAGTACCGCCCTACCACTCAATCCATTGCTGATTATGTTCGCAAAGAGGAGGAAGGTAGGATCTTTCAACTTATGGCTAGCCTTCGGCCTAAATACGGTGATCTTAGACGACAGATCCTCATGAGCCCAATGTTGCCGTCCCTCACTGAAGTCTGTGCCACAATCCATGGAGAGGAAACCGGGCGTCGGGTCATAAATTGAGCATCGGCGACCAAGAAAGGAACTATTGAGATTTTGGCCCACAGTGTCGTGACCAATAGACCATTGGAGGTTGTCGCCAGATTTGCCCAAGGGAAAGACGAAGAAAACCGATCGCTTCCACTGTGAAAATTGTGGCCGTGACAGTCACACCAAGGACTGGTGTTGGGTCCTTCATCCCCACTTGTGGGCTGGTAGAGAAAAGGGGCTAGAAGCAAAATTGGCTCCCCAAAATGACCCAACTAACCCGACTGAGTTCAAGATCAAACCTTGAGAGTCTAACAACTTTTGCAGGGCCAAAGGTCCAACATTAAGGCAATTGGATCAACTGGCCCATTTGCTGAATCAAGCCACATGGTACAAACTTTTGGTAAGGTGTTCTTAACTTAGTTCAAAAATCAGTTTTTTATAGACTCGGGTGTCATTGACCATATATGTAATTTAGATCAAATGATGGTTAAAATTATTTCCAATGATTATCCTCCTATTAATTTTGCTAATGGAGCATAGTTCCTAACACAAGGAGCAGGAAAATTTAAGATGTTGTCTAAGAGTTTTAATGCTTTGATCATACCTACTTTATCTTCAAATCTGTTGTCATTTAGTAAGTGTGCGAAAGAATGAAATTGCAATGTCATTTTTTCGGCTTCTAAGGTGTTATTTCAGGATTGCATCACCAAGAGGACAATTGGTGAAGGGAGGCTACAGAATGGACTCTATGTCATAGATTAATACCCTGAGGTGTTGAGTGCAATCCAGAATGCTAAGAAGACATCAAAACTATGGCATAGATGCATAGGTCACCCGTCCGATCAGATTTGGCATACTCTTGATAGATCTTTATCTCATGATTCTAGTTCATGTGATTGTTGTCATTTTGCTAAACATCATAGACTTCATTTTCCTAAGAGTGCACATTTTTCTTCAAAATTATTTGATTTAATTCATTATAATGTGTGGAGTGCTCCCATTGAGTCTTGGGATGGCTATAGATATTTCATCTCTTTTATTGATGAAAAGTTTACGCTACATGGCTATGTTTTGTGCTATGATACATAATCAATTTAAGACTAACATGAAAGTGTTGCACACGGTTAATGGGACAGAATACACCAATTAAGCATTTTAAGCTATTTGCGCAACTTGGGTATTATTCATCAAACTTCCTGTGTTGGGACGCCCTAACAGAATGGCATAGTAGAATGAAAAAAATCATCATTTTCTGGAAGTTACCCAGGCCTTACCTTTTTCGGGGAATATGCCAAAAGCATATTGGAGTGATGATGTTCTCACCAGTTGCTGCATTATCAATTGGCTTCCTCGCGGAGTACTTGAATACAAGATTTCGATAGAAATTTGATATGGGAATAAGTTCAATGTCTCACATTTGAGGGTTTTTGGCATTACATGCTACGTTCACTCGAACAATGGTAAACGCGATCCATGTGCTCGAAAGTATGTGTTCGTTGGCTATTCTTAAGCTAAAATGGGATACAAGTGTTACGGCCCCAATACGAAGTGCCTCTATATATCCCGTGATGTTCACTTTGATGAGACTAATATGTATTACTCATATAGGAGCCGACTTCAGGGGGAGTGCATTGAAGTCTCAACAGATTATGGAGAAGTTGCCACTGTTCCTCTTGCCGCTTCACCTATGGTAACCACAAATGTACCCACTTTAGAAACAAGGGATGGAGGATGATTAGAACATGACACTGAGCTACAATAAAATTAAGAGCCAATGGCTGAAATTCACTCAAAACAAGAAACCATGATAGAAGAATTTCCAGAAGCACCTTCACCATCAGTTCGCTGATTTATGAGGATTTCTAGGCGCTTTGTTAGACTCTGAAATTTTACTACATATCACATGGTACAATATCCCATCTAAGACTGTGTCAATTATGACAAAATTTCTCATCAATTTCGGAGTTTCCTCTTTGCTCTTGAAAGTTCAAAAGAATGAAGCAGTTATGAAGAAGCCAAATATCAACCAATGTGGATTCAAGATATGAAGGAGGAACTTCAGGCACTTGATAAAAATCACACTTGGGATGTGGTGCGATTACCTAATGGAAAGCGTCTTGTTGGTTGTCATTGGATTTACAAGATAAAATACAGTTGTGATGACTCAGTTGAAAGGTATAAAGCTTGCCTTGTAACTAAAGGCTACCCCTAGACCTACATTATTGACTATAATGAAACATTTGCTCCAGTTGTAAAGATGAATACGATTTGTGTTCTTATGTCCGTAGCTGTGACAACCTAGACTTAGGGCAATACGGAGGGATGGACTAAGATTGTCTTGGCAATATGCGGGCGAGGCTAAGGGCATGTCTCCTGTCCCACATTGCCTAGGAGGGGAGTCTTGGGCTAATTTATAAGGCTTGGGTCTCTCTAACTATACATACGCATTTTCTTGGGGTAGTATGGGTTGCCCTAAGAAGAACAAAACCGTTAGGACATAGTGTCCAAAGTGGACAATAATGTACAGTGGAGACCCAAGTCCTTTGTCAAATGGATGCGAAAAATGCTTTTCTTCATGGAGACCTTGAAGAAGAAGTGTCTATGGATCTTCCCCTGGGTCATGCCTTGCAAAATGAAGAAAGGATGACTTGCAAATTAAGGAAGCCCATCTATGGATTCAAGAAGTCTCCTCGAGCATGATACACTTACAAAGTTTTGGTTTGTACAAAGTATGGCCAACTCATCAATGTTTATCAAGTCTAATGAGGGTGGTATTGTATTGTCCACATTGATGATATTGTTATCATTGGAAGCAATGAATCCAGGATTGAGGCTTTCAAGCAGTATCTTCACCAAGAATTTGATATCAAAGATCTTGGAAAACTGAAGTATTTCTTAGGGATCGAAGTGGCTAGCTCTCGCAAGGGTTTATTTCTATCACAAAAAAAGTACATTATGGACTAAAGAAACAAGGAAAATGGGGGTCAAACTGGCAAATGTTTCGATGGATTACAATAATAAGTTTTCCACTGATAATACTCCCTTGCAAGACATTGGAGCATTTCAACATTTGGTGGGCAAGTTTTTTTTTTTTTTTTTGGTCAAAATAGAAGTGACTATTACTTGATTAAAGAGGAGTCTTACAAACCACAGATGGGGAAAGATCTGCGCATAAAATATTCCATAGGGGAAGAGGGGGGGAAGACACCCAATTACGTGGTAGGGTATTTAGTCGATGGTGACGTGCAATCCAATCTGCCGCTGCGTTAGTTTGACGTGGGCTATAAATCACCGTGAAATCGTTGTTCTGCTGAAGCTCATGCGTACACCTGTGGATGATTTCTTTAAGGTCCCATGTAGGTGCGGCCCGGCCCATGACCATTTCTACCGCCGCATAACAATCACTTTCTATGAAGCATCTTCCAGTTCGGCTTCCAAAGTCCCGCACGTGGTTCGTCTTGAGTTCGTGCATAAACGAAATCCCGTGTGAAAGTGCTTGAGTTTCCGCTTCTCCTGCCGAGGAAACCCTAGCTGTGGCCGCGAAGCCGTCGAGAACCCTTCCAGCTGCGTCTCGTACGATACCGGCGACAGAGCAGAGGAAATCCCTGGGTCTCCACGATGCATCTACATTCAGCTTCAGATTTTGCCCTTCCGGAGGCCTCCAGTGAGCAGGTGGGTTTTGGTTGAGAGATCGCTCGTTTTTTTTCGATCTACCCGTGCTGAGCGTGTACTGTTGTTCCTTTGCTATTATCAACAGATCTGCTGGTTGGGGTTCCTTTGCACGAAAGATCCGGTTGTTTCTCGCCTTCCAGATGTTCCACAGGATCAGACTAATCAATTCACGGTCAGGTGAGTTCTGATCTCTTCGGAAAGCGTTTAAAATCCATTGATCCGTGCGTTTGATGCTGTTATTTGGCCTGATCTTCTCAAAAATCGGGTCTTGCCATACTCTCTTTGTCCACTTGCAAAGAAACAGCAAATGCTCTGTAGTTTCCATACTCGAACAGCATACCGGGCATCGTGGGTCACTTACAATTTTTCTTCTAAATAGGTTTTCCTTCGTCGGGAGGGCATTTTGGCAGAGACTCCAGAGGAAGGAACGAACCTTTGGAGGCACATCAAGACTCCATATTTGTGTCCACAAGGTACGTGGTGGTTGAAAAGAACATGAAGGCCGGTTCTGATCTGTGTTGCTGGTGGATTTTCTTGCTTCATTATATCCGCTCTTTACAGAATATTGTCCAGAACCATTGCCTGTCCATATAAGCGTGTCTTGCTTTGGGTGCTGATGTAGGGGAATTGCTACGATTTCGTTTGCAAATTTTTCTTCATAATGATGGTAGATAAGTTGTTGTTTCCATTCACTGGATTCTGGAATGATCAGTTTAGACACAAATTTAGGCTCTGTGTGGTTTGCTGTCCCACCTATTATACCTTGTGATAGCCACCTGTCTTCTCTTATGCGAATAGATGTCCCATCCCCTACTGACCATTTGATATTGCTTTTTATGGTGTCTCTGCCAAGCATTAAGCTGCGCCAGCCCCATGATGGTCGACTTCCCTTGGAAGCATTCCATAGATCTCCATGAGGGAAATAAATCCCTTTCAGCACTCTACTCCATAGAGCTGAAGGAGAGGAAACTAGACGCCAGGCCTGTTTACCTAACATGGCTCGATTGAAGGTAATCAGATCCTTAAAGCCCATGCCCCCTGCATCTTTTCAAGTTTTTAACATTTCCCAGCTTTTCCAATGCAGGCCTCTTTTAGCATCACCATTCTGCCACCAAAAAGACGCAATCCGTTGTTCTATAGCTCAGCAAATCGAAACAGGCAGCTTGAATATGGACATGGCATAGGTAGGTAGGGATTGCACCACACTCTTTATTAGCACTTCCTTACCAGCCTTTGTAAGCATTTTTTCTTTCCATCCAGCTAACTTGGAGTTTACTTTGGCCAGGATCCACGAAAACATCGCTTTTTTGGATTGTCCCCACTCAGTAGGTATGCCCAAGTATTTTCCTATTTTCTTTAGAATAGGGACTCTCAATTGTGTGGCCAGATTGTGTTTCAATACTTTTGGGCAATGTCCACTGAAATAAACCCCTGATTTATTCAAATTTACTATTTGTCCCGTTGCATAGCAGTATTGGGTCAATATGAGGGCAAGGTTCTGGCATTCTATAATGGTTCCATCTAGAAAACATATCACATCATCGGCAAACATCAAGTGTGATAGCTGAGGGCAATGTTTATTTACCTGTATTCCTTTGAGTGTACCTTCTGCTAATGCTTTCTTCAACATCCAGGTTAAGACATTGGATATCAGGATGAAGATATAGGGTGAAAGGGGATCGCCTTGTCTGAGGCCCCTCGAGGGGTGGAAGAAAGAGGTAGGTTCTCCATTGATCTTTAAGCTGAAGGTAACTGTTGTTATGCATTGCATAATTAGGGAGACCCATTTTGCATCGAACCCCATGTGCAGCATTAGATCTCTCACGAAATCCCATTCTATGCGATCGTATGCTTTCTGCATATCAAGCTTTACAATAGCCTGATGTTTTGTCTTCTTTTTGGTTATGCGCAGCTGATGCAGAACTTCCTGAACTATGAAGATGTTGTCTTGGATTTGCCGCCCCGAGACGAAGGCTCCCTGCTCTGGTTCAATGATAAGTGGCAACCACTTTTTGAGTCTGTTTGCTAATATTTTTGAGATAACTTTGTAGCTGAAGTTACACAAACTGATGGGTCTGTATTGACTGATTGTTTCAGGGCTTTTTACTTTCGGGATCAACACAATATGTGTCTGGTTTAGCCTGTGGTCAAGCACACCTGTCTTAAAAAATTCCTGTACAAGTTGCAGCAGGTCAGTTTTTATAGTTACCCATGATTTTTGATAAAAAGCTCCATTGAAGCCATCTGGTCCTGGAGCCTTGAGAGCTCCCAATTGGAAAACTGCTTCCTTGATTTCTTCCAATAAAGGTATTGCCACCAGATCTGCATTAATCCTCTCTGTAATTGGTGATGGACATTGGTCTAAGATCGGTTGGTAGTGTCGTAGACCCTTAGAGCTATACAGGTTTTCATAGAAAGCTTGAATATGTTGTTGTATTGTTGATGGTTCTCTGCACCAGCGATTTTCCTCTAATTGCAACATTGTAATACGATTTTGGTGTCTCCTTTGGATTGTCGTGGCATGAAAAAAGCTAGTATTTTGGTCTCCCCAATGTAGCCATTTAATGCGTGACCTCATTCCCCAGAATTGTTCTTCCTGTCTTCTCAATGTGGCTATTTGGCTGATAATATGCTGCACCTTCTGTCTACTTGTGTGCTGAACTTTTTGATTAGTGATGGCTTGTAAAGCTTGATTAAGCTCTTTGATATGAGAATAAGCATTTGCAAACTTCTCTTTGCTCCACTTCGTTAATTCTTTCGATGTCCTCCCTAATTTTTCTGTAAATAGATGCTGTGGAGTTGTAATATCTTCCCAGACTTGCTTAATGACTTCCTGATATTCTGCATGTTCCATCCAGAAAGTTTCCAATTTAAATTGTTTTTTTCCTTTTGTATACTATAGGATACAGGCGAAGGATGAGGGGACTGTGGTCTGATCCAATAGCTGGAAGGGCCTGGACTTCTGCTTCATGAAAGGTAACCCTCCATTCCAGATTACAGAGGACTCTATCGAGTCTCTTTTTTACCAGCTCGGCTCCCTCCCTGTTATTAGCCCATGTAAAAGCGCATCCATGGCTTTCTACATCCATCAGGGATAAATCATTAATCATATTTCTGAAAGCTGCAATTCTTCGATTGTCTGCCTCCTTTTTCCCAATTTTCTCCCATATGTATAGAATCTAATTGAAATCTCCCATGCAGATCCAGGGAGTGGAACCTAAAGGTTTAAGGGTTCCCAACTGTTGCCATAACGCCATCCGCTCTCCAAAGTCAGTAGATGCGTGGATAAAGGTAATATGCATTATCTTTTTACTTTCAGGATCTGTGCACTGTATATCAATGAAGTGCTGTGAGCTGTGTTGCACCTTTAAACTGAGTTCCTCATTCCACATAATTGCCAATCCCCCCGCTATTCCTGTCAGATCCACTAAGTAAAGTTGCTGGAACTGGAGCTTTTTACAAATCTTTTCCACCCTGGTTGTTTTATTTTTCGTCTCCATAAGAAAAACTAAGTTGGGCCTTTCACGAGCAATCATAGCTCTTAACTCCTGGATTGTCAGGGGGGTACCCAGCCCCTGACAATTCCAACTCACAATTTTCATGGCTTTTGTGGTGGCTTATTAGGGCTAGCCACCAAAGCCCAATCTTGTCCTTCCTGTATCAGATTCACCGGGGTCTCCAGAAGGTCTACATCATCTGGGATGAGGGATGATATCTCTGGCATGCATTTCTGTTTTTTTGCCTTTTGAACTTTCATTGTCTTCTTGCTGCTTTTGCCAATCTTTAATACTAGTGGATTTTGAGTTTCAAGGCTCATTACCTGTTTTCCACGATCTCTATCTTTTGCTGCATTAGGAGCTTTTGCTGGATTTATTATCTTTTCTGAGCAACTTTTTGATCTCTTTTTGCTGCAGACTACAAGTTGCATATCAGTTGGCGGCTCTTGCTCAGTGTAGTTCCTCTCCCTCGGTTCAGTTGATGGATTAGGTACAGTATCTTCCACTACAAACTCCTCTATTACTTGACTATTCACAACTAGATATTGCCTACCGCAATTAGCTATGTAAGTCAATTCATAATCTGACTCAAGGGCACATGGATTTGGTTGATCGATTGTTGAGGTGCTTGAAAGCTACACCGAGAAGGGGTATTTTAATAAAGAACAATGGGCATATAGATATTGTTGGGTATGCAGACACAAATTGGGCAAGAAGCCCCAATGATAGGAAGTCTACTATGGGTGTTTGCACCTTCGTAGGAGATAATTAGTAAGAAGCAAAATGTTGTTGCCCGTTCAAATGTTGAAGCAAAATGTCAAGCAATAGCTACTCCTACTAGTGAAAAAGTTTGGCTACAACTTATCCTCCGGGAAGTAGGGTGCAAACCAAGAATGTCAACTACGAAGCTGTTTTGTGATAATCAAGTTATTGCTTATACGCCTCAAATCCAGTGTTTCATGAAAGAACAAAACACATTGAGGTGAACTACCAGTTTGTACAGAAAAAGGTTTTAGGACAACACCATTGAAACTCCTTATGTTCGAAGTGAAGATCGGTTGGCTGATATTTTCACCAAAGCCCTTGCTAAAGGACCAATTTAGTAGCAAGGACCAAATTAGAACATGGCAAATAAGTTGACCTCTAATAATATCTTCGATCCAACTTGAGGGTGAGTGTTGACCAAATTGACAGGATCTTCCTATCTTGGTAGGAGGAGATTAAAAAATATTCTCCTGATTTGGTGTTCGTTCTTTGTTTAATTGTTGCCTTGTGTATTCCCTGTAATTCAACAAATAATTATGAACCTCTATTAACAAAAAGACAATCACTCTCTTAAAGATTTCCTAATAAAATCTTGATAGATGATTTATGAGGACGTAGACTTAGTCTAATCTCGTTAAATTGTGTTTGTGTTATTTGTCTCTAAATTTATCAGTTTTCCTCACGTTAATTTGGTGGTTACTCCCTGAACCACCAATTAACCCCACTTATTTGAAGGGTCGCAGCTTATTCGAGTAGAACCCAACGCATGCTCTGATAGAATCAAGAAAATCATTCCTTCCACCTAGAAAAATCCGACATTTCTCCTAACTTCCTATGGAAGGAAAAGTACTTCCCTCCCTCTTTCTCAGTCCGTCCACCTTTTTATATTATTGATTGAAAATGCGAGCGAGTTGATTAAAATGAGACTGTCATGTCACATGGATATTGTCTTTGAAAATAATGCCGGATTCATGATATTAAATTACAAACTGACGTGATAGAATATTATTGAGTGTGCGAATATATGATTTCTTTATTTGAATATTAGCCGCTTTTGCGTATTGTAAGTGTGCCTCCTTTTTCCTTTGAACGAGTGCTGAGGCTTGCGTCACGTATGTGTGGAAGCGGGCATTAAAGAAAATAGACAGTAATTTTTATTTTTTATTTACTTATTTTTATTTTAAAGTGGAGGGAGTGGGTAGTTTCACGGACGTAAATATTAAACTATGGCCCTGTTTCTTGGCTTTCTATTATTTAATTTAGGGGTGATCAGGGAAGGTCTAATAAGTGAGACAAACACTCTTAATTAGTAATAATGGTCCAAAATCAGCTTGGATCTACCCAAAGAGAATACCGATGCTGGCATTTCAATACAGCAGGCCAACGAAGGATGAACCCACCAGATCAATGCGACGATGTAGGGAAATATAATTAAATTTTAACTTGAATGTTCCTTTGGGAATAAATTACCAAAAAGGAGAATGCCAATTCAATTCTAAACATTTTGATTTTGCCAATTAAGTCCTAAATCTTTTGACAATCTACTAATATAGTCATTCTAGCTAATTTTAATTGGCAAATGCTGACATGGACGGTAGCATCCTACGTGGCACGTCCATGGCCATATTAAAAACAATTCATCATCCAATGCCGACATACATAAAGAACAACAATAATCAGTACGTTAAGACACACGTAGCAAACAAATGCTTCCAGCAGCAACTTATGCACCTAAATTCAGGACTATTTATGAAAGGTTCAGTGGTGATCGAAGGAATCGCGGTTTAGTTGGGGTGTTTATATCTTATAGCTAGCACCTGCTCGCTGGTCTGCATCGATTTTTGGGTCGAACCCGAACCTATCCTTCTTTTTCTTTCCTTCTCTTAAAACCTTTAGTTTTTTCTATTTTGTTGAAGAAAAGAAGATGAGCCGGTTTTTGGCAAAAAAGAGAATGAATTCTCAAGATAAGAATGGAATTACTATTCTACGAGAATAGAATAGGGCACATGAATAAGAATGAAATATCTACCAAGTTTGGTTTTGCCAAATCTATAAATAAGTGAATATATAATAATTATGTCTTTCCTGAGAATTGCTACATCGGACTATCATTTGCAAGGAATTAATTATGCTTCTTACAAAATTTTTTTTTCTCATTTTCCACTCATTTTACATCAAATTAGGATTTGTGCTTGGCTCATTCGATTCCATGAGTTTTGTAAATGGAAAATTACTGCAATTTATAAATGATTTCAATATATATGTGTGTGTAGTATTGATTTGAACACAATTGTTATTGTTTTAATTAGATATATCAATAATTATATAAATTATTTTCAAAGTTATATTGTGTGAGCTAATAAGCTGAAACTAATAAGCTTCGTTAAATTCTAACAGCCCCTTAAGCTAATCATAATTATTATTCATAAAATCTAATTTTAGCTTGATATTTTTAAACTAAATAGTTGATAACAAATAGTAAATTATTATTTTTTCTCAATGGGTTATCAGTGATACCAATGATGATGTAATAATGACGTAATAATCATAACTTAGTTATAAATTCACTCTTATTTAATTGTCATTGCTCAAACGATCTATAAATTAGCCTTAGAGCTGTGGATAGAAACGGATAGTAAATTTATATTTCTGATGAGGAGCTGCTACAAACAATAATACTAGTTATATTTCTCTACAAATTTATTGCCCTATACTTTAATTTATAGATTATAAATGGATAGTGCAGGAGTGGGCCTAGGCTATTCTATCATCATTTGCACGTAACTCTTGTATTAACCAATCCATAAAAATTCAGTATTAAGACAAAATATTTTTAGACAATAAGTTGTTATTGGTTTAAAAGTCGACAAGCTATTGCCAAGTGGATCATCATGGATGTGAATTGTGTACGAAAAAGGTTACGCATGTTGTATTTATATGCATCTCCTGTCTCTAATTCAAAAACAGTTCTCGGATAACTATTCATGCATTTATATTCTTCATTTTCTTCTCTTTGACGACTAGTAATCCCATCCAAATATAATCTTAGCTACGTCTCGTAGCATCCGCATTGTTAATCCTCATGTCAAGCGAAACTTGCCATGACCAACGCTTTCAAAAAGACTAGGAAATAAAAAAGAAGATTCTTACAATCACAAGCCAAAGACAACATATATATAAAGCTTCGGGGAGGGAGGGGGTTTAAGCTAATACGGTTCCAAACGCGCTCCAATAGAATTAAGACACGATCCCGCCCTTCCGAAAAAGCCAACGATCCTGCCTTTGCCTGATACCGGCGGGATACTAAATTCTGTTGACATTCCAAGAGCATCCTCTGGTGCAAACGGCCCGTAAGTGGTCTTCGTGGTATGTATTTTCAGGTTTTGGATGACAGTTTGTTCAGTTTTTCCATTTCCCTTCATCCAACCAGATATTGAAACTAGACGCTCCTTGGGATAATCAAGATCGACCTGCAAGGATAGCAAAGGGAAACGTGTTTTAATTAGGAAAACATGTTAAGGCTCGAGTATAAGATGCCAAAAGAAGTGCCTCAGTCTTCGATGAAAAGAAACCGTGCCACATGAAGCTAAGAACATTGTGAAAAGCAACATGTATACATGAACAACTTCCAAACGGAAAATAGAAGAACCAAAGAGAAAAGAAACGAGAAACGAGAGAGAGGGAGAGAGAGAGAGAAAGAGAGAGAGGGAGCGAGAGAGATGGACTAACCCAGGTGTCTAGAACCCCGTCTCCTCGGCCATGTTGAGAGCCTCGGACGATGGAACCATTGTCATCGTACATAATCGCGATCGAGTGAATTACGTAGGTGGCGATGATATGAATGTCCCTCACCTCACTATACACTCCATCATCCCATTCAGTTCCACCAGAGCCTCCGAAGGGTCCAATGATTTCGAAAGGATACAAGTGCTGTATGGGCTCAGCATACACTCCTATAGCATTGAGAGTCTCCCTACTACATCTCCCATGAAAGCCGATGATTTTGCTTCTGGTCGATGGATACCAAAAGTACGTCCCTGTCTCCTTGCCAAAGGGACCATGTCTTCCTCTATTACTGTAAAATGTGAGTGACTGAACAATAGCATTGTCGATGTTGCCATCACCATTCTCTCGCTTGTAACCAGAGATCGATGTTAAGTACTCCTGTGGAAAATCCAATCTAACCTGTGCCAACCTCAAAAGTCTCTCTTAAGATTGGACAAGTGGTGTAAACAAAACCTATTTGTCAAATTTAATTTACTAGATCACGTGACTGGACACATATCAACATATCAACATGATCTCGGCTCATGAGATATGAGTAAGTAAACAACAACAAATTGGAGAAGAAAGAAACACTTACCCAAGTGACCTTGGACTGATCTTCCCCAGTGGGGCCACCATGCATAGCTGAGCAAACTCGTTCACCATTCTTGTCATATGAAAACACAATGTAACGGATAACATCGTCGTACATTACCTGTATTTCCCTCACACCACTGAATTTACCATCGTCCCAAGCACACCCACCTAGGCCTCCAAATGGCCCAATTGATTTGATTGGGTAGAGATGAGATATCGGTTCAAAATATGCCCCAATAGCTTCAAGACATTGACCTCCCCTCCCATAAAATCCAACAATTTTGCCACCCGTTGCAGGAGATGAGTAGTGCAATGCATAATCTTCATCACCAATAGGTCCTATCGTTTTTTTGTTAGTTTGAAACGTGAGCGATTGAATGCCACCAAGAGAAAGATACCCTGATATTGAAGTCAAATACTCATCTGGATCTTGTATTTTGATCTGCAGTAACAGATATAACCATCTGTTGGAAATTGGTGATCCATTTTCAATAGAATCTAGAAACTACTAGCTTAATGGAGAATAAACTTGAAGACTCTGTGAAGAAGCCAAGCATCAAAGAAAATCCTAGAATAAGCTAGAGAAATTTACGTGCATGAGAAACACGTGAAGAAGTGGGAATGAAGGGGCACACAATAAAATAATATTATAGTAGTTGCTGGAGTTTTCAAGAGAACACAAGCTCTACGTGCATGGGAAATCTTGAAGAAAGTCAACAATGGCTGCTTCACCATGAAGAAAGAATGATCTAGAGTACGTGGGCAGCAAGAATAGAAAATTAGAGAAAAATGGAGAAGGAACGAGAAGCTCGGCAGAAAGAAGAAAAGAAAAGCAAAGTCCAACTTGGACTTTGACTAGAAGAAAAGAAGCCGCAACGAGCAGAAGCTAAAGAAAGCAAGCTGAATTTTATATTGATTCTTGTACTCAAAGTCGGTAGATATGACGGTGAACTCACGCCTATGAATATGCTTGTACTTGATCATTTGAGGTCTGTGAGGGGAAAATCCTCCACCGTACCTTCATCAACTAATGAAATTATTTTCCCTCATATTCATGTTCTTTGTACTTCAATTATCTTATCTTGTCCCTCGTCCATTTTCTACAAAATATATCATACACTTGCACACATCTCCACTAACCAAAAACTATAATTAATACCAAAACCATGCTTCCGCGCACATACACACACATCTAAAAATTTTTAACATTGTATCAGAGCCAGATTCACCCAGGTTCGTAACTGAGCCAGGTGTAAAGGATCGTGAAGCCAGAGCTAGGCATATTTGGATGGTTATGGGCGTTTGTCCTCACCATCCTCAACTAAAAAGGCCAGAGCCCGAGCGAGAGCCACGAAAGCCAGAGCCGGGGCCAGAGCCAGAATAAAAGGCCAGAGCCCGAACGAGAGTCAAGAGAGCCGGAGCCGGAGTTAGAGCCAGAATTAAAGCCGGAGCCGGAGCCAGAGCCAGAGCCTACGAGAGCCAGAGCTAGAGCCCAAGCTAACAACTACAACTAAGAACATTTTGATGCCCCGTATGGGACATCGTCGAAAAAAAAGACATGCACATTCCAAGGTAGGTGCAAGTGGTTCGACAAGAGAATGCAAGGGATTGTGGAACGAAGACGACATAAAAGGCAGGGGACAAACTACAAAGATAATTTCAAGGTACGTTGAGGAATTATGATACAATGTCTAGATTATCCTGAAAATGGATCAAGGGGGAGTGTTGGAAATTGGTGATCCATTTTCAACAAAATCTAGAAACTACTAGCTTAATGGAGAATAAACTTGAAGACTCTGTGAAGAAGCCAAGCATAAAAAAAAAATCCTAAAATAAGCTAGAGAAATCTACATGCATGAGAAACTCGTGAAGAAGTCTCAAGCTGAAGGAATGAAGGGGCACACAATAAAATAATATTATAGTAGTTGCTGGAGTTTTCAAGAGAACAAGCTCTACGTGCATGGGAAATTTGTGCATGGGAAATCTTGAAGAAAGTCAACAATGGCTGCTTCACCATGAAGAAAGAATGATCTAGAGTACGTGGGCAGCAAGAATAGAAAATTAGAGAAAAATGGAGAAGGAACGAGAAGCCCGGCAGAAAGAAGAAAAGAAAAGCAAAGTCCAACTTGGACTTTGACTAGAAGAAAAGAAGCCGCAACGAGCAGAAACTAAAGAAAGCAAGCTGAATTTTATATTGATTCTTGTACTCAAAGTCGGTAGATATGACGGTGAACTCACGCCTATAAATATGCTTGTACTTGATCATTTGAGGTGTATGAGGGGATAACTCTCCACCTTGTGTGAGGGGAAAATCCTCCACCGTACCTTCATCAACTAATGAAACTATTTTTCCTTATATTCATGTTCTTTGTCCTTCAATTATCTTATTTTATCCTTTGTCCATTTTTTACAAAATATACCATACACTTGCACACATCTTCACTAATCAAAAACTATAACTAATACTAAAACCATACTTCCGCGCATGCACACACACATCTAAAATTTTTTAACACCATCATAGTCAAGTTTTGTAGGGATTTTTTCTTTTCTGGGTGTATGCTGGGGGTAGTCCTAGACTTTGGAGGGCAAGTCCCTAACGAGCCTTGCTAGGGAAACCTTATAGACCCATACACCTCCCCTATCCATAGGAGGGGAGTTTCGAACTCTCCACCTCTCATTCTCATGTAGGAATTGTGGCCACTGAGGTAAGCCCTCGGTGATTAGTTTTTTAAGGATTTTACAAAGCATATATAGGTACGAGGACATACCATATGGATTTCGACATTCCGCACCGTATGGAGGTTGTTTCCATCAATGCAACCATGTGTCTTAGATTGCCACAATTCTTTACTCTCCTCTTCATATTGAAAAGCGATTGATCGGATATGCGACCCTTTACTAGGTTCAAATTCAACAATGATTTTCCTTACGTTGGTATGCTTATTGCCATCATCCCAAAAGGATGCATTTGACCTCCCAAATAACCTGACAGAACTAAAGGGATAGAGCTTATTAGAATATAATTCGACGTGTGCTCCAATAGATTTGAGAAAATCATCACTTCTCGTGAAGAACTCAATAACTTTCCCAGCTTCCAATGGTAAGGAGAAGTACTCCCCTTCCTCTGTACCAATGGGTCCCAATATTCTCATGTTGGTTTGAAATGTGAGCGAGTTGATTATAGTACCACAACCATTTGCATTTTGGAGATATCCAGCAAAAGAAGTTATGTACTCTCCATTTACCAGTTTAACCTGCAAACAGGCCATAGAATACCAGATTCGACGTGAGTGACTATATGATGCATCATTGGATGAGCAAAATAAATCAGTACATTCTTTTGAAATATGATTTGAATCTATAAAATAAGTCATATATGCTAAGGTTCGTGTATTACGTTTTTAATAACTTTGGTAATACATTTCATGTTTTAATTTTTCCATTTGGTTTTCTAACAATCATGTTGATCCTCAGGTATCTCTGGTATGAACTTTTCATGTGCATTTGCGAAGCAATTGTTAAGAATCTCAAGGTTCAGAATGCCGTAATCTGACTGACATTATGATAAGCTAGAAAAATAAACTTAGGACATGCAAGTAGAAACGGAAAAAGAGAAAAAGGAAAGAGTCTGGATACAACCTTGAAAGTATTCTCCCCGCCATATCCACTATAATTAGTTTGTGGTTCGAAGTCGGTGGCATCGTCGACTTTAAAAGTAATGGACTTGATGAAGTCTGCATAGCGAACATCAATCCCCTTTAAATCAGAAAAATGCCAGGATTTATGGCCTTCGCCTCCAAAAGGCCCAAAAACCTTAATGGGATATGTATGAGGAATCGGCTCATAAAAGCCTCCGATGGACTCGAGACGAGGGCCATTGCAACTCCCATGAAACCCGATAATTTTGCCGCCAGTGTATGGAAATGAAAAATGCCTCCCTTTATTAGCTGTTCCGATCGGTCCATGATCCCTTTTATTAGTATGGATTGTCAATGATTGGAGAAAGGCGAGTCTGGAATTTTCTTCAATGTAGCCCGAGATGGATGTCAAGTACTCACTTGGATAATCGAGCTTAATCTGAGATAAAAAAGATCAAAATCAAAGAATTCAAGAACAACTATCTACTTTAACAATGAAGAGATAGACTTTACTAGAAAAAATAAAGCATTGATGACATTGGCAAAATCACATTCCATCATGAAGACAATGTTGAGAACGTTCATATCAAAGCTTACCGTACAGGTTTTGCCTCCTCCACTTGCGCCATGTGTGAACGGACCAACAGGATGTCCATGTTGGTCATATAAGATGGAGATGGACTTAATTGCCAAATCGAAGCCCACGACAATTTGCCTCACATCCGTGTATTTTCCGTCGTCCCAAATGTCCATGCCACTATCACCACCAAATGGTCCCACGACATCAAATGGATATGTGGGAGAAATCGGCCTGAAATGTGCTCCGATTGAGTGGAGATGGCTGCTACATTTCCCATGAAACCCAGTAATCTTTCCATCCGAATGTGAGATGAAAAGGCCATCCTTGTTCAGATCCAAAAGGTCCATAAATCTGCTTGTTGCTGTGGATCTTGAGAGACCGGACAACATTATGATCACCATGATAATCAATATGGCCTGATATAGAAATTATGTATTCACTTGGATGATCCAATCTCACCAGCTGCAAGAAGTGCAAAAGTTTTTATAAGAGTCATCATCATCGCATCCATCTAACATCTAATATGTATTGCTTCTGTGTTATTTTGGATCATTATAATTCCTTTGCTGCGAAAAATAAATCACTTGACCAAGTTCGGTTAAAGTACTTATCCCTAATAGGAAAAAGGAACGAAGGGAAGTTTTTGAGTTTATGTTTTTTGCTATAAGCAGGTCCTTGAGCAAAGCTGCTGCATCCAATTTTGCTGCGAATGAAAGGCGAGTAATAAAGTCTCGCGAACAAATCAAGTACGAAGCACATAACATAGAAGATATAAAACTCGGAGTTGATTCTGCTTAGCTTCCTATAACTTTTGCTGTGGATTCCGTTATGGCCGCGCAAAAATGACATTAAACTTGGAGTTGATTCTGTTAGCTTTCTTATAAGTGATGTGTAGTAAAATACATAATCAATCAGTTAAGAGTGACAGAAAACTGACCGTTTCATTGTCATGGGCAGGTCCACCGTGCTGGACAGATCTCACTAAACACCCGTTTTGATCATAATCGATGGTGATGGATTCAATAATTGACTGTCCGTACAGCCTAATTTGCCGCACACCAGTGTGTGCCCCATCATCAAAAGCATCACCGCCTGGACCTCCATATGGCCCGACTGACCAGAAGGGACAAAAGAGCGAATCGAGATAAGGGCTTTTGACCAACTTCTCCAATGTCCGATGCCATAGATGTTTCGACTTGCCATTTAGGTACGAGCCCAACTTTTTAAGAGACAATGGATGACCTCCTGCATAATGAGCTAGACTTCGGGACAACTCCTTGTAGCCTTCTTGAGGTTCTTCTCTCTCCAGGGCATGGCGACAAAAGAGCCGGAGTGCCTCATTCTTGCCCAATCCTTTGACCATACACTTGTCATCTACCTTGAGATCTTTTAGCAAGTTTTGGTCTCTGGTTGTGATCAAAATTCTGCTCCCAGGACACAGCAGTTCTCGGTCTCCGGCTCCGAAGTAGTCAATTTGTTCTTTCCTAGTTACATTATCAAGAATAAGAAGTATTCTTTTACGGCACATGTTACTCTTTATCACCTTGATGTTGGTTTGAATGTCATCATAATTCCTCCATCCTTCTACCTTTATGAGATTATGGAGCAGCTTCTTCTGTAGGCCTAATATACCTACAAGATTGTTGCAATCTGCTTCTTCAACTTTATCAAGAAAGACGGAACACTCGAAATCGCGGTGAATGCGCTCGTAGATGACTTCAGCCACCGTCGTCTTTCCTATTCCTTCTACTCCGCATATACCTATAACGCACACGTCCTTCTTTTGGCCCATTGTAATTAAAGAAATCACCTCATCTACCAAGAATTCCACTCCAATTGCATTTTTCACAAAGTAGAGTGGCCATGTTTCGTGGATTTTCTCGACAAGGTGCTTTACTATTATGTCCACGAGTCTCCCTTCATCCCTGGTGTTTAAACATGAGATCATCAAATTTAGATTTATGCACCGAGAGATGAGATATTCAAGATCTTTCCACGTTCATATGATTAAAAAAACATCCAACTTGACTAGATCACTGCTTGTTATTAAGTTTTTCTGCTGATGTAGCATGGGCTTGTTGCCAATTATTTCACAGTGGGAGTCCTCTATGGCGGAAGTTCAATGTTGCCTGAGGGGAAGCACTTTTGCTGTTCCAGATCACTGTTCGCTCCTCCTCCTCCTCTTCTTCTTCTTCTTTTCTTTTTTATTGAGATAAATATGAAAAATCTAAGATAATTTTTTTTTTATAATTCAGGGGCACAACCGTAATTGCATATGGTTATCTAGATGAAAATTAGCATAGCACCCTACAAGTTACAACATTGGCCCTCACTAAAATCTAAACTACCCGGGCAAAAATTAAACCTGTAACCCTTGGATTATGAACCGAATGCATTAGAATGCCCTTACCATTGGATAGGCAAGATATCAATTAATTGTAATATGATGTAAATACATTTTGGTAATCGATTGTCTAATTATGGTGAATTTATCATAGTTCTGTAATCTAATAGATGAGGTTCACATGGATGATGAATTGAACATATATTTTGCAAAATTGCACAAAACAAGAAAGTAAAAGCAAAATGCGGAGTCAATGGGAAAGCTGGTCGCGTCCTAAAACCATACAAGCACCGTCCCATAGGTTCCACAAGGGTCTCGTGGCGACTAGCCGTGGGGACAGGGATTGTCTTAAGTACGCGCACTAACCACAGGCACAACAACTATCGCAAGAGTTTTATCGGGTAGGGGTGAGTATAGTTCCAAGATAAAATTGGGAATCAGAGGTGAGAATCGGTTTGATTGTAGGTTCGAAGGTATGCAAAGCAAGTTCCAAGTTTCAAAAAATGAGAAATCTATACCGACGGATAGGTCCTAGGTTTTAAGTGGAACCTAAACGAAACAGAACTTAGAACCATTCACCTCTTATATATAATTGCCATTTTGCTACTTAAATTCTGAATTGATTTGCTGAAGCCAAAAGCAAGGCTATGGGCCATTAACAACGAGATATATCCACCGAGTCTTCGTTTGGTTGTGCCACACTTAAAAAGTCTAGAAAACTAGGTAACTTCAGTCCTTTCATGTCAAAATTAGAAGGAACAAAATGACAAATTAAGCTTAACTAAAAATGAAACAAAATTATAAAAGGAAATTGGCAGACACCCGGGTAGTCCTGGAACTTATGTTTTAGGGTATGATATATAGGACGAAACTTGAAACCGCTCACTCTGATTATTGACAATCCCTATTTTCGGCAAGCATAGAGGTGACAGGCTGCGACGGTATGGGATTTACGGTCGTCTTATCTCATATTTTCAGTTTATGCAATATAAGATGAAGTGGCCTATTCTGTCGTGAAATTTAATCCTATAAGAATCCCAACTTATTATTCAAGAATAGAAATCGACGGCCAATTTTTCTGGCAATAATTACTATAACAGATCGTCTTGGATTTTTATGTTAATTAAGGGCCAAATTCGACTAATCAGAATACTTCTCCTGGTAGTTCACACAAAATTACGACGAGCAAACATCAACTGATTAATTCCCCCAAGTGAATGGAAAATCCTATAATGTAGCAAGTAATAGAAGAGGAGGATGAAGAAGAGATATGTACCCTCCGGCATCATTCCTCAAGTCGAATCCTGTCAAATGCTTAGTCTCTATCAGGGCGTCCCTCCATTTCTGTATCTGCCCGTCATCTCTCTGGTTTCCACACAATCTCTCAAAACCTTGAGCAAATTCACTTCCGCTCGTCAAATTCGAAATGTCTGCGGCTTTTACCTTGTGGAAGATGGGAATAACTAGGTGACCATGGTTTCTGAACCTCTTCCGGCACTCCAGAATCTCGACCAGCTCGCTCATGCACCACTTCGAGTCGGCATAGTTCTCGGAGAACACGATGAGGGCAATCCTCGCACGCCCAATCGCTTTAAAAAGCTTGGATTTAATTTCCTCCCCAATGTCTTCTCTCGCGTTGTCTCTGAAGCATTGACACACATAAGAGATTAAAAAACTCCATCTCTCTTTCCCTCCACCATGGCAGACACCGCCATACCGCCCTCGCACGCCACCGCTCAAGCCGCCGCAACCCTCCATCCTCGAGACCTCCGCATCATCGTGGCCGTCGGACCCAGCCGTGGCCCGCCTTCATTGTCGCAGTCTGCTGTGGCCGACCAGTTCTGGAACTGGCAAGGCGGTTCGTCCACAGACACGAGCATGCTCGTCCTTGGCCGCTACGACCAAATCCAGCATGAGCTCAGAGGAAGACGAAGCTGAAGACCAGATCTGGAGCCATGGTAATGGCGAGAAGACGGAGCCATCGGATCTGGCTAGTGGCCAAAGACGAAGGGACCTCGCCGTCAAGGCTCACGGCCAAGGACAAGCTCCAGATCTGGAAGTTCGCAGTCTTCATGCTCGTCTCACGATGGAGGGGCACGGCCATCATGGCTCCAGACCTAGTTGTTCAGAGGCAGACGACAACGAAGGGAGTGGCTTGGTTTGGACGGCCAGCAGTGTTGGCCTGGACGTGGTGCCGGCGGCGGGCGGCGGGCAGCGGCAGGCGCGGAGGTCAACCTCAGAGGTTGTGTGGACTGAGGGGAAGAGAGGTGTTCTGACTAGATTTCTATTTTTATTTTTCATTTGATTCTACCTCACCTGAAGCACCGGATCGAGGCCTGGCTCAAAGCGGAGAAGAGATGCGCTATGAAGTTTCTCCTCAGATCCTCGCCTCGGAAACTCACGAACACATCGTATTCCCATTGAGGCGGCGGCGGCGGCGGTGGTGGCGATGGCGGCGGCGGCGGCGGTGGCAGCGGTTGTGGTGGACGCCCGAGTAAGACTAAGAGGAGGTTACGGAGGGTTTGAGCCATCGAGTCAATGCTCCTATGGCTTGGTATGTAGTTGGAAACTTCGTTTGACGGGTTATATGGATTGTAAGTTTGATTTAAAACGTTAGAGAGAGACTGACCATTATTATTTGATGGCAATAATGATGATGGTCAGACAAGTCAAAGAGGGCGATGGCAGTGCCGTCATTGTGATATTCCGAAATTTGGCCATATTTCGAAATATATGAAATTATTATTTCATAGATGCACTTATGATTATTTTACTCTGAACTAATCACTCATGAGTTAACTAATCCATTGAGTGAGACTGTAAAGGGTTAAAATGCAAAAGACTAGAGAATTCGGTTAAAAATCGACCGCTCGATCATAAAGGTTGAGAAGGGTCATACTACGCTGTATAAATCAATTAGCGAACGTATATAAATTGATTCGATGGAAGTACGTAGTTGGTTCGCGGGTGATTCCACACAATTACGATATTTGTGTCAAACGACAATAAACCGATTTTTTATTGATATTATATTTATAGTACACAATTGAACCCTCGCGATTACATGATAACCGAGGGTCGTCCACGATTCGAAGAGACACAAATGTGAATTGAAAATTATCGACTATAGGTCAACCGCGTGAGAACCTCTAAAAGCCACCCGATAGATTAGGTCGTACTAAAGTCGCGTTCGATTGATTTTTAATTATAAAATTTAATTTGATTTTGGATACCGAACTTTCGAGGATTTCAAGATTAAATTATTGGACGTCGCCTTATCGTCCGTCGAATTATCGGCAAGTCCAAAATTTTCATAAAAGAAATTATCAGATGAAAAATCGGAGATGGGACAAGAAAAAAAAAAGAAGGAAGAAAAAAAAAAGAAAAAAGAAAAGAGAAGAAAAATAAGAATAATATTATTATTATTTTGTCTCTCTCCTTTTGTCTCTCTCTACTCTCCTTCTCCCTCACGTTTCCCCCTCCTTCTACCGAAATTTCCACCCCACGTTTTTCTCTCCTCTTTCTTCTCTCTCTCTTTCTCTCTCCCCGACTTTTCCTCCCCCTCACGTCAACCCCTCCTTCTACCGAAATTTCCCACCCTCACCCAACTTTTCCTCTCCGCCTCCTTCTACCGAAATTTCTCCCTCCCGCCTCCCTCCTCTTTTTCCTTTTTCTTCTCTCTCTCTCTCTCTCTCTCTCTCTCTCCCCCTCACTTTTTCCTCCTCCCTACCTCACGCCAACACCCTCTGCCCTTTTTCCCCCCAACTTCCCCTCCATTTTTATTTTTTATTTTTTCTTCTTCTTCCCTTCCTCTTCCCCTTCACGTCTCCCCCTGCAGCCCACTTCCCCTTCATCTTTTTCCTTTGCTTTCATTCTCCCCAACCTTTCCTTCTTCTTCAATTTCTTCATTTCCTTCCATCCTTTTGTTGCCGCAAGCCCCCACGCCATTTCATCATCCACCACCACCACGCTACCATCACCATCACCATCTCCACCGCCGAGCTTCCAAGTCGCTGTCGAGCCGCTGTCCGCCCAAGCCGAGCCCCCTTGGCCGTGAGATCAACTTCGCCGAACCGCCACCGTTCGCGTCGCCGTTCGAGCTGTGAGTTCTCGATGCCGTCGCGCCATCATTGCCGCGAGCTCTCCGTTGCCGGAAACCCGTGAGTTAACTTCCAAATTGTGGATTATGGTGTTAATTACGTATAGGGGTGGTTTGTTTAATATTAATTACGGTTAGTATTTGTTAATTTTAATTTAGCCTTAATTGCAATTAAGGATGGTTTAAATTAAATTTAAGTGTGATTATTTTAAATAATTATGATTATATTAATTAATCATGCTTTATTTAATTAATCGTAATTTATTTATTCATTATTTATTTAATTAATTGTAATTATTTTATTAAATTTGATTAATTTTTAATTAATTATAGTTAGGCTAATTAATTGAGTTTAGTTTAATTAATTGTAATTAGCATAATTAATTGTGATTAGCTTAATTAATCACGATTAGTGTAATTAATGACGGATTAGCCGTTAAGTAAAATTTTATGCTCAATTTTCTGGATGAATTTACACTTAATTCTGATTGTTTGAGAATGTAATGCCATGATATTTGATTACCCATATCATGTATTTTAAATGCTATTTTTCAAAGATGGTTTATTGGTAAGAAAATAGCAAATTTTGAGGTGTCGTGTTTGGATGCCGTATTTTACGTGATAAAAGGGGCAATGATGTTTTAAAAGAAAAGTGTACAAGGTTTGGTGAGTTGATTTTAAATACGTGATCACGTAAGATTATTTTATCAGAATTTTAAATGTAAAGATTTTCTGAGATTTGTTATTTAAGCACGAACTCTTTTACACTGGGCTAATTGATGGAAGATAAAAATTGGCTTGAGTGTTGGCATGCTTGTGTGGTCATTTAATTGAACCTGTTACCCAACGGGAGTTTGGGGGCAATGCCCAATTTTTATCGGATGCCCGGCGAGAGTCTAGATGTTGAGTCGCGGTTGAGGCCAGACCGATGCTCCTTTATGGAATGCCGTTTAGGCGAGGGTTCTAGATGTTGTTGGGTTTGATGGGGCGGGACGATGCCCGGTCATGTTGGAAGACTGCCAACTCGTGTGTTGGCCGTGGCCTGAGGGGTCGTAATAATCGGAACACGTGTGAATGATTGTGTTGCATTGTGCTTGATTATGAGGTAAAACTGCTAGGTATGGTATGAGACGTGCCAAAACGGGTTTTACCTTATAATCGGGACCCGTGTGAATACTTGGAGAAAAAGAGTTATGTGTTATGGTTATTGATTATGCTTATTGTATTGTGACGTGCTAATATGCAGAGGTGTGCCAATGCTAGGTAAGTTGTATGTAGTGGGTGTTTAGGTTGCCTTCGAGACGAATTTGCGTCCTAATTGAGGTTTAGGCTATTAACTCGCTGAGATTTACCTCACCCCATTGTTGTTAACCATTTTTAGGGCCGTAGCGTGGAGAACTGCCAAGTGCGGTTGTGGTGGACACGAGATGCGACACATTTTTGGGCTAGCCTTGCCATTAGTGAAGTTTAGGTTAACCCTAATCCCTAAAGGTTTTTGAGAGGGTTGATAGGAAGTGGCCGTAGAAAGGCTTATAATTATTAAACTTCCTAGGAGTAACAATAGATAAATAAATATGTTGTTTTTGGCAATAATTGCTATGTTTTACTATCCCTGTTGTTTATTTATTGACTGTGTGTTTATTTTAACTGCTCCTGTATGTGTTTAGTTGAAAGATAAAAAAAATGGGTTGGCAATGCGTCCTGGAACGTCGCAATTTAATCGACCGCTGAGGGATGTTCGCGCGCTCGGGGTTCAGGGCGGGACAATCATTGAGTCGGATGAGAAATTATTAGGAACAAGTGGGTATATTAGGCATAAGTGGGCAGCTACCATGGTAGTACACTAGTCCATTCTGCAAGAAATACATGTTGCTTGTGGGCCCACCTTTAAGAAAAGCTACAACTCCCCTCTCTCCCTCATTTCTCTATCTTCTTGACAGTCTCTTTCTCCTCTCGTTTTTTTTTTTTTTTTTTTTTTTTTTTTTTTTTTTTGGTTTGGTTTTGTTTTGTTTTGCTTTCTTTCCCTTTGGCCTATGGCCAGCAACCGCCATAGGTGAGGGTCGGTGAGGGTGTCATGGCCTCGCTTGTGGGCGGTGATGGTCGCTTTCGTCAGATTCAGCGATGGGTCGACCCTCTCGGCTAGGGCAAGGGTTGCCTTCGCTGGATCTGGCGAGGTTTTGGGAGGCGACAGTCGTTGGATTTGGCAAGGTTCCGGGGTAGCTGCGAGGGCAATCGACGACTTGTGATGAACATCGGCATTGCTGGTGAGCCAATTGTTCATGGTTGGCCGTGAGCATCGTCCATGGCTGGATGAGAAAGATGGATACTCGAGGATCAATAGCATGCCCGATCGATGCTGATGATGGCCATGGATGAGGGTCGGCATGCTTGTGAGTGGTTCATCCATAATTGGCTGCTACAATCGAGCGTTGTCCATAGCCCCAGAAGGCAAAAAGAAAATGAAGAAAGAAATGTTGAAGAAGAGAGAGAAACCAGGAGAGAGAGGGACTTGTAGCTTTTCTTAAAGGTAGGCCCACGAGCAACTAGGGCTGAGCATGGTCCGGGTTGGTCCGGGCCACCCCTAACCCTAGGACCCTAGGACCAACCCGTACAGTGTCGGTCCTCAATTTTTAGGACCGAGGACCGACCTTATTGAGCTTAGGACCAAGGACCGGACCGGACCGACCCAATGGATTTGGTCCGGTTCTAGGGTCAACCCGGGACCGATCAATAATTTTTTTCGTCTTATTTTTTATACTCCCTAAAAAAGCAAACCTACAAATTCAAATTACACATCTATCGACAGTGCAGTATTGTGCAACTAAATTATAAATACCAATACATATTTAGCAAATTTAAGATGACACAATAATAGAAATTTCGTACCTGCTAACTGCTCATCGAGATATGGGACAATATAAAAAGTTCTTGTAATCATCTATCTTTAATATTCATAACACCATATGCAAAAGCGTTTTTCTGCATTTGATCATGTAGAGTCCACTCAACCAAAAAATGAGTTTCACACCACTTGACTAGCAAATCACCGTAGCAACTGCAGTACTTCTCTACTCTTCAAAAACTTCTACCATTTGATACAAATTGAAAAGCAAAGTGTAGCTGAAATTCATTAGTAAAATACAATTAAACCATAAAAAGTTCAAAATACTTAACATAAACCATAAATATATAACTTCACATCTTGTTAATTCACTTGAACTTCTAAACACCTGAAAACAAAACAAACGACACATAATTAATACTCAACAAAAGTTTTAAATTGAAATTACTATTAGTGCTATTGATAGAACATCTCAATATAATATAATATAACAAACATTTTACTTAGGTTTGAATATATAAAAGAATTATAAATAATATAATATAATATAATATAATATAATATACAGGGTTGGTCCAGGGTTGGACCGACCCAAAACTTTTAGGACCGAGGACCAACCCGCACAGTGTTGGTCCTGGAATTTCAGGACCAAGGACCGATCCAGTCCCCTTGGGAACCGGACCAGGACCGGCAGGGTTGGGCCGGTCCAAGGTCGGTCCAGGGTCGACCCTAAACCACTGCTCACCCCTACGAGCAACACATATGGGTCGCGGAATGGACTAGTGCATTATTGAGGTAGCTACCCTAGCTACACCTAATTTTTCTTGAAGTTGATGAGCTAAGCTACAAAGGGGTAGTGAGAAAAGAAATTAAGAATTCGTTTGTTTGCTAAAAAAACTGTTTCCAAAGAATTATTTTTCAAATTTTCTGTATTTGGATAATGGAAAAATAATCAAATTATGAAAAATATCTTTCATGAGCTGAAAATAATCAGCTTACATTTGGGGAAAATAATTTCCTATTTTGGTAAGAAGGAAATCATTTTCCTTAAACTACCAAATAAACGAAACTAACCATTTTCCCTAAAAATGATTTCCACAAAAAGTATTTTACTTTATATGAATTTTTCAATGAAATAAACGTACCCTCAATTTTTCGATGGTGACTAATGTTATCTATACAGATATGATCGTATTTGTTACCATCAATTCTCTACAAATTGATTCTAGATGTAAACTCATTCAATTTTGTCTTCAGTGAAATGTCTTCTGTTTGGTTTAATGATAATAAAAAGTGAAAAGCAGGCTGGTCGTAGAAAACATGGCCCAAACTGCAGAGCATCTCAAGTTTTATTGGCCAAGAAAAAAGCACTTAGAACAAAAATGCTCTATGCTGTAAGAAAATACCAAAAACTTAAGAATCCAAACACACAATGAGAGATGATCCTCAAAAGAGAAAAGAAAAAGTGAAAGTATGCTCCACAATCTCATCTTTTAAGTGAAGGGAAAAAAAAAAATGAGACTCGAGGTATGTATACTCCTCATACTATGCCTCTTTTGAATCATAAGGCATATTTTTTCTATTTAGATTTGACAATATTACGTAATGCCAATCAACAATAATAACATGCTATAACTTAGCCTAATTATATGGTTCCAAACATACTCCAATAGAATCGAGGTGTGATCCAAACTGTCCAAAAAAACCCTATGATCTTACCTTCAATAGCATACGATGGTATCCAAAATTGCTTACCCATTTCAAGGTAATTATGTAAAACTAAACCGAAAACATTAATAAGATCTTGCAATTAAATCAACGCAAAAAATAAACGCGAAATGATAAGGACATTGGAGATTTATGTTGTTGGATTCGAGTGTTAGTATTTACATGAGCTGGTAGTAAATAATTCACTTTAATCAAAGAATGAGAGTTGTAATCGCTCACACATTCGAGTGTTTCTCACACTTGAATTAAGTCTAAATTCAAAGGTTGCGTTTGGTAGTTCTGATAAAATTCAACATAGGATTAAATTTATTCTATCTTGTGTTTGATGCTTATTTAAGATATGATAAAGTCGAATATAAGGGAGATATAAACCGAATAAAATTATCTTGTGAAGGAGGTGAGATAAATGTGGATATGAATTATAACATCAATAATAAGAAAGTTATTTTCTTAAATAACAAACTTCTTATATTAACAAAATTAAAATTATATTTCAATATAATTAATATTTGAATTCTAATATATGAAATTCAAAATAACAAAAAATTATTTAGTTATTTTAATTTAATCTTATTTTTATTTATATATTGGAATATAATTATGTTTTATAATATAACTTCATAATATAAATATAAATTTATCACTTATTTTAGGTATATTTATTACATATTTTAGATATTTTAATATTTTAGGTATATTAGTACAATTTACTATTTAATAAAATTTTACTAGAGAAGAAAGAAATAAAAAGAAATTAATTAAAAAGAGAGGAAAATAAAATAAAAAAGAAAGTAAAAATAGAGTAGGCAAGAGTGTCCGGAAAGATTTTTAAAATCTTCATTTGTAAAATTTTCGGTTTATTTAAACTAATATACTGTTTATATTCAATAATGTATATGATATGATGTGAATATATTCAATTTTATTATTGCAATCACCAAATAATGGATAAAATATAGCAAAACTCCTACTTTTCATATATTATTTTACCCAATCCTATCTGAGTAAAAAATTCGGATAACCAAATATAATCAAAGTGTTTACAAATAATTTAACTTTATTTGGATGAAAAAAATTCTCAGTACAAAAACATCGCGTTGACGTCGGTGGCGCCGAAAACCAAGAACGTGGTGCGTTCTTTTTTTCTTCATTCGCGCAGCTCTGTTTCTCGAAAGAACGCTTGTCTACCTTCTTTCTTGCTTTTTACCTTGTTTGGCTGCTGCTTTATATAGGAAAGAGAACTCAAGCAAACCTCCCTTTTGGATTGGGAACCACCAAATCTTTAAATGCACCTTTTTCATCATTTGGATTTTAGATGAGACGTTCACCGAATCTTTAAATGCACCTTTTTCAACCACGACAACTTTTGACTCCTTAATGATGCGGTCGATAATTTCAATCCATGTCGTCCAATTCAGTTCAAATTTGATACACTGCTCAAATTCAATACATAGTTTAACCAAAACAACAACTCAAACTGCTTTAAGCTTTTCATCGAAGATAACAAATTTCAATTGGGTTTCCATTGTTCCATATGAAATTACATTTTCTCTTTGCTTAAATTGCTATCCTTTTTCCACTAATTGCTAGGATAGAGCCATATTGCTCGCATGGGGTGTATCGGACGAGTATCTTCCACAGTCAGTGGCCGAAGAAGTCCAGAGAGGAAACCTTCAATGATCAAACTTAAGGTGACAATAGAGGGTGCGGGTCATACGCCCGAAGAAGACTGGCAGGCCTCCGTGTACTTTCGGCGCTCTTAGTTATAGCCTTTTGTTTTTTTATGTTTAGTTTTGACAGTTGCCATGTTTCTCAGGCCTGAAATGGTCGCGGAAGCTTTGTGGATGTTCCTTGATTTGAAGATGCGCAGTCTTGATTGTCTAAAGCCTTTTGCTCTTTTTAAATGAAAGGAAATATTATCCAAGGCTTATGCTGGAAACTCTGCAATAGAATCTCTAGA
The DNA here is from genome assembly GCA_017140255.1 of Eucalyptus paniculata subsp. matutina. Classification (NCBI taxonomy): domain Eukaryota; kingdom Viridiplantae; phylum Streptophyta; class Magnoliopsida; order Myrtales; family Myrtaceae; genus Eucalyptus; species Eucalyptus paniculata. The sequence goes on from CM029443.1 coordinate 12,752,264, forward strand.
AATGCTTTTGTCATTATTTGTTGGCACCAAAAAATACCCTTGCTATCACGTGCTGATCGTGAGGGTAAAAGCCTTTGGAATCACCCTCATTGTCACGTGTGGACTGTGATTTACATTAACCCAACCCATGGTAGTCATAAAAACAAAGGATAGCCAAGGAGTTCGAGAGCCCTTGGGCTAGATTTTGATGGACTTACAGTTAGAGATACATGATTCAATGATAAAGCAGTTAATTGCCACGTGTCCAAGCTAAGAGACACTGTTGAGGATATAACATTTAGATGGAATTGATGGCGAAGTTTGGATGGGAACTATTGATGCTTAGAAAGGCACCAAAATTAAAGGAGCAGTTCATACTTGTTGAATAAGCCATGAGAACATCATCAAACAAGTCAGAAAGCAACCAGATATAGAAAAGGCAGTTCAGCATAGAACATGGAGTGACTTTTAAGGAGGAAGCAACCGACCACCGACGGTTATCAAATTAGTCTATAAATACCGTAGGCAATCCAATAGAGAAGCCCTTGAACAATGCACAAAACTACTTTATCTAAATTTTTTTTATCTTAGTCTAGTCTAGTTTAGCTATAGCTTAAGATTCCTTTTGTAAATTCAATTTCGGTGAGTGTCTATATTTTGTGTAGTGTTATGATTAGGTTCCAGTATTGACCTACTGTCTAGTGTCATAGATTCCAACGTTGTGTACTACCCATTTAAGAGTAGTTAGTGTCCACTAGGTGGTGTCCCTATCGTCCAACACCATAAATTAGATTCTGACATTGTGTTCTCAAACTCATCTAGAAGTAGTGTTTACTAGATGCTATTACCATCGTCTAGCGTCGTCGATTATATTTTGATGTTGTGTTCTCATATCCATTTAGGATCAATGCCCACTAGGTGTTGTTATCACTGTCCAACATCATCATTTAGATTCTGACGTTGTGTCCTCATATTTACCTAGGAGTAGTGTCTACTAAGTGTTAGTCCCACTGTCCAGGGTCGTTGATTAAATTTTGATGTTGCGTTCTCGAACTCATTTAAAAGCAGTGTTTTCTAGGTGCTCTTGTAAATATCAAGTGTTGTCAAATCAATTTTGATGTTGAACAAATCACTTTGATTTTAATGTGCTTTCATTAGTGTGTTAAAGTGAATTTGGATTAAACCATTGATTAGATTTCGACATTGGTTATCATTGATTTTGGCTTCATATTAAGTGACTTCATAAGATATGGAACCATATAATATATAGCTCCATTAGCATCCGACCATCTTTGTCCAAAACTAGCACAAAACCTAACTCTCCTATAATAAAAAACCAAAATATAATACTTGGTGAAAGATATTTTGTTGCGGGATTCAAAATCAACAAACATATTTTTGGCATGCTCGGTAAGACTCCGGCGTTAATTGGAAAGAGTGCTATGCCATGCACAAGAAATTGCAACAATCTAAACGGTGTCATAGACAAGCCCTTGCCATCAATGGAAGATATCCCATGTGCCGAGTCATTATCTGCTCAACCTGTGCCAAATCAGACACAAGGTGATAGCACATATGTCCCAAGGCAACATGTGAAGGAACCATGAAGATCAATGGAAATCACTCATCATGCTTTTATCAACGAGAAGGACCATTGAAGAAACTTAGGATGAATTCATTGATTATATGAAGAGACGAATGACTAATGTCATCAAGCTGTTGATAATTAACACGTATCATGGATGTACTCAAGGGCAACATGGAATTCCAGTAGGATCAGCCTAGCCACAAATTGTGAATGTTCACATAACAACAAGGTATGCCCCTTTGCCATCAACTATTGTGATATGTTTTAGCACTATAGGATAGTGTGTACCACCCTTAGCTTCTATAAGGATTTTGTAAAGGGGAGAAGCGATTTCGACAACTTAGGCTAGTAGATCTAATCCCCAAGGCATCTTTGATCCTAATGGTAAAGTTGGGCAACAAGCTTGTTCAGATGCACTGCTCACTCTTAACGAGAATGCCCACCATGCCACTAATGTCTCTAATGCTATGCCTACAATACAGCCTAGTGTGCTCCTCGCACCACTTGCACACATAGCTGTCAATCGTCAAGGAACAATGTTAGCTACAGCTAGGGGTAGGAACAATTACCTTTAATTAGAGGCAGGATCAGCCTTTTCAACTAATGTTCCTAAACACTAATCTACACATTCTTAATCAAGAGTTTCAACCCTTGCATCCTAACCCACAACCAAACAATCTATTAGCCAACCAAAATGTTCCTCAAATATACCAGGCTTCATAGCAGCCAGTATATCAAGCTCCGCAGTAGCCAGTATACCAGGTTCCACAATAACCAATATACCAAGCCCTGCAACAACCAATATATCAAGCCTTGCAGTAGCCAACATATCATTTCTCACAGTATAATGTGAACCTGATGTTACATGTTAATAATAATGCCTAATAGATGGTAGAGTTACCCATAGCCATCTTGGGGTAGAATTAGATGGCTGTCGAACCTGCTCTAAGGAATCATGTTGGTAGAGTATAGCTCGATTTGTGCTTCGATAGATTCAAATAAATAACCACTTGTCCCCAAAAAGCCATTAACTTTCCCAACTTCCAATGGTAAATAGAAGTACACTCCTTCCTCTCTACTAATGGGTCCCAATATCCTTCTATCAGTTCAAAATTTGAGAGAGTTGAATAGAATGCCACTATCATTTGCATATTGGAGATATCTAGCAAAAGAAGTTGTGTGCTCTCCATTTCTCAGTTTAACCTGCAAATGGGCCATAGAAAGCCACATTTTGATGTGAGTGAGTCTATGTCGCATCATTTGATGAGAAAATAAATTAGTAATTCTTTTGAAATACTATTCAAATCTATAAAATAAGTGTTTTTTTTTAACAATCTATAAAATAAGTTGGATATGCTAAAATTTGTGTGAATTATGTTTCTAGTAAATTTGGTAGTACGTTTCATTTAGTTCTTTTTTGTTATGGCTAGGTTTATATTTTCCTAATTTAATTATGGGAAGTAATTAAATTTCCCATTTAGAATTGTCATGCTAATTCTCGGAAAAAAATATTGAAAAAGTCCTAAACCTATTACAAATTATGCAAATTCAGTCCTTAATTTTTTTGGTCAACTGAGTCCTAAACTTTTTGCAATTGTATTAATTTAGTCCATTTGGCCAAATTTGGCCATTGGCACTGACATGGACGCTGGCAGACTATTTTTAATTATATATATTTTTTTCAAAATTTTAATTTATTTTTAAATTTTTAATTTATTTTTTCCTCCTTCCTCCTTCCAGCGACCGGCCGGAGGGGAGGGCTGGTGGTCGGACTCTCATTGGTCGCCAAACTAAGGCGGCTAGCCAATGGTGAGTTTGCCTTGCCATCTTTGGGCAAGGGCAAGCTCGCTCGGCCACTAGTGAGGCGAGCCCTCATCAAATTTGGTAAGGGTGAGCCTTGTCAATGGATTGGCAAGCTTGACCTCGCCGTCCTTGGCCGAGGGCGAGCTTGCCAATCTCGCCAATCCATTGGCAAAGGCGCACCTCGCTTGTGGCTAGGTGAGCTCACCCTTGCTTAGTGACAATGAGGTGAGCTTGTCACTGGTCGACCGTCTCAATCTAGTGACTGACCCTCTCCTCTGGTCAGTCATTAGAAGGAGGAGGAAGGAAGGGGAGAAAAAGAGAGAAACGGAAAAAGGAAAATGAAAATGAAAAATAAAAAATAAAAAATTCCAAAAAATAAAATATTATTAAAAAATTATATGTAGGTGTTCATATCAGTGTTGGCTAGCCAAATTTAGCCGGTTGGACTGAATTGGTACAATTGCAAAATATTTATGACTCAATTAGCCAAAAAAAAATTAGCAAAAATAAAAAATAATAAGTTTATGCCTCAACTAGTATAGTTGTAATATGTTTATGACTTTTTTGATAATTTTTCCCTAATCCTCAAGTATCTCTGGGATGAACTTTCCATGTGCATTTGAGAAGCAATTGTTACGTGTCTCAAGGTTTGTAATGCCGTAATCTAACTAATGTTCTGATAAGCTAGAAAAATAAACTTATGACATACAATTAGAGACGGAAAAAGAGAAAAGAAAAGAGTCTAGATAAGACCTTGAAAGTATTCTCCCCGCCATTTCCACCATAATTAGTTTTTTCAAAGCTCGTGCAACAGGATAATTTTTGGAGAGAAAAGTTTGAGAATCTGAAAAATGATTTTGATTGTTTAAAAGAAAATGCTGATTCTCTTTTTTTTTTTTTTAAATAAATGTTTGAAAAATGAGATTTCAAATATTTCTACAAAGTTTCCCAAAGGGTCAAAAAATTTAGAGAAAATTCTTTTAGCTCAAATACCCTATTTTAATAAATCTGGTTTGGGTCTGAACAATGAAAGTACTCATTTGATTGATTTTCCTAAAGCTAAGAAAAGACTTAGACAAAGACCCCCAAAATCTTCTTATAAAAATCATTTCCAAAAAGTTTTTATAAAACCTGTTGACCGGATTACTCTTAAATACTCTAAGTGTAATAGTTCAGAACATTTTGAGAATGAATGTCCTAAAATTTGGAGACCTGTTAAGAAGGATTGGGCCATGGTTATTTTTAAAACTAACTCACTTGGAACCAAGAAGATTTGGGTACCGAAGAAAGTTTGAGGTTTCTTTTTGACTGCAGGTCATTGTTAAAAGGAAAAGCAAGTGGTACTTAGACAGTGGCTATTCTAGGCATATGACTGGAGATTTAAGAATTTTTGTAAAGTTAGAAAAATAAAAATGAGGAAATGTCTCTTTTGGTGGGAACAACAAAGGAAAAATGATTGGACATGAAACAATGAAGATTGAAAGTTTAATTATCAACAATGTTTCACTGGTAAAAGGCTTGAATTACAATTTTTTGAGCATAAGCCAGCTATGTGATACAAGATTCAGAATCAATTTTCAAGAAGATGTCTATTCTGGAGTTAGTTAAAATTTGTCTCAATCCTTTACTAGGCGAAGACATGACAATATTTATCTTCTAGACATAAGTCTAGAGAGCTCTCAGTGTCCCATTTCAATTCAAGATGAAGCATATCTCTGGCATCGTAAACTTGGACATGTGAATATGAAATAGATTGCTAAACTTTCTTCTAAGAAGTTGGTACGAGGTCTTCCCAAAATGGTATACCAGAAGTCTGAGTCATGTACTTCATGTATCTTGGGAAAACAGGTTAAAATCTCTTTTAGACCTGTAAATCAAGTTTCTACTAATCGTGTATTGCAGCTTCTTCATATGGATCTTTTTGGACCAATAAGAACACATAGCATTGGTGGAAAGAAGTACTATTTGGTAGTCATGGATGATTATTCACGATTCACTTGAGTTTTCTTCTTGGCAAATAAGTTCGAAACCTTCGCAAAACTAAGTTTGCTAAGAAAGTTCAGAACGAGAAATGTTATGTTATTTCAAGCATAAGGACTAATCATGGGAGAGAATTTGAAAATCAAGACTTTGCAAGTTTCTGTGACGAGAATGGTTTTCAACATGTTTTCTCCTCTCCATATACCTCAGAACAAAATGGAGTTGTAAAAATGAAAAATAGATCGTTGTAGGAGATGGCTAGAATTCTACTGATAGAAAGTAAAATCTCTTCTCGTTTTTTTGTAGAAGCAGTTTTTACTGCCTATCATATAATTAACAAGGTATTTTTAAAGCCCACTCTAGAGAAGACTCCCTATGAAGTATATAAAGGGAAGAAGTCAAATATCTCTTATTTTCACGTGTTTGGTTGCAAGAGTTTTATCTTGAAGAATGCAAATGATCGGTCTAGAAAATTTGAAGAAAGATTGGATGAAAGATTATTTATTGGTTATTCCACTTCAAGCAAAGCTTATAAGGTCACACAAATTGTCGAAGAATCTTTGAATGTCAAATTTCAAGAAAGTATTTAGAATCAACAAGATCAGACTCAACTTGAAGAGTATGAACTAATTTCAGACTTATGAAAATCCGATTCCCTCGAGGGACTTCAGTCTTCTGGTGATCAAAGTCAAGCAGAACAAAAGTCAGAAGAATCGAAGAAAATAGACGATTTGCAAATCTTAACAGGAAACGACAAACCAAACAGCAACTGGAAGCACAAATCAAGTCATCCCAAAGAACTCATCATTAGCAATATAGAAGAAGGAATCTGCACCAGATCCAAAGCAAAGAAGATTCAAGTGCACTAGCACTTATTTCAGAAATATAACCAAAAGGAGTAAAAAAAGCATTATCTAACGAAAGTTGGATAGAAACAATGTAGGAGGAACTCAAACAATTCAGTATCAATGATGTTTGAAAGCTAGTTCCAAAATCGAAAGGGAATCTATGATTGGAATGAAGTGGGTGTTTGGAAACAAGATGGATGAAAATGACAAAGTAACTAGGAACAAAGCAAGGCTTGTGGGAAAATGATACACACAAGAGAAAGGAATAGACTATGATGAGACTTATGTACCTGTAGCTAGGTTAGAAGCCATTAGATTATTGCTTGCATATGCATGTTTTCATAATTTCAGGTTATTCCAGATGAATGTCAAAAGTGATTTCCTAAATGGATTTATATAAGAAGAAATCTATGTAGAACGAACACCAGGATTCGAAGATCCCAGAAAACCAAACTTTGTCTATAGACTGAAGAAGGCGTTGTATGGACTGATGAAACATGCACCTCGAGCTTGGTATGAGAGACTGAGTAAGTTCTTGATAAGCAATGGTTTTAAGAAAGGAATGGTTGATATAACATTGTTTATCAAAAAGGAAGAAAAACATTTTCTATTTGTTCAAATATATGTAGATGATATAATCTTTGGATCTTCTAACGAAAATCTGTGCAAGAAATTCTCAAAGTCTATGCCAAAAGAATTTGGAATGAGCATGATGGGTGAATTAACCTTCTTTCTAGGTTTGCAAGTTAGACAATCAAAGAAAGGAACATTCATCTATCAAGAGAAATATGTCAAAGATGTTATCAAGAAGTTTGAAATGGAAAGCTGCAAGAAGATTAAAACTCCCATGTCAAGTTCTTCAAAACTTGACAAAGATGAAGGTGGAAAGAAAGTTGACCAAAAGATATACAGAAGCATGATTGGTTCTCTTCTTGATCTCATTGCCTCTCAACTTGATATGCTATTTAGTGTGTGCATGTGTGCTAGATTCCAAGTTGACCCAAGAGAGTCTCATCTTAGTGTTGTAAAACGAATTATCAAATATATTGCAACTTATCCGAAGTTAGGTATATGGTATCCAAAAGGAGGAGACTTTACTTTACTTGGTTATTTTGATATTGATTTGGTTGGTTGTAAATTTGACAGGAAAAGTATTTCAAGAACATGTCAACTGTTAGGACAAATGTTAGTGTCTTGATTCTCAAAGAAACAGAATACTGTGGCACTCTCAATAGCAGAAGCAGAATATGTTGCTCTTGGAAGTTGTTTACATATTCTCTAGATCGGGCAATAACTAAGGGATTTTGGAATAGAAGAACCCTGCATCGAAATCAAATGTGACAACACAAGTGCGATCAAACTGATTAGAAATCCTATTCTTCATTCAATGGCAAAGTATATCAAAATTTGCCATCACTGCATAAAAGAGCATGTGCAAAATGGCGAAATCAATGTTCAATTCATTGATTCGAAGAATCAATTGGCATATTTCTTCACCAAGCCATTGGAGAAATGCTTATTTGAGTCCATCCGTGAAAAACTAAATATCACCCTTGCATCTGATTAAACTCTATGGATGAGCAGACTCAACAGATCAACATGTGGAAAATACATCCTTCTGAAAGCTTCCAGACTTAGGTAGTTTTATTTTAAATTTTGGCACGTAAGTTTCTTTCCTTATTGAACAGGTTTGTTTATTCTCAATTTATTACTTGCCTTTTATATTTTTGGAAATTGTAATATCTTTGCTGATTTTTCGGAATTTATTTAAAAAATTATTGACAATTATATTTTTTGAATTTTAAAAAAAGGAAGTTTCTTTTTTATGATGGTTCAGTTACCGTACTTTGTTTTCTTCAAATCCTTCTTCTCAATAACAAACTGTCTTCAACCTTAACTCCCGACCCCTCGTCTCTCTTGATCTTTTCTCAAATCCTCTACAAATTTCTCACCCATTCTCACACAAACATGTTGTTGAAGTCCTCTAAGTCTACTTTGATGTCCTATCAAAGCCTCGATTTATTCCAGAAGGACCGACATATTTTGATCTCACCAGGGACGATTCTCCTTGAAGCTCTCCTCGCTGCTCAGTAGAAGAGTAAGTTACTTAGGAAGTAACTCCTATTTGGTAAGAAGGCCTGAGGTACTTCTTAAGCATTATAAATTTTTGAATTGGGAGGAAGTCCTATGAATTTCATAAGTAATTTTCTAAAAGAAAATGGTTACGGAAATGAAACCCTGTTTTTGAGAGCCATGGAGAAGTTAGGGCTAGTAGAGGCTAGCACAGCCAAAAAAGAATTTTCGAACTTTCCTGCTAATCCTCACTTTGGGATGGAGGGTCAGACCAAAAGCAATATGAAGATGATGATGAGAGGGCTTTCAAAAATTTTCAACCAAAAATGGATGTTGTTGTTGAATTTGTTGGAGAAAAGACGAAGTTGTTTCGTTTGAAAGATCACAAGAAAGTTTTCTCTCGAATGCTGAACAGAGGGCTCATCAACCCTCACACTGTGGATTTTTACTTCTTGGATTCCATCAAGGTGAAATTGAGAGAAAAGTTTGCCAAACTTCAGATAGAGAAGTTCTGTGTGGAGACGTCAGAAGCTTACCCCTAATTGACGGCATATTTTTATTCCAACCTATTTATCTTGGATCCCACTCATATGTAATTTATTGTGTGTGATAGAGTATTTGATGTTGATGTTAATCTATTGGTTGACATTCGGGGGGTTGAAAGGAGTGGTTTCCTGCCCATTAATGTGTCTAACAAGCAGGTCACTAAGTTTCTGGTAAGGGATAGGATTCCTTAAGGGAGTATTACTCACTCTCGGATGTCTGTTTCCCATATCTTGTTGCACAAGATAGTCATCAATTGCATCAGACCCAAGGCTGCTTCAAAGATTGATGTTTCGAGATTCAAAGCAAAGATGATGTGGACCATTTGCAATGGTATTGCCTTCTCACTCCCCCACACAATCATACTACACATGTACAGAACTATTATGAAAGGGAAAGGACAACTACCATGTACTACATTGGTAAACAGACTCTTCAGACACTCTTAGATTCAATCGCCATCTTAGCTTCGCTCTAGAATCATTGCTCCCATGCAAATTGGATTGAAAATGATTTCAAAGATACGATTCAAGGATCTTTTTAGAGCCCTGGCTCTTCTGAAGAAAGAATGTATTAGCAAAGTGAAGCCAAGAGCTACAGCTGAGAAGAAATGCAAAGGGAAAAGCGTCATCTCATAAACACCAAAAAGGAAATGATTTATTCTTCTCTAGGATGAAGAAGAGGAAGATGATGATGATGAGACAATCTCTGCTATTGCCTTGCGTGATCTTCAAGGTTTTGTTGATTTTGAGGAAGAAGAAGAGGATGAAGGCGAGAAAGAACCAAAAGAAGAGAGTGAAGGTGAAGAAATTGAAGTGAAAGAGAGTGAGGATGATGACTCAAATGAAATGCCAATGTGAATAAGGAACATGATGAGACTGACAAGGAAGGAGAAGATATAAGGGAAATTTATGCTCCGGATGATGAGGAGACGAGAACTGGTAAACAAACCCATACTAGCAAAGAAAAGGTTGAAGAATGAGAAGTTACTTCTTAGACTGAAGGCACCAAGACAGGGGGAGTAGGTGAGAAAACTCCTTTTACTGAACCAACTGCTAGTGATGGCATCATCAATCTCCTCTAGATGCTGAAGATAATTTTGCATCTCATTTGCCTAAAGTCTTACCAGAGGGTCTACGTAAAGAAGTTAATGTTCATGGGGAGTAAAGAACTTCACATGTTCAGGTTGATCTTCCTTCACTTCTGGATACTTCTTCGACCTAACCTTTTTTTATGCTTAACTGATTTTATCTTTTTACTATTGACAAAAAGGGGGAGAGACTATGCAGATTGAATCAAATTTTATCTTTGACTTGTGATTGTGTGTTGAACTTTTCTTGGTGTGTTTTGCAGATTGATGTGTTTTGTGGATGCATACTATATGCAGACTATGTGTATCTATTATGTGTGCATTATGTTTATTGTTTGTTTTCTCTATCAATTATCATGTGCCGCTAAAGTGTTGTTTTGCAGGCTATAATTTTCATATTATGATTACATATGCATGAAAGTTTTGTCACCATAAAAAAGAGGGAGATTGTTGAGAAAACTCCTATCAGGTTTTGAAATTGATAAAACTTTCTTAATTCTTGTTCTTATTTTAAAGAATACTAGACTTCTATGCTATATCATGGAATGTTGTCAAAGTTTATATTACTCTAAAAGTCTTTTCCACTCTAACGAGATCCAGACTGAAACTAAGTCCAGAACGAAGATATAATCAGATCTAGGATTATTGATCTATCGACAAGGATTCAATACATACGAGATTTATCCTTAATATCTGGCTTTTTGGCGAAGAATCTCACTTACATTTTATAAATATATTGATGGAATAAATCACGAATTGATAAAATCAATCTCGAAGACAAGTTCTTTTTTGGGAAGCATCTACTTATGGAAACTTAGATTCTGATCATATGGGCAAGTAGAATCATCGGATTTTTATCTCAATCTTCAAATGATTACAAGATTTCCTTAATCGATTCTGTCTAACTGATTGATTGGAAGAAATTCCTCTAGAGAATGCCAACAGTTAGGAAGGCATAGATGAGTATTTAAGGAGGTCATTCAATCCATTTGGGGTAGAGCGTGAAAATTGAAATGCCAAAGTTTGAGGCCTTTCTAATCATTTGTTCTTCATTGATAGTGCTTACAAATTATATTCAAGAGAGAAAAACATAAGAAGAGTGACTTAGTGAGAGAACGAGAAAACCTCCACTGAGTGATCTTACTCAAACCATTATATTTCCCTGTTGATACCTTAGTGAAATTCAGTCAGAAGGTTGCCAGCATGAGAGAGTGGACGTAAGCTTGATTTAAGCCGAATCACTATAAATCTCGTGTTTAATTTTCTTTTCCCTTAACTCCTCTGATTTGTTTGTTGCAATCTTTTTATGAATTTCGCGAATTTCTAAACCATCTTAATTGAGTCTGAACTTACTTCAGAAGTCTGGTGTCACTTTTAGTCAAACTTTGCTTGCAAAATAACTTATTATGTATTTATTTGCTTAATTTTTTTTTACACATATCCACCCTCCCTCTAGGTGGCAATACTAGCATTTTCAATTGGGCCAATCCCTCTCTTCCTTGCTCATCAAGCTAGAAGTTAGAGTGCTGAAGGCAACGTGATAACTATAAATTTCTCTTAGCACTTCCATTAATTGAGGCTTGAATCTCCTGGGCCTTCGATGGAGATAGGAGCTTCAAGAGACATTTAGGGGCTTCTTTTATATTTTCAAACAAAATTTTCTTGCGATTGAGAAATTTGTTTTTGTAAGTGCTAGTATGAACACCTAGATGGGGGTAAATAGGTGTGAAAACAATTTTTGTGAAGAACAACAAGAATATTTTACTTTTGAAACTGAGTTTGAAGAGCAACAGACTTTGAGCAAGTTTAGACTTTGGCAATTAAATAGAACTACGAGCAAAATAAAGAAGTTTAGGGAAGATAATATGAACACATAATTTATAGTGGTTCAGCTTAGATCAAGCCTACGTCCACTCTTCCATGCTAACAGCCTTCTGGCTGGTTTTCACTATGAATCAAAAGAGAATTTACAATCTTGCAATCTCGACTTTACAGTGATTAGTCTCTACTGCTCTCTCACGAAGTCACACTATAAGTCTCTTTCTTTTGAGTACAACTTTGAGCTAAGTGTAAGAAGTAACAAGAAAGTGGGAAGATTCAGACTTTTGAATTTTTCTTTCACGTACTATATCGAATAACTGGAGACTCCTCCTTAAATACTCCTTCATGCCTTCTCGACCGTTAGCACTTTCCAAAAGAATTATTCCAATCAACCCATCGGACAGAATCAATCAAGGAGACATCGAGCTGTTTAAAGATTATGATGAAAGCCTGTCAATCATGTTCGCCTATACAATCAAGATCTTGGTTTCCATAAGTAGATTCTTTCCAAAATTACTTGCCTTCCAAAAAGATTTGATGTATCTAAATTGATTTTAATAAAGATAATCAATCTCACAGGTGTGATTTCCATCCAGAAGACCATATATAACCTTTACGAACCGAACCCTTGAAGAAAGAACGATAATTCCGCGTTTGGATAAGTTTTTATTCTTCACTTGTGTTCAGTCTAAAATTTGTCAGAGTGGGCAGGTTTTGACACAAAGTCTTGGAGTCTTCAGACTTTGACACAAAAATCTGGAATTCTTCATAATAGACTTTGGACAAGTTTTGTCAACTTCAAAACATCAAAGGAGTTTTCTCCAATAGTTTTGACAGAACAAAAGGGTGCAGTGAGGCGACCAATTATGATTACTACTCTAGGCATTAGAAGTAGCTTTTAATACATGAAGCTTAAGAAAGTTTTGAGCACATGAAGGATTTGATGTTGTCTTTGTCTAGGATACAACTCCTTTACCAGACTAGAAATTACAATGAAAGATTAACATCGTAAAACGCAAAAAGATTTGCATGTTGCGGGCTCCCATTCTCTTGAGACGCTGATGAGATTATTCTTGATTGTGGTTAATCAACAAGAATAATAAATCTACGATGATTTAATCGTAATTTACAAGAGAATGAAAAGTTAATTCGTGTGTGTATGGGTATGAACAAGGAACCCTTGAATTCAAGGGTACTATAGTCCACAAGGGTTTGCAACGAGCTATTTAAGTTGTGTAACACAGCTTAATAATGGACCAACAATTCAAGTTTTTGCCAGCCCCGTATTACATTCATAGCAGAACCGATTATCTCAAAATCTCATAGACTACTCACTCAAAAAACTTACATAGAAAAAACCCTAACACTAGTTTGTACATATGTAATATTAGTATTCAAAATGGGGAACCCCTTGAAGGAGAACTACTAAAATTAGGAAACCTACTTGAATTGGATTTTCTTTCCAAGCTCAAACTAAATACATATTCTTGGGATTAAAACAACACAAGTACCATAACTTTAGTGATACGCTCACTTGAATGTCATAATTTTTTTCGTTCACTTAAGTGCTAGGAATTTGAAAAAATAATTATCTGAGTGCTATCGATGATTTGCCTCACTAAAAAAATTGACATGGACACTAATCATCCTATGTGACATTGTCGGTACTGACTTGAAAAATTAATAAAAAAATTCAAAATAAAAAGATTAACATTGAAATGGAAAATTAATATAAAAAAATCCACGTAGGATGATTTACCAAGATTAACACTTAATTGATCAATTTTGCTTCAATGTGACAATTAAGTAAGCAGAAAAGAAAAAGTTATAGCATTTAAGTGAGTGTGGTTCAAAAGTTATGACATTCTTACTGTTCTTATCCCAAGCATTCTTATTTGTAAGTAAAGGTTGGGTAGGGCCAATCAATGCAGCTATCTCTCTAAACTTTACCATAAGGGTCTCATGTAGACAAATGCCTTCATTAAATAATTCTTTATAAGACACATGAATAAAAGTGGGTGCCATTTATATAAAACTAGATACTTCTCATGAGTGAAACCCATTGCATATAAGATCTAAAATATTTTAAATTTAACTTTCAACAAATATCGAAATTAAAAATCACTAAAACAATTATTATGTACTAATACACAAGTAGTTATTATAAATTACCTCCACCACCTTTCCTTTTTCCCCACCACTATATAGCCCTTGATTCTAGGAACCCACCATACTCTTTCCTTATTTTAGTCGCATCTGTAACATCTTGAAATTTCAGTCATATTTTCCATTAAATGAATCGGGCCTTTCATCGACGCGCCTATAGTGTTATTCTCTGAGTTGATCACTCACGAGATAACTAGTCTAACAAGGGAAGCCATTAAGGAATTTTAATGCAATAGACTTGAGAATTCAACCAAAAACCGACTGCTTGACCGTGCTAGTTTGCAATGGTCATTACAACATAGTTAAAAATTGATTAGAGATTGAAGATAGGTCGATTCAACTAAGGTATGTGATTGAGTATTGATGATTCCACCAAATTGCAAAATTCTCGTTGATCGACACTAGACTGATTTTTCTGTCATTTTGGCACCATATGCTCGTATTTGAAACCTCGAGATTTTCATGACAACCGGTAGCCTAGGTCATGCTAAAATCGTGTCAGATTGAAATTAACTATGAATTTGAATCTAATTTTAGAAATTGAAAGTTCTGTCATGTCATGAGTCATTTTAGGAATGTTGACTCAACCTCCGAAATTTTTTTCTAAAAACCGAGATTTTTGGCGAAAATTCAATTTAGGGCTATTTTCGACTGGAAAATTCAGGGGACCGTTTTTTATCAGATTTTTGGAATGCAAGTTGATTCTATTGGTAAGGAAAAATGTTAATTTGATCGTGGACACCTTGGTTGAATTTTTGGACAACCAATTGAGCTCAATTGGATGTGAATTGAAGGAGAATTGAACGGAATTGATGTGTAAATGTGCAAAATTTGTAGTCCCTTGGTCCCTCAACCTTTGGACAACTTCCAAGACTTCCCAAGGAAGATTTTTTGTCTGGAAGTGTGTTGAGGAAGCTAGAAAACCGGTGGGGCATGGTCAAGGGGACAAGAGGATAGAAGTGAGACCAAGGTGGTCCCCTCCAAAGCCAACAACCCATCTTCTTCCCCTATGCTCTTACTTTCTCAGTCACCTTAGAGCTCTGAAATTTGCAGAGAACTGACCAAAACCCCCTACTGTCGCAACCACGCGCCAAGCCACTAGACTGTCGTTTATGCCTGTCGCGCCCAGCCGCAAGCCCGCTTGCTCGTCGCGCACCTTTCCACCCGTCCTGCCTATGTTGGAGCCTCCTCAGGCCATCGTCGGAGCTGTGCCATCGCTATCCAGCCACCAGAGTCACCCGCTTAAGCCGTAGCAGCTTCACTGGTCCTATCTTGCCCAACTAGCCGCCGGTTCAACCCCTGCCATCCTAGAACAGAACCAAAGCCCCCTCAGCCAGCTATGTACTATTTCGCCTACTTTGGACAGCTTTCGGGCCTCGTAAGGTGCTGCTACTTTGGAGTTTGTTGCTCACCTTCGCGTCCCTGTCGTTGTGAACTTATCATATTTCAAAACCGGTGAGTTTACTCACTAATCTCCACTTATAAAGTTAATTATGCTTAAGAGTTGATTAGTTTAGGCTAATTAGAGAGTAGGTGGTTAGTTCGAACAAATTAATAATTTAATTATTTGTTTATGCATGTTAGGTAGTTATATTGGCTTAATTAGCAAGTAGATAGGTTGTATTATTTATCTAGATAGGTATGAAAATTTTCCGGGCCCGTTTTGGTATTTAATTATGCTTTTCCGGCCTAAGATTGTATTTTTGGCATTTGTTGGTGTTTATTTAATTAATTTTGGTAATTATTTAATTATTTATTATTTTCCAGAAGTTATGTCGAGATAGCCGGTGACTAGAATTTTGTGCTAATTGCAATGGTGTGATTGGTTTATTTAATTGGATGCTAATTTGTGCTATTTGAGTGATATTTGTAATTTTAGGAATTTATCCCAAAATTGAGTAATTTAAGTATTTAATCGGCAAACATCGGGTATCGGTTTATAACGCTAAAAATATCTTTGTGGACTATATTAAATGGTGGGATTTTTAAAAAGGTAATTATGGTATTTTGGCTAAAGCCGACTGTGTACCCACACACGATTATTTTTACTGTATATCACAAAAACGGTGAATAGTCAGTTGTTGGCAACAATATACTATATCAATCTGTGGGTCTCGATATATCAACTTAGAGTGAACAGTATACTTTAGCAGCTTTGGTGAGCATATTAAGTATTGCACAACTTTGGTGAGCATATTAAGTACCGCACGGCTTTGGTGAGCATTATTAATATACTATATCAGCTTGCAGGCTTTGATATATTAGTTTAGGGTAAGCAGTATAATTTATCAGCATTTGGTGAGCTATATTAATTATCGGCTTTTGGCAAGTTATACTATCTATCTTTAGCTTAGGGTAAGCAGATCTTGATGAGATCGAATTTTATAGATATTATTAAATGGGTTGACTAAGACATGGTATTGATGGTATGGAATCGATTGGATCGATTGATCGATGACTCAATTTGATTTTATGATTTAATTCGAATTGAAGTGATTCATTGAATATATGAATCGTAGTGACTTGTGGAAAGGAACTGAGGCAAAGGTAAGTCCTTTGTCTTGTGTGTGCCTAGGTAGCCTTTAAGTGTATTTTCTTCCTAATCGGAATTTAAGGGGTGAACTTATTGAGATGACGTCTTACCCCGTTGTGGGATAACATTTACAGGTCCTTAGATGACTGTACCTCTCGAACATTTTGGCCAACCGAAAAAGGTTACTAAGCAGCACTCTAAGATTCCCCTCCCTAGGAGCCAAGGAGCCTGGGTCTATGAACTTGTTAGATCCATTGTTTGAATTGATATGGGTCTACCCCATAAGGTACCCCATAAATTCATATTGTGGTATCGTTACGGGTGAAACGGACCTAGAGAAGGCCCCCTTATAGAGTCTGAGATTCCTAGGTCGATGCTGGAGACCGCGTTTGGCGAGGGTACGATTGACCCTCCAGGTGGTTTGGTGGTAGACCCGAATCTTTCAACTCTAGAGTGTGACATCATGAAAATTCAGTTCTGCTTTCAATTAAATAAATCGAGTCTTTCATCAACACGCCTATAGTGTTATTCTCGGAACTGATTACTCTTGAGATAACTAGACTATCTAGGGAAGATCATTAAGAGATTTTAATGTAATAGACTTGAGAATTTGACCAGGAATCGACTATTCGACCATGCTCATCTGTGGAGATTATTACGACACAATTAAAAATTGATTAGAGATCGAAGATAGGTTAGTTTGACCGAGATGTGTGACTAAACGTGGGTGATTCCACCAAATTGCAAAATTCTCGTCGATTGGTACTAGATTGATTTTTCTTTCGTTTTGATACCCTGTGTCAGTATTTGAAACCTTGACATTTTCACGATTACTAAGAGTCGACAATGTGTAGAAGAAATTCATTATGGCTTGAAGAAAATCGATTACAGGTTATTTGCACTAAAAAATTTTGAAAGCTACCTGGTAGTCTAGGTCACACTAAAATCGCGCCAGATTGAAATTAACCACGAATTTGAATCCGATTTCATAAATTGAAAGTTTTATCTTGTCACAAGTCATTTTAGGAACGTTGACTCATCTTTTGAAGATTTTTCTGCAAATCAAGATTTTTGGCGAAAAGTCAATATAAAGCCGTTTTTGTTCAGAAAATTCAGGGGATTGTTTTTTATTTCATTTTTGGAATGCAAGTAGATTCTGTTGGAGAGGAAAAAGGCCAATTTGATCAAGGATGCGATCGTGGAATTTATAGAGGCCGAATTACATCGACTCAAGAAGGAATTGAATTCAATTTGGGAGAAAATTGCTTCAAATTCATATGCCCCTTGGTCCATGACTTTTTGGACCTCTTCATTAGCTTCTAAAGGAAGATTGAGGCTGGAAATTGGCTGAGGAAAACAGTTGGGCATGGTGGACCTCACCAAGGGGACAAGAATATAGGAGAAGAAGGAAGTGGCCCCCTCAAGCCTTTCGTTGTCCCCTCTCCCTCATCCGGTTGACCACCCTCCATCTCCAATAGCTTGAAGCTTCCAAAAACCCAGAAAAATCGACTAGCAGCCTCCCTTTGCCCGTTGAGCAGCCCGTCCGAGCCGTCCAGCATCGCTGCTTGCTGTCACTCGTCCGTCATGTGCCACGCCAGCCGCTCGATTGTCTCGTGCGTCCTTGGCCATCGTTCCGCCTTTGCAGTGACCCCAGGCCATCCCCCGAGCTGTTAGAACCGCCTTTGCCGTCGCCAAAGTCATTTGGTCGCCCGTTGAGCCACTGAAGGCCCACTGCAGCTCGTCTACCATTTGCTTTCGCCATTTCCAACTCAACCAACCACCGTCTAGCCATCTTCGGCCTAGCCACAGAATCGAAGCCCGTGGGTCTCTCTTGCACTGTTTGGCCCGTTTTGGTGCCTTTTCGGACCTTGCTTCGTGCTCCCGCTTTGGAGGTTGTGGACCGCCTTCACATCCCCATCGTTGTGGTCCCGTTAGATCTCTAATCCAGTGATTTTACTCACTAATCCTTGCTTAAGAAGTTAATTATGCTTAAAGGTTGATTAGTTTAAGCTAAGTACGGTTTAGGTGGTTAGTTAGAATGGGTTAGTGATTTAATAATTCAATATTGCATGTTAGGTGGTTAGAGTAGTGCAATGAGCAAGTAGATAAGTTGTAGTATTTATCTAGATAGGTTCGGAAATTTTCCGAACCCGTCTCGGCTTTTATTTAGGCTTTTCTAGCCTAAGTGTGCTTTTTTTTGCTATTTATTGGTATTTATTAATTAGTTATTATTTTTCGGAAATTAGACCAGGATAACCGGTGACTATAATTTTATGCTGATTGCAATGGTGTGATTTGTTTATTTAATTGAGTGCCGGTTTGTGCAATTTAAATGTGATTGTGATTTTGGGGTATTTATCCCAAAATTTATTAATTTCAATATTTAATTAGAAAATCATCGAGCGTCGGTTTACAGCACCAAAAATGTTTTTAGCGATTATATAATTAGTAGGATTTTATAAAGTAAAGATAATATATATATATATATATATATATATATATATATATATATATTTTTACAGAGGCCGACCGTGTACATACATGTGATTATTTTTATTGTGTACGATAAAAGTAGTGAAATATTTAGTTGGGTAGAATGGTATATTATATCAGTCAGAGGGCTTTGATATATCAGTTTAAAGTGAGCAATATACCCTAAGTATCGCACAGCTTTGGTAAGCAATTAACTACTACACAGCTCTGGTGAGCAATTAAGTACCGCACAACTTTGGTGAGCATTAGTTATATACTATATCAGTCTAAGGGCTTCGATATATTAGTTTAGGGTGAGCAGTATATGTGGTTATCAACTTTTGGTGAGCAGTTCTATCTATCTTCAGCTTAGAGTGAGTAGTTCTTGATGTGATTAGACTTTATAGATAGTATTTGATGGGTTGACCGAGAGATGGTCTTGATGATATGGAATTGACTGAGTCGATTGATTAATGACTCGATATAATTCGATGCTTTGATGTGCTGAAGTAATTCGTTGAATTTATAAATTATACCGACTTGCAAGAAGGAATGGAGGCAAAGATAAGTCCTTTGACTCATGTTTATGCTTAAGCAGCCCTTGGGGCATATTTTCTTCCTAGTCAGGTCTTAGGGAGTGAACTTGCTGAGACATCATCTCACCCTGTTGTGGGATAACATTTTCAGGTTCCTAGATTGCAGCTCCTCCTGAGTATTTTGGTCAACTGAAGAAGGTCAAAAAGCAGGTAATTTATATTGCGTTGCATGGGAACACAAGATGATGGGAGTATGAACTCGTGAAGTACGTGGCTTGGGTTCATGCGAGTCTACCCCTTAAGGTATCCCATCGATACAGATTATGGTATCGTTGTGAGCAAAATGGACAAAGAGAGGGTCACATACCGGAATCTGAGATACCTTTGTATGTGCTAGAGATTGCTTTTGGGAAAGGCACAGCATATCCTCCTAGTGGTTCGGTGGTAGACCCAGATCTTTCAGATCCAGGGACTCCGGAGTATTCAGCTGAAGGCTCCAATGAGGATGAGGAAGAGGATCTATAGTTTTATGAAACCCCATTTGTTTTGCAAACCTTGTATATATATTGGATAGTTTGTATAAGACATGGCTTGATGTGTATATAAGTGTGCTATGGCTTTTGAAAAATTCATGGCCCTGCTTTTCTATCTCATCTTGTTGTTGTCTAGGGAAATTACTTATTTGATTCCGCATATGCATTTAAAATGAAAGGGTCAGTGATGCGTCCTGAGACGTTGCTATTTAATTGACTGCTGAGGGATGGGCACGCGCTCAGAGGATCGGGGCGTGACATAGAGTCCCCAGAATATTCAGTTGAAGACTCGAATGCTTAAAAGATCTGTAGCCCTCTACCCTTATGACATCCCGAATTTTTCAACATGTTTTCTACTTAATTAATCGGGCATCTCATTGACGCGTCTATAGGGTTATTCTCAAAGCCGATCACTCTCAAGATAACTAGATTAGCTGAAGAAGTTATTAAGGACTTTAAAGCAAATGGACTTGAGAATTCAATCAGGAATCGGCTTCTTGACCATGCTTATCTTTAGAGGCCATTACAGCACAATTAAAAATCGATTTGAGATCAGAAATAGATTTGTTCGACTGAGATGTGTGGCCGATCGTGGGTGACTCCACTAAATTGGAAAATTCTCGTCAATCGACACTAATTTGATTTTACTGTCGTTTTGGTACCATGTGCCCGTAATTGAATCCTCGAGATTTTCACGACAATCGAGAGTCACCATTGAGTCAAGTGGGTTCATAGTGGCTCGAAAAAAATTTACCACGAGTCATTTGTCTTAAAAAAGTTCTGAAAACTACCCGATAGTCTAAGTTACGCTAAAAAAGCGCCGAATGGAAATTAACCACCGATTCAAGTCCGATTTAAAAAATTGAAGATTCTATCATGTCACAATAAATTCTAAGACCCACGACTTAGTCTCTGAAGATTTTTCTGACGCCTGACACTTTTTGGAAAAAGTCGTCGCATGGTCATTTTTGTGTAGAACAAGCCGATGATTGTTTTTTATTTGCAAAATTGGGATGCAAGTGGGATATATTGATAAGGAAAAATATTAATTTAATCGAGGACTTGATATTAGAATTTTTAGAAGCCAAATTGGATGGATTTGAGAAGCTTTTGATGTCCAATTGATGGAAGACCAAGCCAAATTTGTATGCCACACATACCCAACATTTTGGACTACCTAAATGCTTCTAGAAGGGGCATTTTAGTCTTGAAAATATGGGTGGAGGATAGCTAGGTGGTGGGCCATGTTCGTGGGGCCAGAGAGAGAGAGAGAGAGAGAGAGAGAGAGAGAGAATCGGTCCCCCTTTCTCCTTCTCTCCTGTTGCTACTTCTCTCTCCCCCATCTCTTCTTGTCACTTGAAGAAACTAGCCAGCGAAGAAGACCTCAGTAGATCCCCTCGCCGTCGCAACAAGCAGCCGAAGTTGGAGTTGCCACCGTTGCTCCGCCTTGCTCGCACCTCACCGCTCGCCCTCAGCCTCTTCCTCAGCCTCTTCAGCCGCCGTCAATTCCTTCTTTCCCTCCCTCTGTCTGCTGCTCGACCTCCCAATAGATCTGGGAAGACGTCGGAACAGCCAGAACCACTGCACGTCGCTTGGAGCCGCTGCATGCCGCCATCGTCGCTGTTCGTCCCCAAGCAGGCTATCGCTGCTCGCCGCTGCACCACATGGTTCCACCTCCCTCTCGCCTACCTCTGCATCACAACTGCTGCCTCAACTTGTTTAGAAGTCGTTCAGCCACCTTCGACCATCGTATGGGTTCCGCCAAGGTCCGATTCAACCCCTCAACCTGAGCTTGATTCCTCCTTTTTCCAGTCAAGATCAGTAGCTCACCGAGTGGGTATCACAACCCGGTTTTGGCCCGTTTTGGTCGGCTTCCCCACTCTCGAAGCTAGGCTTACCTTGGGGAAAGTCGACACCCGCGTCGACCCTATCGTTTTGAACCGAGCAGTTCATTAATCAGGTGAGTAACCTCACTAATCCTTGCTTAGTAGACTAATTATGCCTAAGGGTTGATAAGTGTTAATTAAATAGGATTAGGTGGTTAGATTATAATGGATTAGTGATTATTAGTTAATTGCATTGCATATTAGTTAGGTGGTTAGTATACTTAGCTAGAGAATTGCCTATAGTATTTATTGAATGCATCTCGGGATTTTTCCTGACCCTTTTCGGGCTTCAATTAGGCATTATGGGCCTAAATTGGATTTTTAGTATTTATTTATTAATTTTCAAAATTAATTAATTATTTATTTATTTTTCGGAAATTAGGTAGGGATAGCCGACAATCAGAATTTCATGCTGATTGCCATGGTGCAGTCCTTCTATTTATTTGAGCTCTACGTTGCGTGGAATTGAATTAATTGTGATATTTTAGGAAATTATCCTAAATTGAGGGAAATCGAATGATTGATTGGTAGATGACTGAGTATGGTTATTTAGCATCTATAATGCTTTGACGAGTTGTAAAGTGGAGAGAATTGTGAGAGTGAATTTAAAATAATCTTGGCTAAGGTCAATCAGGTTTGATGTGATTGGACATACGTGGTTCGGTGATGGGGAATATCACTGGCGAAAACGGCACCTTAAAGAATGCACGTAAAAATATGTCACGTTGGCGAAAAAGGCGCCAAAGAAAAACAATGTACGTGACTCATGGACAGGCGTGGTTCGGTGATTAAGGATATCACTGTGTAAAAACGACGCCTTAAAGAACACAAGTAAACTATCTATGACTTATGGGCAGGTGTGGTTCAGTGATTAAGGATATCACTGTGCGAAAACGGCACCTTAAAGAACGCACGTAGACTGTCTATTACATACATTACCTTGGCAAAAATGACGACCTAGAAAAGACACGTGGTTCGATGATTGAGGATATCACTGGTGAAAACGGCGCTTTAAAGAACGCACGGGGTTGGTGATGATATGTCATTTGGCAAAAACGGCGCCCTACGTATGACTTGGTGATTGGAAATGACCTAGAAATGGTCCGATTGACATGTAATCGACTAGGTCGATTAATTACTAATTTGATCCGATTGTCGTGAATTGATTGATTGTTTGATGTAATATATGAAGCATCTGTATATAACCGTGAATTGCAGGTTGGGACTAATGCCAAGGTAAGTCTTCTGACTCGTGTTGCGCTTAGGCAACCATGTGGTGTATTGGTTTCCTAATTGAGTTTTAGTGGGGTAGAACTTGCTGAGACGTAATCTCAATGGTTATTGTATAACCATTTTAGGCCCGTAGATGAGCCTGAGGAGAAGGAACCAGAAGAGGACGATAAGCTAGAAAAGAGATGAAGAGCTTGAAGGAAACGAGCTTAGTGAAGAAGAATCAGAGGAGGATCAGGATGATCCCAAGTACAACCCGGATGAGGACTGAGATAACATCCTCTTTTGTGAACCCTATTTATATGTGAATAGAGTGAATCTAGAAAGTCGTGAATAGTTTTGTGAAGTATTTTGAGTTATGCTTTGTATAAAAGATTGGTTGTAAATTTCAATATGAAAAATATAGTCTTGCTTTTCTATCCCACTTTTTATTATCTAGGGATTTATAACTGCTTTCGCATGTATTATTAAAAAAGAAAGGGTCTGCGATACATAATCCTGGGATATCGCATTCTAAAATCGATCAAGTAGAAGGATGTGTGCATGCTTGAGGATTGGGGCGTGACAACCCCCCCTTTTTGTAGACCTTGTATATATCGGCTAATATTGTATATGACTTAGTCTGATGTGTATAAAGTGTGTTCTAGTTTTCAAAATTGTGGTCCTGCTTTTCTATCACATCTTTGTGTTGTTTGGGGATTTAATTATTCACTTCCGCATGCATATTAAAATGAATGGGTCGGTGACGTGTCTTGGGACGTTGCTATAAAATCGACCACCGAGGGATGGGCACGTGCTCGGAGGATCGGGGCGTGACAGCATCAACTAAAATATAAATAAGTAGGTTAGGTTTAACATTTAAATAAGTAATTATGTGGAAAGAATAAACGATGGACTGCACCTTCCCCCCCTTTTTTTTGACTTTCGATGCCCCCTATTACCTTAAATTGACGATAATATTTTGTAGGTGCTAGATTTAAGATTACATTTTTCCTTTTTTTCTTCTCTTTCTTTGGAAATCCTTATGCATTTAGAATTGACAAACAAATATGTATTTGCCAATGGTTTGATTAGATTGTCCTATAATACAATTACATCTGTTATAATTTTCTTGTTAACAACTAATCGTTACACTTAATTAGTTCTACTTTTTAGTTTTGTCAATGTAGTCCAAAACTTTTAGACGATATTTCAATGTAGTCTTTCCTACCAATCGCCATAAAAAATAATTGATGCAGCTTCTAGTTATCATCGGCTGTCCTAAGTGGCATGTTGGCAATTTGTTGATTTTCATGTTGTAATTTGCGACGACAATTGATAGGAAAGACTACATTTAAATATCGTGCAAATGTGTAAGACTATATTGACCAAATTATAAAGCTAAAATTGAATTAAGATCCATATAATAAGTTTAAAACTAAATTGATATTTTTCCCAAATATCCAAATAATCACTCATTCAACAGATAGATGTATAAAAAAAAAAAAAAACAGATAGATGTATAAGTATTTTTGGGATAAGGACACTAAGAGTGTCATATCTTTGTACATCATTCACTTGAGTGCCACAAAATTGAAAAATTGATTACTTAAGTGCCATCGACAATTTGTCTCTTCGGAAAATCTAACGTGTATGCTGGTCATCCTACGTGGCATCACCGACGTAGACATGGACAATAAATTTAAAAAAATAAAAAAGAAGAAGATAAATCCACTTTAGAATGGGAAATTAATATAAAAAAATCTACGCAAGATTTGTTGGAAATGGCACTCAAATAATTGATTTTGCTTCAATGTAAATGAAGTAAGCAAAAAAAAAGTTATGGCATTCAAATGAGCGCCATAAAAAGGTAATGGCATTCCTACTATTATTGTCCCTATCATCTCAATAGATATATATATACATATATATACATATGTATATGTATACACACATATACATATACATATATACACACACATTATATATATGCCAACTTTTGAATGTTCTTGACCAAAAAAAAAAAAACTTTTGAATGTTGAGAGGATTACACTTTTGTCTAATTGGTGGAAAACGACATGCTTATCATTAAACCTCTTAAAGTGCATGTTGTATTTGGAAAGTTGAATTAGAGTTACCATTTAAAGTTGAATTACGATTACAATTTGAATGTTGAGAGGGTTACACTTTCATCTATTTTACAGAAAGCAACGTGATTATCATTAAACCTCTTAAGGCACACGTCATATATGCAAAGTTGCATCAGAGTTGCCATTTAAAGTGGAGAAAAGGACACCATGCTATAAATTTTGTACGATACTCACTTAAGCATCATATAATTTTTTGAAAACATTCATCTCAAGTGCTATGCCACGTCAGACTTCTAATACTTGAGTGACCATTTTAAAAAAGTTTTAGCTTTTTATATTAGTTGTGGCACTCAAATGGTCAAAAAAAAGTTATGATGCTCAAGTGATCGAAAATATATAATTATTCCAAAGCTAAAGCCATTCATGTTATTGAGCACAGAAAATTGTAATTTTACCCAAGAGCGAGATTTATTTCCTTTTATGCTCGGTGGACTCATTGATTAAGTCTATTATGGATTCTTAGCATAGTGTTAGCTAGCAATTTAGTAATGTTGAGAGGATTACACCATCGTCAATAAGACAGAAAACGACATACTTATCATTAAACCTCTTAAAACGCATGATGATACATGGAAAGCCAAATCAGAATTATCAATCAAAGAGGATTACCCATCAAAGAGGGAGTGGTGCATTATTTTAAGCAATGCTTTGGCCTGTAAAATCTTATAAATGGCCACCATTTTTCATTATTCTCACAATATCATATGAATTTACATTGATTTTGCAGCGTGAGACATGAAGGGCAAAGGGTGTCAATGCGCGACGAGTTGCCTTCTCGAAACGGCGACCAGGGCTGTTCAAGAAAGCAAGCGAACTATGCACTCTTTGTGCTGTTGAGATGGCCATTATTCTCTTCTCTCCTAGTGGCAAGCCTTTCTCCTTTGGACATCCTTCTGTGGGTGCGGTCGTAGACAGATTTTAGCATCCACAGGTGGTTTGTCCTACTGTCACTCAAGAAGCTAAAACTAATAGAGACCAAACCTTAGTTGAACTGAACAGACAATACGCAGATGTCCTCGAGAGACTAGAAGCTGAAAAGAAACGGGCAAAAGAACTCCAACATATTAAGCCTCTGGAAATCGAAAACCTTAGCTTTGAACAATTAATGGTATTAAAGAAGGCACTGGCAAATCTCAAGGAGCAGCTGGACAAGAGAAGGATGGAGCCTATGAAGCACAAACACGTGTCGTGTCCGACACGTGTCGGAGCGTGTCGGACACATCGACATGCTCGGACACACTCGGACACGCGGTCAACGCGTGTCAGATTTTTCGACATGTGATCAACTTTTTTAGACACATGTGTCGATGCGTGTCCAAAAGACTGATGGAGGGTGGAGGCGAGGGAGGGCGAGGGAGCAGAGGCTACGAGCGACGGCGAGAGACGGCTAGAGAAAGAGCCGAATAGAGAGAAAGAAGAGAGAGAAAGCAAGCTCCCGCCAACAAGACGAAGCCACAAATGGACCACCGCGACGGCGAGAGACGGTCAGAGAGAGCGGCAAGGGCCGCCCCTGTTGCGATGGATTGGCGACGAGGAGGAGGAGGAGAAGGATCAAGAGGAAGGGGAGAGGAAGGGGGTTGAGCAGAGAGGAAGAGGAGAAAGATCGAGAGGAAGAGGAGAGGAAGGGCCGAAGGGGTCATGTGGTGAGCGGTAGAAGGAGGAGGAAGAGGAGGGTAACTAGGGTTTCTGATAAGGGAATTAAAAAATAATGAAAAAGGGGGGACGATGCATGACTTTTGAGCTTTGGGGGAGGGGAAGTGAAGGCTGACAACTTGTCTGTCAGTGGTGGGGGAGGGAAAAAGGTAAAATAAATTTAGGGTGGAGGGAAATGGATGAAAGAAAGAAGGGGTGGATTTTGGGGATTTTTTTAATTGGAAAATTAAATAAATGAAATTAAAAAATAATTTCGAAAAGTAAAAGTATTGAATTTTGAATAATGATAAATTTTGGTCATTGTAGAAAATCATGGATTTATTTAAATAAATTGATTCTAATTTTTTTTATTAATTATTAGTTTTATTAATAACTTTTGTTAAAGTTAAAAACATGTTTCGCATTAACTATGAATATATCTTTCGAATTTCAAATGAATTGATTTATTAATATTATTAGTGTAAATTTATTATAAGCTATTTTTTAAATTATTTAATTATTTATGAATGTGAATCAAATTAATTAAAAATAAAAATATTTATTTAATATACAACGTGTCGTAACGTATTGGAATTCTTTATTTTTTAGAAATAACGTGTCGACATGTCGTGTCGTGTCATGTCGCGTGTCCGTGTCGCATGTCGGTGCTACTTAGGATGGAGCTCATGGATTAGAAGCTTCAACTTCAACTCCTCAGGCAAGAGCTATTGACGCCTGTGTCATTAGCCAAATTGCTGATAAACACTTTGATCCTCGTGGAGCAAATGTTGGTGAGGAGTAGTCAATTTTAGCAGAACTAGGGGAGAGATTATTGTCCTATCTTAAATTGTACTTTACATTTTTCAGTCAATCTCTCCTCTTAACAAGAGAGAAGTCCTAAGGATACAATAAGCAATAAAAATGTTTTGTTTCTTAAGTTGCTATTTTTCGATATGGTGACATGATAGCAATTTTTCAAAGAATACAATTAGCGTTAAAGTAACAAATATATAAATCTAAATTAGGCGAATGACACAAGTTATGCTTCTCATAACCAAGTGCAACAATGCTATATTGGGCTTATTAATCTGGGCTTTTGAAATGTGTCTTAATCAGTCTATTATATCAACGGAAAATTCCAAATAAGGACCTGAAGTGCTCACATTTTTCTCAAATAAAGACTAAAATGAACATTATTTTAATAAAGGCCCGGAGTGACCAAATTGTCTCTGATAAGAGTTTGAAGTGGAACTTTTTTTTAAATAAGAGCTTAAAGTGAGCATATTAGTTTCAAAAAATGGCCTAACCTCTCTAACTGAAGAGCATATTCATCTTTTATATCTTAATTTTCTTTCTTTCTTTCTTTTCATTTTCTTTTGTTTTTTCTTTTTCCCTCCTACCTCTGCTGGCCATGGTGGAGGGAAAGTGGACTCAAGTGAGGGCGAGGGTTGCCTTCTCAGGCATCGGGCAAGGGTTGCCCTCAGCGACATCAGGCGAGGGCGTCCCTTGCCGAATCTGGTGAGGGACACCCTCGCTTGACTCAAGCGAGCATTGCCCTTGCCCACACAGGGGAGGCTCACCCTCACCTGACTGGGCAAGGGTTGCCCTTGCGAGATCTAGGGAGGGCAACCCTTGCCCAACTCTAGGTGAGGGTAGCCCTCGCCCAATGTTGGTGAGGGCTGCCCTCTCCCAACGTCGACGAGGGCAACCTCCGCCAACCATTGACGGCCATGGTCAGGGAAGGGAAGAGGAAAAAAGAAAAGAAAAGAAAAAGTAAAAAAATTTTAAAAATATATTTACAAATTTTTTGACCAAAATACTCCTTTGATGGCCGAAAAATTCACCAGCAACCAAATGCCTTTATTTAAGACGATTTAGCCACTTTAAGCCTTTATGAAATAATTTTGTTATTTCACAGCATTATTCAAAATAATGTCTACTTTGAACCATTATTTGAGAAAACTAAGGCACTTCGGGTCATTTTTTGAAATTTTCCCTTATATTAATAATATTGTATACTCAAGATTTACGTACTCAAAGTAGGTTCATTAATAATCATAAAAAAATAATTTACTTCTTAATTTCTCCATTTCATAGAAGATTGTTATATTGGGGTTTAGTTCTTGACCTTATGAATAGACAACTAAATATTTATACTTACACATCAATTGTCTCTCCTAAGAAGTTATGTCTCTTTCAAAGTTCAAGCCACAAGTCTCATGGTCATACACCTTCTCAGCCTGTGTTTTTGAAAGTGCATAGAAGTATTTAAGAGTTGTTCATGATTTATAGGCTCAATCAAGTGCATCTTTTCATTTGTTTCGCAAATATCTAGTGTGAAGATTAGAGTCAAGAATTGTATAGACAAGTTATTCATGTTGCACTTATTGGTTCTTGTACATATGTGATGAAATCTAATTTGCTGGGGACTCCGACCCACCAAGTTTTTAAGCTTACTTAATATAACTCTTCCTCGGAATGACCAAATTTAAATACCTTAATTTACAATTATAATTTTTTTCTTTCCAATCACTTTTAACCATTCGAGAGCAGTTCGAAAGGGAAAATTACTTGATTAGTCTTAAACTTATTGTTTAAATGCTAATTTAGTCCTAAATTTTTCAATTTTGCTAATTTAATTCTAAACCTTTATGTAAAATTACATTATAGTCCTTTCGACTTATATTTGTCAGAAATAGTTGAGTGGTGGTCCGATCATCATCGATTGTCTTACATAGCACGTCACTACGTAAGCAATTTTTAGTGAAAATTGACTGAAGACTATATTTAGAATGTTACGCAAAAGTTTAGAAATAAATTAGCAAAATTAAAAACATAGGACTAAATTGACATCCGTGTAATAGGTTTAGGACTAATTAAATAATTTCCCATTATTCAAAGAATATACACATGGTGATAATATTTTTCGTTATATTTTTCTTTAATTTTCATTTTGGAAAGCCTAATACGATTTCTTTTTCGTTTATTATAATTGATAAAAGATGATGGAATGTGACGTGAGAGAATGAGAATAAACCATTATATACCTCTTCTTTTAGGACGAATACGACCATTCTTCCTTTGTTTCCGGCAAATACCAAGCTGTTTAAGTTCAATGCTCAGGTTTTTGGGCCAATCTCTCTTTCCTTACTCATCAAGCTAGAAATTAGAGTGCTGAAGGCAGCGATCAAACTGTAAATTTCTCTTAGCGCATCCATTAATTGAGGCTTGAATGTCCTGGGCCTTCAATGAACATAGGAGCTTCAAGAAACATGAAGTGGGTTATTTTATATTTCCTGAGCAAAATTTTCTTGTGACTGAGAAATTTGTTTTGGCCGAGCAAAAGGGTGTGGTATGGCGACCAATTATAATCACCACTCTAGGCATTAGAAGAAGCTTTTAATACATGAAACTTAAAAAAAATTTGAGCACATGAAGGATTTGATCTCCTTTGTATTGGATACATGCCCATACAACTCCTTTACTAGACTAGAAATTACAATGAAAGATTCTAACATTGTAAAATGCGATAAGATTTGCATGTTGCAGGCGCCAATTCTCTTGAGACGTCGATGAGATTATTCTTGATTGAATTTAAACGATAAGTAATGATAACTTTAAGATGGTTGAATTGCAATTTACAAGAGAATGATCTAATTCATTGGTGTATTGGTATGAGCAAGGAACCCCTGAATTCGGGGAATTGTGGTCCACGAGGGTTTGCACCGAGCTATTTATGTTGTGTATCACGGGTTAATTATCGACCAACAGTTCAAGTTTTTGTCAGCCCTGTAGTACATCCGTAGCGGAACCAATTATCTCAAAATCTCATAGAGTACTACTCCTTCAAAAAAATAGAATAAACCCTAACACTAATCTATATATATATATTAGTATTCAAAATAGGGAATCCTTTGTAAGAGACCTACTCAAACCAGGAAACCTACTTGAATTGGATTTTCTTTCCAAGCTCAAATTCAATACATATTCTTGAGATAAGAACAACGCAAACGTCATAATATTTGTACGGCACTCACTTGAATATCATAATTTTTTCCTCGCTCATTTGAATGCCATAAATTAAAAAAAAAAAAAAAATAGATTACTTAAATGCTATAGGTGATTTGTCTCTTTGGAAAATTCAATGTGGATGCTAGTTGTCCTATGTGGCATTGCCAGGGACACGTAGACAATTAATAAAAAAAAAATT
This sequence comes from Eucalyptus paniculata subsp. matutina, assembly GCA_017140255.1. Classification (NCBI taxonomy): domain Eukaryota; kingdom Viridiplantae; phylum Streptophyta; class Magnoliopsida; order Myrtales; family Myrtaceae; genus Eucalyptus; species Eucalyptus paniculata. The sequence goes on from CM029443.1 coordinate 12,783,316, forward strand.
GAATTTTTTTTTTTTACGTTGAGATGGAAAATTTTAATAAAAAAGAAAATCCACGTATGACGATTTGCTAGAAATAGCACTCAATTGATTGATTTTATTTTGATGTGGCACTTAAGTTAGTGGAAAAAGAAGTTATAGTAGTCAAATGAGTGTGGTTCGAAAGTTATGGCACTGTGCTGTTCTTATCCTAAGCATTTTTTATTTATAAGTGAAGGTTGGGGAGGGCCAATCAATCGCAGCTATCTCTCCAAACTTTACAATAAGAGTCTCACGTAGGCAAATGCCTTGCATTATTTAATTCTTTTATAACATAATAATAACTAGATACTTCTCATGAATGATACCGGTTGCATATAAGATCCAAGATATTTTAAATTTAATTTTCAACAAATATCGAAAATAAATATCACTAGAACAGTTATTATGTACTAATACACAAGTAGTAATTATAAATTACCTCCTCCGCCTTTCCTTTCTTCTTAACCACCATATAGCCCTTGACTCTAGAAACCCATCATACCACAATATTTTGCAGGTGCCAGATTCAAGATCATTTTTTTATTTTTTTTCTTCTCTTTCTTTGGAAATTCTGATGCATTTAGAAGTGACATCCATAAAATAGGTTTAAAACTAAATTGATAATTTTTCCAAAAATATAAATGATCACTCCTTCAACAAACATGTATATAAGCATTTTTAGGATAAGTATACTAAAAGTGCAATAACTTTCGTATGACACTTACTTAAGGACCATAAATTTGAAAAATCGATCACTTAAGTACTATTGGCAATTTGTCTCGCTAGAAAATCCAACATGGACATCGGTCATCTTACATGGCATCATTGGTGCAGATGTTGTCAATTGATAAAAAAAAAAAAAAAAAAAAAAAAAATCCATGTCATAATAGGAAATTAATAAAAAAAAGTCTATGAAGGATAATTTGCCGGAAATGGCATTTAAATGATTAATTTTACTCCGATGTGGCACTTAAGTAAGTGAAAAAAAGTTATCGCATTTAAGTGAGCGTTGTATGAAAGTTATGGCACTCCTACTATTATTGTCCCCATGTTCTCAATAGGTTTTTATACATATATCATTAGCCAGAAATAGACATTATAGGGATGCCAACTTTTGAATGTTGAGAGGATTATGCTTCCATCTAATTGACGGAAAACGACATGCTTGTCATTAAACCTTTTAAAACGCATGTCATATCTAGAAAGTTGAATCAGAGTTACCATTCAAAGTTGAATTAGAGTTAAAATTTGAATGTTGGGAGGATTAGACTTTCATCTATTTGATGGAAAACGACATGGTTATCATTAAAACTCTTAAGATGCATGCCATATTTGGAAAGTGAATCAACGTTACTATTTAAATCAGGGAAAAGGACACCATGCTATAACTTTTGTACAGTACTCACTTAAGTGTCGTAATTTTTTTCCGCTCACTTGAGTGTTATAGTATTTTTCAATTAGTCACTTGAGTATCATGATCTTTTAAAAATGCTCACTCAAGTGCTATGCCACGCTGGACTTCTAGTACTTAGGTAAATGTTTTTAAAAAGTTTTAGTGCTCAAGTAATTGATTCAAAGTTATTGCACTCAAGTAATCTTTTTATATAAGTTATGACACTCAAATGATCGAAAAAATAGTTATGGTACTCAAGTAGTTGAAAATATACGATTGTTCCAAAGCTAAAGCCATTCATGTTATTAAGCATAGAAAATTCTAATTTTAACCATAAGCAAGATTTATTTCCATTTATGCTAGGTGGACTCGTTGATTAAGTATTAGCTAGCAATTGCCATTAAAGGGATGCCAACTTAGTAATGTTGAGAGGATTACACCATCGTCAATAAGACGGAAAACGACATATTTATCATTAAACCTCTTAAAACGCATGCTAATACATGGAAATCCAAATCAGAATTATCAATTAAAGAGGATTGCCAATCAAAGAGGGAGTGGTGCAATTTTTTAAGCAATGCTTTGGCCTGTAAAATCTTATAAATGGCCACCATTTTTCATTATTCTAGCAATATCATTTGAATTTACATTGATTTTGCAGGGTGAGACATGAAGGGCAAAACAACTGGAGCAAAGAGGATGATCGAGGGTGTCAACGCACAACGAGTTGCCTTCTCGAAACGGCGACCAGGACTCTTCAAGAAAGCAAGCGAACTATGCACTCTTTGTGCAACTGAGATGGCGATTATTCTCTTCTCTCCTAGCGGCAAGCCTTTCTCCTTTGGACACCCTTCTGTGGATGCAGTCCTTGACAGGTTTGAGCATCCACAGACGGTTTGTCCTACTGTCACTCAGGCTCAAACTAATGGAGACCAAACCTTAATTGAACTGAACAGACAATATGCAGATGTGCTCGAGCGACTGGAAGCCGAAAAGAAACGGGCAAAAGAGCTCCAACATATTAAGCCTCTGGAAATCGAAAACCTTAGCTTCGAACAGTTAATGGTATTAAAGAAGGCGCTGGCAGAACTCAAGGAAAAGGTGGACAAGAAAAGGATGGAGCCCTTGGCATTAGAAGCTTCAACTTCAACTCCTTGCGCAAGACCTACTGATGCCTCTGTCATTAGCCAATTTGATGGCAAACACTTCGATCCTCGTGAAGCAAATGTTGGTGAGGAGTAGTCAATATTAGCAGAACTAGGGGAGAGATTGTTGTCCTATCTTAAATGGTTGATATAGTCAATCCCTCCTCACAATAAGCAATAAAAATGTTCTTTATTAAGGTGCTATTTTTCAATATAGCATCACGATAGCAATTTTTCAAAGAATACAACTAGCGTTAATGTAACAAAAATATATAAATTTAGATTAGGCAAAAAACACAAGTTATGCTTCTCATAACCGAGAGCGACGATGCTATATTGAGCTTATTGATCTGGGCCTATGACGTGCGTATTATCCATTATATTAGTGATTTTTGTTTACCTGGGATTTAGGAACATAAAGGAGGTTCCTTAATAATTATAAATTAAATAATTTACTTCTTAAGTTCTCCATTTCATAGAAGATATTACATTGGGATTTAGTTTTTGAACTTACGAAAAACAATTAAATGCTTGTACTTAGATCTTAATTGTTTCTTCTCTGAGAGGTCATGTCTTTTTCAAACCACAAGTCTCATGGTCATACACATTCTTAGCGTGTTTTTCATAGTGCACAGAAGTATTTAATTTGTTGGCAAGTCCAGATTTATAGGCTCAGTCAAGTGCGTCTTTTTCTTTGTTACGCAAATTACCAGTGTGAAGATTAGAGTCAAGAATTGTATAGACAAATTATTCATGTTGCACTTTTGAGTTCTAGTATATATATGTGATGAAATTTAATTCGTTGGAAACTCCGACCCACCACATTTTAAAGCTTATTTAATAGAACTTTTTGTGACATCCTAATTTCCAAGTCTTGATTTCGATCGGATAAGTTGGGCTTTTCATCGACACGATTATAGTGTTTTTCTCAGAATTGGCCACTCACGAGATAACTAGACCATCTAGGAAAGCCATTAAGAGATTTTAAGGCAAATAGACTTGAGAATTCGATCAAGAATCGACTTCTCAACCATGCTTATTTTTAGAGGCCATTACGGTATAGTATAAAACCGATTTGAGATCAGAGATAGGTTGGTTCGACTGAGATATGTGGTCGATCGTGGGTGACTCCACTAAATTAGAAAATTCTCGTCGACCGGCACTAATTTGACTTTTACTGTCGTTTTGGTACTCTGTGTCCGTATTTGGATGCTCGAGATTTTTACGACAATCGAGAGTCGCCATTGTGTCGAATGGGTTCATTGTGGCTCAAAAGAAATTGACCACGGGTCATTTGCATTAAAAAGTTCTAAAAACTACCTAGTAGTCTAGGTCACACTAAAAACGTGTCGGAGTAAAAATAACCGCGAGTTTGAATTCGATTTCAGAAATTGAAAGTCCTATCATGTCATGAGTCATTCTCGGAACGTCGACTCACCTTTTGAGGAATTTCCAGCGAGTTCGGGATTTTTACGGAAAATCGTTGCGGACAATGCGAAGAATGAGCAGAAACTCAAATTGGTCAATTTGAAGAGACTTTTGGCATCTGATGTAAGAGAATTGGTGAATGGAAGTTGTTTGGGCTTTTTCTAAATTCAGATTGGACCTCAATTGGATGTGTTTGTTCAAAAAAGTGGATGCCGAGAAAAATGAAATAAAAGTCGGTTTCGAAGGCAATTCGTAAAATTTAAAGACCGTTTTATTCTGACTTTCAGCGGGACTTCAATTTGGACAAGTGGATATAGAATTTGGCCTAGCTTGACCAATTGTCTTAGTTATTTTGAAGTTAAGCTGAAATTAGGATTTCTAGAACTCTATTTGAAGCTTTCTTTTTAATTTCAAAATCCTCTCCTTGGTCCCACCTTTTGCGCACGTTTCCTCTCTATTCTTTTCTCTGGCTTTTGCACATGTCACCCACAGCCGACAATTCCCCAAATTTAGTCTTCCTTTGCTTTGAAATGTTGACCGATGGGCCCACTTTCCCTCCTTGTCCATATATGCGAACTCCTCTTTCTCTTTTCTTCATGAGTTTTTCACGTGTGTCTTGCGGCTCTTGCCTCAGCCGACGTCCCCTACGAAGTTGGTCTCCCTTTTGCCTTCTTTCATTGACTCTTCCTTTTTATTTGTTCTTATCTCTCTCTCCCTTTCTCTCTAATTGCACGTTTCCTTTCCCTATCGTGGCCGACACACCTCTGCTCCTCCTTATCCCTTCGCACACGATTCTCACTCTCTCTTCCCTTTTTCTCTTGGTCGCATGTGGCCAGCTGGCCCGACCGAATCTGCTTCTCCTTTACTTTCAGTTCTCCCTGCGTTTTCTCGACCCCATTTTCCCTCGAAGCTGCCCGTGACTCTCCTTCTCTCTTTCCTGTTTGTTTCGCGCCAGAGCACCGAACAGCCCCTGCAACTCTTGGCCACACGTCCGCTGCCCAGCCATCTTCAGTGAAACTAGTGAAATCGGAGTTGCTTCTTCAGTGAATTCGTTGACCCAGCAACGAAGCCGCGCATCCGCGGCACCTCCATCGAAGGCCACCCCTCCACTTTGTCAGCCCACGAGCAGCCGCGTCTTCGTCCAGCAGCACGATCAGCCCATCTCCTCTTTCGGTCCAGCAATCGTGACCATCAGTAGCTCCTCTCAGCCACGCGTCTTCAACGCCACACTAGCAACATCCGAAGTTGCCATCCCAGTCAACACGGCGATTTCTCTGCTGGTCTGTAGACCACCGATTCCCCTTTTTCGTGGCCGCACAACCGAAGCAGCTCTTGCGCCATCTTCAGTCCACGTCTCCAGCGAAACCATCTCTGCCGAGGCAAGTTTCGAAGCCCATCTTCAATCAGCAGCCCACGGTTTGGCCATAAGCCCAGCCCGTGAGCAAGAAGCCCATGCAGCAGTCCAGCAAAATCAACCCATCGTGAGCCCATCCCCACCGAGTCCAGCTCAGCCCACAAACTAATGGATTTCAAGCCCACGAGCCCAAGTGAATTCAGTCCATCAAAAGCCCAGAGAATTTTTGAGGCCCAAGCCCGCAAAGTCAGGCCCACCGAATCAGTGGACTCAGCCCAGCTCAAGTAGTGAGAGCCTTTAGGCCGATTTCGGCCCTAGTTTGACCCCGGTTGGCGGACCCACTTTGGAGAGGATTGACCCTTGTCGCATGCTCGTCGATTTGATCCGATTAAATCTTTAATCAAGTGAGTTTTACTCACTAATGCTTTCTTAGTTTGCTAATGACACTTAAAGGTTGATTAGTGTTAACTAAGTAGGATTAGGTGGTTAGATTAGAGTAGATTAGTGATTATTAGTTAATTGCATTGCATATTAGTTGGGTGGTTAGTGTACTTAGCTAAAGAATTGCCTATACTATTTATTGAATGCATCTCGAGATTTTTCCCGACCCTTCACGGGCTTCAATTAGGCATTACGGGCCTAAATTGGATTTTTAGTATTTATTTATTAATTTTCGAAAGTAATTAATTATTTATTTATTTTTCGAAAATTAGGCAAGGATAGCGGATGATCGAAATTTTATGCTGATTGTCGTGATGCAATCTGTTTATTTAATTAAGCTTTATATTGTGCTAAATTGAATTAATTGTGAAATTTTAGGAATTGTCCTAAATTGTTTGTTATTGAATATTTGATTGGTAGATGGCCGAGTATGGGTATATAGCGCCAGTTACGTTGATGGGCTATATAATAGAGAGGATGGTGAGAGCTAAATGAGAATATTATTGGCTGAGACCAATCAAGTACGATATTATTGAATACACATAATTCGGTGATTAGAAGTATCATTGGCGAAAATGGTGCCTTAAAGAACGCACGTGAATGACTTATAGACAAATGTGGTTCGGTGATTAAGGAAATATCACTAGTGAAAACGACACCTTAAAAACTCACGATGTTGTCTATTACCGATGTCACCTTGGCGAAAATGGCGCCCTAGGAAGGACACGTGATTCAGTGATTAAGGATATCACTAGTGAAAACGGTGCCTTAAAGAACGCACGGTGTCGGTGATCAATATGTCATTGGCGAAAACGACGCCCGAGAAACACATGTGATTTGGTGAATGAGTACACCATTGGGAAATTATGGTATGAGTGGGAATGACCTATAGATGGTCCGACTGACATGTAATCGACTAAGTCGATTGACCAATGCTTGATTGTATGTCTTGAATTGTTTGAATATTTGTGTTTAACCTTAAACTACAGGTTGGAACTGAGGCCAAGGTAAGTCCTCTGACTTGTACTGTGCATAGGCAACCTAGACGGTGTATTGGTTTACTAATTGGGTATTGGGGGGGGGGGGGGTAAAGCTTGCTGTGACGTTGTCTCATTAGTTATTGAATAAGTCCTTGGATGTAGCAGACTTGGATTTTGAAGATCTTGAAAGTCCAGTATAGTCTGCTGAAGGCTCCAGTTGAAGTGTAGAGGATGATGGAGAGGACGATAGGGACCCATAGTTTGTAGAACCCCACTCTTGTTTGTAGACCTTATTTTTACATTGACTTAAGTTGAATTTGACTTAATATTTCACCTTGTATATATGAGTGAACGTTTTAAAGGTTTGAAATTTAATCCTACTGTGTTATCCCAATGTTTTATTGTCTGGAGATAATTTATATGCTTCCGCATGTGCATATGAAAAGAATGGGTTGGCGATGCGTCCTGGGACGTCGCTATTAATCGATCAAGGTAAGGGATGTGTGCATGCTTGAGGATCGGGGCGTGACACTTTTACTCGAAATGACCAATAATCTACAATTATAATTTTTATCTTTACAATCACTTTAACTATTCGAGAGCAATTCAAAAGGAAAAATTACCCAATTAGTCCCAAACCTATTCTATTAATGTCAACTCAGTTTTAAATTTTTCAAATTTTCCAATTTAGTCCTAAGTCATTGTACAAAATTCCAATGTAGTCCTTCTGGCCAATACCAAAAATGGTTGATGTGGCGGTCCATTCATTGTTGGTCATCTTATGTGGCACATCACCACGTCTACGATTTTTGGTGAAAATTTGCGGAAGGACTATAATGAATTTTTTCACAAAAGTTTATGACTAAATTAGCAAGATTGAAATAATTTAGGACTGAATTGGCATTGTATAATAAATTTAGAACTAATTGGACAATTTCCCTTTATTCAAAGAATATACACGTAGAGATAATTTTTTTAGCTATATTTTCTTAATTTTCATTGAGGAAAGTTGAGTACAATTTGTTTTTCTTTGTTTGAATCAATAAAAGAGGATGGAAAGTAAAAGTGGGAAATTTGGTGGGACCATTGTCACCACCAACTTTTCTAAAAACTTATGCTATTAGTTAAGGCATGATTTATTAGTTAAATATTATAACACTCCCTCTCAAGCCTGGAAATTTAATTGGGGGGGCAAATGAGGCTTGAAAGATTCGAACTCAAGACTTCCAGCTCTGATATCATATGAGATTTGGTGGGACCATTTTTAATTGTTCTAAAAGTTTAAATTGTTAGAAGAAGGCGTAGTTTACTGTTTAAATATTCTTAAAAAAAAAAAAGAATGAGAAAATCTTCTAAACCATTATATACTTCTCATCTTGAAATTGGCAAGAAATAAAAGGAAATGTGTTTCTTACACATCTGTCTACCAAATCACGTTTCCTTTTTAAGTGTTAATTAACTATTAGGTTTTCCTCCTATAAAAAAACTAAGGAAAATAACACCTCGACCCTTCTTTTTTGTTGAGAGGCCAGATCTTTATTCACTTATTAACTCATATTTGTCCATGTCATTGCTCTGCAATTTTTTTTTCCAGTCATTTAGGCTAAGTACATGACCTTTTGACATTGATGATGTCACGCCCCGATCCACGAGTGCGTGCCCATCCCTCAATGGTTGATGAAACTGCGACGTCTCAAGACGCGTCGCCAACCCATTTCATTTTAATGCACATGCGGAAGCGAATAAACAAATCCCTTGATAGCAAATAGCATGGGATAGAAAAGCGGGAAAACAGATTCATAAACAAAACACACATTTATATACAAACTAGGTTTATATACAAAAGTCTATCTCCAAATGGTGTCCTAATTGACCTACACCTCGGATCCCCTCAGCTTGGCTCCAGATCCTCCACTCTACGATCCTAAAAAGAATTGAGCCCACGATGAGGTGAGATATAAATCTCAGTGAGTTCACATTCTAAACCCCGATTAGGAAGGTAATACGCCTAAAGGCATCCTAACTACACAACCACACAACCATATAACCATGGAGACTCACCTTCCCTCAGTTCCTTCCTACATGTCAGCACAATTCATATCATAAACATGAGCAGTAATCAAACTTAATCAATTGGAACGCCACTTTTCATATTTCACACAGCCACAGGGGTCCTGATTATAAGACAAAATCATTATGACATGTCCCATACCGTGCCACACAATTTTGTCCCATAATCCGGCGCATCTAATTCAATCAATCATGCATTCCTAATTTTAATCTTGACCCAATAGGCACGGCCTACTCGATGTTCGACGGTCTTCTAGCATAGCCAGGCGTCGTCTCACCCCATTGAGCACAGCTATGTCTACCTCAAGACAGCTTTCCACATAAGAGCATTAATCCAGCTTCTGCTGCGACCGGTATTCGTTGTCTAAGGCTTTCCACATAAGAGCATCGTCCACCCGACGCACATCAGGTGATAGGTTCTTTTAACCATCACACGCACATCCAATCCCGACCAAGGACATTCTGCATTGCACTCAAATGCCTCATTTAAAATGATGTGCTTGGCTTATTTTCTTCATATTAAAAATACCTGGTGAAAATAATCGTGTGTGGGTATACGGTTAATTTCAGCCAAAAAAGCAATATCTTCCTTTTTTAAAATTCCACTATTTAATATAGTACCTAAAAAAAATTTTGGCGTTAAAAACTGACGCCCGGTATTTTCTGATTAAAATATCAAAATTTCACAATTTTGAAATAAATACCCAAAACCACAACCACCACTCAATTTGCACAAATTAACATTCAATTGCATAAACTAAACACATCATTGCAATCAGTACGAAATTCTGGTCACTGGCTATCCCGGTATAATTGCTAGAAAACATTTAATAATTAAATAATTAGAAAATTTAATTAAATAAATACATATTAATTCAATAAATACAAACTTAGGCTAAAAATTGCTAATCTAACCACCTGTGGGACTAATTAAATTATACCAACCATTCTAACTACAAGGCCACATAATAAACTAACTAATTACAATTTCTAACCACCTAATTCACTAATTTAACCAACCTAAATGAACTAAACAAGCTAATAACTACACTAATCAAATCTTAATTTAATCTAAACACTCCTTAAGCATAATTAACTCCATAAGCAGAGTTTAGCAAGTAAATTCATCGATTTAGCGATCCGATGAGTTCACGGCAACGGCGGCGCGACAGCAGCCAAAACTTGGGCTTACGACAACGCCAATAGGAGCTTTGATCGAGCCGAAAAATGGCCCGCAAGGCTCACGATTGCTGCTGGTCTTAAAGGGGGTTGCTGGTCGCGGGTTGGCTCAACTAATGGCTGCGGGTGCTATTGGATCGAGATGGCGGTTAGTTGCAAAGAGTTGCTCAATGTTGGTGGCTGCTAAGTTGGTGTGGTTGCTGGGCGTAAGGGCTGGTGGTTAGCACAGCAACAAGAAGATGATGCTGAAGGTGGCGATGGTGTGGTGTAAATAAGAAGCTGGTGCTGGCGTGGAGATGGTGGCTGCTCGTTGGTGGAGCGGTGAAGTCTTTGTGGGTGGTGGGCTGTTGGAATGAAGGAGTTTTCGGTGGAGTGGTGTGCGGCTGTGGGGAAGAGAAATGGAGGGATGAGGAAGAAGAAAGTGTTGGCAGAGAGGGGGAAAGAAACGTGCGAAGTAAAGAAAGGGAGAGAGAGAGGGGGAGAGATCAGAAAGAGCCCAAAAAGTCAAAGGGAAAAAAAACAAGGAAAGAAGATGGTAAAGGGTGGTCAAATGGGGGGGGGAATGTGCATGAGAGAGAGAGAGAGAGAGAGAGAGAGAGAGAGAGAGAGAGAAAGAGAAAGAGGGGGAGGAATGAAAGTCAAGATAGACAAGGACTTTAAGGGACCATTATCTTCACTTTCATCATTGATGTCCACAAAGTCTTCATGCATAATGTCAATGCTCCCTCCAATCACCATTTAGCCTTCATTTCTCCCAAAAAAACTCATTTTGGGCAGCAAACACCCGAATTAAATAGCCCATCCGAATTTCAGTCTCATTTTCCGATTTGTCAAAAAACCAATTTTTTTGCAAAATTTCGGGCTTGATGGAATTTCTCTGAAAGATGAGATGATATCCTAAAAATAAATCGTGACATGCTCGAACATTCGATTCCCAAAACCGAATTCAATTTTGTGGTTAATTTCAACCGGACGCGATTTTAGCATGACATAACCTATTGGGTAGCTTTTAGGAATCTTTAGTGCATTTGACCCATGGTCGATTATTCTCGAGCCACGTTGTGCATCTTCAACACATAGGTGACTCTCGGTTGTCGTGAAAATCTCAAGATTTCAAATACGAGCACAGGGTACATAAATTACAGAAAAAATCAGTTTAGTGTCGATCGACGAGAATTTTGCAATTAGGTGGAATCACCCACACTTTAATTACATGACTCTATCAAAATGACCTATCTCTGATCTCTGATTGATTTTGATGATGTTGTATTGACCCTTACAGATTAACACAGTCAAGTAGTTGATTTCTAATCGAATTCTCAATTCAGTTGCGTTTATATTCCTTAACAGCTTCACCTGATATATTAATTATCTTGTGAGTGGCCAACTTAGAGAAAAATGCCATAGGCGCGTCGATGAAAAACCCATTTTATATCATCGAAAACAAGGTTGAAAATCATGATGTCACAACTCTTCCCCTCTTATAAAAATTTCGTCCTTGAAATTTAAACCTATTACAAAAAGGTGAGGGTATTGTCGTTTCAATGAATATTCACTTCCCCAAGTCGCTCCTTCAATGTGATTATGACTCAGTTAAGTTTGGTGGATATCAAATTCGATGATGAGGTAAAAGTTTTAATTTTATTATCTTCCCTACCTGAAAGTTCGATTGCAATTGTGATTGTAGCGAATAGTTCATCTAGTAAGAAAAAAAGTTGAAACTTTAGGCAATTTGAGATTTGATTCTTAATGAGGATATTCCCGGAAGAAAATTAGGTGCATTTTCAGATGCTACCTTAAATATTGAAGCCAATGGAAGAAGCAATCAATGAGGGTGGAACCAATATCGCGGTAGCAAAGTCAAGAGTGAGAAGTAAATTGAGAACTCATGGAGAAATAATTTGCTAGAATTGCGAAAAGAAAGGCCAATAAAACGAGATTATAGAGCCCTAAAGAAGAAATTTTAATGTTGAGATTGAAATCAAGAGCAAGAGAAATTTGTGAATGCAACTCTTGAAGAGACGCATGATGGTGATGCTTTAATTTTGAGCATTGATAGTCTAATTGAGTCTCAAATTCTTGACTCAGGTGCGTTGTTTCACTCTACTTAATTGAAAGTAGTAGAGAAACCGCTGCAGTTGCTGAGTCGGAAGTTGGTTTCAAAATTATGGCACCATGGGCTTGGGCACATAAGCAAAAAAGGGATGAAGTGATTAGCATCTAAGGGAAAACTACCTAATTTGAAGCCCATAGATATTGGTCTATGTAAAGATTGTGTTCTGGACAAGCACAAGTGTGTTAGTTGTTTGAAGATTGGAAAGAAAACAAAAGAAAGGAAAATTAAAGTTGGTGTGTACAGATGTGTGGGAACTAGCCTCTGTGTGTTTCCTTGAAGGCTTGTGCTATTATGCCACATTCATTGATGACTCCATTAGAAAGCTATAAGTTTATTTTCTTAAAGAAAAAAAAAAATTAATGTGTTTGCTACTTTTAAGAGACAGAAAGCTGAAGTGGAGAATGAGACTGGCCTGAAAATTGAATGTCTAAGGTCTAATAATGGTGGTGAGTATGATAGCAAGGAGTGTGACAGCTTGTTTTTCGAATCTGTTTTCGATGATATGAATTGGGCTTTTCATCGACGCGCCTATAGTTCTTTTCCCTGAGCTAATCACTCACGGGATAACTAATATATTAGGTAAAGCCGTTAAGGAATCTAAACATAATAAATTTGAGAATTCAACGAGAAAGCGATTGCTTGACCGTGCTAATCTGCAAGGGTCAATACGGCATCGTCAAAATCGATCAAAGATTGAAGATAGGTCTGTTCGATTAAGGTATGTGATTAAAGTGTGGGTGATTCCACTTAATTGTAAAATTCTTGTCGAATTACACTAAACTGATTTTTTTGTACCCTGTGCCCGTTTTTGAAACCTCGAAATTTTCACGATAACCGATAATCATCAATGTGTTGACGATGCACAATGTGGCTTGAAAATAATCGACCATGGGTCAATTGCACTAAAAATTCCTAAAAACTACCCGGTAGGTTAGGTCATGCTAAAATCGTGCCTAATTAAAATTAACCACGAATTTAAACTTGATTTCAAAAATTGAAAGTTCTATCATGTCATGATTCATTTTAGGAACGTCGACTTGTCCTCCAAAGATATTTCTGCAAGCCCGAGTTTTTGGCAAAACTTCAAAGTAGGGCTATTTTGGACCGGGAAAATTAAAGGACCGTTTTTGGTTGTCTTTTTGGCATTCAAGTTGGACTAATTGGCAAGGAAAAACGTGAAATGTGAGATGGACACTTTCGCTGAATTTAAGGGTACCAATTTGAGTTTAATTGAAGAGGCATTGAAATGAAATTAGATGGGAAATGCCTCAAATTCGTAGCCGCGGGGGGGGGGGGTGCAACATCTGGACTACATGGGAGGCTTGTTGGAGAAGCCTAATGTAGCAAAGTGGCTGCGGATGAGGCTGAGCATGGTGCGGCAACCTCTTGAGTGTTTTGGAATATTTTGTAGCCCCCTTTAGTTGTAGCAATCTCCTTCTTCTCCCTTGGCCTTACTTTCTCCATTTTTGTGAGTTTTAAGCTCAAGAAAAACTAGAGAACTAGCCAGCCCAGCCCCTACACTGTCGACCACCGCTTGTATCGTCCAAGCACCGTCATTGCCACTCGCGAGTCACGACCACCCTACTCGCATCCCGCTCGTTTGTGAGCCCAGGCCACCATCCCGTGTTTGCTCGCAGGTCCTCGAGCTCGCCCTAGTTGTTGTCAAAGCCGTCGGAGCCATTGCCGTTGCTCGCCTGGAGTCGCTGCAGCCGTCGTCGTCCCTCCTTGCCATTTCCAGCCGCTCAGCCCAACTTAATTCTTCCAGAACAAAATGAAGCCCAGTAGCTTTGCTAAGAGCTTTGAGGCCTATTTTCGGCCCCGTTCGAACCTCCGTTGGTGTCGTTCCAGGCTTGGTTGTCGCCCACCTTAGCATTGTCGTCATAGTGAACTCATCAACCCGCAAAACCGGTGAGTTTATTTGTCAAACTCTACTTAGGGAGTTAATGATGTTTAGTAGGTAATTAGTTTAGACTAAGTATGGATTAAGTGGTTAGTTAGTTTAGATTAGTGATTTAATTGCTTAATTATGCTTGTTAGGTGGTTAGAATAGATTGATTAGGGGCTAATTAGATTGTACTATTTATCTAGATAAGTGCATTAATTTTCTAGGCTCGTTTAGGTGGTTAAATTAACGTTTACGGCCTAGGTTTGCATTTATTGGATTTAATTGCATGTATTTAATTAATTTTGCTATTTATTTAATTATTTAATATTTTCCGAAAATTATACCAGGATAGCCGGTGACCGGAATTTCGTATTGATTGCAGTGGTGTGCTTAGTTTATGCAATTGAGTGTTAATTTGTGCAAATTGAGTGGTGATTGTGATTTTAAGTATTTATTTCAAAATTACGAAATTTTGGTAATTAATTAGAAATTACTAGGTGTTGGGTTCTGACACTGAAAATATTTTTAGATACTATATCAAATAGTGGGATTTCAAAAGAAATTATATCAATTTTTAAAGTTCGATCTAACCGTGTACCCACACACGATTATTTTCACCTGGTGCTTTTAATATGAAGAAAATAAGCCAAGTGCATTATCTTAATTGAGACATTTGAGTGCAATGCACGGTATCCTTGGCCAAATTTGAGTGGTCATGTGATGGTTATGAGAACCCGTCCCCAATGTGTGTCGAGTGGACGTTGCCCTTATATGGGATGCCCCTGGACAATGGATGTCGGTCGCAGTGGAGACTGGACTGATGTTCCTTCGGGATTGCCGTCTCATGTAGACGTTGTTGTGCTCAATGGGGTGAAACGATACTTGGTTACACCAAAAGACTGCCGAACGTCTAGTAGGCCATGTCCTCGAGGCCGTAATAAATTGGAACGGGCGATTGATTGAGATAGACGCGCTGGATTATGGGATAAAATTGTGTGACATGGAATGGGACGTGTCATAATGATTTGGCCCTATAATCGGGACCCTTGTGATTAATTGAGTTTTAGTAAGGTGTTTCAATTGATGTGTGCATTTATTATATGCATTGTGTATATGAACTGTGCTGACATGCATGGAAGATCTGAGACGAGGTGAGTCTTTGTGGTTTGTGTGGTTAGGCTGCCTCTAGGCGTATTTTCTTTCTAGTCGGGGTTTAGGGGGTGAACTTGCTAAGACATTGTCTTTCTCCGTCGTGGGCTCATTCTTTTTAGGTCTTAGATGGCGGTCCCTCCAGAACGTTTTGGTTAGCCTCGGGCTGTCACTAAGCAAAGCATAGACGTCCCTGTTCTCGGGAGTCATTAGGTCTATGAGCTGGTTATGACCACTATCTGGGTTGATGAGGGCCTATCTTAGAGGGCACCTTATCAATTCAAGGCGTGGTTTCACCATGGACTCAATGGGTATAGGATAGGTCCCCTTCAGGGATTTGATATTCCCGCCATTACGGTCAACGCCACTCTAGGCGAGGGTGCAGCTGACCCTCCTAATGGGGTTGTGGAGGCCCGAAGCCCCCAAAGCCTATGGGGGTGGAGTCCGAAGAATCGGTGAATGTGTCCGACTAGTAGGTCGTAGGACAACTTCTTTTTGAGAGCCGATCCTTTTGTAGACTTTTGTATATAAACCTAGTGTGTTTATAAAAAGTGTTTTGTGAAAATTTGATCTGCTTTTCTAGTTGTCTAGGGATTTTTTTATTCGCTTCTACATGTGCAATAAAATGAATGAGTCGGCAACGTGTCTTGGGACGTCATAATTTTATCAACCACCGAGGGATGCGCGCGCGCTCAAGGTTCGGGGCGTGACAAGGAGTTTAAGTGATTTTGTGTGCAAAGAACGAAATTAGAATGACAAGAATTATTCCCAACAGATTGCAAGAAAACAGAGTTGATGAAAGAATGAACATAACCTTGAATGAGCATGTAAGTAGTATGAGGTTGCATGCAGGATTACCAAAGATGTTTTTGGTGGATGCAATTAACACTACAGCATATCTGATTAACAAAGGACATTCAGTTCCACTTGATTTTAAGTTACTAGGAGAAGAATGGAGTGGAAAGAAGATAAATCTCTCGCATCTAAAAGTTTTTGGTAGTGTTTCGTATGTCCACGTAGATTCCAAAAATAGAGATAAGCTTGATGCAAAAGTTAAAAAATGTTTTTTCGTTGGATATGGTTCTGATTATTTTGGTTATCAATTTTGGGATGACCAAAATAGAAAAATAATAAGAACTACTCATGTTACATTCAATGAAAACATGTTGTATAAGAACAACGGTAGAATTTAGTGTGAAGAAACAAACGGAAGAGAATAGAGAGATTGAATTAGAGGAGGTTTCTAAGAGTGTTTAGGTTGAAATTCCTAAAACTATTGCTGTAGCCTCTTATCAAAAACCAAAACAAGAATTACATACACTTGAAATCACTTTGAAAAGATTGAGTAGAACACCTAAACTCGTATAAAGATATTCTCCATCATTGCATTATTTGCTTTTGATGGATGCTAGCAAACCAGAATATTTTTCAAAAGTACTGCAGGTTAAAGATTCTATTACGTAGGAGTTAGCAATGCAAGATAAGTTAGATTCACTAAAAAGAAAAAAAAAAAAAACTTTTGTGTTAACTCAATTACCATATGGGAAGAAAGCATTGTAGAACAAGTGGGTGTATCGGGTCAAAGAATAAGTTGATGGGAGCAAAAGTACAAAGCAAGCTTGGTAATAAAAGGGTTTCAGTAAAAAGAAGGAATTGATTACATAGAGATTTTTTTTCCAGTTGTGGAATTGATTACTATTAGGTTAGTATTGAATATTGTTGCCACTAAGAATCTACATTTGGAGCAGTTAGATGTTAAGACTGTATTCCTCCATGGTAATTTGAATGAGGATATTTACATGATACAATCAGAAGGTTTTCAAGTTCCTGAAAAAGTAAATCATGTATGTAAATTAAAGAAAAGTCCTTATGACTTGAAACAGGCTCCTAAATAATAGTACAAGAAATTTGACATTTTTTTTTGTGGTAATGGGTACACTAGAAGTGATATGGATTGCTGCTATTATTTCAAGAAGTTTAATGACTACTATATTATTTTACTATTGTATATGGATGATATGCTCCTGATCTAGCATGAGGGAGATCAACATATTAAAACAACAATTATCAAAAGATTTTGAGATGAAGAACTTGGGCGCAACGAATCAAATTCTTTGGATGATAATCATGTGGAATAGATTCAAAGGAATCCTCGAATTATCTCAAGAAAGGTATATTGACAAGGTGCTAGACAAATTCGAGGTTCAAAATACAAAACCTAGAAGTACTTCTTTAGGAAATCACTTCAAGCTCTCAAAGAAGCGGTTATTGAAGACAGATGAAGAGTGGATGTCACGCCCTGAACCCGAGTACACGAACATCCTTCAGCGGTTGATTAAAAATGTGACATCTCAAGATGCGTCGCCAACCCCTTTCTTTTTATCTTTCAATTATAAGCAAGCATAAACGAATTAAATTAAGCCCCCGGTCAATCAATACTAGTAGGGATAGTAAAAACACAAAAAATAAAAATAAAAAAAACACAACAATGATTTCTCACGAACTACGATTTATATATCAACAGGTTAACCTAATGAGTTTAATATTTACATGCCTACCACAAAAGGAACTCCTATGTGACCTACAGCAAAATGGGTCAAAAGGTCAGGGCTAACTTCTAACTGTACAACTCCAAACATCCGTTCTAGTACCTAGGCCTAGGCACGAAACCAGGCACGACGTTAGGTGGGCATGGCTCCTCAGGCCCCTCCGGCTCGGAATCTGGATTCACTATGACATAGTCAGGGATGTTGATATCCATGGGGTCAATATCTTGCCCATCCACATTTCTGATAGGCGGTCCATCAAAACCATGTAGTGGACCCTCTTGACCACCGTTCACCTTCGTAATAAACCATGCTTTGAAGTGGTGGGGCACCACATTCGCAAAGCCCTCATCTACCCACACCATCGTAACTACCAACTCGCGAAATTGGTTGGTCCCTTGGGGTATGGAGGTAGAGACCCCAAATTGCATGGGGCGACACTCTATACTATGGACCTAAAAATGTTTTGACAACGACAGGGTGAGATAAAATCTTAGCGAGTTAAAATCCCTAAACCTCTATTAGGACACGAATTCGCCTCAAATGCGGCCTAATCACGCGCCAAACATAAACTCACCTCACCTCGGCACACTCCCGCACATTAGCATGTCTCGTACAAAAATAATAGATTAACGTGCATAAATAACAATTAGAACACATATTTAGAATTTCACGTGCATTATCGACACACGTGTTCCAATTATTATGACCCCTCGGGCCATGGCCAACACAAGTGTCGGGGGTCTTCCGGCATGACCGGGCATTGTCCCGCCCCATCGGGCACGGCATCGTCTAGGACCCCCCGCCTAAACAGCATTCCATAAAGGAGTTTGGATCTGGCTTCAACTGTGACTTGGCATCTGGACCCCCACCGGGCATTCGATAAACTCGAGCATTGTCCCCAAACTCCCGTTGGGTGACAGGTTTAATTAAATGACCACTCAAGCACATATTTAGCCAAGAATACCATACTTTGTTTTCAAGTCATGAACTTGGCTAATTTTTCTTATTTAAAAATCCCAGTAAAATAATCATACGTGGTCACGTATTCGAAATCAACCCATTGAACTTAGCACACTCCCATTTTAAAACTCCACGGTTTTATCTAGCACGTAAAATTTGGCATCCAAACCCGACACCTCATTTTTTTCTATTTAATTATCCATAAAACCCAGTTTTGTAATAACAATAGATAACTACCATAGAGCAATCAATTGCATAATATCATATGTACAAACCATCAAAATCATGCATAATCTCTTCCAAGAAAATGAGCGTAAAATTTTACATAACACCTAATCCATCACTAATTACGCTAATTGCGATTAATTAAAATAAATTATGATTAACAAGGCTAAGCGCAATTAATTAATCTAAAAACAATTAATTAATCTAATTGAAATTACTTACACTAATCGTAATTAAATTTAAGCTAAACCATTCTTAACTGCAATTAAAACTAAATCAAGCCTCACTAAGACTAATAACCATTAACACTAATCTAACCACCCCTTAAACGAAATTAACGGCCTAATCGAAGATTAGAAAGTTAACTCATGGTTTTTCGATGGCGGCGGGCTTGCAGCGATGGTGACGCAACGGCATCAAGGGCGTGGCACACGCGGCTCGAACAGGGGCTTGACGGTGGCGGTGGCGGCTTGGTGGTGCTACTGGTGGGCGGAAATGGTGTGGTGGTGGTTGAGCATGAGGAGTGGTGGCTGTGTAAGGGTGAAGTGGCGGTGGAGATGGTAATGGATGGTGATGTGGTGGAGGCGTGTGGCAGTAGAAATGAAAAGGGACAGAACCAGTGGAAGGAAAGTAGGGGTTGGCGCTAAAGAAAAGAAGAGAGAAAATGAAGGGGAGAGAAGAATGTGAGAGAAGAAAGAGAAATGGGCAGAAGGGGGGGCTGTTTCACACATGAGGGAGAGAGAGAAAGAAAATAAGCCAATCCAAAGACTTATAAGGGAAAATATCCTAAAATTCATCATCACACTCTATCCAAATGCCTCAAAAGTCTTCTATGCTCATCCTTGGTCTCCCAAATATCTTCTTTAACTCTAATTTCCCAAAATTAAAGCTTTTTGGGGTAGCAAATTTCCAATTTACTTCTCTATCCGAATTTCATTTCCTTTTTCTTTTTGTTCAAAAATTATTTTTCCGAAAAAATTTCTAACTCGTCGAAATTTTGACTAAAGATGAGATGACATCCAATAAATAAATTGCGACACGCTCGAATGTTCGATTCCCGAAACCGAATTAAATTTCGTAGTTAAAATCAATCGAACGAGACTTTAGTACAACCTAATCTATCTTGTAGTTTTTAGGAGTTTTAGCACGTTTGACCGGTGGTCGATAATTTTCAACTCACGTTTGTGCATCTCTAAATCGCAGACGACCCTCAGTTGTCATGTAATCGTGAGGGTTCAATTACGTAGTTTACTGTCATTTGACGTGAATATCGCAATCGTGCGAAACTACCTGCAATCCGACTATGTACCTCCATTGAATTGACTTATATCCATTCGCTAATCGATTTATAATAGTGTGGTATTGACCCTTGCCGATCATTATGGTCGAGTGGTCGATTTGTGATCGAATTCTCTAGTCTGTCGCGTTTATAACCCTTTACGACCTCACCTAATAGATTAGTTAACTCGTGAGTGATCAGTTTCGAGTAAACTAACCATAAGTGCATCAATAAAATAACCATTTTATATATTCGAAATAGGGGTCAAATTTTGGGACGTCACAACTCTTCCCCTCTTACAAAAATTTCGTTCTTGAAATTTAAACCCTTACAACCCTTCTTCAAAAAGGTGAGGGTATTGACATCTCATCGACTCTTTGCTTTCCCACATGGCTCCTTCCGTTTCATGATATCGCTAGACCACTTTAACCAAAGGGATTGTCTTGTTGCATCGTACTTGCTTCTTTCGATCCACTATTCGAACCGGTCTCTCCACGTATGACACTCTCTCATCCACGTCTATTTCCTTGAAATTTAGCACATGGGTTGAATCAGGTTCGTACTTGCTCATCATTAACACGTGAAAGATGTCATGCACTTGAGCAAGTCTCGGCGGCAACGCAAGACGATATGCTAAAGTTTGATTTGCTCTAAAATTTCAAAGGGACTGACGTACCTCGGGTTTAGCTTTCATTTCTTGCAAAAACGCAAAGTACCCCTCATTGGTGACACTTTGAGGAATACGTGTTCACCTACTTGGAACTCCAGTGGTTTACGCTGCTTATTTGCATAACTCTTCTGATGACTTTGGGCAGTTTTGAGTCTTTCTCGAATGACTTTGACAGCATCAACTGACTGTTGAACCAACTCAAGGCCCGTAATCTTATGCTCTCCAATTTCATCCCAACAGACAAGAGTCCTGCAGGCCCTACCATACAACACTTCAAGTGGTGCCATCTTGATACTCTATTGATAGCTGTTGTTGTAGGCAAACTCAATTAGATGAAACTGTTCCTCCCAACTTCCTTTGAAGTCCAATACGCAAGCTTGCATCATATCCTCGAGGGTTTGAATAGTCATTTCAGACTGACCATCCGTCTGCGGATGATAGGCCGTGCTGTGCTACAGCTTCATTCCTAGTGTCACGCCTTGAACCTTGAGTGTACGCACATCCCTCAGTGGTCGATAAAATATACGACGTTCCCAGAACACGTCGCCAACCCAATCAATTATGCACATGCGGAAGCAAATTAATTAATCCCCTGAAAAAAAAAACATAAATGAGATAGAAAAGTAGGACAACCAATTTCAAATCAAACACACCTTTATAAACAAACTAGTTTACACACAGAGGCCAACTCTAAGGTCTAGGTACAGGAACTCTATCTTAAAAAGAAACCTCTAGGCTACCCATGCTCCTAACTCTTCCGCCTCAAGCTCCGTGTCTTCACGCAAGGGACTTGAAAATGGTAACTCACACAAGGTGAGATATAAATCTCAGCGAGTTCACGCTCTAAACCCCGATTAAGAAGATAATACACCTAGAGGCAGCCTACACACACAACCAATGAGACTCACCTCGCCTCAATTCCTTTCTACACATTAGTACAGTTCGTAAAACATATGCACATAATCAATGCACTCATCAATTGGAAAATCTCACTATCAAACCAATCAAACACAGGAGTCCTAATTATAATGCCAGATCGTTATGATACGTCCAATACCGTGCCACACAATTTCGTCCCATAATCAGGCGCGAGCGACTCATATCGGTGGTTCAATCCACACCCAATGTTCACTCTCAATATTCAAACTCAACATCCCCACTCAATATTCCAACTCCACGTTCCAACTCAATACTCAATACTCAATACTAAACTCAATATCAGACTTAAGGTTCTAGAGCTGCCCCCTCCCCACAAAGTTTCGATATCGTGTGGCACTTAGTCCCTGATCTTAATCGGCAATAGCTCAAGGTACTAGAGGTGGCTCCCACGAAGTCACACTGTCGTGTAGCACTTAGTTCTTGACTATCATAAGCAATTGCTCAAGGTACTAGAGGTGGCTCCCATGAAATCACGCTGTCGTGTAGCACTTAGTTCTTGGCCACGAAAAGCACTAGTACAATAAGTAATGGTACAAGGTACTAGAAGTCTTGCTATCGTGTAGCACTTAGTTCTTGATTATGCATGACAGTACTGCAAGACTTCTAGAGGTGGCTCATATGTGACTCAAGTCGCCATGTAGCACTTATACCTTGACTACAATAAGTAATGGTACAAGGTACTAGAGATGGCTCACACGAAGTTTTCTTATTGTGTAACACTTAGTTCTGTACCGGCTCACAACCCATTGAGTTTCCTCAACTTTCAATAGTCATCTTGCCCTACCGACCAAAAAAAAAAAAAAAATAGTCATCTTACCCTAACTATAAACCAACACTTGGTCATTCAAACACGGCCAAGGGCATTGTGCTTTGCACTTAAATGCCTTAATTAAGATAGCGAATTTGGCCTATTTTCTCCATACTAAACACACTCGATAAAATAATAGTATGTAGGTACATGGTCAGTTTGAACCAGAAATTTGATATCCTTTCTTTTAAAAATTCCACTATTTTAGATAGTAATTAAAAAAAAAAATTCGGTGTCAAAACCCAACACTCAGTATTTTCCAATTAAATACCAAAATTTCATAATTTTGCATTGAATACTCAAAGTCACAATTACCACTCAATTTGCATAAATTAACATTCAATTGCATAAACTAAGCACACCACTGCAATCAGCATGAAATTCCAGTCACTAGCTATCCCGGTATAATTTCTGGAAAATATTAAATAATTAAATAAATTACAAAATAATTAAATAATGCAAATTAAATCCAATAAATACATACTTAAGCTTAATAATGCTAATCTAACCACCAATTGGGCTAATTAAATTACCCTAAACATCATAACTACAAGACTACAAAATAAACTAGCTAACTACAATCTCTAACCACCTAATTAACTAAACACACTACTAATTACACTAATCCAATCTTAACTTAATCTAAATACCCCTTAAGCATCATTAACACCCTAATGAGAGTTTAGGACATAAACTCACTAGTTTAGCGCAAAAACTGGTTCACGGCGATGGTGGTGCGATGACGGCCGAAACTTGGGCCTACGGCGGTGCCAAAGGAGACCAAACTGAGGCCAAAAAAGCCTTCAGAGATCATAGTGAAACTGTTGGGCTCGACTTAATAGGGTTGCAGCTTGTGGGCTGGGTTGACCTTGGCGGCATGGCAACGGCGGAGGGGAAAACTAGGTTGGCTTCGAACGTGTGGGCTGTCGTGATGCCAAGGATACACGGGTGCTGGGCTCGTGGGAACGTGGAGCAGATGGGTCGTTGATGGCGTGAAGGCGGCACGAGATGGGTTGGACTGTGGCAGCGAGTGAAGGCGAAAGGAGCTTGCGATTGTAGGCATGCGAAAGGATTTCATTCACTGGTAGGTGACACTGGAATGATGAGTGGCTGAAACAGTGAAAGGAATAGTTGGAGGTGGCGTTGATTTGGTGGGTAGCAGTAAGACAAAAAGGGAATGAAGCAGGGTGTTGACACCTAAATTTTGCGATCCGGTCATTTATTTATTGCATAGAAAATTAGGGGTTAATTTTATCCGTAAAAAAATATTAATTGCATAGCATATAAATTTAGGTGCATTTATTTTTAATTTGCATTTTTTTTTTTGCATTTATTTATTGGACCGATGGCGGATGGATTCAAATTTGTGGTTCTGAGCTTTAAATTGACAGGTAGGACTAGGCCCACAAAGGGAGCAAATTAGCCCAAGCTCGTTGTTTTTCTAATTAATTATCTTGTGAGAAATGGAGATTTGATATGATATTACGATGGATTTTTGGAATTTGAGAAAATCGCATTGCAATCTTATCTTTAGTAATAGGCAATAAGATCAATGGAGAATATTCAAGATATGAGGAAAATAAAAGGATTTTTTTTGTGATCGGTAGGTTATAAGCAATCTTCGTGTATATTAAAAAGAGATGAAATACTCCAAAAAAAGATTGCATTTGTTTTGCCTATAAAAGGGTTAAACATATAGGGTTTCGGGGGCTTTTCTCGAGTTTTAGGTCAAAAGAAAAAGAAGAAAAGTTTTCCTTGGGGCTCCTTCTCGGCTTTTCTATGTCAAAGGTTTAAGCACGAAAGAGAAAAAGTTTTGTTTTCCTTTGGTAAGTGTGCAGAGGAAGTGATGTGAGTGGAGGGGGCAAAGAAGAAGTTCCCGAGGGAAGTGACTGGCCAGCAGCAAGAGAGAGAAAAAAAAAAGCAAAAAAGGAGAGGCGACTGTTGGTCTTCTTCAGGGGGAACTCCTTTGTCAACTTCCTTCACACCGCCGGTCTGCTGCCTTGCCGGACGCCACACTGATCCTTGTCGCCGCGACTCGCCTTTGCCTCGACACCTAGCTGATTTCCTTCGACACCTAGCAAATCCGCCTCCGCCTCTGCTCTGCCCGCGAAGCTGTCGCTACTGCTGAGCCGCTCCACCAGCTCGACGAAGCGACCTCTGTGCCAATCTACGACGACCTTGACACTGCTCTTGGTTCGTTCGTCACAGCTCCTTACAGTAGCCGCGACCCAACACCCTTGCTCCGCCTCTGTTGTCATCAACCTACAACGTTAGCAACCCGCAAGTCCCCTGTCCTCGCGCCTCCGCCAGCTAAGCCCCACTCGCCGTCTTCAAGCCACTGCCCTTCCCCGGTGCCGTCAGATCTAGAGGCACTCGCTACCCTTCTGCCTTGCCGCCCCGTACACAATCTGCCCAACTTGGCACCACGTTTCCTAAGCACCTGCACCTCTACTGATTGCCCTTCACTGATCTCTGCCACTCTTGTGCCCAGTACAGCCCAGTCGCCCGCAGTAGCCTGAGCACCGCACCTCACGCTTGAGTGATGCCTGGTCACCTCCGTTCCGAGCCTGCTCACTGCCGGTACGCCTGCTGTGCCCTCGCCGAAGTTCCTCGCCGATGACTCCCCTCACTGGAGCTCCAAACCAGCTTCCAAGCTTTGCTTGGAAGGGATAAAAAAAGGAAAAAAAAAAAAAGAAAAAAAGAAAAGCAAATTAGGTAGTTTTTTTCTTTTTCTATTTACTTTATTTTGTTTTTTTTTTTTTTTTTAGTAGAATTATTCTTTAATGGAATGTTGAGATTCTCGACATGAAATAGCCTCTCAAATTAAAGATTGACAATCAGATTTTCGCACCCGAAATCCGACTCGCAATCGCTTGAAAAATTGCTAATCTGATCTCACTCTCGAAATTCGATTTGCGATTTATTTTAAATTGATCAACCCGATTTCATGCACAAGATATTGTTCGTCAATTTTGGATATCAATCATATCTTGTTTGATTTGCCATCGTGTCGATTGAATCAATTTTATTTTCGTAAAAAAAAAAATCCAAAAATATTTGAATTAGTATTATGTTTGTTTTAGAATATTTCTTGTTATCTTGCATATTTAGAATAGGGATTTTATTTCGATTTTTTTAAATAAAAATAAAAAAATGCATTCATTTAGGATGTTAGTTTTTTTTTTAAATTTGAATTGCACGTTTAATTATTTGGCAATTTTAATTTCGAATTTCATAAAAGAAAAAGAAAAATTAGAATTAAGGCATTCTTTGCACGTCATTGCATATTAGGATAGATCGCATGTTTATTAAGAAATATAAAAATCATGTGCACGTCATATAGAATTAGGTTCATGAAATGCATGTCATTTAGTGATTGTTGCTAGATTCATTTAATTAGAAATTGTATGTCATTAAAATTAGGTCATTTTGGTTAATTTAGATTGCATATTTAATTCTTGAATGTTCATTAAGAAAACACAAAAAAATATATATATATTTTACTAATTCATATAGTTTAGGCTATACTACTATGTCATATAATTTCATGTTAGATTAGTAGCATGCATTGCATAAAGCATGATTCTCATTAAATAAATGAAAACAAAAAAAAAATTGAGTGATTGCGTGTTAATTAAAAATCATATCTAGAATTGTCGATGTGAATTCTGATCTAACATTGCAGATCCTTTTGTTTTGTTTTTTTTTCTTTTTGGTAAAGGTAAGAATATATTGATAAGCTTTGGACAAATGTACACAAACAGCACCAAAACTTACACTCTAAATGCGAACAAAAGAGTGGAAGGGAGCCGCGCAAAAGCCTCAAGAGGCAAGAATAGAAAGAGCACAAAAAACAAACACAGCCCAGCCACCAGATTCAGCCACCAGACCTCCATGGATGCCTGGGAAACCGTGATATTGCTAGTACAAGTACCTAGAGGGGGGTGAATAGGTATATAAAAGATTTTTCTTGATAATTGCACAATACTTAGACAGTTGAAGGATTTGCAACAAATAATAATCAACGTAAGACTGAGTAAAGGAAAGAGAGAATTGAACACGCGGTTTATAGTGGTTCGGCTTGATTCAAGCCTACGTCCACTCTTCTGCACTAACAGCCTATTGGCTGGATTCCACTATGAACAAAGAGATGTTACAGCGTTGATCTTCCTTGATTTCTAGGTGTAGATGATCTATCACACTCGCTCAAGGTATCACCAAGTATAGACACTCTCTGTGTATACAATTTCACTCAAAATGTATCAACTAATAATCAAGGTGCTTCAGACTCTGGAATTTCTCTATCGATCACACACCGAAAACAACTAGAACAACTTCCTTTTATACTCCTTTATGCCATCATACCCGTTGGCACTTACCAAAGGAATTCCTCCAATCTGCCTGTTGGACGGAATCAATTAAGAAAATCATTCGAGCTATTAAAGGAACCTGATGATAGCCCATCAATCCTGTTCGCCCATACAATCAGGATCTTGGTTTCCAAGAATAGAACCTTCCAAGAATATTTCGTCGACCACCGGATCTTCAATCGATTTAGATACGAATGTAAGAATCTGTTATATTTATCCAACCAAGAGATCTTCTCCTGAGGATAGGATCAAATCCTCAGCCATATACTTTCGGCTCTGGATTTCCTTCGTCACTGGATCAGAAAGACTGTCAATGAGAATAGTCTTGAGTCTTAAGTCTTGAGTCTTGAGTGCTGAGTCTGGTGATCGGAAAGTCTTCAGACTCAAAACAGAAGGTCTGCGAATATCCAGACTAGACTGATAGAAACGTTTTGTCAGCTTCAATATATTCTAGAAAGATTTCTCCAACAATCTCCCCCTTTTTGATGGTGACAAAACTTTCTTGTAGATTTGAACAACTTTGACCTGCAAAAACATTTCTCAAGCAATATGGCTATCTCATAAAGATTAATAAAACAACCAGACTCTGCATCCACAGAAAATTGGTTAGTCTTCCATAAGTAATACCATATAACAACACTTGATATAAATGCAAACAGTTCAAGCATCAAACTCTACAGCCAATTCAGTCAATATTCAAGTTCACACCCAAGTTTACTCAAGTCATACTCAAAAACAAACATATTCAACCACAAAAACAAATTTAAAGTCAAAGTTTAAAGTTCAAATTGGTTGGTTCAAATTGCTTCTCCCCCTTTTTGTCAGCATTAAAAAAAGGTGAGAAAGGAGTCAGGTCTGCTTGGGAATACGCACGATCTGGAAATCTCCCATGGACTGGACTATGCCTTCTAGCCTCTTCAAGTCTTCCCTCAGTTGAGCTACCTCCTCTCCTTTGGCATTGGCTTGAAGTTGTAGAGCGAGGTCTTTCATTTTGTCCTCCAGGGTAACCGAAGATGCTTGTCCAGCATTCTTTAAGGTTTGAATTTCATAGTCTAGAGCATAGATTTGGCCCTGCATTTCCAGAAGAACATCAATAATACGACGAAAATCTGCTGAATTGTCCGTCTGTGTACTTGCATTTGCTTTCTCGGATGGAGTGAATTCAGACGATGGAGCTTCTGTATAATCTTGCAGCTTTGGTGTTGACGTATCGTGTCCTTCTTCAGGCAATTGAGAAGCCTGAAACTCTTTTGGATCTGCTGGAGATTGTCTTAGACCTTCACTATTGGCAGCATGAGGTGTGGACCTTTCTTGCTCGCCAACTCCCCCTGTCTCTAGGACCTCAAACGGGGAAGAGTGATGATCATGCTCTTCTGTATCTTGATCCCCTTTCTCTCCAGATTCAGTTGCAGACTTTTCTTTCTCTTCTTCTCCTTCTTCTTCAGCTTCTTTCTCCTTCTCTCGCTGCTCTTCTTCTTCTTTGTTCTTGGCTTGCTCCTCTTCTTCTCTCTGTTTCTTCTGAAGTTCTGTCGATTGAGGTACAGAACGTCTGGTCCTTATCAAGGCAGAGATTGTGAGATCTTCCTCCACATCTTCATCCTCCAAGATGAAAGTTCTCTTCTTTTTGGACGGGGCACCAATGACCTCCTTCCCTTTTCTCTTTGAAGCAGACGGTACTGGAGTCTTCACTCTGAATTTCTCCATTGCCTTGGAAAGTTCTTTCAGACGCATCTTCGTCAACATCTTCAAACCTACCACCATCTTATCGCACGGTCGAACACAAAGTGTATGTGGCGGTTCAATATTCATGTGTCTGAAGATCTTGGTCACCAGACTTGGGTAAGGCAATTGGCCCTTGTCTTTCAACATTACTCTGTACATGTGAAAGAGAATGGTGTGAGGGAGAGAGAACTTCTTCCCTGAGTTGATTGCGTACATCAATTTTGCCTCGGAATTAGACACATCAGTCTTTGATGTAGACTTGGGCCTGACGCAATTGATCACAATTTTGTGTAGCATGATATTGATGGCACGCATCCTTGAATAGATGATTCTTCCCTCTGTATCTCTATCTTTGACAAGTTCTAATGAAGCACGAGCAATTGAGACTTTGATTGGTTGATAGCGTCCTCGTTCAACTCCAATTATGTCCGCCAACATGTCCACGTCTACCACATAGTCCTGGTCTCGAACACTGAATGATATTCTATTCGCATCTATAAAGCTGAGATTCGAATAGAAATATGCTGTCAATTGCGCATAACCGTCTATGGTATCAGTGCAAAATTGCTCAAGTTGTAGCAGATTGAACTTCTCCCTTAAGTTCACATTGATGGCATCCAAGAAATCGAAATCAACACTCCTAGGGTTTATCACCCCTCGTTTCAGCAGTCTGAAGAACAGATTCTCCTGTTCCTTCGATTTGAACAACTCCATTCTTTTTCCCTTCACCTTCGCAGCAACACCCATTCTAGGTTGAAAATCACTGAACATTTTATCATCATCGTTCCCGTCAGTCGAATTTGGTCCCGATATACGAGGGTCACTTGGAATGTTCACAAGTGCTTCCTCAGCCTTTCCCTTGGGAGCAATTCCCAAATCTTCCATTCGCCGCAGAAAGATATACTCATTCCCATAATTCTTATCTTTAAGAAAATCATCCACGTAGTTCAACGGAGTCCCAGTGCTTTTCAACGCACAATAAAGCTTGTAAATAAAAGAGGGTTTTTGGACTCTTACAGGGTCTGCATCCTTGATTATTTCTTCCTCTGGTTGTTGACCCGCACCTTGTGGGGTAGATGGCGTTGAGTGACGTGGTGGAGAGTGAATCGGGCTCTGTTGCTGACTCTATAATTCTTCCTCTTCGGTGAGATCGAAATAGGTAGGTCCCTTCTTCATTCTCTGTGGTCCCTTGTTCGTGATTCTTGAAGACTTCCTCGAAGAAGACATCCTTCCTTGTCGTTGAAAGATTCCTTTACTTGCTTTCCCAAGAAAAGATGACAACTTTCTCGAAGATGAACACGAAGTAGAAATCGGATTGGGAGGAGAATGCCTTTTAGGGTTTTGAAAATTAGGTGAAAAAGAAAACTGTATATATATAACTCAGTTTTGAATAGAAAAGTTCAATCGGCACAAGGAAAGTGTACAAACACCTCTTTTTAAAATCATTAACTGCCAAAATTAATCCTTTTGAAAAGACAAGATTTCGTTTTTCACGGAGACTATAAAATAACTGAACGAAAGATCGTACCTTTTCGAGTTTTAGATAAAATAGCAACTTACAGTCTATAGCCATGATTGTCTGAGTCTGACGGTTTAGAGTCTGACGGTTTAGAGTCTGAGGGTTGGAGAGTCTCTAGACTTTAACTTCCTCGAGCTTCAAAATGTTGAGTCTGGAACGGATAAAATCGAATTGATTTTTCTCCAAAGGCTTTGTGAATATATCCACTAGTTGACTTTTTGAATCAACAAATTGAATCGAGATTTCTCCATTTTGAATATGATCTCTAATGAAGTGATGTCGAATCTCTATATGCTTTGCTCTTGAATGAAGGATTGGATTTTTAGTGAGATTGATTGCGCTGGTGTTGTCACATCTGATTTATGTGCATGAGTCTTCAATCCCAAAGTCTTGTAGCTGTTGTTTTATCCATAGAATTTGTGAACAGCAGCTTCCAAAAGCTACATATTCTGCTTCTGTTGTTGAGAGAGCCACAGTGCTTTGTTTCCTTGAAAACCAAGACACTGTCCTGCTTCCAAGCAACTGGCAAGTTCCTGAAGTACTCTTTCTATCGACTACGCAACCGGCCAGGATCTGCGTCGAATATCCCGAGAAGATTAAAGTCTCCCTTCTTAGGATACCAAAGACCGATGCTTGAAGATGAAGCAACGTATTTAATAATACGTTTTGCAGCACCGAGATGGGATTCTCTAGGATCGATTGAAACCTAGCACAGATGCAAACACTCAACAAAATGTCGAGTCTAGAAGCGATAAGATAAAGAAGTGAACCAATGATGCTCCTGTACAGCTTTTGATCAACTTTCTTCCCTTCTTCATCTTTGTCTATCTTCAAAGAGCTTGACATCGGTATATCAGTCTTTTTACAGTTTTCCAATCCAAACCTTTTGACAAGATCATTAGCATATTTTTCTTGGTAAATGAAAGTTCCTTCCTTCAATTGCTTTACTTGAAGACCAAGAAAGAATGTTAATTCTCCCATCATACTCATTTCAAACTCATCCTGCATAGACTTAGAAAATTTCTTGCATAGACTTTCATTAGAGGATCCAAAAATAATATCATCCACATATATTTGAACAAGTAAAAAGCTTTTGTTTTCCTTTTTGATAAATAAAGTAGTATCTATTTTACCTTTGACAAAACCATTCTGTAATAAGAACTTACTTAGTCTGTCGTACCAAGCTCGAGGTGCTTGCTTTAAACCATACAAGGCCCTTTTCAGTTTGAAGACTAAGTCTGGCTTCTTTGGGTCTTCAAACCCAGGTGGTTGTTCCACATAAACTTCCTCATGGATAAATCCATTTAGGAAGGCACTTATGACATTCATTTGGAATAACCTGAAATTTTTATAACAAGCAAAAACAAGTAATAGTCGAATAGCTTCTAACCTTGCTACAAAAGCGTAAGTCTCATCATAGTCTATTCCTTCTTCTTGCGTATAACCTTTGGCCACGAGTCTTGCTTTATTTCGTACGACTTTTCCTTTTTCATTCATCTTGTTTCTGAACACCCATTTGGCTCCAATAACAGTTTTACCTTTTGGTTTAGATGTCAATTCCCAGAAATCATTAATGTTGAACTGTCTGAGCTCTTCTTGCATAGCTTCGATCCAGCTTTCATCAGATAAAGCTTCTTCTATGCTTTTTGGTTCAATTTCATAAATGAGAGCCACAGCACTAGACTCTTCACGTCTTTTGGATCTGGTGCGAATTCCTTCATTAATTTCGCCGATAATGAGATCTTTGGGATGACTAGATTTATGCTTCCAGTTACTGGTTGATTTGTCTGGATGATGATCTCTTTCTTTATTTGAATCTTCATGAACATCTTGATGCTGGTCTTCCAAAGTCTGAGATACTTCTTGAGTTGTAAGCTTTGGAAGGTCTGGAGTAGGTTTAGACTCTTCATACTGAGTCTGATTGGATTCATCTTGCGTAGAGTCTTGAAATTTGACATTCATTGACTCCTCCACAGACTGGCTCTTCTTGTTATAAACTCTGTAGGCTTTGCTTGATGTAGAATATCCAAGGAAGATGCCTTCATCTTATCTTTCTTCAAACTTACCAACTCGATCTTTTGCATTTTTCAATATAAAGCATTTGCAACCGAACACATGAAAGTATGAAACAATGGGCTTCTTACCTTTGAATAACTCATAAGGGGTTTTCTCTAGAATAGGTCTTAGGAAGACTCTATTGATGATATAGCATGCTGTTGAAACAGCTTCAGCCCAAAATCATGAAGAAATTTTACTTTCAATTAAAAGAGTTCTAGCCATTTCTTGAAGAGATCTATTCTTTCTTTCCACAACTCCATTTTGCTAAGGAGTATATGGAGAGGAGAACACATGCTTAAATCCAGATTCATCACACAATTTTGTAAAATCTTGATTTTCAAATTCACCTCCATGATCTGTTCTTATACTTGAGATAACACATCCTTTTTCATTTTGAACCTTTTTAGCAAATTTTTCAAAATACGAGAAGGTTTCTGACTTACTTGCAAGGAAATATACCCAAGTAAAGCGGGAGTAATCGTCCACAATTACTAGGCAATATTTCTTACCTCCAATACTCTGGGTTCTGGTTGGTCCGAAGAGATCCATATGCAGCAATTGTAGTACATGATTAGTAGAGACATGATTTATTGGCTTGAATGAATTTCTTACCTGCTTTCCCAGAATACATGGTGTGCATGGATCGGACTTTTGGTAAACCTCGAACAAGCTGCTTTGATGAGATTTTGGCTAATTGCTTCATGTTGACATGACCAAGCTTTCTGTGCCATAAGCTTGCTTCATCTTGAATTGAGATTAGGCATTGCGATTCATTTAGTTTCATGTTTAAGAGGTAGATATTTCCATGTCTTCGACCCATGAAAGACTGAGTAGAGTCTTTACTTATTCCAGAGCATATTCCTTCTTGAAAGGAGATCTTAAAACTAGTATCACACAATTGGCTAATGCTGAGAAGGTTATAGTTGAGTCATTCCACTAGAGAAACATTGCTTATTGTGAGATTTCTAATTTTCACAGTTCCAAATCCCACAATACTTCCTTTGCCGTTTCCTCCAAATGAAACTTTTCCACCATTTACTTGAACAAGCTTTATGAAACAATTTGAGTCTCCTGTCATGTGTCTTGAACATCCGCTGTCAAGATACCACTTTACCTTTTTCTTGACGGAGACCTGTATTTAAAAGAGAGTCTCAAGCTTTCTTTGGTACTCAAATTTTCTTGGGTCCTTTGGTGTTAGTAAGATAAACAGTATTAGCCCATACTTTCTTAACAGGTTTCCAAACCATAGGACACTCTTTTTCAAAGTGATCCTGACTGTTACACTTTGAACACCTGAGAGCATTTCGACCTACAGATTTTACAAAAACTTTCTTGAAATGATTTTTGTAAGCCTCTCTCGAGGGTCTTTTCTTAATTCTTTCTTTTACTTTAGGAAAATCAATCAAGAGAATTGTTTCTGCTGTCATGCCTAGACCAGACTTATTGAAGTAAGGTCTTTGAACTGAAAGAACTTTTTCAAGTTTTTCGGATCCTATCGAAAATTTCTTTGAGATATTTGATAAGTCAGTTTTTAAAAAAGTATTTTCTTTCAAAAGATTATCTTCTTTTTCTTTAAGAGTAGAAACATTCAAGTATAAACTTTTAACTCTTTCTTCTAAAATGTTTTCCTTTTGTTTTAGAGCTGAGTTTTCCTTTTTAAGTTCGGAAATTCTTATGAGAGAAGTCTTAAGACTAAAACATAGTTCATCAATGTATTTAGAGACTTTGACAGGAATTTTTAAATCACTTACCTCAAATTCACTGTCTGAGTCTGATCCAAAATCTGAGTCTGAGTCTGAATGTGCCATCAGATATATGTTGGCATATTCATTATCACTTTCTTCACACTCTGTATCACTCCAGGTTTCGGCTTTGAAAGCTTTTCGAAACTTTTCAGCTTTTCCTCTTTTCTTCTTCAAAAGAGGACAGTTGGGTCTGATGTGTCCCTTTTTCTTACATTCGAAGCAAATGACATCTTTGTTTGGTTCCTCATCATCAACAGACTTGGTCTGCTGTCTTTGGAAATTTTGTTTCTTTGAGTTAAACCTTCTTCCTTTTCTATTCAGTTTTCTGAATCTTCTTATCATGAGAGCAAGCTCCTCATCGTCCAGATCATCTCCAGAATCTGTATCATCAGAATCATCATTTGATTTTAATGCAATGGATTTCTTACCTCTTGGATCTTCGTCTTCATTAATTTGTTCCACTTCATAAGATTGAAGAGTTCCAATCAGCTCGTCGACAGATAGTGGCATAATTCTTTGCATCTCTCTTATTGAAGTCTTTATATGATTCTAATCCTTGGAGAGTCCACACAGTAGCTTGTTCACCTTCATGGGATCAGAAATTTTTTGTCCTTGGTTTTCAAGACCATTGACAATATCTGTAAAATGACTAAACATGTCAATTATAGATTCTCCTGGTTTCATTTTAAAGGCTTCATATTGACCGAGGAGAATGTTGATTCTGGTCTCCTTCACTTGATCTGTTCCTTCATAGGTGATATGTAATCTGTCCCATACTTCTTTTGCTGTAACACAAGAAGATATTATGTTATATTCAGTTGGTGACAAAGCACAATATAAAGAGTAAATTGCTTTTGCATCGAGTGCTTGTCTCTTGTTTATCTCTTCCTGAGTCATTCCGTTGGTCTCAACAATTTCTTTCCCTCTTTCAGAGACTGATGCAGCTGTAGGAGTAATTCCTTTTTCTACAACGTCCCATTCCAGAGGATCTTTTGATCGTAGGAAAGCTTTCATCTTGTTCTTCCAGATGTTGTAATCCTTTCCATCAAAGTAGGGTGGTCTGGTATTGCTCTGCCCTTCCACCAGCCCTGGTGCTAGCATACTAGCCATGGATCTTTTACTCTGAAGTAAAACACTTCAAATAAAATAAGAACACGAGATCTGATACCAATTGATATTGCTAGTACGAGTACCT
The DNA here is from genome assembly GCA_017140255.1 of Eucalyptus paniculata subsp. matutina. Taxonomy (NCBI): domain Eukaryota; kingdom Viridiplantae; phylum Streptophyta; class Magnoliopsida; order Myrtales; family Myrtaceae; genus Eucalyptus; species Eucalyptus paniculata. The sequence goes on from CM029443.1 coordinate 12,818,513, forward strand.
AGAGGGGGGTGAATAGGTATATAAAAGATTTTTCTTGATAATTGCACAATACTTAGACAGTTGAAGGATTTGCGACAAATAATAATCAACGTAAGACTGAGTAAAGGAAAGAGAGAATTGAACACGCGGTTTATAGTGGTTCGGCTTGATTCAAGCCTACGTCCACTCTTCTGCACTAACAGCCTATTGGCTGGATTCCACTATAAATAAAGAGATGTTACAGCATTGATTTTCCTTGATTTATAGGTGTAGATGATCTACCACACTCGCTCAAGGTATCACCAAGTATAGACACTCTCTGTGTATACAATTTCGCTCAAAATGTATCGACTAATAATCAAGGTGCTTCAGACTCTGGAATTTCTCTATCGATCACACACCGAAAACAACTAGAACGACTTCATTTTATACTCCTTTATGCCATCATACCCGTTGGCACTTACCAAAGGAATTCCTCCTATCTGCCCGTTGGACGAAATCAATTAAGAAGATCATTCGAGCTATTAAAGGAACCTGACGATAGCCCATCAATCCTGTTCGCCCATACAATCAGGATCTTAGTTTCCAAGAATAGAACCTTCCAAGAATATTTCGTCGACCACCGGATCTTTAATCGATCTAGATACGAATGTAAGAATCCGTTATATTTATCCAACCAAGAGATCTTCTCCTGAGGATAGGATCAAATCCTCAGCCATATACTTTCGGCTCTGGATTTCCTTCGTCACTGGATCAGAAAGACTGTCAATGATAATAGTCTTGAGTCTTAAGTCTTGAGTCTTGAGTGCTGAGTTTGGTGATCGGAAAGTCTTCAGACTCAAAACAGAAGGTCTGCGAATATCCAGACTAGACTGATAGAAACGTTTTGTCAGTTTCAAAATATTCTAGAAAGATTTCTCCAACAAACCGAGAGGGGGAAAAGCGTAAAGCTGAAAACGAAGCCCAGAAACATCCAAGCTGGAGACGACCGAGCAGGAACAAAGGATAGAAACCCTAAGGATTAAGTAAAGATGATTGGGTCAAGATCCCAACCCCTCTGAAGACGCCGATTCCTTGGAGTGTCAAGGACATCCTTGTAGGTAATTGCTTTATCTTTAACCATCTTTATCAAATGGTTTTTCAAAGCAGGAATATCAAGAGATTCCTCTCGAAAAATCATAGCATTCATCTTCTTCCAAATTAGATAGCAAAGAGCTCCAAAGGAATAGCGGGAGAGACTATGAAAGAAGTCCTTACCAGCAAGGAATTTCATAGCCCAAGCAAGGTTTTTTTCCCAAGTGCCATTCCTCCACGACAAATTGCACCTAGTTGCCCAAAAGTACACAATGGTATTTGAAATATTGCAATCAAAGTACAAATGGTCGGTCGAGTCTAGCAGAGTATTACAAAAAGTGCAAACCAAGTAATCAATCCTTCCATATGAGAGAAGAAGTGACTGCGTTGGCAAGCGGTTTTTAGTAATAAGCCACAAAAGGAATTGAAACCGAGGGGCTAAATCCTTGTCCCACACTAAAGAAGTCCAAGGTGCTTTGGCTTTAGAAGCTCTGATGACGTTCCAAGCAGAAGCTACGGACAAGTTCCCCCGAAGAATCTTGACGCCACACAAAACGATCACGGTCAACCGAAAGAGGAGGAAGCGAGAAACCACAATTCTCCAACTGCAATTTACAAGATCTGCCAACATAAGAATATAGAGATGCGACAGTCGCTTTCGCAGGAATGTCGGGGTCCAACAAAAAAAGATTAAGGAACTTGTAGATGAAGAGGGCCACAAGGCAACTAGCTATCGAACCACAATGAAATAGAACGGCCATCACTGACCTCCCAACTGAAGGATTTTCTACAACAGCCCCGAAGTTGAAGGATCTTCTTCCAACTCTATGCACAAACAGAAGGCTGAGGGGCAACCCAGAAGTTATGTTTCTTTAAAAAGTTGGAGTGGATCTAATGGCACCACAGAGATTCCTTATCCGTAAAGAGGATCAAAATAAATTTTAGCATTGAGGCTTTGTTACAATCCTTGATAGACCGAATACCCAGCCCCCTTTCCTCCTTAAGCAAACAAACATCCGCCCATGAGACTTTAGCACCTCCCTTATCCAAGGAAGTGCCTTTCCAAAGAAATCTACGAAGAATGCTTTCAATCCCCAGGATAACCGAAGAGGGCAAAATGAAGACACTAGCCCAAAAAGACTGAATAGCGTGAAGCACTGACCTTATGAGCTGAAGTCTCCCAGCAAAAGAGAGGAGCCAGTGGGACCAGGAGCGGACTCGCGCAGTAATGCGGTCAATTAACTGAGCACAATCAACCTTACTCAACCTCTTTGAGATGATTAGCACTCCAAGATACCAAATCGGGAGTTTACCTTCCTGAAAGCCAAATGCTAGGAGGATTCTGTTACACAAAGCAGGATCGCCTCCCGAAAGAAAAATGTCGCTCTTATTTTTGTTGGGGAGGAGACCACTCTATGAAGAGAAAATGTCGAGGCTTCTTTTAAGGATCACAGCCGATTTCTAATCTGCTTGGCAAAAAAGGAACACATCGTCTGCAAAAAACAGATGAGGAAGCTTGGGAGACTTACATCTCCAATAACATTTAAACTCTTTAGCTGAAGGCCTTTGGTTCAAAATTCCCGAGAAGATTTCCGTGATCAATGTAAATAGATAAGGTGACATTGGGTCGCCCTGCCTAAGGCCTCTGCCTCTTGAGAAGAAGCCATGAAGCTCCCCATTAATAGAGATAGAGAACCTGGGTGTGCGCACACAAGCCATAATCCGACGAATAATCCACAGAGGAAACTGGAAGGCAATAAGAGTAAGCTCTAGGAAATCCCAATCCACAGTGTCATAGGCCTTGGGAGGTATGGGTCTAAGTGGAAACCTGCAAACAGCTCTTGAGCCAATAAGATATTATCCCTTATTCTTCTTCCCTTTACGAACGCATTCTGGGAAGGACTAATAATATCCTGAAGTACAGGCGCAATTCTATTGGCCAAGATCTTAGTGATAAGTTTATAGATAGTATTGCAGCAAGCAATCGGTCTAAAGTCGTTCACTTCACATGCATTCGGCACCTTGGGAATTAGAGCTAGGATAGTCGCATTAACTTCTTTAAGAAGATAACCTAAGGAGAAGAAATCTTTCATAGCCTCTGTAACTAAGGAGCCCACGATATCCCAGTTACTTTTAAAGAATTCTGCTATAAAACCATTTGGACCAGGGGCTTTTCCCTTAGCAAGCGAGAACAAGGTCTTCTTAACTTCCAAATCAGAGACTGGCGAAGCTAGGGAACGTACCTGGCTATTGGATAGCGGCTTCCGAATAAGAGAAGTAAGCTCTTGAAGATCAGGCTTAGCTAAGCCAACTCGAGGAGCAAGGAGATCCGAAAAGAAAGATAGAAAAACTTGGGGCACCAAATCAGGATCCGAGACCACCGTACCTGCAGTGTCTTTGACAGAGAGGATTCAGTTATTAAGATGTCTAGCTTTAACACAATTGTGGAAGAATCTCGTGTTACGATCTCCTTCCTTTAGTCATCTAATTCTAGATTTTTGCTTATAGAATGATTTCTCTTGACCACGAAGGTCTATAAAAGCACGGCGTTGCACTTTTTCAAGTTCAGCTAGTGGAATATTTTCAAGATCCAACTGAAGGAGATGCTGAGTAGAACGCAAGGCTTCCCTCGCTTCAAGAATTCTCAGAGAAATATTCGAGAAAGCCTCTAGATTAAGAGCCTTGAGGCGAGATTTCAACAATTTCAGCTTCGAAACTAGCTTAAACATGGGAACTCCCTAAACTTGACTATCCCACACCTGCAAAACCATAGAATGGAAGTCCGGGTGCTCAACCCAGAAATCAAAGTACTTAAAAGGCTTCCTCCTTGGACGCGGATCCACAACCCTGACAACCATAGGAGTATGATCAGAAATTCCAGGATTGAGAAACGATGCCTCCGAGTATGAAAAGTCCATTCTCCATTTAGAGTTGACAAGAACTCTGTCAATTTTCCGCATCTTCCTAGTCGCACCCGCTGAAGTCGACCAGGTAAACCAAAGGCTAGAGTACTTGAGATCCTCAAGTTCTGTTTGGTCCAGACATAGCTTGAATTCATCAAAACAAGGGATCCAGGCATTAGAGCTACCAAAGCGATCAGAAGGGTCCTTGATTGCATTGAAATCTCCCACTACTATCCAAGCATAGTCTTGAAAAAGATCGTCACAATGGATTAGATCAGACCAAAGAGGCCTCCAACGCACAAAGGAATGCTCTCCATAAATAGCAGAAACACATCAAGTAAAATTAGAAGATAACCCCTTCAAACACCCATGGATGGCTTGGTCATTCGAAGAGATCAACTCAAAACTGACAGTAGCTGGATCCCATCCAATCCAGACTTTACCTCGCGGAGCAAAATCATAGTTCGCAATCCAATTCCAGCCTCTCAAAATATTGGAAGATATGGAACCAAACAAAGGCTCTAGAACTTTAGTTTCAAAAAGCCCAATAAGGCAAAGCTTATTTGCAATAGCAAACTTTCTAATCTCCGCCCTTCTGACAGGGTTCATAATACCTCTAACGTTCCAAAATCCAAAAAACATAGAAAGCAAAAGGAGAGAATTACTTCCGCTTGGCGCTCCTGCGACTAGCTCTAATTGCTTTCGAGTCCACTGCAGGAGAAGGTCCCAACGGGTCAAGCAGCAAAAGGAGAAGCTGATCTTGGCTCGAACCAGCCCCAGTAGGTTCCGAAAGACCACTCAAAGGAGCGGGTCTAGGCGTGTGACCACCATCTTCACTAAATGAAATTGAATTGCTAGTATCATCTTCCTGGTCTCCATACGGCATAACAGATTCTGGTGCCAAGTCAGAAGCCTAAGAGAAGAGGCTAAAACTGATTTTCACGAGTGATTTAGCAGGGACTTTAGGAGGCTTTTGGCTAGGCACAGCTTCCTTCAAGTTGCGAAGCTGCCTCTCCTCCGAGTATGGTGTCAACGAAGCATTCAAATTCTGTGGCTTCTGCTCCCTCTCTTTGCCTTTGACCTGATTCCCATGCTGAGCAAGGTCAATTTGGTGCGATGGAAGAGGTTTCTCCAGATCCACAACCTGCTGAACAAGAGGAGAGGAGCCACCAGAGGAACTCCTGTTCTGTCCTACATCAATTGCAGATTTCGGAAGAGGGACCAAAGGCGCACCCGAAGACATTCCCCCTTGATCCTCAGACGCCACCGAAGATGGTCTGGTTTGCTGAGAGTTGTTCCCACTTGCGGCCTTGCTATGAGGTTCAGACTCCTCTGAAGAAGGACCAGCATCAGCACGTTCTTTTCCAGGTCTACCAGGCCTAATAACCGTTGCACAATTGTGGCCAAAAATGCCACATCCAGCACAGGCAGTGGGTCGCCACTCAAATTCCACTCCTATTTCACACTTCGTACCATTATGGGTTGTTTCAATCAGTTTACAATCAGGTTGATCAGCAGTAATTTCAATGCAGACCCTAGCAAAGGTAAGGCTGTTCGCCTGCTCTGTTCTCTTATCCACATAAAGGGGTTTGCCAAGCGCACTTGCAACTCTCTCGATGAAGTGGGCGGACCAGCACGAAAAGGGAATATTCGATAGTCTAACCCAAACAGGAACCGCACGGTGGGTCTCCCTTCTCAGCTCAAGACCAGGGGTCCATTGCTGTAGAACAAGTGGTATTCTAGCAACCGTCATCCGACCACTTTCAAGCACACTTCGACGGAATTCCCTATCAGCAATGTGAAACATAAAGAGACCTTTGCCATTTGACATGACTTCAGCAAGGTTCGGCCCCCACGCTTTCTTCATGGCCTCTTCAACGACCTTAAAAGGCATCGACGACCAATGAAGTAGCCCATTAAGCATTCAAACATCTTGGGATCTGCAGCTTCCAGATCTTGATTAGTGATCTCAATCACAGGTCTATTGTTAACCATAGTCGGTGGAGTATACACCAGATCGTAGCCCTTGGCCACGGTTCTTGCCATCGCAACCCACGATTTCCCTGATGAATTCTTAGAGGTATCCCTGCCCTGAGGCTTAGCTGAGCTGGACCTTCCTCGCTGGACAAGTCGCATCCCACCACTTGTGCGAGGAACTCGTGATTCGTTCGGACCAGACGGAGCAGTGCCCGAATTCGAATTTCCTCCCACAACAGTCATCAACGAAGGTTCCTTAGTCAAAATGGGAAGCCCACCATGGGAACTTGTCCCCTCATCCTCATTTCGAGCCCTCACCGACTCCGAATCCATCTCAACTTACGAACCACAGCAGCAGACAGGGGGGCCGAACCCTAGCCATAGACAGCCATGTGAATCGAGTAGAGAGGACGTACCAGGAGACGATACTAGGGGTTTGAAAGAGAGGCAGGAGGCACCACTTCCCCCAAAAACTTGCCCCAACGAACGGGCAGCGTGTCTGGAATCAGCAGCTTGGCTTGTAGAAGAAATAGTAACCAGTCTCCCAAGAAGAGAGAACCGTGAATAGTAACCCGAGAAAACCAAAATATTTGCAGATGCTTTTGTTGCTATGAGGTAAGTTTTGTAATTTATTCATTTGCTTTCTTGAATGTTAAATTGGTGGTTTGCGTACCCGCATGATCCTTTCACATGTTAGGGAAATGAATTAAAATTAATTTAAGCCACCTATAAAATATTTTTTTTGAAATAAAAGAGAAATGTACCGAAATGACATTAGAAAAGTCTAGTGTAACCAAGTCCTTGTACCCAAAATCTATGGTTGATAGAAGTGAAATAATTCTTTCATTATTTTACTTAGATATATAATCGACCTACCGTAAATTGATTAGTGGCGACTCTCATTTGCATTCTAGATATTTGAACCTAAGTTACGAATTGGTATGGGCTCAGGAGAGCTCGAGCTAAGTTTAGGCTTAGCAATCCATTAGCCCAATTTTAGGTGGTGCACTCGAAAATTTGGTCGTGACATAAGGGTTGGCAGAGAGAGAGAGAGAGAGAGAGAGAGAGAGGAAACGTTGGGGCTTCACTGGTAGAATGGGAAGAGGGGTTGATGGCGCAAGCAAAGAGTCTTGCGGTTGTGGAGCTGCGGCAAAGAATAGAAATGGAGGAAGCAAAGGGCCGTTCTTTGCTGGTGATGAGGGAAACACGTAAAGGAAAGAAAAAGAATTGGAAAGAAGAGACAAAAAAAGAAGGGGTCCAGGGGGGAGGAGTGGGGAAGGAAAGCTAGTGCACGAAGGAAATAGGGGGAAATGATGAGGGAGAGAGGGGACAAGCCTTGAAAGTCAACACAAAAAATCTTGAGAACTTGAATGTTTATTCACCCTTATCTTTAGCCCATCTTCAGCCAACAATATCAATTGGTTACCCAAGACCAATTTCAACACCAACTTACCCCAATTGAAGCCAAAATGTGACAGCCCCTCTCGCCTATGAATTTCATCCAATGGGACTTCAATTCTTCACCAATTCTCCAATTTGATGACAAATATTTGCAGCGGAGGAAGCCCACACAAATTTCACAAATTCCCTTCACCAATTAGCTCACTTTGGAGGCCAAAAATCCCCTTCAAAATGGCCAACTGAATTTCATTTCTTTTTCGAATCGTCCGAAATTGATTTTCCATAAAATCTCAAGCTCACCAAAAATTCTTTAAAGGATGAGTCGACATTCCTAAAACAAATCGTGACATGAAATTCTCGGTTGATTTCAACCGGACGCGATTTTAGCGTGACCTAACTTACCGAATAGCTTTTAAGAATTTTTAGCACATTTGACCCGTGGTCGATTATTTTCGAACCACATTGTACAACTTCGACTCATCGGCGACTTTCGGTTGTCGTGAAAATCTTGAGATTTCAAGCATGGATACAGGGTACAAAAACGACAAAAAAATTGGTCTAGTGTCGATCGATAAGAATTTTGTAATTAGGTGGAATCACTCACACTTACTCTATGGTTCGGTCGAATTGACCTATCTTTGCTCTCTAATCGATTTTTAACTGTGTTATAGCGACCCTTGCAGATTAGCATGGTTGAGCAGAGCAGTCAATTCCTAGTCGAATTCTCAAGTCAGTCGCATTTATATTCCTCAACGACTTTACCTGATAGGCTAGTTATCTTGTGAGTGGCCAACTCAGAGAAAAGAACTATAGGTGCGTCGATGAAAAACCCATTTCATTTAGTCGAAAGCAGGGTTTGACAATTAGGATGTCACACCTAGGACAGTTTGTAAACTTTTCCAAAAAGTTGCTGTAAACTTCGGGTCTTGATCTAATGTGATCATCACTAGTACTCCATGAGGACGAACTATCTGTCACACGTACAATTCAGCATATCTGTCTAATGCAAAGTCCTTTCGTACGACGATGAAGTGAGTAGATTTCGTCAACCTATTGACTACAGCTCGTATGGAATCGTTACCTCGCTGACTCCTCGGTAATCCCATCACAAAATCCATTGTGATATGTTCCTACTTCCACTCAGGAATCTCGAGAGGTTGCAAAAGTCCTCCAGGCTTGCAATGTTGTGCTTTCACTTGTTGGCATGTCAAACACTTGGCAACATGTCTAGTGATATTCGCTTTCATACCGGTCCACAATAGTGTTAACGTAGATTCTAATACATCTTTGTGCTGCCCAAATGAATCTTATAACTACTACGATGGGCTTTGAGATAGCTAGTATAATCACCTAAAGGGGGGTGAATAGGTGCACAAACAATTTATCGAGATACGGAAGCGATTCTTGACAACCGATAGAAAGAAAGTTCTCTATTGATTGACAAAATGAAGTACGATCAAAGTAAAGAGAGTAAGGAAGAGAGAATTGAACACAAGGTTTATAGTGGTTCGGCTTATTTCAAGCCTACGTTCACTTTTCCGCACTGACAGCCCACCGGCTGGATTTCACTATGAACAAAAGAGAAGTTACAGCACAGCTTTTCCTTGATTCCACAGTGTAGATGTTCTACCACACCTCCTCAATATTTCTCACAAATATAGACTCTCTTTTGTGTACAAGGTTTCGCTCAAAGGAATTGTCTAAACAACAGGGAGCTTCAGACTTTGGAATTCTTCTATCGCGCACACCTCGAACAACTTAGAACGTCTTCCTTATATACTCCTTTAAGCCATCATACCCATTGACACTTACCAAAGGAATTCCTCCAATCTACCCGTTGAACGGAATCAATTAAGAAGATTATTCGAGCTATTTAAGGAACGTGTCGATAGCCCATCAATCATGTTCGCCCATACAATCAGGATCTCGGTTTCCATAAGTAGAACCTTCCAAGAATATTTAGGCAATCATCGAATCCTTAATCTTCGAGTCAATCTCGATCAATCAAAGGTTTCTGTTATGTCTTTTCTAGTCAAGAGATCTTCTCCAGTCAATAAGATCATATCCTTAATGAAGCATCCAGTTCTAGATAACCTTTCTTCAACGGATTAGAGACTGTCAATGAGGATAGAATTTGAGTCTTGAGTCTGGCTGTCCGGAGGTCTTCAGACTTTAAATAGCAAAGTCTGCAAACCTTCAGACTAGACTGATGGAAACGTTTTGTCAGCTTCAAAACACTTCAAGAAGATTTCTCCAACAATCTCCCCCTTTTTGATGGTGACAAAACTTTCCTGCAGATTTGGACAATTTTGACTTGCAAAACATTTCTCAAACACATATGCATATCTTATAGAGATAAATGGCTAAATGAATAACACTAGAATCTAGAATCTGCAACCACAAAATATAGGTTAGTCTAGTATGCGATAAAGCCATCCATAAGATATCAATAGAAGCAATCAAGTCCAAGTAAAGTTCAGTTTTCTTCCAGACAAAAAAATAAAGTCAAACAGAACAGAGTTAAACATCAAAATAATCTAACAACAATCCACACGATTAAAAGTCAAAGAGTTCAAATCTTGTGCATCTCTCCCCCTTTTTGTCAGCATTAAAAAGGTTAAGATGAAAATGGAATAAAGTCAAGATTGCTTGGGAACGCGGACAAGCTTGAAATCTCCCATAGACTGAACAATCCCTTCCAGCCTTTTCAAGTCTTCCTTCAGTTGTGCAATCTCCTCACCCTTGGCATTGGCCTGAATCTGAACAGAGAGGGCTTGGATCTGATCATTCAATGAACATGAAGAAACTTGACCCGCATTTTGCAAGTTTTGAACCTCACGTCCCAGAGCATAAATTTGACCGCGCATCTCCAAGAGAATATCCATAATTCTGCGAAAATCTGCTGAGCTGTCGGTCTGCATACTGGCTTCAGCACGATCTGCAGATGATGGCATATCAGAATAATCACACAGATTTAGCGATGAAGCGTCATGATCTTCTTCAGGAAAATGAGAGGCATGAATGTCTTCTGGGTCGGCTGGAGAACGGCTAACTCCCTCACTGGTAGCAGCCGACATCCCTCTTTTCTCATTATTTCCCCATGTTTTGTGCCTTCAGGTGGAGAAGAGTGTTTTTCAGGCTCTCTTTCCTCTTGATTCATTCTCTCTTCTTCTTCTTCTGCTTCTTTTTCGCCAAGTGCTCTTTCTTCTTCTTCTTTTTCATCCCTTGCCTCCTCAACATCCTTTTCTTCTGCTTCTCTCTCCTCTGCTTCTTTCTCTTCTCTTTCTTTTTCTTCTCTTTCTTCCTCTTCTCTTTCTTGAGTCCTCTGTTCTGGAGCAGAACGGCTCAGATGTTTCAACGCCATTGCAGAGATGGTGATGTATTCCTCATCATCTTCATCTTCAACGATGAGAGCTCTCCTTTTCTTGGATGGAGCAACCATGGGCTCCTTTCCTTTTCTTTTTGATGCAGAAGAGATTTGATGAGGTTTTACAGGAGTCTTCTCCTTAAATTTCTCCAACGCCTTGCTTAGCTCCTTCAGACGCATCTTGGTCACCATTTTTAGTCCTACCACCATATGATCACACGGTCGAGCACAAAGAATTTGTGGAGGCTGAATGTTCAGATGTGTGAATAACTTCGTCACAAGACTTGGGTAAGGAAGTTGACCTCTGTCTTTCACCACTGCTCTATACATGTGGAACATAACAGTGTGAGGAAGAGAAAACTTTTTCCCAGTGAGAATGACATACATCAGCTTTGCCTCTGAACTTGAGACATCAGTCTTAGAGGTTGATTTCGGTCTGAGGCAATTGATCACAATCTTGTGAAGCAGAATGCTGAACGCACTCATCCTTAGGTAGGAAATCTTTTCCTCTGTTCTCCTGTCCTTAACAAGTTCCAGTGTAGCACGAGCAATAGAAACTTTGATCGGTTGATATCTTCCTCTCTCAACTTCTAACACATCTGCCAGCATATCCATATCCACAACAAAGTCTTGATCTTTGACGTTGAAAGAGAATCTATTTGCATCCAAGAAGCTAAGATTTGAATAGAAATATGCGGTTAGTCCAGCATAGGCCTCTGTAGTGTCGGAGCAGAACTTTTCAAGTTGAAGATAACTAAACTTTTCCCTCAAGTTCACATTTACAGCATCCAGAAAATCAAAATCCACACTCCTAGGGTTTATCACCCCACGCTTCAGCAATTTTGAGTACAGATCCTTTTGTTCCTTCGATCTGAACAAGTCTCCCTTTTTTCCTCAATTTTCAACCACAACACTCATTCTCGGTTGAAATTGGCTGTACAACTTGTCATCATCATTCCCATCTACAGGATTAACTCCCCAATGACGAGGATCACTTGGGATATTCACAAGGGTTTCTTCTGCCACCCCTTTACGAGCAATTCCCAGACTTTCCATTTTTTGCAAAAAGATATATTCATTTCCATACCCTTTGTCTTTAAGAAAATCATCGACATAGTTCAAAGGAGTACAAGTCCCTTTCAAAGCACGATATAGCTTATAAATAAAAGCGGGCTTTTGAACTCTTACAAGATCTGCATCCTCGATGATTTCTTCCTCTTGTTGATGATCAACGCCTTGAGGACTAGATGGAGGAGAGTGATGCTGCTGAGAATATTGTGGGCTCTGCTGCTGATCTGGAGACACTTCTTCTTCGGTGAGATCAAAGTGCGTAGGCCCCTCACTCATTCGCCGTGGTCCCCTGCTTGTGATTCTCGAAGACTTTCTTGAAGACGACATCTTTCTCAGTTTTTGGAAGATTCCTTGCTTAACTTTCCCAAGAAAGATGACAACTTTTTCGAAGATTAAACAAGGGAAGAAAACGGGAAAGTAAGATCGATGCTTTCTAAGGTTTTTGAGAGTAAAGTGAAGGGAAATCAATAGTGCACGATCGGTTAAAAAGAGAAGTATACGAACCGTCACAAAGGAAAATAAAAAGATGCCTTTTTTAAATAACTGTCATTTTTCCGCGAAAATAGTCATTTCAAAAAATAATTTCTTTTTCGAAAAGGAAACGTTGTAACAATTACGTTGATTAAACATAGCAATAATTAACCACAGTTTGACGATCATACCTTTTCAAGATAAGATTCGAGAGAGAATAACTTACAGTCAAGGTCTTGTATGTCTGAGTCTGAAAGTCTCTAGACTTTGATTTCCTCATACCTCAAAATGTTGAGTCTGGAGCGAATAATTTCAAATTGATTTTTCTCCAAAGGCTTTGTGAATATGTCCGCCAGTTGGTTCTTTGAATCAACATACTAAATCGAAACTTCTCCATTTTGAACATGATCTCTAATGAAGTGATGTCGAATCTCTATATGCTTTGCTCTTCAGTGAAGAATTGGATTTTTGGTAAGATTGATTGCACTGGTGTTATCGCAGTTAATCTTCGAGCATGAATCTTCAATTCCAAAGTCTCTTAGCTGTTGTTTTATCCAAAAAATTTGTGAACAGCAACTTCCAAGAGCTACATACTCTGCTTCTGTTGTAGAGAGAGCTACTGTACTCTGCTTTCTTGAAAACCAAGATACTGTCCTACCTCCAAGTAGTTGACAGGTACTCGAGATGCTCTTTCTATCAACTCTGCAACCGGCTAGATTTGCGTCTGAGTATCCAAGAAGAGTAAAGTCTCCTCTTTTAGGATACCATAGGCCGATGCTTGAAGTTGAAGCAATGTATTTAATAATACGCTTTATAGCATTTAAATGAGATTCTTTAGGATCTGCTTTAAATCTGGCACAAATGCAAACACTAAACAAAATGTCAGGTCTAGAAGCAATAAGATAAAGAAGTGAGCCAATGATACTCCTGTATAGCTTCTGGTCGACTTTCTTTCCTTCTTCATCTTTGTCTATCTTCAAGGAACTTAACATTGGTATTTCAGCCTTCTTGCAATTGTTCAGACCAAACTTTTTGACGAAATCATTAGTATATTTTTCTTGATGAATAAAAGTTCCTTCCTTCAGTTGTTTCACTTAAAGCCCGAGAAAGAAGGTTAACTCACCCATCATGCTAATTTCAAATTCATCCTGCATAGTCTTAGAGAATTTCTTGCATAGACTTTCATTAGGAGATCCGAATATAATACATCGACATATATTTGAACTAGCACAAAACTTTTGCTTTCTCTTTTAATAAATAAAGTAGTGTCTACTTTACCTTTCACAAAACCGTTTTTGATTAAAAACTTACTCAGCTGTCGTACCAAGCTCGAGGTGCTTGTTTTAAGCCATATAAGGCCTTTTTGAGTCGAATCTGAGTCGGTTTCCTTGGGTCTTCAAACCCAAGTGGTTGTTCCACATAGACTTCCTCATGGATGAATCCATTTAAGAAGGCACTTTTGACATCCATTTGGAATAACCTGAAATTTTTATGACAAGCAAATGCAAGTAATAAACGAATTGCTTCTAACCTTGCTACTGGTGCATAAGTCTCGTCATAGTCTATCCCTTCTTCTTGCGTGTATCCCTTGGCCACGAGTCTTGCTTTATTTCTTATAACCTTTCTTTTCTCGTCCATCTTGTTTCTGAAAACCCATTTAGCTCCAATAACTGATTTACCTTTCAGTTTTGGAGTCAATTCCCAAACATCATTGATACTGAATTGCCTTAGCTCTTCTTGCATGGCTTCAATCCAGCTTTCATCAGATAAAGCTTCATCTATGCTTTTGGGTTCTATTTCAGAAATAAGAGCCACAGCACTAGACTCTTCGCGCCTTTTGGATCTAGTGCGAATTCCTTCATTAATGTCACTAATGATAAGATCTTTGGGATGACGGGACTTATGCTTCCAGTTGCTGGTTAATTTGTCAGAATGATGATCACTTCCTTCACTTGAATCTTCAACGCTTACTTGTCTTTGGTCCTTCAAAGTCTCGAGCTGTTTCTTTAGACTTTGTAGAGTCTGGAGCAGGTTCTGGATCTTCAAGATGAGTCTGAATAGATTCATTTTGTATTGAATCCTGGAATTTGACATTCATTGATTCTTCCACAGTTTGAGTCTTTTTGTTGTAGACTCTATACGCTTTACTTGTGGTTGAATATCCAAGGAAGATGCCTTCATCTGACTTTTCTTCAAACTTACCAACTCGATCATTTGCATTTTTCAGTATAAAACATTTGCATCCAAACACATGAAAATATTAAACAATAGGCTTCTTTTCTTTGAATAATTCATAGGGGGTTTTTTCTAGAATAGGCCTTAGAAAAACTCTGTTTATAATATAACATGCTGTAAAAACTGCTTCAGCCCAAAAACATGAGGAGATGTTACTTTCAATTAGAAGAGTTCTAGCCATTTCTTGAAGCGATCTATTCTTTCTTTCCACAACTCCATTTTGTTCTGGAGTATATGGAGAGGAGAACAAATGATGAAAACCAGATTCATCACAAAACCTTGTAAAATCTTGATTTTCAAATTCACCTCCATGATATGTTCTTATGCTTGAAATAACATATCCTTTTTCGTTTTGAACCTTTTTAGCAAATTTTTCAAAGTAAGAGAAAGTTTCAGACTTACTTGCCAGGAAATACACCCAAGTAAATCGTGAGTAGTCATCCACGATTACTAGGCAATATTTCTTACCTCCAATGCTCTGTTTCTGATTGGTCCAAAGAAATCCATATGCAGAAGCTGCAGTACACGATTAGTGGAAACTTGATTTATTGGTTTAAAGGAATTTCTTACCTGTTTTCCCAATATGCATGGTGTACATAGGTTAGACTTTTGATATGATAAATTGGGTAGACCACGAACAAGCTTCTTTGTTGAAATTTTGGCTATCTGCTTCATATTGATGTGCCCAAGCTTTCTGTGCCATAAACTTGCTTCGTCTTAGATTGAAATTAAACATTGCGATTCATCTGGTTTCACATCCAAGAGGTAGATATTTCCATGTCTTCATCCCATAAATGACTGAGTAGAGTCTTTACTGGTTCCTGAACATATACCCTCTTGAAAGTAGATCTTGAAATCGGTATCACATAGCTGACTGACACTGAGCAGATTGTAGTTGAGTCCTTCAACTAAAGAAACATTGCTTATTGTGAGGTTTCCAATCTTCACAGTTCCAAATCCCACAATTTTTTCTTTGTTGTTTCCTCCAAATGAGATTTTTCCACCATTTACTTGAACAAGCTTTATGAAGCAATTTGAATCTCCTGTCATGTGTCTCAAGCATCCACTATCCAGGTACCATTTCACCTTTTTCTTGATAATGACCTGCATTTAAAAAGAAACTCAAGCTTTCTTTGGTACCCATATTTTCTTGGGTCCTTTTGAGTTAGTCTGATATGCGGTTTTTGCCCAAACTTTATTGACAGGTCTCCAAACCATAGGACATTCTTTCTCAAAATGATCTGCACTATTGCATTTAGAACATCTAAGAGCATTGCGACCTACTAGTTTTACAAAGGTCTTTTTAAAATGATTTTTGTAAGCATCTCTTGAGGGACTTCGTTTGATTCTTTCCTTCACTTTAGGAAAATCAATTAAAGGAATGGTTTCAGCAGTCACTCTTAAACCAGATTTATTGAAATAAGGTCTTTGCACATAAAGTATTTTTTTTAGTTTCTCAAATCCTATCGAAAATCTTTTGAAAATATTTGAGATATCATTTTTCAAGAATGCATTTTCTTTTGAAAGATTATCTTCACTTTCTCTAAGAGAAGAAACATTCATATCTAAACATTTCATCTTTTCTTTCAAAATATTTTCTTGTTGTTTTAAGGCAGACTTTTTCTTTTTGAGTTCGGAAATCCTTTTAAGAGAAGTCTTAAGACTAAAACACAACTCATCAATGTATTTAGAAACTTTAATAGGGATTTTGAAGTTACTTATCTCAAATTCAGTGTCTGAATCTGAGTCTGTCTCGGAGTTTGAATCTGAATCCGATTGTGCCATTAGATATATGTTGGCATAATCATCATCACTATCTTCGCACTCCGTATCACTCCAGGTTTCAGCTTTGAGAGTATTTCGATACTTTTCAGTTTTTCATTTCTTCTTCCTCAGAAGAGGACAGTTGGGTCTGATGTGTCCTTTTTTCTTACATTCAAAGCAAACTACATATTTATTTGATTCATCATCTTCAACAGACTTAGTCTGTTGCTTTTGAAAACTTTGTTTCCTTGGATTGAATCTTCTTCCTTTTTTGTTTAGCTTTCTAAATCTTCTTATCATGAGAGCAAGCTCTTCATCGTCCATATCGTCTTCAGAATCTGCAACATCATAATCATCATTGGATTTTAATGCAATGGATTTCTTACCTTTAGGGTCTTCGTCTTCATTGGTTCGTTCCACTTCATAGGACTGAAGAGTTCCAACCAATTCATCAACAGATAGTGGCATGATTCTTTGGGTCTCTCTGATTGAGGTCTTTATGTGATTCCAATCCTTGGAGAGTCCACACAGTAGCTTGTTTACCTTCATGGGATCAGAAATTGGTTGACCTTGATTTTCAAGACCATTCACGATATCTGTAAAACGACTAAACATGTCAGTTATAGATTCTCCCGATTTCATTCGGAAGGCTTCATATTGACCGAGGAGAATGTTGATTCTTGTCTCTTTCACTCGATCGGTTCCTTCGTAAGTAATGTGTAATCTATCCCAGACTTCTTTGGCTGTATCACAAGAAGATATTATGTTATATTCAGTAGGTGATAAAGCACAATATAAAGAATAGATTGCTTTTGCATCAAGAGCTTATCTCTTGATTATTTCTTCCTGAGTCATTTCGCTAGACTCAACAGTGTCTTTTCCTCTTTCTGAGACAGGTGCAGCTTTAGGAATGATTCATTTTTCTACAACGTCCCATTCCAAAGGATCTTTTGATCTTAGGAACGCCTTCATCTTGTTTTTCCATATGTTGCAGTCTTTTCCATCAAAGTAAGGCGGTCTGGTATTGCTTTGCCCTTCTACCAGCCCTGGAGCCAACATATTAGCCATGGATCTTTAACTCTGAAGTAAAACACTTCAAACAAAGTGAGTACACAAGCTCTGATACCAATTGAGATAGCTAGTATAATCACCTAGAGGGGGGTGAATAGGTGCACAAACAATTTATCGAGATACGGAAGCGATTCTTGACAACCGATAGAAAGAAAGTTCTCTATTGATTGACAAAATGAAGTACGATCAAAGTAAAGAGAGTAAGGAAGAGAGAATTGAACACAAGGTTTATAGTGGTAAGCCTATGTCCACTCTTCCACACTGACAGCCCATCGGCTGGATTTCACTATGAACAAAAGAGAAGTTCCAGCACAGCTTTTCCTTGATTCCACAGTGTAGATGTTTTACCACACCTCCTCAAGGTTTCTCACAAATATAGACTCTCTTTTGTGTACAAGGTTCCACTCAAAGGAATTGTTTAAACAACAGGGAGCTTCAGACTTTGGAATTCTTCTATCGCACACACCTCGAACAACTTAGAACGTCTTCCTTATATACTCCTTTACGCCATCATACCCGTTGGCACTTACCAAAGGAATTCCTCCAATCTACCCGTTGGATGGAATCAATTAAGAAGATTATTTAAGCTATTTAAGGAACGTGTCGATAGCCCATCAATCATGTTCGCCCATACAATCAGGATCTCGGTTTCCATAAGTAGAACCTTCCAAGAATATTTAGGCAATCATCCGATCCTTAATATTCGAGTCAATCTCGATCAATCAAAGGATTCCGTTATGTCTTTTCCAGTCAAGAGATCTTCTCCAGTCGATAAGGTCATGTCCTTAATGAAGCATCCAGTTCTAGATAACCTTTCTTCAACGGATTAGAGACTGACAATGAGGATAGACTTTGAGTCTTGAGTCTGGCTGTCCAGAGGTCTTCAGACTTTAAATAGCAGAGTCTGCAAACCTTCAAACTAGACTGATGAAAACGTTTTGTCAGCTTCAAAACACTTCAAGAAGATTTCTCCAACAGGCTTCTGACAAGATTTCCTCCTTAAGCTCTACATCGTTGAGTACGCACAATCGTCCACAAAACTTTAGTGTTCCGTCCTCAGTAACTTGAAAGTCAGTTTTCCTCTTTTCCACATCCTCTTGTAGAACTTTCTAGATTTCAGGGTCTGTCAACTGTAATGTCTTAATCTTTACCTACACCTCTAGTTCAATTCTAAGGGTAGTCATGAAATTTGAAAGGTGGCCTACCTCAAACTTGAAATTCGAATCTTGAACTCCTTCAAGTAGGATCCACTATTGAACCATCATTCGTGCAATCAATGACTTTTAACTTAGCGCATATGCGACCTTGTTGGCTTATCCAGGATGATACAAGATGTCGCAATCATAGTCCTTAAGAAGCTCCATCCAACGATGCTGCCTCATGTTTAGCTTGTTCTAAGAGAACAAATACTTCAAGCTTTGATGGTCCATAAAGATCTGGAACTTTTCTCTGCATAAGTAATGCCTCCAAATCTTCAGAGCAAAGATGATCGCTGCTAGTTCCAAGTCATGCGTCCGATAATTCAACTCATAAGGCCTCAGTTAGTGAGACGCTTTCGCAACAACTCTCCTATGTTGCATCAAAACGCAGCCCAATCCTCTATACGACGCATTGCTATAAATCTCATATCCTCCAAAACCAGACGGAATCGTTAATAGGGGTACGGTAGTCAGATTTTGCTTGAGCTCTTGGAAACTACACTCGCACTTATTCGTCCATTCGAACTTCTCTTCCTTTTTCAACAATCTTGTCAAGGGCATGGCTATCATAGAAAACTTTTCCATGAACCATCTATAATAACCTACCAATCCCAAGAAACTTCAGATCTTCGTCACCATTGTTGGTCTTAACTAGTTTATAATGGCTTCAATCTTGGTTAAGTCCACGGAAATCCCTTCTCTACAAATCACGTGACCTAAGAAAGCTACACGAGTTAGCCAAAACTCACACTTATTGAACTTGGTGTATAGCTCGTGTTCTCGCAGGGTCTGAACACCATCCTTAATTGTCGTTCATGCTCCTCAAGACTTTTCAAATACACCAAGATGTCGTCGATGAACACAATCACAAACTGGTCCAAATACTCCTTGAACACTCAATTCATCAAATTATGGAAGTAGCTGGGGCATTGGTCAGACCGAATGGCATTACGGTGAATTCATAATGGCCGTAACGCATACGAAAAGCCGTCTTTGGTATATCCTCCTTCTTAATCCTCAACTAACGGTAGCCTATCCTCAGGTCAATCTTGGAAAATATCGAAGCTCTCTGCAGCTAATCAAACAAGTCATCAATCCTTGGCAATGGATACTTGTTCTTGATCATTACTTGGTTGAGTTGCCAATAGTCGATGCAAAGGTGCAACAAACCATCTTTCTTCCTTACAAACAGAATTGACACTCCCCAAGGCGATGCACTAGGATGGATAAATCCCTTATCCAACAACTCTTGCATATGCACTTTCAGCTCCTTTAACTCTGATAACGCCATACGGTAAGGAGCCTTAGAAATTGGCTCCGTCCTAGGTGCCAACTCAATCACGAATTCTATCTCCCTTTTATGGGGAAAAACTAGACAACTCCTTAGGAAACATGTCGGAAAACTCCTGCACCACGGCGATGTCCTCCATTCTTGGCTCCTCAACTAACGTATCAACTACAATTGCCAAATAACCTTGGCAACCCACCTCTAACAATTAGGTTTTCTCAAGCGACGAGAATAAGGTAATCGAGGGTATTCCTCGACTTACGATAAATTCAAAACTTTCACTTGTTAATAAGTTAAACTGAATCACTTTACGATAACAGTCTATGGTAGCTCATTGCTTGGTGAGCCAATCCATACCAATAATCACATCAAAATCAAACATTGCCAGCATAATCAAATCTATTATTTCTTCTCGCTCACCAATCATTAACTTGCAACCAGGACACTCTATCACTAACAACATTCTATCCTTTAACAGGGTGGATATACTAATGACAGCTTCCAACGATTTTGAACTTAATCCTACTAACTTAACAAGTTGCTCAGCAATAAATGAATGTGTGGCTCCTGGATCAAATAAAGTATAAGTAGCATGGTCATTCAGCAAGACCATACCTGTAACCACGTTCTGCGAGTCATCTGCCTCCCTTTGGGTGATAGCATACCCCCTTCCTTGCATCGGAGGCTTGCTCAAAATGCCCTGCTATGTGTTCTGCGACGCACTCCCCGTGGTCTATCCTATTTGCGGTAGTGGTGTCTATGCTCTTATGGGCCTATGTGGACAGTTCTTCACTTGGTGGCCGTGCTAGCCACATCGGTAGTGTGCTCCCGTTCTAGCAGGACATGAATTTGGTCCATGTTTTCTTCCACAAAATCGACACACACCATTCGAGTTGGGTGCTAGCTTTCCAATTCCACGTTTTTGGTTGGGAGGAATAGAATACTTTCCTCCCGTCATTGACCCCTTCCCAAATCGGTTGCTATCCCTATTGTGCATGAATCACAACCTAGATGCAGTAGCCCGTCCATTCAAATTCCTCTCAATCAGCTGGGTCCTCTCGTACAGTTCATCATAATCTTTGAGATTCAGCGGTACCGGCAGATCCTTAATCTCTGGCTTCAAACCATCTCTGAACCTCCTCGCCCTGTCCACCGGGTCCTTAATTAGCCTCGTTGCATACTTTGATAACTCGGCAAAGTTTGCCTCATATTGGTCAACAGACATTTGATTCTAATGGAGACATTGGAACTCGGCCATTTTCTGCTCATGCGTGCAATCCGAAAAATACTTTCCATAGAAGGCCTCAACGAAGGCATCCCACTCCAGGACCATACCTTTAGGAAACACTCTCCCTTTAATGGCTTCCCACTAAGTACTCGTGTTAACTTGCAACTGGTAGACAACCAAAACTACCTTGTCCTCTTCAAAGCACCTCAGCAGTGCAAAGACCTTCTCTAATTCTCAGATCTAGAAGGTTGCAGCCTCCGGATCGGTCGCTCCAGTGAACCTTGGTGGCTTTAGTTTTAGGAATTGCTCCACCAGCTTATGCATAAGCCGCTCACCATTCCCATTTCCTAGTGGGACTTTAGCAGGTGCAGCGACAACAATAGCAATGGCATTAACGGTAGCAATGGCGGTGGTGGTAGCAACAACTTAGTTCCGAGCCTGTTGATCGATCATGTTCCTTATAGTCTCTAACGCCTACACGATCCCATCCAACCTAGGATCGCCTAGTGCTCCTCTTCCAGCACCAACTTAAGGCAGTACTCTTCCCTCGGTACTAGCCTGACCTGGCACTCTACCTCTAGCACTCACTTGTCTTGATGCCCTCCCTCTGGCACCTAGCAAAGCTACTTCGGCCCTTCTTCGAGAGGCTCTTTACTCAGTATCGCTCATCTCGCAGGGTCCTTATAGAAACTTGTTTTCCAATTATAACACGGAATTAGAAATCTGAGTGATGACTCGCACAAAACAATCAATCAATCGTAAGCATAAGCATAAGGAAAATGTTTTTCCTAACTAACTATTCCATAACCCATCGCATCTTATCACTCCAAACCTTGACCAAGTTCTGATACCACTTAAACAGGGATGTCACGCCCCGAACTCCAAGTACATGAACATCCCTCAGTGATCGATTAAAAACGCGATGTCCCAGGATGCATCGCCGACCCCTTTCTTCTTATTTTTCAATTATACGCAACCGGAAACCAATTAAATTAGACCCCCAGTCAATCAATACTAGTAGGGATAGTAAAAACACAAAAAAAAAAAAAAAAAAAAAAAAAAAAAAAACACAACAACGATTTCTCATGAACTACGATTTATATATCAACAGGTTAACCCAAAGAGTTTAATATTTACAGGCCTACCACAAAAGGAACTCCTATGTGACCTACAGCAAAAAGGGTCCAAAGGTCAAGACTAACTTCTAACTATACAACTCCAAACATCCGCTCTAGTACCTAGGCCTAGGCACAAAGTTGGGCACGACGTCAGGTGGGCACGGCTCCCCGGGTCCCTTCGGCTCAGAATCTGGATTCATTACGACACCATCAGGGATGTCGAAATCCATGGGGTCAATATCTTGCCCATCCACATTTCCGACAAGCGGTTCATCAAAACCATGCAATGAACCCTCTTGATCACCGTTCGCCTCCATAATAAACCATACTTTGAAGCGGTGGGGCACCACATTTGCAGAGCCCTCATCTACCCACACCATTGTAACTACCAACTCACAAAATTGGTTGGTCCCGGGAATAGGATAGAGAGTAGTCTCTACCTCCATATCCCAGGGGACCCCAAATCGCATAGGGCGACACTCTATACTACGGACTTGAAAATGTTTTGACAACGACGGGGTGAGATAAAATCTCAACGAGTTAAAATCCCTAAACCTCGATTAGGACGCGAATTTGCCTCGAAGGTGGCCTAAGCACACACCAAACATAAACTCACCTCGCCTCGGTGCACCCTTGTACATTAGCACGTCTCATACAATAATAATAGAATAACGTGCATAAATAACAATCAGAACACATATTTAGAATTTCACACGCATTATTGACACACGTGTTCCAATTATTACGACCCCTTAGGCCACGGCCAACACAAGTGTCAGCGGTCTTCCGGCATGACCGGGTATCATCCCGCCTTGTCGGGCACTGCATCGTCTAAGACCCCCACCTAAATGGCATTCCATAAAGGAGTTTCGGTCCGGCCTCAACCACGACTCGACATCTAGACCCCCGCCGGGCATTCAATAAACTCGGGCTTCGTCCCCAAACTCTCGTTGGTGATGGGTTCAATTAAATGACTACTCAAGCACATAATTAGTCAAGAACACCGTACTTTGTTTTCAAATAATGAACTTGGCCAATTTTTCTTATTTAAAAATCCCGGTAAAATAATCGTACGTGGTCACGTATTCGAAATCAACTCGTTGAACTTAGCACACTCCTATTTTAAAACACCGTGATTTTATCTAGCATGTAAAATTTGGCGTCCAAACCCGACACCTCATTTTTTCTATTTAATTGTCCATAAAATCGAGTTTGGTAATAACAATTGATAACTACCGTCACACCCCAAACCCGGGCACACACACATCCCTCGGTGGTCAACTAAATTGCGATGTTCTCAGGATGTGTCGCCAACCCATTCGTTTTATGCACATGCGAAAGCGAATTAAACAATCTCTAGACAACAATCAAATACATGGGATAATAAAACATGTTAGCACATTTTTCATGAAACACACTTCATATATAGCCAAGTTAAACCTACGATTTATATATAGGAGGTCTATCTCAAAAAGAGCTACTGAGCCACCTAAGCTTCAGACTCTCTAGTCATGGGCTCCGGGTCCTCCACAACACAATTAGGGGTGTTGATATCCATAGGATGCCCTATTTCCCACTCCTCGGTCCCAGTGGGAGGCTCGTCAAAACCCTATATGGAACCCTCCCGAGCCTCGTTAGGAAAATTAATAAATCACGCTCTAAAGCGATGAGGTACCCAGTGAGGTAGGCCCTCATTGACCCAGACCGTGGACTCAGCTAGCTCACTGGTTAGGTTGGTCCCGGGAATAGGGAAATATGAGTGCTGAAAGTCCATCTCCTACGGGACCCCATAACATATATGATGTACTTCCATCTAAGGACCTGAAAATTTTAAACCATGATGGGGTGAG
Source organism: Eucalyptus paniculata subsp. matutina (assembly GCA_017140255.1). NCBI lineage: Eukaryota > Viridiplantae > Streptophyta > Magnoliopsida > Myrtales > Myrtaceae > Eucalyptus > Eucalyptus paniculata. Next base: position 12,842,509 of record CM029443.1, read on the forward strand.
ACAAAGTCTCAGCGAGTCCACACCCTAAACCCCGATTAGGATGAGAATTCACCTAGAGGTAGCCTATACATGCAACATATAGGACTTACCTTGCCTCAGCACCTCCCTGCACGTTAGTACATCACATATATCGCAGATGAATGCAACAAGCGTAAACCATTAATTGGAACACCTCATATCATATATTAATCAATCACAAGGATCCTGATTATAAGGCCAAATCGTTATGACATGTTTCATTCTGTGTTATACAATTTTGTCCCATAATCAGGTGTGGCTATTTCAATAATTCAAGTGTGTCCCAATTAATTATGACCCAACAGCCACGGCCAACTCAACAGTCGGCAGTCATCCAGCATAATCGGTGTCGTCTCGCTTCGTCGGGCACGGCAACGTCTACATCTAGATGGTATTCTTGAATGAGCAATGGCCCAGCTTCCACTACAACCGGCATCCGTTGATGTGGGGCATCTGAATTTAATCAAGCATCGCCCCCGATTTTCATCTGGTGACAGCTTCTCATAGTGATCACACACACATTCAATCTCAGCCAAAGACATCGCGCTTTGCATTCAAATGCCTTGATTTCAAATAATGTACTTGACATATTTTCTTCATATTAAAAACACCTGGAAAATAGTTATGCATGGTCACACAATCAGATTGAACCATAAAACGTGATATACTCTCTTTTAAAAATTCCACGATTTTATATAGTACATAAAATATTTTTGGTGTCAAAACTCGACACTCGGTATTTTTATAATTAAATACCAAAAATTCATATTTTTGAAATAATAATTAAAAATCATCACTCAAAGCTCAATTGCATAAATTAGCAATCAATTTTACAAACCAATACAACCACGGTGATTAGCGTAAAATTCGACAACCGACTATCCCGGTATAATTCACGCTAATTAAAAATTAATTAAATAAATTACAAAATATTAAATTAAACCACTTAATTAAATTAAATAAGCTAATCTAACTAACCTAATTGAACTAATTAGATTAATCTACCAAGCTAACTAATTTAATCTAATTAAACTAACTATATAATCTAACTAACCCCTAACTAAATCCATCTAACCACCTAGCCATCTAATTAAACTAACTAACTAGCCTTAATCCTAATTAGGCCTAACTAATCCATAAATTCTTAATTAGCATAACTAATCCACCCTTAAGTGCAATTAACCCTTAATTAGAGCTTAGGGTGTTAACTCACCGGTTTAGCGCGAAAACGGGTTTGTAGCGATGGCGGTGCAACGACAATCAAGACCAGGGCCTATGGCAATTCCAAAGGAGGGCTATAAAGGGATAATGAAGGCCTTGCAACTCACGGCTTGGAGTTGGAAGACTGGTTCTGCTTGAGCTAGTCGAGGTTGTTGGTCTTGATCCAAAGGGAGCTAGCTGTGGCACCAGGGCTAGACGGCATGGGGACAAGCTGGATGGGATTACGAGTAGGCAGACGAGTGGCTAAGCTCAAGTGAAAGGCTGGCGGAGGCAAATGGATAGCGAGCTGGTGCGGGTGGACAATCGAGCCAGGCAAGCTAACTGGTTCGGTGGGGGCTGGCCGTCGCTAGCTTGCGGCACCAAGGGAAACAAGGCATAGCAGAACCAGCGGAAAGGAAATGGAGATGAGGAAGAAGAAGAAGAAGAAGACGCAACAGCAACTATAAGGGGTTTCTGCTAGGCTGGAGTTCGACCAAGGAGAATAAGGGAGGGAGAGAGGGGGACAAAGGGGGAACAAGGACCTTGAAAGTCTTCAAGGCAGCCAATGGAGTCCAAGGTGAAATATCTAGCTACTTGAGTGCCAATGCACAAAATTCTTTAGCCCCTAAAGTTCATGCATCCTCCAATGGTGATTTTCCCTTCCAGCCTTCACAAAATACTTCAATTTGGAGGCCAAAATAGCCCTTGGCAACAACCCTACGAATTTCGCTCCATTTCATCTCAATTCTCCACAATTAACTCCAATTTGATGGCCAAAAATCACACCCACTCAGCCCATACGAATTCCATGCATTTCCTTCACCAATCAATCCCTTTAGAAGGCTAAAAATTCACTTAAAAATGCTCCTCCGAATTTCCTTGATTTAATTTGCCAAATTCCATTTTTCCACCAAAATTCTGGGCTTGCCGAAAATTCTTCAAAGGACGAGATGATGTCCTAAAAATAAATCGTGACATGCTTGAACTTTCGCTTCTTGAAACCGAGTTCAATTTCGTGGTTAAAATCAACCGGACGCAATTTTAGCGTGACATAATCTACCGGGTAATTTTTAGGGATTTTATCACATTTGACCCATGGTCAATAATTTTCAATTCATGTTTGTGCATCTTTGACTCATCGGCAATGTTCGATTGTCGTAAAAATCTCAAGGTTACAATTACGGGCACCGGGTGCAGAATTGACAGAAAATCGAGTTAGTGCCATTCGACATTAATTTTGCAATCAGGTGGAATCACCCACGATTTAATTACATGATTTTGTCGAATTGACCTATCTCCGATCTCTAATTGCTTATAATGGTGTCATATTAGCGCGGTCGAGCAGTTGATTTCTGGTCGAATTCTCAAGTCTGTTGTGTTTATATCCTTTAACGGCTTCACCTAATAGGTTAGTTATCTCATGAGTGATCAGCTCAAAGAGAAATGACCAAAGGTGCATCGATGAAAAGCCTAGTTCATTTAATTGAGAAAGGGTCAAAATTCAGGATGTCACAACTATCATAGAGCAATCAATTGCATAATATCGTACGTACAAACCATCAAAATCATGCATGATCTCTTTCAAGAAAATGAGCGTAAAATTCAACGTAACGCCTAATTTGTCACTAATTACACTAATTGCGATTAATTAAAACAAATTACGATTAACAAGGCTAAGTGCAATTAATTAATCTAAATACAATTAATTAAACTAATCGAAATTACTTACACTAATCATAATTAAATTTAACCTAAATCATTCTTAATCGCAATTAAAACTAAACCAAGCCTTACTAAGACTAATAACCATTAACACTAATCTAACCACCCCATAAACGAAATTAACGGCCTCCTCAAAGATTAGGAAGTTAACTCATGATTTTTCGATGGTAGCAGGCTCGCGGCGATGGCGACGCGACGGCGTCAAGGGCATGGCACACGTGGCTCGAATGGGGGCTTGACGATGGCGATGGCGGCTTGGTGGTGCTGCTGGCGAGCGGAGACACTAGTGTGGTGGTGGCTGGGGGTGAGGAGTGGTGGCTGTGTAAGAGTAAAGTGGCGATGGAGATGCTAATGGATGGTGATGTGGTGGAGGTGTTTGGCAGCAAAAATAAAAAGGAACAGAACCAGTGGAAGGAAAGTAGGGGTTGGCAGTAAAGAAAAGAAGAGAGAAAATGAAGGGGAGAGAAGAAAGGAGAAATGGGTAAAAGGCAGGGGGGTTGTTCCACGCATGAGGGAGAGAGAGAGAGACAAAGAAAATAAGCCAATCCAAAGACTTATAAGGGAAAATATCCTAAAATTCATCATCACACTCTATCCAAATGCCTCAAAAGTCTTCTATGCTCATCCTTGCTCTCCCAAATATCTTCTTTAACTCTAATTTCCCAAAATTAAAGCTTTTTGGGGTAGCAAATTGGATTTGCTACCCCATCCGAATTTCATTTCCTTTTCCTTTTTGTCAGAAAATCATTTTTCCAAAAAAATTTCGAACTCATCGAAATTTCGACTAAAGATGAGACAACATCTAATAAATAAATCGCAACACACTCAAACGTTCGATTCCTGAAACCGAATTAAATTTTATGGTTAAAATCAATCGAACATGACTTTAGTACGATCTAACCTATTGAGTAGCTTTTAGGGGTTTTAGCGCGTTTAACCCGTGGTCAATAATTTTCAACCCACGTTTGTGCATCTCCGAATCGTAGACGACCCTCAATTGTCATGTAATCACGAGGGTTCAATTACGTATCTTGAATATAATATCGATAGAAAATCGGTTTATTGCCATTTGACATGAATATCACAATCATGCGGAAACATCCGCAATTTGACTATGTACCTCCATCGAATCGACTTATATCCGTTCGCTAATCGATTTATAACAGTGTGGTATTGACCCTTGCCAATCATTATGGTCAAGCGATTGATTTTTGATCGAATTCTCTAGTATATCGTGTTTATAACCCTCTACGGCATCACCTAATAAATTAATTAGCTCATGAGTGATCAGTTCCAAGTAAAATAACCATAAGTGCATTGATGAAATAACCATTTCATATATTCGAAATAGGGGTCAAATTTTGGGACGTCACAATGGGAGAACATGGCTAAGGTGCCTTGTGCATAAGCTGTTGGCAGTTTAATATACGCTATGATATATACTCAATTAGACATAGCTCATGCAATGGGAGTTGTGAGCATATACTGGCAAATCCAAAAATAAATTATGGGGAAGCTATAATGTGGTTATTAAGATACTTGAGAAGCACTTTAGGTATGTCATTATATTTTATAAAAACAATGTAACTTTACAAGGATTTGTAGATGCAGATCTTGATGGTGACTTAGATAATATGAAGAGCACTTTGGGTTATATTTTTATCTTAGGTGACACTGCAATTAGTTGGATGTCTAGACTTCAGACATGTATATCTCTCACAACCATTGAGGTAGAGTATGTTACTATATTTGAAGCAGGTAAGAAGATGATTTGGCCGAATTTTTTTTTTTTTTTTGAATGAAATAGGCAATGAGCAGGATAACAATGTTCTTTTCAATGATAGTCATAGTGCTATTTGCCTTGTAAAGAATCCGGTATTTCATTCAAGAACAAAACACATTGAATTAAAGTATCATCAAATTCATCAGTTAATAGATAATGTGACTTTGTCATTGAAGACGATTCTTGATGTAGAAGATCCAGCAAATATGTTAACAAAGGCTATCACCACTAAGAAGCTGAGGCTGTGCATTGTCTTAATTGGCCTCCATGGTAAGTGATGAGAGAGGCCACCGCACTAGGACAATTTGAGTTATAAAGAATAAAAACTACAAAAGATTATTGCTGTTTTTTGTAGATCAGCCTCTGAGTAGGAGATTGATGGAATTGTGAAGTCTAACAAAGAAAAATAATGTTCAAGCACAGAAACAATTTATTTTGGGCATGCACTTAATGTTAAAGCAGATAATATGGCTTTTATTATTGCTAATGGCATACATGTAATTTTCATATTAATCATGTATGCCCTAGACACCTGCTATATATATGGGCAATATCTTTTATAGTTAAATTGCTGAAGCTTGTAACCCTAGAGCTTGAAACGTTGATATTGATAGTTGAAAGATTACCTAGTGCGGCATTGTGATTTTTCCCTTTTCCGATTTTAGGAAGGGTTTCCTACCTAAAAATTCCTGCTTGTTTTCTTCTATATTTTTTCTCTTCATACATTCGTGTTCCTAACACTATGCGTTGTATGTCCCTAAATAAAGAGAGAAAAGGATGGTCTGGTAGTGGTGGTCATTGTGATGGTAGATGGTAATAATATGAGCGGTCCTTGAACTTTTCTTCAAAATGGTAGGGGTGGGCATATTGGACCGATCAAATCGGGAACCAATAGGATTGGACCAAATTGGTTAGCTTGGTCTAGTTCTTAGGGGCGTCGATCCAATTCCCAATTCCATAAAAATGGAAGTGGTGATTTTTGGTCCAATTACCAATTCTAGGAGAAATCGAACCGACTTTTTTTTTTCCAAAAATATATATTTTTATTTCTTTAAAATAGCAATAAACCTTAAAATAGAACAACTCTAGTATTTTTATTTTTAATTTTTTTGGGCTAAATGACTATTTCTCGGTCTAGTCTTTGGTCCCAAAAATTGGAAATCGATTCTCTCGATCTGGTTCTCGATTCCTAAATGAAACCAGCCAGATCGGGAATCAATCATCCCTACAAAAAAGTGTACAACTAAATAAAGTTTAATAGAAAAATCAATCACATCAACTCACGTCTATAATTTTTTGTTGTGCAATAAAACATGTTGAATGAGCAAAGATTTGATGTCAAAGTTATTGTGAACACCATTTAAATTGGAAATGGAATACTTATTATTTAAAACTATAAAATCTAGAATTAGATCAGAGAAAAAAGCCTATAGATATAAGATTGGGAGAGCAAAGCTCACAAATGTAAAACTAGATGGGGAGAGTAAGAGAAGAAACAAAGGAAAAATAACTAGGCGAGGAAGGGAAGATTTAGGTCAAATCCCTCCCTTTTGGAAGTGGAAGAGATAAAGAAAGGGAGGGAGAGAGGGGTTGGGATTAATTTTACAAATTTCAAAGGCTATTGCAAACTGACCTAAAGATGAGGGAAATTTTGAGCCGTCATTCTTTTAAAAAGTTAATAATTTAGAAAAATTAAGGCTTTGCTTATTTCGCAGAATATGAAAGATTTAAAAAAATATTTTCATAAAAATAATCACTTATATAACTTAAAAAAATGAATGCATAAAAAATATATTTATGGTCCATGAAGATATTTAGATGTAAATTATTGTCAATGATTGACTTATTATTTCTAGCAATATAAATAATTATTTTTAGAAAAATGCTTTTCAAATCATTTACTTTTCATTAAATAAATGAAACCTACTAGTCCGTTTGTGTCACAACCCCAACTCTATCCCCAGGGTCACGAGCAATAAGAGTTATTTTCACGACGTCACAGGCTCGTTGCCGTCCCAATTCTTTTTATCTTGTTATCATGCACATGCGGAAATGTGAACAAACAACTCCCCGGACAAACAACAGCTGGAAGACCGGGACATACATCACATTGAGCACATTGACTTATATTATAACAGTACTAGCTTTCCACATAGGCAAGGGGAAATCATATCTCCTCTAGTGTGACTGTAGCTCCCAAAATTGATGAGAGACTTCCATTCCTACAAGACTGAGAGATGAGGGATGAGTTTTTGGGAAACTCAGTAAGTAAAATTCCTAATAGTGTCGATAGCAGATTAATTGCAAATCATACGTCATGCTTTATATAAACACATGCCATCCATGCCAAAAACTACCATCGGCTTATCAATTAACATACCAACATATCGTGCTTATGCATAACCGACATTCATGCAAATTCATTTATTGTTGTCTTGGCTCGACCAGGCCCTCCTGTCTGGACTGGGGTTTCCAGCTTCTTGCTGGGCTGCTTGGCTCGACTAGGGCATCTCGACTCGACCGAGGCTTCTTAGGGCTAGCTTCCCGAGGCTTCCGAGTTGAAGACCCTAGCATCCTATCTCAACTAGGGCATCTAGGATCAATCAAGGCTTCCCTTTCAATGAACGAAGCATCGCCGCCAACGTTGTGTGGCGACAGACGCTTTTTTCTCTTTAAATGCATGCATAAATGCATCAAACAAGACGGTTTTTATCTCTTCTCTTAGCCAACGCATGCATGGCCTAAAGGTGTGCTCATTCATTTATGTGTGTCATGAATTTCTTATACTTGACTAGCAAATATGTCGGGAATGACCTTTGATCCGTAACTTGAATCAATCACTTAGTGCCGATCCCCGCACTGGATAAGGCTCGGAAACGGTACACCTTAATACCGATCCAAGACCTCAAGGCTTGGGTACACCTCGCTTAAGTGACGATCCCAAGCTTGATGCACATGTACCAATGATGGCCCTTGGCTCGCGGTTTCATTCAACGCTAAGCACAAAGTCCCCACATCGATTTGAACTATGGAAATCAGCATGCCTTGGTGCCTTACCAAGACCTCACGGATTTGGGCAATCCCCGTACTGAACAAGGCATAGTTACGACATGCCTCAATGTCGATTTAAGACCTTGTGGCCTTAGACAATCCTCGCACCAAGCAAGACTTGGACCCGGCATCCTATTTATGTCAAAACCAAGGCCTTATGGCTTAGAGCGCCCTTGCCTTGCAATGAATTTAATCCAAACAAATCTCGGCTCCATTTCAAACATGAACAACTCAAGTATATGTTCAAGCACAAACATAAGCAAATCCATACAAAAGATCCAACATCCTACCCATAGCTTGACAGGTGAGCACCTAACTATACTTAGCAATGGAGACAACCATCCTAGAGGAGACATAGGAATCTTACTTACCTGGATGAACCCCGGACTCGAGCTTGAACTACACAAGATGGGCGGCTTGCCTTGAGGCTGAAAGAGAGAGAGAGCGTGAGGAGGGAGGAGGGGCGTTCTAGGAGAAGGAGGGCGGAGAAAATGGAAGGCAAGTGAGGAAAATGGGAGTGTTCCTCCTATTTATAGCCCTTTGAGACGTCATTACCAAGCCAAGCGGTCCTCTCCAACGTTTCCAAGTGTCCCGCCTACTTTCCTTGGGTGGCAAGCCTACCTTGCCTCATGATTATGCCTAGAGGATGAGTTGGCCAAGCTAAAGGCCTTACTTGATAAGCAAAGCTCCTAGGCGTCATCAATTATGGCTTGCTAATCATTCTCTCATTGGTCCACCGATACCCCGCATTTAATGGGCATTTAATGAAGTCTAATGATGATAGTGTCAACTCGGGGGTTCTAGAATATTCTATCATAATGAGGGCTCGTGTAGCGCGTTCTAATTGGTCCACATATAGATCACATTTTTCTAGAATATCTAAAGATATTTGCCGCCATCATGACTTTTGACTTTTCAAATGGACTCCTCACCTTCTTCATGAAGGAATTCTAGAGTTTTATTTCTACTTTCCTTTCCTTCTTTAAGAAGGCAAATTTCCCTTCCTCAAGAAGGCAATCTAGAAAAATCTATCATCCAAGTTGATTTTGGGACGAAGAAAGAGATCATTAGGTACACCTCAAAATACCGAATCACATACACCGAGGTTTGGCCACCACACCCCATACTCGCCCAAACCGTTCCTCTGGATGGTCGGTCAGCCAATAGGGTCGGTTGTCTTTTAATTGGTTTGAGACCTATCCTAAGGCTACCCATGGCCTAACACAAAGCCAAGGCACCCATGGACCTTAGAATAAGTGACGGAATAACCGAGTCTATCCCTGGGCTCATTCCGATCGACATCCGATCCACTAGAAGGGTTTATGGTTGGTGCATTACCAAACCATGATCGGACATCACCAATTCAAGATTCCATTCTGATCACTAAGAATTAAATATTGAATGATGCATTTTTGGTTAGAAGGAAATCACATTTGGTCAATTCGGATCGTTCGTGCATCGGTGCATAACTAGGCGGAATCACCCACGACCAGAAATTACAACTGGTTGGATCGACCCATGACCATCCTCCGATCCAAAATCACCTCGTGACCAATTCTCGTGATCAAAAAGTCATTTTATGAGCTGGTGATCCTATCCCATTGGTATGGTCGGTAGAAATTCACAGCCGATATCTCAACCAATTTGTGACCAGTCGATCGATCGGTTGGTTGTGACCGATCCGAGATTCCTTGCCAATCGAACCGATTGATCCATGGCCAATAGCCCATAATCGATCCTTTTAGGACTTTATGGCCGATCCTCACGAGGTCGGAATCGAGGATGTTACAGTTTGTTTCGCTAAAATCATTTTTTTGGGAAAAAGATTATCCTCATTTGCTGGCATTTAGTTTGTTTAGGAAAAAAAAAGTCAACAAAAAACGTTTTCCTACCAAAGCATAAATTGAGGAAAATGATTTACCCTTTAAGAGAACTAGAAAACATTTTCCAAAAGTTATCCTAGTTAACATAAAATGTTTTCCTACTAAAGCATAAAATCATTCTTCATTCTTCAACCACATGGCTTAGTGATGGTCAGTGACTAGCCATGATGCTGCTCAACAAGCTCATGGCTCCACTAATTCGGGTGAGCTCGACTTGGCCGAGCTAACTGAACTTGCGGCTTGGCTGATCTAGGTGAGATCGAGGCTTGCTAAATCCAAGCGAGCTCATGGCTCGCTTGCGGTCATCGTCGCTCGATCGAGGGGAGGAGCGGGGAAAAAGAAAAGGAAAGAAAAGAAAAAAAAGAAAATTTAAAAATAATTAAAAGTTTGCTTTTTAACAAAGAAAAAAATAAAAAAAATTGATTTTTAAAAATAAATAAATAAATAAAATATATCCAAAAAATTTTAAAAAAATGTCTGAAATAAAGTTATAAAATAAAAATCATTTTTCAACAAGACTGATCATGTATCATCAAATGAACGAAAAGTAACCATATTTTTGAAAAAAATACTTTCAAGAAAATCATTTTTCTTTATTATTTATTTTTTCTCGGAATAAACTTGAGCGTAGTGATTCATGTCAAGAAAAAGATAACTTCTAAAATATTAAAAAATCTACAATTTTTGCTAATTTTAATCGGTCAACAATTGCTTAGCAAACATCATAGAAAACAATGTATCATCTTCTATTGCAATTGCAAAGACGAGTATAAATAAGAGAAGGGACAGCCAAACTTGGGGCCGTCTCAAAGTGGTTTTCCAGCGAGAGGGTTTGAGAAAGAAAATGGCGATGGCTATGGTGCGATCTGCTCTCCTCCGCAGCTCCCTTCGCGGTGGCGCCCGTCCCTCCTCCGTGCCCAAGCGCAACTTCGCTTCCTCCGCTCATGACGACGCGCGTACGCTCCTCTCTCTCTCTCTCTCTCTCTCTCTCTCTCTGCCCCTTATTTTCAATCGTTGTTCGGATGGATTTGGTGTTGTTTTGGTGCTGATTCGTTGATTCTGGGTTCGATTGTCGAGTTCTTGGTGCTGCTTAATCCACCCTTCGCTGGGGGGCCGTTCCAGAGCTTGATTCATGGCGTGGGTTCGATTTGATTTTAGGGTTACGGGTCGCTGTAGTTGAATTGCCTGTTATTCATGCGGTAGAGATGTCTAGATGATCCCTTTATGCTGCTGAAGCTGCGATGAAGATTGTTTTATGTCTGGACTTCGTTTGAGTGGCGGAATTAGGGACCTTGTGATTGACATTTGAAAGTGGGGCTTTTTTACATGGTTCTCGTTTTCTTGGCATTTTCTTTGATGAGAAAATGTTAGATTGAAGGATGTGGTCTGCAAATCTAGAAATTCTGGGGTGTAGTAAAAATGGTTCCTTTACAGAAATTTGAAGTTGAAAGGTTTCTACTTGATTGTAGAAAAAGATGGATGGCGGCCTGTTGTCTGAAGCCATTGTGATTTTGGGCTACGGTGCTTGATGATGAATTCGGTTTTGCTAATTTTTTGTTTTAACAGATGAGACGGCGAAGTGGGAGAAGATAACATATGCGGGTATTGTGACGTGCACGATTTTGGCGATTTATAACCTGTCCAAGGGGCATCCTCATCATGAAGAGCCTGCCGTAAGTGTTCTTTCCTAGAAACCAACTCCTGCGGTGCCTATTGTACTCTTTTTTCGGGTTTCTAGAGTCTCATATATTTGACAAAAGCAGTTGGGCAACTTTCAGTTCCTGCTATTAGTTCTTTCTTATGCTTATTTAGGGCTTTTTCTTCTCAAAGATCAATTTTGCAAAGCACTTCTCTTTTTGTTTCTCAATTGAATATAGTTGTGGTGGGGCTTACTGAGTCTGTTTCCTTGGCATGTTTTGCAGCCGTACCCATACTTGCACATCCGCAATAAAGAGTTTCCATGGGGTATGTATGATTCCTCGTGTTGCTAACTTTATCTAATTCTTTCTGATATGGTAACTCATGTGCAGACCTGATGTCTGAATGTGTCTTATCAAATATGGCTCTGCTTTATGTGTATTGTCTTATTAGCACCTACATGGCCCTATATACTTTTAACTGTTTGTCAGATTGTATATTAGAATATCTGTTTCTTGTTTGATTGGCTTTTTATTGGAAACCTTACATTTTTTATTCCTCGTCTACAGAATATCCCAAGATTAGGCACATGCTGTTTAACTTTCACCATTGTATATGTTGAACCATAGGTTTTTGCTTTTTTAAATCTGATTGTTGAAACTAAGTTTTGATATCATGTACGAGGGATACCTAGAAGTGAAGTCACTGTTTTAGCACAAGTGAACTGATATTCTAGGAAATGTTGAGGCAAATTAAGATGTCTGTTACTAGCAATTAGGTTGATGTTTACTGCGAAAGTGAAAATGGAAATGGGACCAAAGATATGTAAATAGACGATGGGTGATGTAGCTACTCTGGGACACATTACTTGTTTCAGTTTTGTCGTGGAGAAAGGGAACAAGTCTTCAGTGAAGAGTATTCTGCTGACCAGATATCATTTCTTAGATGCTTAGAAAAATTGAAACTGGGTTGATTGTTATCTCTTAGGTTGCCTCCCTGTGCAATTATGGGCGGTTTTGTTCATTCTGGTGATACTCTGCCTTGCTCAGAGCATTGCTATACTCCTTGGAATCTCAGTCTAGGCTTGAAGGATCATGTAATATGCCAGTTCATTGAAGTAAATGTTGTTGGGCTAAATTTTGAGTGGTTATGATATCGTGTCTCATAAGTATAGCCATAGTGTCTGCAACTGGAAAAGTTTGTGGTTATTGAAAGCGTCAACTTTGCGAAGCAAGTAATTTGTAGCCTTATCTTCCCAGAAAACTAACATTTAGTTATGAAGTCTCAATTGCAGTTCCCAATTGTTTAGTTGGATGCACCATAAGAACTAAGTTGTCGGTTTGTCAGACTGATATCTTGAAATTGAATGTGCATGAGTTGTTATTTTTTAGAAGTTAGACTACCTGTTATCCAGTTGGATCTTTTCAACTGATACTGTGATAGCAAAACTAGCCACGAGGTCTTGGTTACTTATTAAGACTATCTTGTTTAGCATGCTTAGCTCTTTGTTTTTCCCCCATCCTCACACTTTCTCTTGGATTTTTACTTTTTACATTAGGCTTTACGAGTTTCTCCTGGGTACTTGTCAAGCATACTTTATAGGAATACTTTAATTTCCAAGGTGTCATTAACAAAATGCAAGAAAAATAGTACATTGGAAAATGGAAACTTTCTGTAAACGGCATCTTTGCAAGTGCCATTGGGGCACATTTTAACAAAAGTGGTCTACAGTGATAGGTGTTTTCTTTTTCTCTAAAGACTGACAAAAAAGAAGGCACTGGATCGGGGGAAGGTATACAGAAGTGCTTATATCTTGCTTGAGATTTTGACGTCCTCCTGAATTATTTACTGCTTGTAATTGGTGTTTGGTTATGAATCCCTATTACTGAGTTTAATAGGATCTTAGGGATTCAATACATTTTTTATCGCATTACTTCTCTGGCCTCCCTACTTCTCTAACAAAAAAGAGTTGCGTAGTTGTGTCAGATGGTAAATCGAAATCAGGTAGATTGTACGTCCTCAGCAGATCAACAAAAGTGTTATTTATGTTGAGATTAAGTGTAGGATAAGTAGTTGGAAGGTTGTTTCACTGGTAGTAGTTTCTGTTAAACTCTTTTTTCCTTCATTTCTTCTCCTACAACAGGGCCTGTCTTCATGTCCGTGAAGCCAAAATGAACTTAACATCTATTCTGCATGAATCTGTCTGGTTGAAGCAACTATTCTTGTAGTCATTAAATTGAATAGTCAGATAATACTAAACAAACTCTTCCTGCTAGGGATGAGAATCAATCCAGTCTTAAAAATACTTAGGTTGTCATTATGGCAATTCTTCTTTGGTGCATCTGTTTCATTGGTTGATGAAGTCATATACCAAGCTCCAGATCTCCCCTCATGCTCCTTTCTGCATAAACTGAGAGATATTTTATCTTTGTTACTCAATGAACACCTCTTCTGCTAATATTGCTTGGACTATATTACTGAAATCTATCCCTTTCCAGCTGTGCAATCTTGCATACTTTTAAGTGTGATCCTTGTCCTTAACTCAAACTTGCCATACTCTTTCAAAAATGCCTCACACAAATGCACATGTGCGCATGCTCATCTGCACACACACAAGCGCCCTGCATGCACATACATGCTCACACAAATTTGCATTGTTGAGCATTGAATGCACGTACACAGAAAATGTTACACATCCATCTGTGATAATATTCCGTTTCTTTGCTGCTACAACTTATGATATGGACTTTGATCTGATCTTATAATCTGATTGAACGTCCGAATAGTTCTATCTAGGTTATCAGATTAAACATTGTTGACTTGAATGTGGAAAACTTCTTAGTAACTGAAAATCAAAACATTCACCAGGTTGTCTTATGTGATGGCAAATTGAATCTATATTTCTTGGCAGATTGGTTTGACTTCTTATCTTTGAAAGTAATATTGGAATGAACTCAGCACTTCCAAAACCACCCCCACCTCCCAACCTTTTGGTTGTATATCAAATTATTGGAGTTTTCTCAGCTGGTGATTTGGTCAGTAAGAACAACATTGGGAAACTTGGAATCCGAGCTTTGGATATATTACTCTGTGTAATGCTTTGAGATAGAAGCATTTGACTATTCTCCAACGATTTCCATATCTTTCTTTCTTTGATCCTTGTGACAGCGACAGACGGAATAATAGTTGTCTTGGAATCCTGATTCACTTATCAGGACCTTGATGGGTACGTAGATGTGCATGTGCAGGGACATTGTTTCAAAAGATTGTTAGAAGCTGGATAAATAATGCATGTACACGAGAATGCATTTTTCTGTTTCTTTATTGCTTCATTGAAGTTTTCAATTTGTCCTGTTGATGTGAAGGGTCTCTAACCACCTTAAACCTGAATTTTTTCATTTGTACGGAGGATTTAGCCATCTTTTTTTTTTTTGGTAGTGTAGTCTCTGTTCTTGTCAAATGAATAATGTGGCATGGCTGCAGAGATGGTCACCCCTTTTCCGTGTCTTGATTCAGGAATCCTAGTGTGTACTTTTGTCTTACGGTATTTTTATTGGGTTTGCAGGTCCCGATGGACTTTTTGAAGTTAAGCACCACTAAGTTCGGAAGTCACCCTTGCTTAGCTAATTCCTTTGCCCAGACATCTTGAGTTTCAATGCAAGAACCATTGCCGTGAGTCTATATGCGGTGTGCAGATCATGTTATTGGGAATTTCCTTTTCCTTTCAGGATCGTGTTTCTCTGTTCATCACATTTCCCCTGATAGTTCAATAAAGTTTGATGGATGTGGTGGATTGTTTTCACTTGAATTCCTGGATTTGTTATCAATAAATTATTTTCCCTCAAGTAGATATGGTTGACGGGTTGAGATTCATACCACCATCCACCTTCCCTTGCCCCCACCTAGCAGACAATTCGTCAGCATTTCCTAGGAGCACAATGGGGACCACCGAGTTGCCTGGGATCTCTCCGTACTTGTCTCTAACTCTCCCCTGTTCCCCTTTCCCACCTACAATAGTCGAGGCTGGGGGACGAGGACGGTTGCCAATGTTGCGCTGACCAGCTATGGCCTTCGCCGGCCCAGCTCAACCTTCGATCTAGGCATCCTATTTGTCTGCCTCAGGTCTACCCAGATCCAAGGCCAAGCCGAGATGGCGGCTCGGGCTCACTTTGAGCCTCAATCTTCGAGCCTCAATCTAGGCTTGTCACCATCACAATTCTTTTGATGGTGGAGTGGTGACGCGACGGGAGTGGCTGTGTTGACTTTAGCC
Source organism: Eucalyptus paniculata subsp. matutina (assembly GCA_017140255.1). Classification (NCBI taxonomy): domain Eukaryota; kingdom Viridiplantae; phylum Streptophyta; class Magnoliopsida; order Myrtales; family Myrtaceae; genus Eucalyptus; species Eucalyptus paniculata. The sequence goes on from CM029443.1 coordinate 12,858,074, forward strand.
GACAGCCATGGTTGGCTTGAAGCACCATGGGGCATAGGGGGTCCGGCTGGAGATTACAGTTCAACTACAGGCTCGTTAGGTGAGAGAGGAAGATGGAGTCGAGCGGAGCCTTAATATTATTCTTTGCAGCATAAAACCTGATGACGAGCTAATTAACTTCTCAGGACACAAATTAATCATGAGAAACGCTACATGCAAAATGAACTTTTACCAAGTTATTGGACAAAGCAACATTGGATCTTTGAATAAGCCAATCACGTTGTGCATACATGTGTAGTTCCTTTGGAACTTGAAAGAGTGATGAGCTACTGCGAGCGGTTTCATTCACGAAAAAAGAATAGAGAAGCTTCTAGGTCCACGAAAAGAGAATAGAGAAGCTTTAGGGTCTGTTCATTTAGCAGAAAATGAGTAATTTCTAGAAAATATTAAGTCAGAATTCATTTTCCAAGAAAATAACAATATTTTCTAGTGTTCGGCTAAAACTTGAAAATGTTTCGAAAAATAATTTTCGGTGATCGGTAAGCTGCTCACCAGATTGGCGAGCATGAACGTCGAGCTCGAGGTTTGCCAAATCGACGAGCTTAAGGTTCGCCTAGTGACGATCGATGACTAGTCAAGAAATAAGAAGATGGAAAACAAAGAAAATAAAAAGAAAAGAAAAAAGAAATTAAAAATAATTCGAATAAAAAAAAATCATTCAAATAAAAAAAGAAAAGAATAAGAAGAAAGGGGAGGAGGAAGTGAGGGTTTGTAGATGTGTGAGATAAGAGAAATTAAGTGAGGAAAATGTTTTTCACTTTTCAAAAGTGGAAAATATTTTCTCCTAGTTTAGAATACTTTTTTCCTTTCATGAAGAATACTTTCCCAATGAATTCATTTTCCGTAAAACAAATGCTGGAAAATCCGAAAAATGTTTTCTTATAAATTATTTTCCGTGAAACGAACGGAGCCTTAGAATGACATTTCTATCCATCAAAATCACTTACTCAATGTCGGCTTTGTTGAATTTGAAAGAAAATAAGAAAATTCATGAGACTTATCATGTCATGATCGATTTGGGTGAACATAATATGTAGTAAGTAAAACTTTCTCGGAGACATAACCAACTAGATTGTATTGTTACCTTGTTTTTACCTAGTGTCTGCATTGTATTGTATCATGTGCTCTAGAATTTCAGCAAGCATGTATATCATCTCACTAGCAGAGGATTCCAGTTCTTTGCTCGTTTTTGCCAAACTCAGATTTCCGATCGCAGTTGATGCGGAGCCATAACGGCTAAACCTGAATATTTCATAATTTATATACTCCTATGGTAGGACCAAGAGGGGATAACTAGTACCCATCGCCCCTCCGAGGCTTTTTGTTTAAAAATAATAATTTTTGCTCGTGCTCAGGAATCATGCTAGGAACCAAATTAATGATAAAAACAAGTCCAGATAAAACATTGTGATGTTGATTTATTACACAGCCTGAAATTCCAGGAGCAAAGACTGCCCAAATATTCCAACTGAATTCCAACCACCATCAAAAGTCGGAAAAATTGAATTGAGAGAGAAACAACAACCAACGATTTCTTCTAACTTTCCTCTACATGTATTGTTACATTCCCGTATAATCCTAGAATTAGCTCCTGTTTGTCAAGAATTAGCCCCCGTTGTACATGTAATCACATGCAGCAAAAGCAACATGGCCGTATTCTACTAAGTCAGTTGAGCCACTTGAACTAATCCTTTTGCACCCTTGTGATCAACTCCGCATCAAGCTCTCCGTAAGTCTGGGTACTCTATCTCCATGTCTTTCCAGGTATTCCCTAATGCCTTCTGGCGCATGTCTTCCTATCCTGATCACATGTCCAGTCAAGAATGTGAAAGCCCTCGCTCCACATGACTAAATCGTATACACCAAGCCTCCCTTATCTTCAACTAGAGCCACATCTACTTCAACATAAACGGTAAATGTTTGTACGCGTATAGTTTGGTGCCCAGAGCTCTTTCAGCACCTCACCAACTTGTGAAGCCATAACTACACAGTCAAAAGCCAAAATCCATGGACAAACCCAGATAAGCTCACACAAACAGTGCAAACTTACTGATGTCAAAGTGATAAATGCAACTTTTCTCCTTTTTCTCGAGAGCAAAACACTATTAAACACTTCTGGCCAGGGAAAAGAGAAAACTAAAAACACGAGATCACCATAACTTATGAGATGACAAAATGCAAAGAAGTCAAGCTGATTATAAACACAGTCAAAAGAGCCTCAGCAAACCAATTAAGCAGTCAACCAACACCTTTTCCCGGAAAGTTGGCAACGGAGGTGCCTTGCACTAAATACGTTTTGATTTATACAAGTTTCAGGACTCAAAATAAGGTGCACAAACTTATGAGAAACCTCAGAAAAGTACCAATGACAAACAAAGATTATAGCATTGATATCGCAGATTATTGCGAACTTTTCCTAATTTCCTCAAACTAGAGTTACAAAGAGACTTGGTAATCATATCACATTGCATCCACAAGGCACAAAAACGTACAAAGAACCTTACAGTTGCTCGACCAACCTTAAAAAAATAGTAATACAAAAGCGATCGCCTAGAATAGAATCAATAGACGGAAACCAACTTCACCGGAAACTTGACCTCACTCTGCTGCTGCATCCTTACTGTTAGTACCTTCATTCCCTGTGTCAGGTAGGGTCTCCAAATCTGTCCGGGTTTCTTTCATTTCCTGAGAGATTGATGGATCAACGGAATTGGTCTGGGCCGCATCAGCACCACTATTAGTGTTTGCTTCTTTCTGTTCTTCAGAGTTTGAGGAATTTTGCTGACCATCACCATTGCCGTTAGAGCCAGCGTTGTTGTTATCATTCATGTTCGAGGATGCATCATTATTCTCTTGATGGTTCACAGAATCGCTAGAGCTAACTTCTTCTGTTTGGCCAGCAACTGTATTGTCCTTTGGTTTCGCATTTTCTTCCGCATTGCTCTGATCATTGGTGGCATTCTCACTCTGGCCTGTTTCAGCATTATTGTTATCCGAGGATCCATTGTTCCCTTGCTGAGTTGAGGAATCCGAAGAATCACCACCTTCCTTGGCACCGCCATCTGAATTCTCGTCTTGTTTCAATGTCATAACATTCTCCTGTACTTTTTCCGTTTCAACACTATCTTGGGCATTTTCGCCTTGAGCACCATCCTTTTTCTCCTCTAATCCATTGTTTTCAACACTTTGTTCAGAATTTCCAGAAGAATCGGCAAATCCACCGTTATCTCCACCTCCATTATCGCTTGTAGTGGAAGGGGTCGCTCTAGAAGTGGAATGCTCATCGCTAGCCCCTGAATCGGCTTTCTCATACTGTGCATCTTGTTGGGTAGAATCTTCATTAGATTCTTTATGAATAGTATCTTCATTTTGTTGGGCAGCAGTATCTTGTCCTGTCGCACCACCCACTCCATCATCACTTGTAGTGGAAGGCGTTGAATGCTCATTGCCGGCCCCTGAATCGGTTTTCTCAGACTGTACATCTTGCTGGGTAGAATCTTGATTAGATTCTTTATGATTTGTTTCTTCATTTTGTTGGGCAGCACTGTCTTGTCCGGTTGTTTCTTTGAATTCTGTATTGTCCTGCTGTGCCAATTCCGTTGTTTCTGTCTTCACTTCATCAGATTCTCTTGCTTCACTGGAGCTATGGTGGGTATTGTCCTTTGAATCCTCCTGATTACCATCAGCTGAACCCTCCTTTTGGACTTCTGCATCAGAAGAAACTGTATTCTCAGTGGTATTATTTTCACTGAGCCGAACTGTTTCAATTTGATGATCCTCAGCAACTTCAGTGGTATCTGATTTATTCTCTTCATACTTTTTTTCTTCATGTTCTGACTTCTCTTGCTTGTCAGAATGTTCCAAATTATCTTGCTTGTCGCTGGTTACCGCATTATCAGATTCATGCGCAACTGCACTGGAAGCATCATCCCCTTTGTAGTGTTCCTCCCTTGCTCCCGCATTATGCTCTCCATTTCCATCATCAACCTGATTATCTGAAGAACTCACTTCTTCAATTTTGCTCTCTTCGGTCTGGTTTTCTTTACCTTCCCTTTCCTCTTTACTTTCCTTTTGTTGGCCATCCTCTACACTTTCCTCTGCAGCACTGTTGTTTTCTGCAACCTCACCATTCACCTTTTCCCTACCTTCCATCTCATCCTTCCTGTCTTGGGGTTCAGCGTCTTCTTTCTCTTTGCTCACTTCATTCAGATCCTCTGTCCTTTCCTCCCTCGCCTTCTCAGCATCCAAGGAATCCTCTCTATTCTCAGATCCAACCCCAGATTGATCTTGATGCTCTTGAATCTCGTCATTACTATTACCCCCTAAGCCAAGACTCTCTTCGGACTTGCTTTGATCTTCATCATTCCTATTTTCGTCCTCTTCTTCATCCTCCTTAGTGCCGACGTCTCTAACAGGAGTTTCCTCCACTTGAGGATTGAGATCTTTTCTACCAAATTTCACAATATCGTTTGCTGCTTTTGCACTTCGGTCATACTCCGCCTTCTTATTCTGTGAATGCCTCACTTGGTACAGAAGCCAGATGCAGATGCCCAGCAGAAGGAGGATCTGCAAAGCATGCTTAACCTTGAAGCCTTTTGACCTCTGGCTTCTGCGAGGTGAAAGCCTAAACATCTTGAATCCTCTTCAATCTCGAGATTATTCGCCTGCAAAAACCAGCCCAATAACACAAAACCGATAAATAGTTTGCATTTTCAGGGACTTCGCAACAACTTCATGACGATTTAGCTTTGGTAGTCCATCTTTGCGAGCTAGACTCACAAACTTCACAGCACAGGGAAGAAACGTGAAAATAGACAGATTTTCACTCGAAATATACAATAAGAGCTACTAGGCGTAACCAAAACCATCCTCAATATGCATTTCAAAGACAACCCACTTCAAATCTACAGTGATATCCAAACTGACCAAAACGCACAGGAAGAACATGAATCTACAACACAAGTATGCAAGTTTCTTGAAATACCAACCACATCAACATTCGCACCACCGACGGTCCCGATCAAGCGCAATCAAGAAGCCGAACAAAACCCGCATTTCCAAGTACCCCGAAGCTACCGCAACACACCCAACATTCACAAAACCCACTCCACCATCACGGAATCAAACAAAATGCGGATAAGCAGATCTCACTCGAGCAAAAACCCGGGGCAATCAAGAAAACCTAACAAATCTACATCGACACATACAGAGATCTACTCAGAGGGCGAGATTCAGAGGGAAACAGAACTTACCCAGATGACGACAAACTTTACCCTGTATAACCAACCCAAGTATACGGGACTTAAAGAGAAGCAAACCGCGTGGGCAAATGGGGATGCTTTAAGGCGAATCAAGATTCTGGGGGAGAGAAAAAAGGTGCTTTGCACGCACTCAAAATTGGGAAAGATCACAGTCGCTTGGGATCGAAGGGGGCGTGAGTTGGGGCGTCTTTTCTCGTGCAGAAGGAATGGAGTTTTCGGTTTGACTGCGAGATTTGGATCTGAAGGGGGGAATCACCACCGAGCGCAGGCGAACTTCAAGGCCACGAATTGGCGCTGCAGCTTTTTTGTGCATTTATAAATGGGATGGGATGGAACGTCGTACGCGCACCGCCAGTCCCAAGGATTTTCGTGGATCGTTAATGGTTTTTAATTTTAGTGGGTGGCTCCTGGAAACGGTGAGGACGGACATGGGAGCGGTGGGCATGGGGTGGTTTTCCGTCCGAGCTCTCTCTGCATCGAAACTGCGTCGTCTGGCACTACTCCCAGATTTGGGGTTTCAAATTTTCCCTTTTTCTTCATATTTTCTAAAAAGGGTATATATAAACTATACCTATTGAACCACTAGGGTGCCACCCTTCTAACTTAGAAGGAACATGTTGGGTTCAAGAGTTGGGAGGGGACAATTTAATTTCAAGTATGAGTTTTGATTCTCATGTCTTGCAATGAAATAGGGCAAAACCTTGAGAATGAAAGTTAGAGTAGGACCTATATATATATATATATACTTATTGAGACATAAATATTATGAACTTTTTTTATACTAGTATGGTAAATTTACGTTAGATAAAATTGAATTAGAAGTATAATTGCCACAAGTATATAAATATGGGTTTTTCTTGGACATAAAAAAATTAAAATATTTGTGTCATAAAAAATAAATTAAAGGTTTTTGATAACACAAAAAAATTTAAGAATATTTGTGTCATAATTAGACCCATGGGTGGGTCAGATAGAGTTCCGGTCAGAACATTAATGGTTCGATCTAAATAGAACTATTTGGCCCGTTCGATCCAATTCATACTTAAATCGAACTATATCTGATTTATATTTTTAAAACACTTTCATATTTAATCAAATTTAGGAAAAATTATTTCTATGATCTTTTTAAAATAATATATTGCTAAAATACTTCGATGCAGTCCAATTTAATCAACAAGTTTGCAATTTTAAGAAAAAAATATAATTTTTTCTTTCTTTCTTTTACTTTTTTAATCCTTCAAAGTCTGGCGAGGGTCACTCGTCGGTCACAAGCGAGGCTACGACTCTTGCCGACAGGTTGGGACATTTGCCAGCCACTGGGCAAGCAACGATTCGAACCCTAACGTCTCCAACGAGCACTAGCAACGGTCAGAGATCTACACGTACGAAGCCCCTGGCACATCTATGCCATGAATTGCACTGGGGCATCAGCCGTGACAAGAAGTAACTCACCGCCATTGCCAGCCCCACTGCACCACCTGCCGCCATCACCAACTGCGTCGAGATCATGCAGCTCGCCGACTCCACCAGTGAGTTCTGAGCCAACCCCAACCTCTCCTTCGGCCACCCTTACCTCCCACCAAGGCCGACTTCATCCCCAGCAAGGATTGCCAGCATGAAGCTGACCGCTGGGGACTAAAGCAATTCTGGATTCTCGATCCGATCCAAAACGCCGGGCGACCAGATTAGGGAGAAGAAAATCACCAACAAACCCTCGGAAACCCTAAAATTGAGGCAGGAGCACGAACCTGGCGAGGTAATGGCGAGGAATGGGGTCGGCGACGTCACGCGGAGACTATTCTGGAGCCAGAGGCGGAGATGATGCAAAGATCACTGCGGAGATTAGCTGGAGAGAGGGAGAGAGAGCATGCCACTTTTACTTGGTTAAATAGGTTAATTTTAAGCTAAACCATCTATAACCAATTTTTATTACTACTCATTTTGATAACCCTAATCGTTGTAAACGTGATTTAAAGGTTTTTTTTTTTTGGTATTTGTCCTTTCCAAAATTAATCATAAAAGGTTCACCAACCTTTAAGAGTTAATAGAGAAGAGCGCTCATTTAACGGGAGACGTGTTCTAATAACTTGATTCCATTTATTTTCTAGTAATTTTGTATTTGTCGGAAGATTCTTGTCAAAAGGTTATGTAAAATCCAAAAACAAATTCCTCTAGAAAGATGAGTGACGAGGTTTTCTCTCTTGAAGTTTCGCTTCATCTGACTCCTTTCAACAAGACATAATAGGAGATGTGTTCTAATAACACGATTCGCCCATTTTTCTAGTAATTTCGTGTTTGTAGGAGATTCTTGTCGAAAAGTTATGTGAAATAAAAAAAATAAAGATAGCTCAAAAAAGATTTGTGAGCAATGAGCAATGAGTGATTTTAGACACTAAAGAGTGGCTACAACACCCTTAAGGAGGAATTTGTAAAACAAGTCATGGCTTGGCTTCCCCCTCTAACCAGACACCACAAGCCTTACAGAATAAATGGGATAATTAATAAATAAATAAATAAAAAACCAATTTTAGGTTGAGAGACAAATTTGGACCAAACATTTTTTTGTCTAGTAAAAAAGCACCAATTTTAGAATGAGTGACAATTTTGGCCCCAATTATTTTGTGTTTCGTAAAAATCACAAACTTTCATCCTTATCCCAAATTTGACCTCTAATATTTACTCTCTATTTGAAGTCATAGTGTCTCTCAATGGCAGTGGTCTACAGCATCTTATTACGAAAAAACAACAAAGTTTGGCTAGAGAAATTCAATTTGCAAAATTTTTGACTTGTTAGTGAAGTGTAGGAGACGGTGAATAGTTTCACCATTATAATCCAAGATGTGACTCAAACAAGAAGACAATGAATAATGTTTTAAATCCAACTAGCAAATGCACATGGATTTATTGCTAAGGAAATCAATGGATATGAGTTAAGAGGGGCGAAATTTAAGATTTAAGTGAAAGTTGGTGATTTTTTTGAGGCAAAAAAAGTTGGGGCCATAATTGTCATTTCACCTAAAGTTAGTGCATTTTTATGAGACAAACAAAAGTTTATGCTAGATTTATCACTCGACCTAAAGTTGGTGTTTTTTTACGAGACAGATAAAAATTAAGGCTAGATTTGTCCCTTGACCTAAAATTGGTGTTTTTTTTTTTTTTTTGGAATTAGCCCCAGAATAAAGTACGGTAGATGAAAATCATTCCAAAATCAGGTTTTCTTGCGGGGTCAGCTACCCATAGAAACCATCGAACATGCGCTCCTCCTTTGTCCCTAAACGAAGCTTATTTGGTCAAATGCAGCCTTGAACATCAAAATATCAAGTCAAGGGTTAGCTCGTGTATAAGAGTGGCTGTTAAATTACAAAAGCACCTTTGTCAACTCACATCATCGTCATCTACTCTCGGTAGTCCTATGGCTTATCTCGAAATCGATAAACAATTCCATCTTCAAAGAGCAAGAGCCAGGTCCAAGGAATCTAGTGGACTCGGCCCTTGCGATGCACATTAACATCATGAAATGGACCCCAAAAGACGTGAAAAAAGCTTCGTAGAACAGACTTACCTCAGGTGTGCCTCGACATTGATGGTTCCTTTGTTGAAGGACTTAAACGAAGGAGCCATCTCACGTATTTGTCACGACAACTCTGGATGACTCGAAGATTTTTTGCTCGACTTGTGCAGGTAGCTTCAGCTGCTCAAGCAAGAGCCCTCGCTCTTCTGAAAAGTCCAAGGTACCTCGCTTGAGTTAGATTGTTTTAATCTTTAGAAGCATACTAACGAGCTCAGATCAGCCAAAGTAGGAAGTCAAAGTGCTTGTTGAAGAAAGCCATGATCTTGTTGCAATTTTCTCAAGAGAAATACACTAGACAGCGCTCATTTTAGTGACAAATTTTTGCTAGCTCGCTTACATGTCAAACAGAAAAAAACGGTCTTTATACTCCTCTGACAAGAAATTCTGGCCAAAAAATTTACTTGACTTTTATAATTAAAAGTTTTATCCGAGTGGCATCTTTTTATTAAAAAAACAGTCCACGTAGATAGATAAAATGACGTCGTACAATCCAATGTGGCTGAATTGTGGAAAACAACCTAATTGCTTCGAAGTTCTTTTGTTGTTCTCTCTCCATTACCTTCTTTGTCTTCTTCTCCTTCTTCACCATCCTATCCACCGCCACCCATGGAGTCACCACCAACCACGCCTAGCACCACCACCTCCCCCACTACCTTGACGAGGTCAGCGACTATAGCGAGAGCGTTGCTGTCAACCCATCCTTCTCCTTGAGAACCCCTGCCTCAGCAACACCTACGTCGCCCTCCAAGTTCTGAAGTAAGCCATCATCTTCAACCCCAACAACTTCACCGCCAAATGAGTCAGCCCCTTCATTTGCGACTACTCCTGCATCATCTGCTCCCCCACCCCTAACGAACCCAGCGTCAGCACCGTCGTCGACATCAAGCTTAACGCCAGTGACATTTCCAGGTATCTCTTGGAGGAGCTCCACCTGCTCACTGACCTCGCGCTCTTCCACCTCAAGTCTAACTGCTTCTGCGGCAGCGTGCCATAGAAGCTTCGGAACTTGAAGTGTCTCTTTGGGTTGGATCTGAGCAACAACCGGTTTGCCGAGAAATTCCCAAGGATCGCACTAGAGCTCCTAGTGCTCAAGTGATAGAGACGACAAAAGAACTTCGGAGTAGGAAATATGCATTGGTCCACCGAGTTCTCCTTCTGGGGGCAAATTGGATAAGGTTTCGATTTGGGGATATGGTCAATTTAGGGTTTTCAATTTGATAATTTCCTTATAAGTTGCACTTTATGGTCTATATTTTAGGAGAAAACATTGGGTGTTTGTTATTATTGACATCTGATTTTTAGTTGACGCGTCATAAAATGTAAAAAAAAAATTTTAAAAAAAAAAACTTGAGATTAGGGCTTCCAATCACGACAGAACCTATTTGTCAATCAAAAAGTTTCATTTTTCATTTTTATTTCTTTTGCATTGTCACTTTTAAGTAATTCCCCAATCATTTTCATTAAAAACCCAAAAACTCAAACGGTTGACTTTCGAATTGATTTTTTAGTCAAAGTCAAAAGTTGCTTTTCATCCAAAATATGTCAAATGTCCTTAATTTCACTTTAGCAGGGTCAATTTTCAAAATTTCAAAGATTTGGCTCAAAATCAATCTTTTAGGAAAAAGTAAACTAAATAGTTGACTTTTTGGCTAAACTTTTGACCCAAAAAAATTTTAAAAATCAAAAATCCATAAAACACATTGTTTTAGTGTCAATTTAACTTTTGTATTGAAAATTTTGCAAAATTCAATTAAAAAATTTATTTTCTGATTATTATTTTTTTTGTTTTAGGTTTGCAATCAATCAAAAATGAAATTACTTTTGTTTTAGTCACATTTAGGTTTAGTTCATTTTATGACATTTGGTTTAGGGACTATTTATATTCCTCTCATACACTTCATTTTGGAAATTGCCATGTCAAAAGACCAAACCCTAATTAGGGGGTTCAAATTGATCATTTATGAGTTGCAAATGGATAATTGTTTTCTACTTATTTTCTTGATATAAGTCCAAATCTGGGGTCTATTTTGAGAAATTCACATGAGAACTTCCAAATTTGAGGAATCTCGCTCTTTTGAGTATAGGAAAATAAAGCGATTGAGCTTCAATTGAAGGAATTTAAAGTGACCCATTCATGAATATGGTTCAATTTCATGAATGAAGGTCCAATTTCAACATTAGACCTCAATTCATTTTTGGCCTAAGTCTCGTGACTTTAATTCAAGGTCAATTTGATGCAATAGGCTATCCTAACCATAGGTAATTAGTTGAGTAAGTTTATCGCAATTTTATTTGAATTGGTTTATCGCAATATTACTTGAATTCAATTTTAATTAATTTGCGATTTCGAGCAAGGAATTGCAAAAATTGCCCATTTTGGCCTATAGGTTCAATTACGTGTGCCCATGACTGATGTTAGATATTTTTATAATAATCATTCAATTGAGTCAATAGAAAAATAATAAATTGTATTTACAAGGTTTAACTGGCTTAATTTGATCAAAATAGGACAATTTCCCCTCAAATTGGACAAGTTTTCTCTTTGATTTGGTCTTCAGGACTAAATTGCATAAATCTAGAATGCATAGGGACTACCCAATCGAGAATTGGTCAAGAACTAGTCAAACCGACATGAATCGGCCTAACCGGTCCAATCGGCCGTCGACGAAGCAAGCCGGTTTGGCTCCTTGCCGGTTGGTTCTGGACCTCCAATGACCAGTTTCGGGACTTGTGTATTTTATCCCCATGCCCTTACATTTCCTAGATTTTGTAAATTAAACTCTAAATTTCAAGAATTTACAATTTAGCCCTTAATTAGGCCCTTAAGTACAATTCTCGTTTTAAATCTTAACTTTCACAAATCAGATCCATCCAATCGTTCATAGGACACATCTTAAGTGTGATTAGCCTTTAAAAAAAATTAAATTGGCCATTAAATCAAAATTTTGACCGTCAAATTGAATTGACTGTTAAGATTCGCCAATTAGGACCTAGCATAAGAGGGATTTTCCCTCTAAATTTCAAGGAGGGCCTCATTTGCATAATTAATTTTCTGTTTAATTTTCTCTCTAAAAATACAAAATTCTGTCTCCAGCATACGACCCTACATTGGCGATCCCACCGCCTTCGCCTGGCCCTTCAACCTCTCTCTCTCTCTCCCCACCCCACCATCTCTCTCAGCTGATCGCAACCTCCCTCGCTCCCGGCAGCTCTCCATTTTTCCCATTCACGTTGAGTTGAAGATCGGCATCCACACCGGTCTAGTCTCCGGCCAATTCAATCAGTCAAACCGGCCTTTGTCTGGTGGCCATTAGGGCTGTTAATGATTTGGTTTGCTTCAGTTTTTTTGAAAAACCGATCCATTAGAAAAATCTTCTAAACCGAACCGAACCGAAATTTCGGTTGGGTTCGGTTTTTCATTTTTGATTTTCAGCTTTTGGTTTTCGTTTTTATTTATTTATTATTATTATTATTCTCAGTGAGGCGTTTTAAAAACCGAAAGAAACAAAACAAAAGCCAAGTATGCGATCTCAAGCAAAAGTCCCAACTAGCGATATCAAAAAAGCCGAATCAGCCATGCTACAGCCAAGCCAAGCTATTCGGTGGATAATTCACGAAATGCGGCCGGTACATGCTTGCACAGAAAATGATCGGCACGACCCGAAAACAGAACGATGAAACAGATTCCGAATCGCAAGCACCTCGTCGGCGAAAGCAAATCAGAGCAAATGGCATCCGAGAGGGGGGGAGAGACCCTAATCTCGCTCGCGGGAAACGACGGACAAAGTCAAAAGGGAAAAAAAAAGAAACAAAAGAGAAAAAAGGTGCGGTCGAAACTTGCTGCTGCTGGAAAACGACGTCCGGACAAAGCAAAACAGCAATCTCGACCGAGAAAAATTAACAAAAAATTCTAAAAAAATAAAATACAAAATAAAAAGAGGAGGTGCAAATGACCAGGAAATGAACGACGACAACGACCTCGATACGGTTGATCACCGGATCACCTCTGGTGGCTTGGTTTCCTCACCAGAGGTCCTAAACTGGTCTAGCTTTGGACTGGTTCTGTTCTGATGAACCAAAAGTCCAGCCGACCTCGATCCGGTCCATAGGAGATCCGTTCGCAATCTTAGAGTTTCGAAAAAGTTCTAGCGAGGGCAATTTCACATCCAAAATTAAAGAAAAATGCAAAAAGGTAGATGTTCTAACATCAAATATGGATGAGACAAGATCGGTGTATCCAATTGGGGCTAGGATTCAAGTTTATATTTATATAAAATGCCTAGATCTGAGATTGATGATATCATGGATTGATTTGCTGAGGTTTGATGCTCATTGATCTTGAGTTTGTGGTTGATTGAACTTGATTTTCATTAATCTACAATTTTCATGCTTCTATGAGTGACCTACTATTTTGGCATAAATGATGTACTAAATTGGCTTTTCTGACTTCAATCCCTTTGAGGCTTAGAAAATAGACATCTTGAGCTTCGATTTGATAGGTTGAACATCCCAAACAGACATTATTTGTTCCTCAAAAAACACCTTGGAAATCAGTCGATTCTGCAGTAATTTTAAGTGGATTTGCGTTTTTTGACTTGTTTCAACTTTTAATTTTGTTATTTTTCATATTGATTTTTGTGATCAAATTCTGAAAAAGTTCTCTTCATGAGATTTGTTCTAAATCATCTTGAGTATAACATGCTTTTTTTTTTTTATAGATTTTTTGGAGATGTTAAGGCAAAATCGCGTAAAACTGACCCAATGTAGATCGGCCTTGCACCGATTCGAATTGCATTTGTTTGAAGTTGAGCTTGTAGATGAGTCCATTTGACTTCATGATCTCCACAAGACTTGAAATATATGTCATGTACATTCTAATGATATGCGTTTTGTTTGATCATCGTTTGGTATGTCAACTACATGTGTGAACATGTTTAGGTTCTGCTGACAACGAACATTGTCGATCCCACCAGCAACTTAGCCCACACTTCTTAGAGGCATGCCCTTTCGAGACATCTTCTAACAGGAAACATAAAAATTGTAATGTTTATTTTTACTAAGTTTAGAATAGCTGATGTAAATCCTGCATTTCCTTGCTGAATGCACTTTGCATCATATCGAATGTGCAAAAAACAGAGCTCAGAGGAAATATTCACAACTTCCCTCTCCCCCAACAAAGTTCATTAGCTTCATCATTCTTGAAGGCACATGTCCATTATTCTGTCCTCTACTTAGTAGATATTCGCATTACATCAAGAGGATTGTACCAACTGGTCTCCGGGGCACCGCAGTTCATTGTCAAGTTGTGGTTACGGTGCCATCACTAGTGGGGTACTGCCAACAAGGTTGTGGCGAAGGAGGAGATATTCTTGCTGGTGCAAGAAGTGCTGGCAACAGAGGGCTCGCAGGGAGGGTTCTGATAATGACTGCAATGATGAAAGAATAGCGTGCACAAACAGCGCTAGGCGTAGGGAAGGCAGAAGAAGAATAGGTACTGGCACAGTGTTGGTTGTAAATGACACTACCATAGTTGCGCCCTCAGGAAGAAAAGGCAAATATGCTCATGTGCACTTAGCTGTCGAGTCAATTTGACACCTCCAAGTTAGTTGCTGACACATTGACTGATGACATTCCACTCAAGCGGTACAGATGGGGTTTGAGATCTCATCAGGCCCTTTAATATATCACCATTCGGCATGTTTTAAACTGAAATACAGGAGAGGAAAGGCCAGAAGGTGAGAGCAAACCATCGAGAGAAATGAATGACAACAAATAGGGTATAACAGCAAAGGTGTACTTACCATGTTGGCGAAGATCGTTTTCAGGAAGTGGATAAGACAGAGAACACACTACCCCAAACTCCCAATCTCCTTTGCCTTACTATGAACCTGGTCCGCCATTTCAGCACTTACAAGACCACCAAATACGACGGTCCTTGCGACCCTTCAGAACACCAACAAACAAACCGATGTTATTGCTTTCACGTCAACACACGACATGCATTTCCTTCAATTATAAGAGCAGCCAAGTGTCGTCTCTTTCTTATGTTTGGGCTTTACAAAGTTGATCTACACGTCATGATTCTCATTTGAACCTTAAAATAACTATCTCGCTTGTTGTCATTCATAGTATGACAGCCAAAATCATACGAAAATAGAGTACTAATTAGTATCAGAGTCCAAGGAAATCGTGGATGACTTTCAACGGTTCAGCCGATGTAAATATTTCATATCTGTGAACTGTACTTAACAAAGGAAGTTAGTGGTAAATTTGCAACCCTGACTGGAAAAGTAACTAAATTGGAAAGAGAGCTCATCAGCGGCATCTAGAATCACAAGAGCTACGCGAATATGCAGAACTACAGAAAACAGTGCAGTAATTGCATTAGAATGGACCTCGAATTCCTCTGTATTCAATTAAGCTACCACACCATATTAGCTCCACCACAACCTCTCCACATTCAGGAGAAAATAAAGGAAATGACAAGTTGACCGAACAAATTGAAGAAACACAACGAATCCAAAGGCAATGAAGATTCAGCTTATATCACGCTACGCTGCAATTAACAGCCAACAATCGGTAACATATTCAAGTCTTCCAAGGGAAGGCCCTCGCCAGAGACTTACAATTGAACGAAGCCGAAACCTTGATGCTCATTGGAACCTGCGACAAGAAAACAAGTCAACAACAAAACCCCTCTCTCGAGGAGGAGTGTGCAACCGGACTGGGTATACCTAGCTCCCGGACCAGCCCACCCGAAAAATAAGGTCGGGAACCGGTTCCCATTGAAACCGGTCGGGGAACCGGTTTCCAAAATTCGGTACCGGTTTAAATCGGTCCGGGAATAAGTTCCAAGTGATTACCCACCCGAAAACCGGTTCCTAGACTGGTTTTGGAATAGATTCTCTGACTGGTTTTGTAAGTAGAGGTTCAAAACCCTTTTTTTTCCCTGATTTTTATTCTTACTCTTACAATTACACAACATTTTTCCTCTTGGCTCTTTCAAACACGCACGGCACTCCTCCTTTGTCATTTCTCTTCCTCACTTGGTTCCCTCCCTCATGGGCTCCCTCTCACACCATCCAATGGACGGACAGTGTTTATCGTCGCCAAATTCTTGTGTATCACATGGATTAGCTCGCCAAATTTCTCTTTTGTAAGATGAGTTATGCTTGCATAAATGAGTAGCTTCATGTAGTAATTGTATGTAGTAGTTGTGGGAATAACACTAATAATAGATCCATGTTTATTGCTAATTCTATGCCTTATAATTTTATTTATTATAATTAGTATTATGGATCCTTAATTTTTCGTTTAGTCAAAAAGTTCATGTATTTATTTATTACAAGTGCTTAATGTTTCAATACAAATTAGGATGATTATGCTATTTTTTTGTGTATTAATATAAAATTCGAAGTCGTATAGGATATCGGGAGATTGCAAAACAAGTTCCAATGGAAACATAGTTGACCCTAGAACCGAATCGGAAAAACATGGTGAGTCAGGTACATGGTCCAATACAAACATGGTCGGATATAGGGTACAGAAAAGAGGAACTGGTTATAATAGGGTTAGGTATGGGGTGTATCTAGACCCTGCCTACCCTTGACCCGATCACCCCTACTCTCAAGTGCATGCCTGAATGTGCGAAAACACGGAAGCTCAAATATCATCATGCATTCCCTCACCTTTCTTGGTCACCATGAAACACTACCGATCAGACTGACGTCGCTGAACGTCTCCTTGAGTTGAAAGAGATCGAAACAGAGAGCGTGGGGATTACAAAAAATGCTCCTCAATCTGACAATGAGGGGGTGTGCGCGAAAAGAGACCGTCACCAAATTCTTGTGTATCACATGGATTAACTTGCCTAATTTCTCTTTTGTAGATGAGTTATGCTTGTATAAATGAGTAGCTTCATGTAGTAGTTGTGGGAATAAGACTAATATTAGATTTATGTTTGTTACTAATTCTTTACCTTATGATTTTATTTATTATAATTAGTCTTGCGGATCCTTAATTTTTTATTTAGTCAAAAAGTTCATGTATTTATTTATTATAAGTGCTTAATGTTTTAATACAAATTAGGATGATTACGCTATTTTTTTGCGTATTAATATAAAATTCGAAGTCGTATAAGATATTGGGAGATTGCAAAATAAGTTCCAGTGGAAATAGGGTTGACCCTTGATTCGAATCAGAAAAACAAGGTAAGTCAAGTACAGGGTCCAATACAAATATGATCGGATATAGGTTCTAGAAAAGAGGAACTAGTTATAATAGTGTCAGGTACGGGGTTTAGGTCTAGACCCTGCCTACCCTTTACCCGATGACCCTACTCTTGAGTGCATGCCTGAATGCGTGAAATCATGGAAGCTTAGATATCATCACGCATTCCCTAACCTTTCTTGGTCACCCTGAAACATTGCCTGATCAGACTGACGTCACTGAACGTCTCCTTGAGCTGAAAGAGATTGAAATAGAGAGCGCGGGGATTACAAAAAACGCTCTTCAATCCGACAATGCAGGGGCATGCGTGAAAAGAGACCGTTGCCGGTGAGCATATTCCGAGAGGGAGGAGGAGGAGGAGGAGTACCTGAGTATTGGTGAAGGAGTAAGGCAAGTTGGAGACGGAGACGGTGGATGGCGAGTGAGCGCCGGGAGCTCCATCTTTGGCTTGCTTCTTGTTCTTCCCCATCGCTGCTGCAGAAAGCCAAACCCCATGCCGACGTGCCAGGGTTTAACGTCCGAACATGGAATGAGGGCAGGGATTTCGGGTCGGTCGGATCATTGGTCCTGTTACGAACGAGGCAGGTTTGGGTTTATGGGTTTTGGATTTGGATTTGGGCCAATTCGACCCGGATGGAGATAGAGAGGAGAACAAGAAGTGTGGGTTGGGCTTGACCGATTTGTCGTGAAAGAATCCTTTTAGGCCCAGTATGAAAGAACCTGAATTACCACGCTTTTTTTTTTTTTTTTTGTAAGCGATCTGTAATATTTACGTTGAGTTAAAAATATTTGTTATATTTCCTTTTGCCCAGAGAATTCCAATTTTTCATCGTCAATCTCCATGTATTTTTCTAGCGGCATACTCCCCTCGATATTCAAATGCGTGCTTTTCCAAAACTGTCTCTATCTGGAATGAAATGGATGAAGATATTTTAAAATTTTGGTATGTCTGGAGTCTATTCAAGAGTTTTTATTTTTCAAGTTAGACTTTTATTTAATGATAAACGATGACATAATTTAAGAAGATAAACTTGCGAAGGACCCACATAAAATTTTCGTGATTAATTTAAATTCAATAGGATATCTTTTGGGCGTGAAGATCAAATAAGTGGGTTTTGCTTTGAAAAAAAAAATCCAGGCAGAACAAACACGCCCTGTTCCAGCGTGGATGCACCAAAGGACAATTTTTTATTTTTTCCCCAATCGACCATCGTGAGTAAATAGATGGATTCTACTTCGGAGGATGACGTCTCCGGACTTGAAAGAAAAGTCCAATTTCTCGAAGAGAGCTAATGAAAACTCATTGGAGCATTAGCAATCTATCACGTCTCGAGAAATCTGTGCCCAAAACGTCCAACTTTGTGCGTTGAATTCTACGAACTGGGGAACAAACATCTGAACTTTGACCCAAAAATAAAAATAAAAAAACCAAATATCTGAACACCAGGATTGACCTCTTTATACGATATACAGGTAGCAAGAAACCAATCACAGGCAAGATTCATCATCCAAACATGGCCAACATAACTCACAGAAGAGTCCGGACGAACGGAATATGGATGCACATAGCAGAGAAAGGAAACGGGCCTCTGGTTCTGCTCATCCATGGCTTCCCCGAGCTCTGGTCCTCATGGAAGCACCAGATCCATCGCTTGGCTGAATGTGGGTACCACGCAGTCGCCCTTGACATGAGGGGCTATGGGGACTCGGACTGCCCTGCCGACCCGGCATCATACACCATCCTCCACCTGGTCGGTGACTTGGTTGGCCTCGTCAATGCGCTCGGTCAAGATCAGGTGCGTCGCATCGCCATGCAGAATGATTTAAGTACTTGCAGGGTCTTTTCTGCGAGAATTGGTATTTGTGCTACTCGTATGGTTTGATAGAACGTGAGGTAATTGTAAGTCAGCAGGGTATTTATATAGCCAAGATAGCTTCTTGCTATAGAATTTGAATGTTCATGATTATGTAACCTAAGTCTTTTGGTTCTGAGCGCGTACCGACCGTGATCGGGAGCAACCTGTGCTACGTTGATTCTCCTATGTTTTGTTCATACTTCTGTCGAAAAAAGCTGATGAATATAAGAATGGGTTTGGTCAATAGGCGTACGTGGTGGATCACGACACGGGCGCGGAAGTAGCATGGCACCTTTGCCTCTTCAGGCTGGATAGAGTCAAGGCGCTTGTTAATTTGAGCGTGCCCTATCGACCACGGTCCCCACAGTTGAAGCCGTCCGAATACATGGCAAAGTTCGGCGACGGGTTCTACATTACTCAGTTTCAGGTAAGGAGGCGCCGATTGTTAAAGCACGGTTTTGGCAAGCTGTACAGTACTTGAGCTTGCATCTCGTCTCTCTTTGTCGTGGCTAATGCAGGAACCGGGAAGGGCCGAGAAATCGTTTGCCAAGTATGACTGTTCGACGGTATTGAAGAAGTTCTTACTGGTGAATGGTCCCGATCTTCTGGCCGCTCCACCAGGTGTCGAGTTCATCGATTCCCTCGAAACCCCAGATTCATTGCCCACGTGGACCACCGAAGAGGAGCTCCAGTACAGGGCAGAGAAGTTCCAGAGATCCGGTTTCACCGGGGCATTGAACTACTACCGCGCCATGGACAGGTAAGTCTGCTCCAAAACCGCGCTCAACTCGACCCTATGGAAAGCCCAAAGGCTAGAGTGACCAAAAAGGAAGCCAAGATCGGCCTTTTAGCCAGAGTTTGCATTTACAGTAATCCAATCTAAGCAAAGATCGAAAGAGGTTATGAAAAGTGATGTCTAGGATATACATTTTCGCATTCATGCCTCATTATGGTCCTGCAAAATACTTGTCTGCTGTGCCAGAGCCATGTTGTTCCTCTCACTTATGAAAATTTCGTTGCGAAGTAAATGCATTCATCCGCTTTGACCGACTGATTGAAGATGCCCTACGGACTGCGAATACGAACACATTCAGTTCCAGCAAGAAGTGGCAGGCGCATTTTGCGACAGCCTCGCTTGCCCAGAGCCTCTTCTCCACTTCTTTATTTTCGATATTTACAAGTAGGATCTTTAATTTCTTGAAGTGGCGGGAGGTGACATGTCCATTGAAATTGAATGCAGGAATTGGGAGCTGCTCGGGCCGTGGCAGGGGGCGAGAATAAATGTCCCTGCGAAATTTATTACCGGGGATAAGGATGTTGGGTTCCAATCATTCGGGACCAAAAGTTATATCGAGAGCGAATTCTTCAAGGGGCTCGTGCCTGGTCTTCAGGTTCTGGTCATCGACGGCCACCATTTTATCCAGCAAGAGAGGGCGGAGCTAGTTACTGCTGAGATCCTATCCTTCTTTGGCGAGAGGTCAGGGAATTGAGCGTTATGTGCCAATCGGGTCTCTGGGATTCGATCCAATAAATTCGATTTACGATGCGTGTATGAAGTAGTGTTCGGAGACTATGTAACTACCGTTGCATGATTTCACTTTCATGGATGGTGTTTATTTAATGTTTTAAGCACTGGTCGTGCAATGTATGCTAGATTCTAGAATGAGCAATCTTTCAAAAGTGGAGAATTGGCTTAGGAGATTGCACATGACGAACTCTCAACAAAGAAAATGAGATCAAAAGGAGGAGGAACAAGAAAATCGATTAGCCCTCGTGCTTTTAGAGCAAGCGATTAACCTTAAATGGCTCACGGAAATAAAATTGGCTCGTGTTGTCCTTTCTTGGGCCAAAAATGCAATATCACATTGCAACAACACTTCGAGCTGATTCAACACTTGTAAAAAGAACGGAAGAAGCATCCATTCTACATCCATCTTGTGCAAGGCCTGGTATGTCACAAATGACAACCAGTTCAGAATCCCAACCCACGAAAGTTATATTGCCAAATCACAACATAACACAACTTCAATGTTTGACAAGGAACATTGTCCATCCCACCAACAACATGGCCCACACTTCTTAGAGGCATGCCCTTTCGAGACATCTTCTAACAGGAAACATAAAATTTGTAATGTTTATTTTTACTAAGTTTAGAGTAGCTAATGTAAATCCTGCATTTCCTTGCTGAATGCACTTTGCATCAGTTGAATGTGCAAATAACAGAGCTCAGAGGAAATATTCACAACTTCCCTCTTCCCCAACAAAGTTCATTAGCTTCATCATTCTTGAAAGGTACATATCCATTATTCTGTCCTCTACTTAGTAGATATTCGTATTGCATCAAGAGGATTGTACCAACTGGTCTCCGGGGCACCGCGCAGTTCATTGTCAAGTTGTGGTTACAGAGCCATCACTAGTGGGGTACTGCCAACAAGGTTATGGCGAAGGAGGAGATATTCTTGCTGGTGCAAGAAGTGCTGGCAACAGAGGGCTCGCAGGGAGGGTTCTGATAATGACTGCAATGATGAAAGAATAGCGTGCACAAACAGCGCTAGGCGCAGGGAAGACAGAAGAAGAGTAGGTACTGGCACAGTGTTGGTTGTAAATAACACTACCATAGTTGCGTCCATCAGGAAAAAAAAGGCAAATATGCTTATGTGCACTTAGTTGTCGAGTCAATTCACGCCTCCAAGTTAGTTGCTGACACATTGACTGATGACATTCCACTCAAGCGGTACAGATGAGGTTCGAGATCTCATCAGGCCCTTTAATATATCACCATTCGGCATGTTTTTAACTGAAATACAGGAGATGAAAAGGCCAGAAGGTGAGAGAAAACCAACTATCGAGAGAAATGAAGAGCAAGACCAAGATGACAACAATTAGAGTGTAACAGCAAAGGTGCACTTACCATGTTGGTGAAGATCCTTTTCAGGAAGTGGATAAGACAGAGAACACACTGTCCCAAACTCCTAATCTCCTTTGCCTTGTTATGAACCTGGTCTGCCATTTTAGCACTTACAAGAACACCAAATATGACGGTCCTTGCGACCCTTCAGATTGAAATGGCTAGTATGAATACCTAGAGAGGGGTTGAATAGGTGTAAGAAAAATTTTCGCAAAAAACAGTAGAAATATTTTGCTTTTGAAACTAAGTCTGAAGAGCAACAAACTTTGACGAGTTCAAACTTTAGTAGTTAAATAGAACTACAAACAAAATAAAGGAGTTCAGGGAAGAGAATAAGAACACAAAATTTATAGTGGTTCGGTTTAGATTAAGCCTACGTCCACTCTCCCACGCCGATAGCCTTCTGATGGATTCCACTATGCAATCAACAAATTATTACAACTTTGAGTGCAAATACTTAGTGATAGATCACACTATCTTACTAAGTCACTCTTTTGGTATTTCTTTCATGATCACAAACGTTTAAGTTCACCAAAGACAAGTGTATGATCGAAGGTCGCTCAGACTTTGAAATTATAAATTCTACGCTCCGTCTCTTACTTGCTCATCAATCCTTGATCTCCTTAAATACTCCCCCACTTCCAAACTAGTCATTAGACAGTATCTAGAGGATTGTCTTCTAATCTACCAATTGGACAGATCTGTATCTAGAAGATTTGGTAGCCGTTGAGTGATAGAAGTAGACTCCTAAATTGATTATGATCACCCATACAAACAGAATCTTGGTTTCCATAAGTAGAGCTTCTTCGTATAGAAAGTTCTTGCCTTCAAGATCCAATTGTCAATCAATTAAATTAAGTCAATCAAATCTATCTTGATATAAAATCCAAACTAGATCACTAGCCGTTTTATATTTGGGGCTTGTGTTACATTTTGTCAAGTTGTTTTATTCTGAACATGCTTCATTTTGAATCTACTATGTTCTGAACTTGTGTCTCATTCTAGACTTTGTCACATTCTAGACTTGTGTCTCATTTTGGACTCTGTCACGTTCTGGACTTGCGTCTCATTCTAGATGTAAAGTCTAAGAGTGTTCTATCGAAAGTAAAGTCAAAGCATCTTTAGTCTGAAGTAGAGTCTGAGCGTCTTCAGTCTGAAGTAGAGTCTGAGCATCTTCAATCTGAAGTAGAGTCTAAGTGCAATAGACTTTACAATCTGGACGTAAGTCTGAACATATTCTGCTTATGAACAAATTTAGCTTTAAGGTCTAGACACAGTCTGAATAAGTCCAGCTTTATCATAGAGTCTATCTTTTGGTTCAATTCAACTTCAGCATAAAGTCTGTCTTCTAGTTTAATCAAGTATAGACTTTGATAATATCTTTTATATGTTCTATCATCTACATAGTTTGTTACTCAACTATTAAACACGTTAGTAGCCTTTGATTTATTTTGTCATCTTCAAAACATCATAAAGGATTTCTCTAACAATCTCCCATTTTTTGATGATGACAAAATAATCTCTGAATATGCAGATTTGTAAACACGCTTTTGAAAATATTAATAAATCAGGGCAACCTTAAACACAATGTAATTTAAATCAAAGGATAACAGAAGATAGCAAATAGATTGAGCATAACAATATATAAAAAAATAACCGCAGCTGAATATTATGCAATAAATAATATCAACCAATTAACACATATGCATATTCATATCCTCTCCCCCTTTTTATCATAATCAAAAAGCGATAATAATGGAAATAGTATTGCGTAGAGAATATGAAACGATAACAAATATATCTTACATGAAACATAATTTCCAAAAAATCAGCTTTTATAAAGTAAATCGAATATTAAAGATATGTAATATAGCTCACTTCAATCATATATATCAGCAAATATCCAATAAAAATCACGAAGGCATTATAAAATTCACTTACGCTTTTTGTCATAATAAAATGATAATATCAATAAGAGATTTGTTAATGACAAAAGGTAATAAAAGATGCACTAATCGGATTTTGTAGAACTTAACAAGTTCTGACACATCTTTACCAAAAAAAAAAAACAAGTTCTGACACATTTACCTTTTCATTCTTTTCATATAATCAAGATCACGATCCATTCAAAAAGATTTTTTTTTATAATTGATCAATGCTCCCCCTCAATTTGTTGCCTTTTTGAGGTGACCACGATTCTTTTCCTTTCCTTTTGGATTCACTTTCTCCACTTAACAAAAGGCAATTTTCTTTTCAGCCCGTCGATTGAAGTCAGGCCTAGCCCGTGAGCTTCAGCCGCAGTAGCCCACGACAATTTCTAGCCCATCTTCAGCCTTTGGTCTAGCCCACTTGAAGCCCATGAAGTAAGCCCAACCCACAGTTCAGCCTAGAACCAAGCCCAGCAGTTTGCTGTGGGCTTGCAAGGTTTTTCGACCCAACCCAAGTTCCCCTCAACGTTGCCATGGGCCCAAGCTTCGGCCGCCGTCACACTGCCGTCACAGTGAACCAATTTTCTCGTTAAATCGGTGAGTTTATGCATTAAAATTTACTTAGTAGGCTAATGATGTTTAAGGGGTGTTTAGTTTAAGTTAATTAGGGATTAGGTGATTAGTTAGATTAGATTAGTGATTTAATTAGTTAATTATGCATGTTAGGTAGTTAGAACAGCTTAGTTAGGGACTAGATAAGCTGTATTATTTATCGAGATAGGTTCGGGAATTTTCCCAGCCCGTTTAGGTGGTTAATTTAGCAATTACGACATATTTTGATGTTTAAATTGAATTATTTAATTAATTTTGGTAATTAGTTATTTATTAATTATTTTTCAGAAATTAGACCGGGATAGCCGGTGATTGGAATTTCGTGCTGATTACAATGGTGTGGTTAATTTCTGAAATTGAGTGTTAATTTGTGCAAATTGAGTGCTGATTGAAATTTTGGTTTTTTATTCCAAAAATTGTGAATTTTAATATTTATTTAGAAAATCCCGAGTGTCAGATTTTAACACCGAAAATGGTTTTATATACTATATAAAAAAGTGAGATTTTAAATTGGAAGATATCACTTTTTTCTAGATCAAGTTGACTGTGTACCCACACACGACTATTTTACCATGTATTTTTAATACGGAGAAAATAAGTCAGGTTCATCATTTTAATTAAGACATTTAAGTGCAATGTGCGGTGTCCTAGGCCGATATTGAATGGTCGTGTATTGGTTAAGAGAACATGTCCCAGGCTGTTAAGCTAGACGTTATCCCTATATAGGATGCCTCTAGACAACGGATGCGAGTCGTAGTAGATTCTAGACCCATGCTCATTCGGGAAAGCCGTCTAAAAAAGACGTAGTCGTGCTCAATGGGGTGAGACAATGCCTGGCTATGCTAGAAGACCACCGAATAAAGAGTAGGCCATGCTATAAGCCAAGATTAAAAACTAGGAATGCATGATTAATTGAGTTGAATGTGTCGGATTATGGGACAAAATTGTGTGGCTCGGTACGAGACGTGCCATAACTATTTGGCCATATAATCAGGACCTTTGTATTGGGTTGAATTTGAATGTGGCGTTCCAGTTGGTGAGCTTGTTTGTTGATCATGTTGTTGTGACTATTTGTGATTTGAATTGTGCTGACCTGCAGGGTAGATCTGAGACGAGGTAAGTCTCTGTGGTTGTATGATTGTGTAGTTAGGGCACCTTTAGGTGTATTACCCTTCTAATTGGGGTTTAGAGTGTAAATTCGCTGAGATTTATATCTCACCCCGTCGTGGGCTTAAATTTTCAGGACCGTAGAGTGGAGGATTTGAAGCCGAACTGTGGTGATCTAAAGTGTAGGTCAGATAAGACAGGTTCTTTTTGAGAACTAGTCTTTTGAAGTCTTTCGGTTATAGACTTTTGTACATGACTCAGTATGTATATGAAAGCATGTTTTGTTTGTGAATCTATTGTCCTGCCTTTCTATCTGAGATGGTTACTGTCAAGGGATTTATTATTTGCTTTCGCATGCATATTAAAATGAAAGGGTCGGTGACTCGTCTTGGGAAGTCGCATTTTTATTATCGACTATCAAGAGATGGGCACACACTTAAGGATCGGGCCGTGACAACTAGCTCCTAAAAATTGTTGACTTTGAATTGATGTAATTTCTCTTGTAGAACTTCAATCCAATTTTCATCATTGAAAGCATCTTTGACTTCCTTTGGCTTAAATTGAGAAATAAGAGCTAAGGAATTGATCATAGCTTTGAGAGATGATCTCATTTTGATTCCTTCATCCACTTTCCCTATTATTTGTTCCTTAGGCTACTCAATCTTGAATCTCCAATATAAGGAAGATTGACCTTGATTTGAAAGATTGGTTGGAGGTTATGGTTGCTACTATTTTTTAGCAATTGGTGCAGATATATGTATGATGTCTTCGCAGCCATCAGTATCTACTCCTTTTTGATTATTCATAAATTTCACATTTATGGATTCTTCCACTACCTTTGAATATTTGTTAAAGACGTAATAGGCTTTACTTGTAGTTGAATACCCAAGAAAAATGTCTTCACTAGCTCGTGCATTAAACGTCCCGATGTTGTCATTGTATTTTTTAGAATGAAACATTTGCATCCAAATACCTAAAAGTAGTGTAAAGTAGGTTTTCTTCCCTTGTATATCTCCTTCGGAGTCTTTTATACCATAGGTCTAAACAATACTCTGTTGAGAGTGTTACATGCGGTGGCAATAACGTCAACCCAGAAATAAGTAGGTGTATTACTTTCGATCAATATTGTCCTTGACATTTCTTGCAGTGATCAATTTCTTCTTTCTACTACCCTATTTTGTTAAAGAGTGTAAGTAGTGGAGAATTGTGTTCCACTCCATTCTCATCACAATATTCAACAAAACTTTGGTTGTCAAATTCTTCTCTATGGTTAATTCTGATGGTGGTGATGATGCATCTCTTTTCATTTTGAACTTGTCGAGCAAATTTCTCAATAGAATGAAATGCCTCATTATTGTGTGATAAGAACATTACCCAAGTGAATATTGAGTAGTCATTAATTATGACTAGATAGTATTTCTTTCCTCCTGGGCTTGTTGCTCGTGTTGGTCTAAACAGATCTATAGGTAGTAGCTACAAAGATCTGTTAGTAGTAATAGCTTTGGTAGATTTGAAAGAATTTCCCACATGTTTTCTCAATGTGCATGCATTGCATGTGTCATACTTGTTGTAGTTGATTTTTGGTTGGTAAAACACGAACTATATCTTTAAAAGAAATCTTCTGAATTTGCTTTGTATTAATATGACTTAATTTATGGTGCCAAAGATCACGTTCTTCCTTGATAGATATTAAACAATATGATTCCTCAAAATTGATGTCAAGTAAGTAGATGTTGCCATACCTATAGCCAATGAATGTTTATAATTTGTTCTTGCTGGTGCCTATACACTTACCTTTCTCGAATTTTATTTTGTACCTTTTGTCACAAAGTTAACTTATACTAAGGAGATTTTGCTCTAGACCTTTTACGAGTGAAACATCTTTAACAATCAGATTTCCCAACATGATGTTTTCTCTCCTGATGATTTTTCCTTTATCTTTTCCTCCAAATATAGCTGTGCCTCCATCTATGGTTGTAAGCATTACGAACTTGTTGTTGTCTCTAATCATGTGTTTGGAACACCTACTATCCGGATACCTCTTGTTTTTCTTCAAGATAACCTGAAATCAAAGTAAATCTCATCTTTTATTTGGTACCCACATAAGCCTGGGTCCTTTGTGGTTAGGTTTTAATTCAAGATCAAAAGATCAATTAGTTTTTTTGAATTTCTTCTGTTGTTTTGGACAGTCCATTTTAAAATGGCCATATCCTTCATAGAATGAATACTCGGAAAATTTCTTGCCAGTAGCTTTAGTAAATTGTTTGACAAAGTGAGACTTGTAAAAGTGTGTAGGAGATCTATGTTTTAATCTTTTTTTTTTTTTTTTCGGAAAAGGATTCATCTCGTCTTCATTTCCCTCACATCTAAGACCAAAGGAATTTGGATAAAGAGAGTGTGTTGTAAGGTTTTTGAACTAAGAGAAAATTTGGTGCTGAGTTTTGAAATGTTATGCTTGACATTCTCATCTCAACTGCAGGAGCTTTACTTGATTTATTTGAAAATAAAGCACTTTCTTTAGAATTTTGTCAGTGAGATTTTTAGTGGTAAGATTGTGAACCTCTTTTTTTTTTTAAAGCAAAAATTTATTTTGAAACATTTTGGTGTTCTTCAAATATTTCCTTTAAAAAATCTTTCAATTCATTGTAAGATAGTTCAAAATCTTTTACCTCATCTTTTTCTAGTTCAGAGTCAGCCATGTAATCACTGAATTTACATTCTGTGTCATTCCATGTTTTAGCTTTCGGCGCCTTTTTCTTTTTCTCGAATTTCCCTTTCTTCTTCTTGATGGATGGACATTCTAGTTTTATGTGCAGGTTTCCTACATTCATAGCACATGATGTCCTTACCTTTAGTTTCTTGTTTTTGTAAAGCTTTTTCTTATCAAGATGTTTAGGCGATCTTTTTCTTTTGTAGTTTCCTCATTTCCTCGTGAAGCTTTTAAACTTCTTTATTAGTAATGTCATGTCTTCATCACTTTCTTCATCATCGGAGGATATTTCTCCATCTATATCATCATGGTTAGCTTTAAATGCAATGACTTTCTTACCTTTGGAGTTGCTTTCTTCATTTTGAAGCTCAACTTCATAGGATATGAATGTTCTTGTAAGCTCATCCATTATGATTGGTTGAATCCTATTGGTTTCTTGTAGTGAGGTCTTGACAGTACTCTATTCTTTAGGAAGAGCTCATGGTAGTTTGTTTACTTTCTCAACATCTGTGTAGATTTTTCCTTGAAGAGCTAGTCTATTCACTATTTTAGTGAATCGTGTGGATATTTGAGTTACTGTTTCATCGGACTTCATCTTGAATAGTAATAGTACATAATTTCCAAGCAGGATGATTTGTTTTGTATCTTTAACTCTTTCTATTCATTTAAATGTCAGCATGATGCAATCCCAGATTTCCTTCATTGTATCACAAGAAAAGATTCTATTAAATTTAGAAAGTGACAATGCACAATACATGAGGTGTTTCGCTCTATCATTAAGAACTGCTCTTTGACAGTTGCTACTTCCTAGCTTCTTGTTGAACAAGAGCTAATACTTTTGGATTGTTTGCAACTACATCCCACATATCTAGATCCGTGGTGTCAGTGTAAGATTTCTTTCTTTGCTTCCAATAGCCATAGTTGCTTCCATCAAAGTATAGCAGCTTGTTGGGATCTTGAGCATAATTAGTAAATAAGCTGTCAAGGTTAGGCAAAATAAAGGATCTTTGTATTAAGAAGAAATACACTTCAGATAATGAGGAACAAAGCTTTGATATCAATTGTTGAGGCTAACAATACAACTTAGAGACTGGGTGAATAGGTTGTTTTCAAACTTTGATGATCTTTTGCGGAAATTAGCTAATTCTTAAGTAAAAATCACCTCAACATGATATTTAAGCAAACACTCACTAATTGTATGCAAATGTATATAATAAGATGAAAAACAATGGGGCATAAAAAGTTATAGTGGTTCGACTTTATCCTCAAGCTTACGTCCAACTAACAATCTGCTTGGAAAGTTACAATTGGCTAGCACTAATCCTTCATATAATAGATCACACTATATGGATGCAGTTGCTGCTCTTACACTTATACACTTAATTCGTAGCACAATTGCATGACAACTTGATAATCAAAGTAGTAAGATAAAGAGCTTTCAGCTAAGAACAATAGTATGCAAGCTACTTGATCTTTTAATATGTTGCACTCTCTTTTGGTTCTTCAAAGCCTTCTCTCTTATACTCTTCCTCAAATTATCCATTGAGGTTGGTTAAGAGAAGTAGATGACCATTGGAGAGTTTTTTTTCTTTTTTTTGTTAAGCTACTGTCCAAGAAGGTATTGCCCATACAACTTTTTTCTTAGGACTTTTACAAATTAACCAAAAATAACAATTGCTGCTATCTTCTTATTGCAGTCTTTGATTGACTTGTCAGATACTCTAACTACTCTGTTACATGCTTTATTTTGATTCTATTACAGTGCAAGTCCAGATTTTTCAATAGCTCTTTAGCTGACCCAACGAATATCAACTGATGTACTTGGTTGTTACGTTACAACCAACTTGATCTTTACTGCTTCGACAAAAAACATCATCAAGTATCTGATCTTCTGGTTGATTGATGTTGTTTGTAATAACAGAATATTTGCAAACTTCCTTGCCATGGATCATACCACGGATGTTGCATAGTCTTTTATTCCAAACATTTGCAATCAACATAGTAAGTAATATATTAAGGATAGTTTAGGCATCATCGAATTCTCTTGAAGATTTTCTTTTTTTCTAACAATACATACCTCATCATTTCGACATCTATTTTGAGTGGTTTTTACAATTCTGGGCAGACACAAAATGAGCATTAGATAATACCCACGCATAAGGGAAAATTTCAAATAGGGCCTAAAGTATCATTATTTTCTCAAATAAGGGTTTGAAGTGACTACAATCATTTCAAATAAGGGTCTAATTGTTGTCCGATAAAATGTTATGACCGATCAAGGGTATTTATTGTGAAAAAGTTTCTTTAATCTAAATATTAGTTAACTTAGATTAAAAATTGCCAACGAGGTTGATGATGCCTCATTGAGGGCCGGGGACGCCAATAAAATCAGGTGAGGGTCAACAGAATCAAAAGAGGGCTGCAACCCTCTCCTAGACATAGACGAGGGTTGCCAGCCCTCACCTTAATTTGGCTACCTTTGAGATGAAGCCTTTTTTTGAAACATACAAAATCAATTCAGATTTTTATGTAAAATAATGTTCGCTTCAAATTCTTATTTGAAAAAATAAGGATACTTTAAGTTTTTATTTAAAATGAAATCCATTTTAGATTTTTATATAAAAAAATGAAAGCATTTCAAATCTGGTTGAAATTTTCCCACACATAATTTGGCATCAAAAAATAAAGCTGGAAAAAGTTGGTTTTCACTTTTGATGGAGGTGTCCAGGAAATAAATTGAAGGAAGGAATGTATTCCAAAGAAAAAAAAAAAAAGGATCCTTATCCTAGTAGATTAGGGGAAAAGAAAATCAAGCAAGCAAAGCGGGGAATCAGGGAGAGGGACCAGGGACCTCTGGATGGCTCCAAAAGTCGCCACGCCGCAAAAAAATCTGCCGACCCAGCCGATGTGACCTCGCCCTCTCCCTAGTCCTTATCCCCTCTCTCTCCTTCCATCTCTCTCTCTTCTCCCACAAATTCGCAGCACAAAAACCTAAAAATCTCTCTCTCTCTCTCTCCCTCTCTCTCTCTCTCTCTCTAAACCCATCGCCATGATGGCCTCCAAGCTCCTCGCCTCCGCCCTCCGCCGCTCCTCTCCTTCAACCGCCCCACCGCCCCTCCGCCGCCTTCTCTCCACCGCCGCCGCTGCCGTCGCGGAGCCCTACGAGGAGGCCTCCTCCGGCGTCGTCATGAAGGGCGTCCGGATCTCCGGCCGGCCCCTCTACCTCGACATGCAGGCCACCTCCCCCGTGGACCCCCGCGTCCTGGACGCGATGCTCCCCTTCTACCTCCACCGCTACGGCAACCCCCACTCCCGCACCCACCTCTACGGCTGGGAGTCCGACCTCGCCGTTGAGTCCGCCCGCGCCCGCGTCGCCGCCCTCGTCGGCGCCTCCCCGAAGGAGCTCGTCTTCACCTCCGGCGCCACCGAGTCCAACAACATCTCCGTCAAGGGCGTCATGCACTTCTACCGCGACAAGAAGCGCCACGTCATCACCACCCAGACCGAGCACAAGTGCGTCCTCGACTCCTGCCGCCACCTCCAGCAGGAGGGCTTCGACGTCACCTACCTCCCCGTCGGCCCCGACGGCATCATCGACCTGGACCGCCTCCGTTCGGCGATCCGCCCCGACACCGGGCTCGTCTCGGTCATGGCGGTGAACAACGAGATTGGGGTCATCCAGCCCATGGAGGAGATCGGGAGGATTTGCAAGGAGTTCAATGTTCCCTTCCATACCGATGCTGCTCAGGCGCTGGGGAAGATCCCCATTGACGTTGACAAGTGGAATGTGAGCTTGATGTCCTTGAGCGGGCACAAGATTTACGGGCCGAAAGGCATCGGGGCTCTGTACATGAGGCGGCGGCCCCGGATAAGGGTCGAGCCCCAGATGAATGGTGGCGGTCAGGAGCGGGGGATCAGGAGCGGGACTGTCCCGACCCCGCTCGTGGTCGGGATGGGCGCGGCCTGCGAGCTGGCGATGAAGGAAATGGAGTACGACCACAGGAGGATCAGCGCTCTGCAGGAGCGGCTGCTTAATGGGATTAGGGGGAAAATCGATGGGGTCGTGGTCAATGGGAGCATGGAGAGAAGGTATACCGGTAATTTGAATTTGTCCTTCGCGTACGTTGAAGGGGAGAGCTTGTTGATGGGGCTGAAGGAGGTGGCGGTGTCAAGTGGCAGCGCCTGCACGAGCGCAAGCCTGGAGCCTTCGTACGTGTTGAGGGCGTTGGGAGTGGAGGAGGACATGGCTCATACGTCAATTCGATATGGCATCGGGAGGTTTACTACAGAGGAAGAGATTGACAGGGCGGTCGAGCTTACAGTGCAGCAGGTGGAGAAGCTAAGGGAGATGAGCCCGCTTTACGAAATGGTCAAGGATGGTATTGATATCAAGAGCATACAGTGGGCACAACATTGATTGGATGGATGAAACCAATCGCTGTTTTGTATGTGCACAAGAATGGAGATCTAACAGGTGATGAAAGACGAAGAAATTGGAGTCCTGACGAAGATTGGTCCATGAGCTGGAGCTGCGCTTATAATGGAGAGGTGTAAGAACTCTATAGATTTTTGGTTTGTTACCTGAGTATGTTGATCTCGAAACACATTTTCTTAGTATCTGAAGTATTGAAGTAGCCAGTATCTTCAGTATATTAGCTGCTGTTTCTTGTAGGATAAATTGGTTCAACCAATAAACTGGCTATACATGAGGGCAGTGTAATTTGTGCTAGTTTGAGCTTGATGTTCAATAAGCACTTTGGTATTGGAGAATGTGACAGAGCGCCTCCTCAATTATTCATCCTTGTGTGTTAAGAGGGGTTTTGCTCATGCGAACTGAACATGTAACAGATTCTGAAGTTGCTCATTTAGTTTCCTCTCAAGTGTCCTCCATCAATTGCTTCAATTTAGGTCTCGACAGTTGAAGAATATCACATATATGTGAGATGAAATAATCCTTGTTCTGTGTACATGCTTCGTGAACTATCAAAGCTCCAATGGGAGACTGATCCCCTCACCTGGATTTTAATGCAAGATTATTTCTGACTACTCTTTCGATGACAATCATTTTGCATCCTAAACAAGAGGCCTGATGTACCTTCTGCCTCTGGATCACTTCTTAATAGCTCATGCATCCATCAACATGATTGAGCTAGATATATGGCTGTGATTCCTATGATTGCGGAAATAATGAACCGCATCCTATTGTTTGTTATGGAGCCACAAGCTGCTATAGAAGCACACACCTACTTGACCCTGCAGTCGGTTTATAATGGGCTACATCGCCAATTTGCACCGGCTTTCTCAAGGCATGGTACTTTATCAACTGTTCCAACGGCCAAAAGAAATTCAGTCATCAGTGTTAGCAAGTTTATGTTTGGGGACATATGGCTAGTGCTAATCTGTTGTCCTACTTGACTACTGTTCCAGATGATAATACACTTCCAAGCAGTCTCAAGCAATCAATCTTTGGGATCAATCCAATCATGCTTTTTTTTTTTTTTTTTTTTAAATTTTCTATATGCCTAGTCTTATATTTTAGCCCCAGTCTCTACCCGTATATTGTCCAGATTCATGTAAAAAAGAAACCCTAATAGAACAGGAAACAAGAGATGCCATCTTCTCAGTTGCCATGTTTGGCCTAATATATTCAAGGTGCTTAACATCCATTCAGAATGTCAAATGAAAAAAAAAAAAAAAAAAAAAAAAAAACTTTCAGGTTATAGAAGAGCTCATTGCCATCAAGTGCCAAACCCCACAGGTCTATACTTGGACTTGAAATAGATGGAACTGCATCACAATCAACTCCCTGAATAGTTTAATCCAATGAACATGGAGAAAGTGTCTTGAGACCAGCAAACAAGAAAGCTGCAATTGACACAGAATCAGACAGTAAGAGATGAGCTCTGCAAAGGTAGGTCGATTCTTTTTAATGACGTTGGCATGCCTGCAATTTTTTAGATTTAATCTGTTAGCAATCATTCGTTTCTGGAACAGGGGAAGATACTTTCACAATTTGGCGGACAAGCTGTAGCATGTTAGAAGGAATTAAGTGTGGTTATGGCAATTTTCGCATTATTTAAAACTTATCTGTAGCATGCATGATGAGGCCACAATAGCATTGCTTGCGAATTGAACACTGAATGTTTGGTAAATCAAATGATTGATGAATCTTCAGGATAATATAATCCATTTATATACCATTCTGGCATGAATTGGTCTAGTACTTCATTTAGTTGACCAGTAGTATGTTTAATATATCTGTATAGCTCGGACCCTTTTTTTGGCATGAGATTGGGACACCATAGTCGTGTTTGTTTCCTATCATCAGGTTGGAGGGGATATTGCACAGGCATAATGTATATGGTTGTCTGCTATGGGTTTCATCAGTTAGGTGGAGACCCTGATCTTCACTCTTCTGATTCTCCAAGCATTGGTAGGCTGAACTAATTGACTGCATCTTTTCTCTTTCTGCATCTGCAGTTCCTACACCTGCATATCCTTATCCTGTTGTTTTGGAACAATAACTGTGACTGGATATTTTCACCTGCTATGCAAGAACTCTTAGAATTTTCTGTTCCCATCTCTCATTCAAGTCTGTACATACTCTGTTGTGTTTAGCTTAATGTGAGCTTTTTGTGGAAGACTCTTGAAACCCCACTAACTCCCATCAACATAATTCTAGGTTTCCTCCTCTAAATCTTCCGCTTTCTTTTTTCCATTCAGTTCTAAATTTGGTCATGTTTTATTGGCTAGGGCAGCACTGACATTGTAGACATTTGAATCCTTTTGCTCTTGACAATTAACAAGTAAAAATGTCCACTAGGACCTTTCTAAATTATTAATTACCTAAATGCTTGCATTTGAGGTGTAGGACTCATTTGGGATAATTTTTCTGTATGTAAATACGATGCTGAATCTTGAGTAACACATTCCACCTCATTGGTATTTGGGCTTTTAAGTGGAATCAAGTACCGTAGGAGAATAATGGGTCTGTTTTCAGTGGCCGTGTCTTATTCCTATTCACTAATGTTTGAGCTGTAGCATTTCTGGAATGATTCTTGGATGGAAAAGTCCTCTTCGAATGTCTCAGTGGAGTATGCTGATGTCAACATTGAGGTGCATGCCTATCATCTTTTCTCAGTTGAGGTATATGTATCTACTTATCTCATAAGCCTAAATGGTGTTAGATAATTTAAG
This sequence comes from Eucalyptus paniculata subsp. matutina, assembly GCA_017140255.1. Lineage (NCBI taxonomy): Eukaryota > Viridiplantae > Streptophyta > Magnoliopsida > Myrtales > Myrtaceae > Eucalyptus > Eucalyptus paniculata. The sequence continues at coordinate 12,893,492 of CM029443.1, forward strand.
GTGCCAGTTGCTATTTTTGGTATATTCCTAGTTCTGTCTGATTGTTGATGCTCTTTTAGTCTGTCCTACACCTCCTCTCCAAAGCAACCAGTTTGATTCGCTGGCATTTTTAAGCATCACATTCGGAAGTTTATTCTTCATGTTTATCTCATGGCTTTTCCTCTCTGCCGGTTCCCCATTTTCAACTGGGAAGTTGGATATTGTACTTTCTCAGGCTGAATAAATTTAGCTTGTGGAACATGTTTAGTTGTCTGCCACTGACTTAATGCAAAGAAAAAGGAGATGGGACTGCTTTGTCCAGTGCTGAGATGGAATAAACTTGATCCACCTTCAAGGGAAGAGAAGCTGAGAAATGACCTCATATGCAAGTTTTATCAGAATAAAATAAATCCTTCTGTTGATCATCCAGAGTGTACTGATCTGATATGGATGCAAAATTAGCTAGGGCTTCAATCTTGTCACTGTCAACCAGAATCAATAGATATGGTTTAACTACACATTCGATGAATCGATGAACAGACGAACAATATGGTTATTCTGTAAGGCTGGATTTCTGTGTGTTGCCAATCACTTCACTTGAAGTCACGTCTAAAGGGCGGCACCGCATGGACTTGTTTTCTGTTGCATGGTTTCCTGTACTGCTTATTTAGCTGCTTCTCGTGTTGGCATCGGATTTTGTTAAGAGGAGGATGGTCCCGAGGCACAGCCTGTACCTCCGGCAATGGATTGTGCTGTTCTGTTTCTTTTCTTTTCTCTTATATGTTTATGCAGAGACTTCCATTCGGCTGTCCATTCAGCTTGGGAAGACGACGTACTCCTTTCATTTGGTTTTTCTGTTTGATTACGACGTGATCCTCAGCATGTTTTCATGTGATTCTCCACATGAACAGGGTTTTAAGACTTCTGTTGTCATGGCATATGCTTATCAAAAGATTGAAGTCTTCTTTTGAATCGGTAGGATCCAGGTCCCGGCAAAATAAATCATGATATAGACAATTTTTTTGGTGAGCATCAACTCTACATCCTTCCTTTCTAAGGGTTGAGAACTTAATCGGTAGGATCCAGGTCCCGGCAAGGCAATTATATAATAGGAAAGTACTTAACCTGTTTCCCTATATGTTCTGTTGCTCCGTGACTGAAACGGTACTTTACCGGCCTCCTGAGTTTGGTTCAATCCCGCGAAAAGTGTGAGAAAGTCTTGAACGTATTAAAGGTGTCAAATTTTGTTTTAAATTCTATTGGTTATTAATTTAATCTTAAATCTTTCGACTTTTTAATAATTCAGTCATTCCAACTAATTTTGGTTGGATATTATTGATGAATGACGGTCGACTTACATACATAGCGTCGTCCGATCTTGATGTGAATAATTTTTAATAATATTTTGATTATTATTATTATTATTATTATTATTATTATTATTATATATATATATATATATATATATTTTTTTTTTCTTTTTCTTTTTCCTTCCGTATGCCAATGACTAGTCACCAGCCATGGCCGGGCGGGCTGGCCTCGCTTGGCCTAGCAAGGTCAAGCCTCGACAAGAGTCAGACTCTCCAAGCTAGATTTGGCAAAGTCGCCTTGTTTTGACGGGGGAGGGGTGGCCTTGCTGAGGTTGCCCCTCCTCGAGACAATGGTCAACCTTGCTTAGGCTAGATCTCATGAGGTCAACCCTCGCTGGGGCTTGGCCTTGCAGCCCCGACTCAGCCATGGAAGGTGGGTGGCATTGCTCGTGGCTAGTCACTCACACAAGAAAGAAGGAAAAAGAGAAAAAAATTCAGAAAAAAATTAAAAATTAAAAATGTTAAAAATTGTCCATGTTAATGATGATTATACTTTCTAAGTCGGCCAGTGTCTACATTAACAATATTTGGTTAAAATTAGTTGGAAGGATTGAATTGGTATTAAGTTAAAAGATTTTTAACTAAATTGATACTAATATGATAGGCTAAGATGATAGGTTAAGGACTTTTTTTTTACACTTTTTCCTGTTCAATCCTTAAAATATTGTTTTATGAGGACCAAAAACAAGAAGGAAGCAAAAGTTGAGCACAGCACCATACCCAACATAACATTCTTCCAACATCAGTCTAAAGGATTAAGGATGATACGCGTCGGCAGGGAAGTAGATACAAAATCAACCGGTCGAATATACTCTTACAGGCCAAAATGCTATGCGACAGTATATGTATGACAAATTTCATGCAAGAGGTTGTGTTCGGAGAGCAATATAAATATTTGGGATTAGGGCATTTCCAAAATACATCATAGAGGAGTTAAAGTTTCGAAGTCGCGCTCTTCTTCTTCTTCCCTTCTTTCACCCTTCTCTTTATCTTGAAACTAATCATTCAAAAGCATGTAAACTGTGAAAGCAAGAACCATCTTCCACCAAGCCCAGGTCTACCCACTTTAGGTCATCTCCATCTTCTTAAAGAACCGGTTCACCGAACCCAACAGAGTCTCACAGAGAGATTTGGCGATGTCTTGTTCCTTAAATTCGGCGTGTGTAAACCGCTCGCCCACCCTTGCAGGGAAGCACCTCAACTACAACACCACCACCATGGAACATGCATCGTATGATGATCACTAGCACAATCTCCAGCAACTCGCGACATTGGAGTTGTTCTCCTCAATCTTCATGGCCATATTATCATATGTTAGGTAAAAAGTTTTAGGATTCTGGGAAAGCAAATAGAAAGAGGCCCTCACGAGTGCTCAGGTAATCTTAAGATGTGATTACCCTACGCGAGCTGGTAGGGGCTTACTTTGTTAATTCCTTGTGGCGGGGAACTAATAGATGTTGCTCTTAAAGTTAATTACGAGTAGAATAGAATACATACTAAGCCACATGTCACTTATACAAAAATGGGGTATCATCTTAAGATATGGAGTGAATGGATAGCACTTGTGATGCGGGAGGATCCAACGTAGCTCCATGGACCAACTCAGAACCATCGATGCTTATCCAAGCCAATAAAGAAGTTGGGCATTATATGCTTCGATGGATTATTTTGAATGAATAATGTTAATTACTTATCGGTACTTTGTGGTATATCGATAGGTATCAATGGGAGACCATTTTAGATGTCTTGTATGACCAATTGAAGAAACTTCAGAAGGATTATTTTCTGGTCAAGGGAGGAGCTCGAATTTTGGGAAGGCTAGAGGTTCACGAAAGCGGTTCAAGAATATGGAAAGCCAAAGGTTCAAGAACACGGAAAGCTAACGGTTCGAGAATGTGGAAGGCCGAAGATTAAATGGCATTTAGTTCCCGTGATAGTAAAGGCTTTTTATTATGGCATTTAGTTCCCGTGATAGTAAAGGCTTTTTATTAAGTTCCTAGCCGTTTTTATTTTTATGTAGCTCAAGAGTTGAACGTTTTAGTTGCTAGGTCATTAAAGTTTGTTTTTAATATTTCCTAAGGCTAAAATCCTCTTATAAATAGGGGAAAGTATCCAATGTAGGGGATATACGAATTTCATGAATGAGAATGGTGAGATTTTCTCAACTTGAGTGAACTCCTTTAGAGAGTGGATAACTCATTTCGGTTTCTTTATCCTTGGAGCATACATCACTCCTTGGTGGTGAGCCAAGAAGCCCTTTATCCTTGGCTGGTGGAATCTTTAGGCCTTGGTGGTGAGCTTCTCCTATCTCGAAGTCCTTTATCCTTGGCTGGTGGAAACTTTAGGCCTTGGTGGTAAGCTTCGTAGATCTCGATCCTCATCCTCGGTTGGTGGCGAGGCCTTTATACCTTATGAGGATATTGTCTTATCTTTTATTATTCCTTTTCGTTTCTTCCTCATATACACTACTCCATACACTTAACCACAAAAATCTCCTCTCAAAAATCCGTTCTAGAATCACTCACCCCATCACACATCAAAATATTGGTATCAGAGCTCAAGGTTCAACTCATTTGAGTGATTCCTTTCTTTCTTTTGTTACAAATTCCTTATGGATGAATAAGTTCCTAAAGGCTTGACTCTTGAGCAAGCGCACAACGAAAGGCAAGATCGTGCAATCCAAAATCTTCAACAACAAACGGAGCGAGTCCTCAATCTTCTAGAGAATTCGGCGAGACAAGGACAACCAGCAAGGCGTCCCAACGAACGGCATCGATGTGACGATTCTGAATCTCGTCAAAATTCTGATGGCGATTCCGAGTCCATTGGAGACAACCGAACGATTATGCACTCTAGTGATTCTGAATCTCCAATTCGAAGACGAAGAGGGAGGCATAAGGAGGATGAAAGAGACATTAAAGTGGAGGTCCCCGAGTTTGACGGTAATCTTAATCCCGACGACTTTGTAGATTGGCTACGCAAAACCGAACGAATTTTTGACTTCAAATCCTATTTGGATGAGAAGAAATGTAAGGTGGCTGTCCTAAAGTTGACCAAATATGTTTCTCTATAGTGGGAGAATCTAAAGTATCAACGAGCAAGGGAAGGAAAAGGCCGAATCAAGTCTTGGGAAAAACTCAAGTTGATGAAGAAGAGGTTCTTGCTCGACAACTATAAGCAAGATCTCTTCCTCAAACTGAACTCCCTAAGACAACATGGGATGAGCGTTGAAGAATACATTCGTGAGTTTGAACAACTCAAAATGAGGAGTGAAGTTCCAGAAGTTCCCGAGCAAACCATCGCTCGTTTTATTGGCGGCATGAATCGAGAAATTGCTGATATGGTTGAACTTCAACCGTATTGGTCCTTTGAAGACGTATGCAAGTTAGCCATAAAAGTCGAAAAACAATTGAAGAGCAAGAGGTTTTCCCCCAGAACCTCAACAAATGCGACATCCTATTTTAAGGGTGCTTCCTCAAGCAAGTGTGAGAGTACGTCGACAAAAGACAGAGGCAAGGGAAAGAATGCAGAGCCTTCCAAAGAAGTCCAAAAGAAGTTTGAAGGTGATGCAAGGAAATGCTTTAAGTGCCATGGTTTTGGGCATTTACAAGCAAATTGTCCAAATCGGAGAGTTATGACTCTTCAAGAAATTGAGGAGATCAATTCAGTGCTTCAAGAGGCTGATGACAATGAAGACCAAAATATTTCCGAATCTTATCGGGAAGAATAAGTTGTGGAGAAAGCCGATGATGGTGAGCTGTTGATCATCCGAAGAGCATTACATGTTGAAGTTTCACACGCGTTGCACTATTAATGGAAAGGTGTGTTCAGTGATCATCGATGGTGGGAGCTGCACCAATGTTCCTTCGACAACTCTTGTCAACAAGTTGAAGCTTCCAACAATGAAACATCCTCAACCATACAAGCTCCAATGGCTCAATCAAGGGAATGAACTCAAGGTAACCAAACGCGTTCTTATAGCATTTTTGATTGGGCAGAACTATCGAGATGAGGTTGTATGTGATGTGATTCCTATGGAGGCATGCCACTTGTTATTGGGTAGACCGTGGCAATTTGATATAAATGCTATGCATGATGGTCGGAAAAACACATACTCTTTTCATAAGGAACAAAAATGCATTACTCTTTTACCATTGAGTCCTTATTCGATACATAATAATCAACCTGGGGAGGGAAACACTTGTAAGGAAAATCTGTTCTTGAGTGAGACACGGGTTGAGAGAGCCATTAGCAAACAAAAGAATGTTTTTGCTTTGCTTGTGGTCGAGAAAAAGAGTGAGATAGAGCGACCCATACATCCAAAATGCATTTCTTGTTGAAAGAATTTGCATATGTGTTTCCGGAGGATTTGCCACTTGGATTACCTCCCGTAAGAGGTATTGAGCATCAAATTGATTTGATCCCCGGTGCTCCGCTACCAAACAAGCCAGCTTATCGATGCAATCCAGAGGATACAAAGAAGTTGCAAAGACAAGTCGATGAACTTATCCTCAAATGATATGTTCGAGAAAGCATGAGTCCTTGTTCTATTCTGGCTCTACTTGTACCTAAGAAGGATGGTACATATCGAATGTGTGTTGATAGTCGGGCCATCAACAACATCACCATTAAGTATAGGTACCCTATACCTAGACTTGATGATATGCTTGATGAATTATATGGTTCTTCTGTGTTTTCAAAGATGGATTTGCGAAGTGGTTATCATCAAATCAAAATGCGAGAAGGTGATGAATGGAAGACAGCTTTCAAGATCAAGGGAGGCCTTTATGAGTGGTTGGTTATGCCATTCGGATTATCTAATGCTCCAAGTACCTTCATGAGACTTATGAATGAGGTTCTCCGTTCCTTTATTGGTTGATTTGTCGTTGTTTATTTTGATGATATTCTTGTTTATAGCAGGAACGAGGAGGAGCATATCTCTCATTTAAAACAGGTCTTCAATGTCTTAAGAGATCAAAAACTGTATGCTAAAATGGAGAAATGTGAGTTCTTCTCTCCGAGCATTGTGTTTCTTGGTTATGTGGTTTCCCAAGATGGAATCTCTGTTGATCAAACCAAGGTGGAAGCTATGAAGACTTGGCCAGTTCCGACGTCCATTTCTGATGTAAGAAGTTTTCATGGACTTGTTTCTTTCTATCGACGTTTTGTTAAAAACTTTAGTACCATCATGGCTCCTATAACTGAATGCATGAAGAATGGTGCTTTTGAATGGACAAAGGCTACTCAAAACACCTTTGACATAATCAAGCAGAAACTTTGTGAGTCCCCTATTCTTGCACTTCCTGATTTTGATAAAGTATTTGAAGTTGAGTGTGATGCAAGCAGAGTTGGTATTGGTGTTGTTCTGGTGCAAGCACAAAAACCATTGGCATATTTCAGTGAGAAGTTATCTGATTCCAAGAGGAATTATTCAACTTATGACAAAAAGTTCTATGCCATTGTCCGAGCTCTTGATCATTGGAGTCATTATTTGAGGCCAAAGCAATTTATCCTTCATTCTGATCATGAGGCGCTTAAGTTTATTAGTGGACAACGCAAGCTTAATTCAAGACATGCAAAATGGGTAGAATTTCTTCAATCATTTTCTTTCGTCTCAAAATATAAACTGGGGCACACTAATGTTATAGCATATGCTTTATCGAGAAGATATTCTATGCTTGCGGTTTTGGACTCTAGGATTCTCGGATTTCAATCAATGAAAGAACTTTATTCTGAAGATGCGGAATTCTCCTCTATCATCAACAATTGCAAGCAAGGAGTTCAAAGTATATATTCTTTGCAAGATAGGTTTCTTTTTAAAGGAAATCAATTATGTGTACCGAAGAGTTCTTTTCGCGAATTACTGATTCAAGAAGCGCATGGTGGAGGATTGGCTGGTCATTTTGGTATTAACAAAACTCTTGAGGTTCTTCAAGAGCATTTCTATTGGCCAAAGATGAGTGGAGATGTGCATACTATCATCTCAAGGTGTGCAACTTGTCAAAGATCAAAAAGCCATTTCCATCAAGGTTTGTATACTCCACTTCCGGTACCATTGCAGCCCTGGGAGGATGTTAGCATGGATTTCATTGTGGCTCTACCAAGAACTCAAAGAGGAAAAGATGCTATCATGGTGGTCGTCGATCGGTTCTCTAAAATGGCTCATTTCGTGCCATGTCACAAGACCAATGATGCATCTCATATTGCTGAATTATATTTCAAAGAGATTATCCGCATTCATGAAGTACCAAAGACCATTGTGTCGGATCGTGATTCCAAGTTCTTAAGCCACTTCTGGAGGACTCTATGGAGAATGCTTGGTACAAGGCTCTTATTTAGCATAGCTTGTTATCCCCAAACGGATGGCCAAACGAAGGTAACAAATCGTACTCTAACCACTCTTCTTCGTGGTTTAGTGAGTAAATCGTTGAAAGATTGGGATTTAAAGCTCGCACATGCTGAATTTGCTTACAATCGCTCACCAAGTTATACTACTGGTCGATCGCCATTTGAAGTTGTGTATGGAATTAACCCTCTCACACCCATTGATTTGATTCCAATTTCGTCTAACTCTCAAGTGAGCTTTGATGGCAAGAAAAGAGCTGAATCAATGAAGAAGCTCCATGAGCAGATTCGATCCAACATTGAAAAGGCCAACGAATCTTACAAGAAGAAAGCTGATCAACATCGCAAGAAGACTCAATTTCAACCGGGCGATCTTGTATGGCTTCACTTGAGGAATGAGAGATTTCCATTTCGTTGAAAGAACAAGCTCATGCTTAAAGCTGACGGTCCCTTTAAAGTTATTTAACGAATTGGTGACAATGCTTACAAGATTGACCTTCCAGGAGAGTTTGCAGTTTCGGCAACATTCAACGTGGGAGACCTTTCTCCTTACTTGGAGGATGAAAACCTTCTAGATTTGAGGACAAATCTCAAACAACCCGAGGAGGATGATGCGGGAGGATCCAACGTAGCTCCATGGACCAACTCAGAACTATCGATGCTTATCCAAGCCAATAAAGAAGTTGGGCATTATGTGCTTCGATGGATTATTTTGAATGAATAATGTTAATTACTTATCGGTACTTTGTGGTATATCGATAGGTATCAATGGGAGACCATTTTAGATGTCTTGTATGACCAATTGAAGAAGCTTCAGAATGATTATTTTCTGGTCAAGGGAGGAGCTCGAATTTTGGGAAGGCTAGAGGTTCACGAAAGCGGTTCAAGAATATGGAAAGCCAAAGGTTCAAGAACACGGAAAGCTAACGGTTCGAGAATGTGGAAAGCCGAAGATTAAATGGCATTTAGTTGCCGTGATAGTAAAGGCTTTTTATTATGGCATTTAGTTCCCGTGATAGTAAAAGCTTTTTATTAAGTTCCTAGCCGTTTTTATTTTTATGTAGCTCAAGAGTCGAACGTTTCAGTTGCTAGGTCATTAAAGTTTGTTTTTAATATTTCCTAAGGCCAAAATCCTTTTATAAATAAGGGAAAGTATCCAATGTAAGGGATATACGAATTTCATGAATGAAAATGGTGAGATTTTCTCAACTTGAGTGAACTCCTTTGGAGAGTGGATAACTCATTTCGGTTTCTTTATCCTTGGAGCGTAGATCACTCCTTGATGGTGAGCCAATAAGCCATTTATCCTTGGCTGGTGGAATCTTTAGGCCTTGGTGGTGAGCTTCTCCTATCCCGAAGTCCTTTATCCTTGGCTCGTAGAAGCTTTAGGCCTTGGTGGTGAGCTTCGTAGATCTCAATCCTCATTCTCGGTTGGTGGCGAGGCCTTTATACCTTAGGAGGAGATTGTTTTATCTTTTATTATTCCTTTTCGTTTCTTCCTCATATACACTACTCCATACACTTAACCACAAAAACCCCCTCTCAAAAATCCGTTCTAGAATCACTCACCCCATCATGCATCAACTTGTGTATGCAAAGCCTGAATAATTCTGTTTATACTAATGCCTAACGAGCCGGCTTATCCAATATGCACTATTATTCACACTTGACGTTCCTAGTGTCGGGCACGATGAAGTGAGGTTGCTACTAGAAGGACTATTTCATGAATTGAACCAAAGGTGGACAAAGATCAAAGTAAGCTCAAAGCTCAGAGAACTTTCCTTTAACATTGTGATGAGAATGATCTCGGGAAAGAGGTACTATGACGAAGAAGCTACAGAATTCCACCGCATGCGATGGAAGGGGGATGAAGAAGATGAGATCAAAACGAACGAAGAGACGGGACATGCGATGCTGAAAATGGAGCCTCCAGAGGTTTTATATAAACCACGTGAATACATAATCTATGGACTCTAGAAAATGTTGGAGACATGATCGACTGATAAATAAACGATTTAACGATGTAAAAAAAAATTGAATTGTAAAACATGAAATACTGAGAATATGACTTGATTTTTTTTTTTTTTTTTTTTTTTTTGTATTTTTCTATTGTTTAGCCAACTATGTGTTTTTCTCCAGTCTAAATCCCATCAAGCATACAAGTTAGCCCACTTCCAGAAGAAAAATGAACGAGGGGACCGATATGTCAAATTTTCCTATATGCATCGGTATGCATGCTCCTATCCTTTCTCTTTCTTTCTTTATTCTAAGAAAATATTGTACCAATATTCCTAAGTTTTTTACACAATGTGCAAGAATGTACCAAACACCGCCGAATATAGTGCAATTAGGTCGTTCCGTCAATAATTTTGTTGCTGAATATTGGACTTTGCATTATATAAGTACTTTTCAGCAACAGCAGGGCGGCAACCAGACCGAGAAGGAGCAGCAAGATGCTGGCGTCGGAATCCTCCTCCAGATCATAATGCTCGTCCTCTCCTTCGTCCTCGGCCACATTCTCCACCATCACAAGTTCTATTATCTCCTCGAAGCCAGCCCTTTTCTCTTGATAGGTGCTTTTGATGCTCTGATTCGTGCTTTTTCTCCTAATTTTGCTCGGTCCCTTTTGCTTGGGGCTTGGCGCATTTTGGTGATGCGGCCATGAATTTGCAGGTCTGATCATGGGATTGCTAATGTTTTGTACACTGAGACTAGCATCAAGTTTCTTATGCAACCGGACCTCTGTGAATGTCTTGCTTGTTTGGTACATTCTCCCTTGCAGTTTCTGGGCTTTCTTTCCGACTCTTTCAGTTTTGTTGCAGGACATGGTTCAATTTTCACGGGGAATCTTTCTTCTTTCTATTAAGCAAATCGTTAAAAGACTTATCTTGATTCAATTTGAATATCGAGACTTCCAAGATATAAAACATCTAAAGCGTGTTCCCTTCTCTTGAGGAAGACAAATATACAGATTCCCCGTGAAAATAGAAAGAAAGATTCTCTCTTATAACACACTCGGGGCCTAGGCTTGGGCACTAAGATCCCAAGCTTGGCCTCAATGGACCTAGGCTCGGCTGCCAAAGACCTAGTCCCCAAATGCTGGGAACCAACATTGGGTTTCCAAATGTAAACCCAATGTAGAGCATTGGGTCAAATCGTCGATCTCTAGTTATATTTTAGTAGAAAAATCTTTTATGTTGACTCATTTTTCTAAGCAAATCAAATATCAGACAATAAGAAAAATGTTTCCGCAAAAAAATGGACCTTAAATATTTATCAAAGTATGATAAACTAAAAGCATTTTAATTTTAATTTTAATTTGGTTAAAAAAATCCTTAATGTGATCATTTGCTAAACAGCTTATTAGATCCACCCGAGCATAGTTGGCCTAAAAGTAATTTCTTTTTGGGAAAATGACATAAATGCTCCATTGAACTTTAACTCAATATGCGATGTGGTCTATGAACTTATAGTTTATTCAATATGATCCATAAACTTTAGCTCATTATGTAATGTAGTCAATAATTTTTTAAATTGTTCAATTTGGTCTTGTCCCTGAACTTGAATTAATGGAAGGAAAGTATTGAACATTTTTGTATGGTTCATAGACTAAATTGAAACATATATTACTATTTTATGGATCACATTAAATAAATTAAAAATTCAGAAATTACATCGCACATTACGGCAAAGTTTAGGAACTATTTATGTCATTATTCCTTTCTCTTTTGATTCTTACACACTTGGCTGCGCACTTGGTGATATTGCTAGTATGAGTACCTAGAGGGGGGTGAATAGGTATACAAAGATTTTTCTTGATAATTTCTGTATACTTGCGCAATACTTAGACAGTTGAAAGATAGTTTGCGTTAAGTAATAATCAACGAAAGACTAAGTGAAGGAAAGAGAGAATTAAACACGCGGTTTATAGTGGTTCGGCTTGATCCAAGCCTACGTCCACTCTTCTGCACTGACAGCCAATTTGGCTGGATTCCACTATGAACAAAGAGATGTTACAGTGTTGATCTTCCTTGATTTCTCGGTGTAGATGATCTACCACACTCACTCAAGGTATCACCAAGTACAAACACTCTCTGTGTATACAATTTCGCTCAAACTGTATCGACTAATAATCAAGGTTTTTCAGACTCTGGAATTTTTCTATCTATCACACACTCAAACAACTAGAACGACTTCCTTTTTATACTCCTTTATGCCATCATACCGTTGGCACTTACCAAAGGAATTCCTCCAATCTACCCGTTGGACGGAATCAATCAAGAAGATCATCCGAGCTATTTAAGGAATCTGATGATAGCCCATCAATCCCGTTCGCCCATACAATCAGGATCTTGGTTTCCAAGAATAGAACATTCCAAGAATATTTCGTCGACCATCGGATCTTCAATCGATCTTAGATAAGAATTAAAAAATCCGAAATGATTATCCAACCAAAGAATCTTTTCCAGAGGATAGGATCGAATCCTCAACCATATACTTCGGCTTTGGATTTCCTTCGTCACTGGATTAGAAAGACTGTCAGTGAGAATAGACTTGAGTCTTGAGTCTTGAGTCTTGAGTCTCGAGAATACAAAGTCTTCAGACTTTAAACTGTCTGTCTCCGAACATCCAGACTTAGATTGATAGAAACGTTTTGTCAGCTTCAAAATATTCTGGAAAGATTTCTCCAACAATCTCCCCCTTTTTGATGGTGACAAAACTTTCTTGTAGATTTGAACAATTTTGACCTGCAAAAACATTTCTCAAGCAATATGGCTAACTCAAAAAGATTAATAAAGCAACCAGACTCTGCATCCACAGAAAATTGGTTAGTCTTTCATGAGTAATACCATATAACAACACTTGATAAAAATGCAACCAGTCAAGCATCAAAATCCACAGCTAATTCAGTCAAATTTAAATTCACACCCAAGTTCAAGTTCTCAAGTCATACTCAAAAATAAACATAACCACAAAAGTCAAAGTTTTTTAAAAGATGATGATGTTGGTTCAAATTGGTTCTCCCCCTTTTTGTCATCATTAAAAAGGGTGAGAAAGAAGTCATGTCTGCTTGGGAATGCGCACGATCTGGAAATCCCCAATGGACTGGACTACTCCTTCAAGCTTCTTCAGGTCTTCCCTCAGTTGAGCTACCTCTTCTCCCTTAGCATTGGCTTGAAGTTGCAGAGCGAGGTCTTTGAATTTATCCTCCGGGGTGACAAGATGCTTGTCCAGCATTCTTCATGGCTTGGATTTCATAGTCGAGCATATATCTCGGCCACGCATTTCCGAGAAGAATATCCATGATACGACGAAAATCTGCAGAATCATCCGTCTCGTGTACTAGCATTGGCTTTCTCGGATGGTGTGTATGCGAGACGATGTCGCTTCGTAAAGTCTTGCAGATTTGGTTCGACGTATCGTGACCTTCTTCGGCAATTGAGAGACCTGAACTTCTTCCGGGTCTTCTCGGAGATTGTCTTAGATCTTCACTGTCAGCAGCATGAGGTGTAGACCTCTCTTGCTCGCCAACTCCCCCTGTCTCTAGGACATCGAAAGGGGAAGAGTGATGATCATGCTCTTGATTTCCCTTCTCTCCAGATTTATCAGCAGACTTTTCTTTCTCTCTTTCTCCTTCTTCTTCAGCTTCTTTCTCCTTCTCTCTCTGCTCTTCTTCTTCTCTGTTGTGCTGAAGTTCTGTCGGTTGAGACACAGAACGTTTGGTTCTTGTCAGTGCTTGGATAGTGGGATCTTCATCCTCTTCATCTTCATCCTCCAGGATGAGAGTTCTTTTCTTCTTTTTCGATGGAGCACCAATGGTCTCCTTTCCTTTTCTCTTTGAAACAGACTGAACTGGAGATTTCACTCTGAATTTCTCCATTGCCTTGGAGAGTTCTTGTAGACGCATCTTCGTTAACATTTTCAAACCTACCACCATCTTATCACACGGTCGAACACAAAATGTTTGTGGCGGTTCTATATTCATGTGTCTGAAGATCTTGGTCACCAGACCAGGATAAGGCAATTGTCCTTTGTCTTTCGACATTGCTCTGTACATATGGAAGAGAATAGTGTGCGGGAGAGAAAACTTCCGTCCTGAGTTGATCGCGTACATCAACTTTGCTTCAGAAAGAGACACGGAAGTCTTTGACGTAGACTTCGGTCGGAGACAGTTGATCACAATCTTATGAAGCACAATGTTGATGGCATTCATCCTTGAGTAGGTAATTTTCTTCTTTGCGTCCCTATCTTTGACAAGATCCAGAGTAGTACGAGCAGGTGAGACTTTAATTGGTAAATAACGTCCTCGTTCAACTCCAACTATGTCCGCCAACATATTCACATCTACCACGTAGACTTGGTCTCGTACACTAAATGAAATTCTATTCGCATCCAAAAAGCTAAGATTTGAATAGAAATAAGCGGTCAGTTGAGCATACCCGTCCGTAGAATCAGAGCAAAAAGTCTCAAGTTGAAGCAAATTCAACTTTTCTCTTAAGTTCATGTTGATGGCGTCCAGGAAGTCAAAATCAACACTTCCAGGGTTTATCACCCCTCTTTTCAACAGCCTGAAATACACAATTTCCTGATCCTTGGATTTAAACAAATCCATCCGATTTCCTTTCACCTTTGCTGCCACACCCATTCTAGGTTGAAATTCAAGGAACATTCTGTCATCATCGTTCCCTTCAATCAGATTTTGTCCTAGCATACGAGGATCACTTGGAATGTTCGCAAGTGCCTCCTCTGCCCTTCCTTTCGGAGCAACTCCCAATTCCTCCATTTTCCGCAGAAAAAGATACTCATTCCCATAATTTTTGTCCTTAAGGAAGTCATCTATATATTTTAATGAAGTACCGGTGCTTTTCAACGCACGATAAAGCTTATAGATAAAGGAGGGTTTTTGGACTCTTACTGGGTCGGCTTCCTCGATTATCTCTTCTTCCAGATTTTGACTTGCACCTTGTGGGGCAGGAGGTGTTGAATGACGTGGAGGAGAGCGAATCGGACTTTGTCGCTGACTTGATAAGTCTTCCTCCTCGGTGAGATCGAAATGAGTCGGTCCCTTCTCCATTCTTTGTGGTCCCCTGCTTGCAATTCTTGATGATTTCCTCGAAGAAGACATTTTTCTTTGTCGATTGGAAGATTCCTTCACTTGCTTTCCCAAGAAGAATGACCACTTTCTCGACGATGAACAAAAAGTAGAAACAGTATCGGGAGGAGAGTGTCTTTTAGGGTTTTGAAGATTAGGTAAAGGAAAACTATATATATATATAACTCAGTTTTGAAAAGGGAAGTTCAATCGGTACAAGGAAAGTGTACGAACACTTCTTTTCAAAATCAATAACTCCTAAAATTAATCCCTTTTAAAAAGACAAGTTTTCGAATTTCACACGGATTATAACCGAACGAAAGATCGTACCTTTTCGAGTTTAGATAAAATAACTAAACGAGAATTCGTACCTTTTAGATAAAATAGCAACTTACAGTCTATAGCCGTGAATGTCTGAGTCTAAGGATTTAAAGTCTGAGAGATTAGAGTCTTAGAGTTGGTGAGTCTCTAGACTTTAACTTCTTCAAGCTTCAAAATGTTGAGTCTTGAACGGATAAAGTCGAATTGATTTTTCTCCAAAGGCTTTGTGAATATATCCGCTAGTTGACTCTTTGAATCAACAAATTGAATCGAGATTTCTCCATTTTGAATATGATCTCTAATGAAGTGATGTCGAATCTCAATATGCTTTGCTCTTGAATGAAGAATTGGATTTTTGGTGAGATTGATCGCGCTGGTGTTGTCACATCTGATTTCTGTGCATGAGTCTTCAATGCCAAAGTCTTGTAGCTGTTGTTTTATCCATAGTATTTGCGAACAACAGCTTCCAAGAGCTACATACTCGCTTACGTCGTTGAGAGAGCTACGGTTTTGCTTCCTTGAAAACCAAGACACTGTCCTGTTTCCAAGCAGTTGACAAGTTCCAGAAGTGCTCTTTCTATCGACTCTGCAATCGGCCAGATCTGCATCTAAGTATCCTAGAAGATTAAAGTCTTCCCTCTTTGGATACCAAAGACCGATGCTTGAAGATGAAGCAACGTATTTGATAATACGTTTCACGGCAATGAGATGTGATTCTCTAGGATCTGATTGAAACCTAGCACAGATGCAAACACTCAACAAAATATCGTGGTCTAGAAGCGGTAAGATAAAGAAGTGAACCGATCATGCTCCTGTATAGCTTTTGATCTACTTTCTTCCCTTCTTCATCCTTGTCTATCTTCTGAGAACATGACATCGGTATGTCGGTCTTTTTGCAATTTTCCAATCCAAATCTTTTGACAAGATCATTAGCATATTTTTCTTGGTAAATGAAAGTTCCTTCCTTCAATTGCTTTATTTGAAGGCCAAGAAAGAATGTTAATTCTCCCATCATACTCATTTCAAACTCATCCTGCATAGACTTAGAAAATTTCTTGCATAGACTTTCATTAGAGGATCCAAAAATAATGTCATCAACATATATTTGAACGAGTAAAAAGCTTTTGTTTTCCTTTTTGATGAATAGAGTAGTATCTACTTTACCTTTAACAAAGCCGTTCGTAATAAGAACTTACTTAGTCTGTCGTACCAAGCTCGAGGTGCTTGCTTTAGACCATACGAGCCTTTTTCGGTCAAGACCGAGTCGCTTCTTTGGGTCTTCAAATCCAGGCGGTTGTTCCACATAAACTTCCTCTTGGATAAATCCATTTAGGAAAGCACTTTTGACGTCCATTTGGAATAACCTGAAATTTTTGTAACAAGCAAACGCAAGTAATAGACGAATAGCTTCTAACCTTGCAACTGGTGCGTAAGTCTCGTCATAGTCTATTCCTTCTTCTTGCGTGTATCCCTTGGCCACGAGTCTTGCTTTATTCCGAACGACTTTTCCTTTTTCGTTCATCTTGTTTCTGAACACCCATTTGGCTCCAATAACAGTTTTACCTTTTGGTTTAGATGTTAATTCCCAGACATCATTAATGTTGAACTGTCTGAGCTCCTCTTGCATAGCTTCGATCCAGCTTTCATCGATAAAGCTTCTTCTATGCTTTTTGGTTTAATTTCGAGATGAGAGCAACAGCACTAGACTCTTCACGTCTTTTGGATCTGGTACGAATTCCTTCATTAATTTCGCCGATAATGAGATCTTTAGGATGACTGGATTTATGCTTCCAGTTACTGGTTGATTTGCTTGGTTGATGATCTCTTTCTTTATTTGAATCTTCATGAGCTTCTTGATGTTGAACTTCCAGAGTCTGAGATGCTTCTTGAGTTGTAGACATAGGAAGGTCTAGAGAGAGTTCAGACTCTTCATACTGAGTCTGGCTGGATTCATCTTGCATTGAGTCTTGGAATTTGACATTCATTGATTCCTCCACAGACTGGCTCTTCTTGTTGTAGACTCTGTAGGCTTTGCTTGATGTAGAATATCCAAGGAAGATGCCTTCATCTGATCTTTCTTCAAACTTACCAACTCGATCTTTTGCATTTTTCAATATAAAGCATTTGCAACCGAACACATGAAAGTATGAAACAATAGGCTTCTTATTTTTGAATAATTCATAAGGGGTTTTCTCAAGAATAGGTCTTAGGAAGACTCTATTCATGATATAGCATGCTTTGTTGAAACAGCTTCAGCCCAAAATCGTGAAGAAATTTTGCTTTCAATTAAAAATGTTCTAGCCATTTCTTGAAGAGATCTATTCTTTCTTTCCACAACTCCATTTTGCTGAGGAGTGTATGGAGAAGAGAATACATGTTTAAAACCAGATTCATCACACAATTTTGTGAAATCTTGATTTTCAAATTCACCTCCATGATCTGTTTTTATACTTGTGATAACACATCCTTTCTCATTTTGAACCTTTTTAGCAAATTTTTCAAAATAGGAAAAGGTTTCTGACTTACTTGCAAGGAAATATACCCAAGTAAAGCGAGAGAAATCATCCACAATTACTAGGCAATATTTCTTACCTCCAATACTCTGAGTTGTGGTTGGTCCGAAGAGATCCATATGCGAATCGTAGTACATGATTAGTGGAGACATGATTTATTGGCTTAAATGAATTTCTTACCTGTTTTCCCAGAATACAGGGAGTGCATGGATCGGACTTTTGAAATGGTAATTTGGGTAGACCTCGAACAAGCTGCTTTGATGAGATTTTGGCTAATTGCTTCATATTGACATGGCCAAGTTTTCTGTGCCATAAGCTTGCTTCATCTTGGATTGAAATTAGACATTGAGATTTATTCAATTTCATGTCTAAGAGATAGATGTTTCCATGTCTTCGACCCATGAAAGACTCAGTAGAGTCTTTACTAATTCCATAGCAAATTCCTTCTTGAAAGGAGATCTTGAAACCAAGTATCACACACTTGGCTAATGCGAGAAGGTTATAGTTGAGTCCTTCTACTAGAGAAACATTGCTTATTGTGAGATTTCCAATTTTCACAGTTCCAAATCCCACAATGCTTCCTTTGCCGTTTCCTCCAAATGAAACATTTCCGCCGTTTACTTGAACAAGCTTTACGAAGCACTTTGAGTCTCCTGTCATGTGTCTTGAACATCCGCTGTCAAGATACCATTTTATCTTTCTCTTGACGGAGACTTGCATTTAAAAGAGAATCTCAAGTTTTCTTTGGTACCCAAATTTTCTTGGGTCCTTTGGTGTTAGTAGGATAAGCATTATTAGGCCATACTTTCTTAACAGGTTTCCAAACCATAGGACATTCTTTTTCAAAGTGATCCTTACTGTTACACTTTGAACACCTTAGAGCATTTCGACCAATAGACTTTACAAAAACTTTCTTGAAATGATTTTTGTAAGCCTCTCTCGACGGTCTTTTCTTAATTCTTTCTTTAACTTTAGGAAAATCAATCAAGGGAATTGTTTCCGCTGTCATGCCTAAACCAGACTTATTGAAGTAAGGTCTTTGAACCGAAAGAACTTTTTCAAGCTTTTCGGATCCTATCGAAAACTTCTTTGAAATATTTGATAAGTCCGTTTTTAAGAAAGCATTTTCTTTCAAAAGATCATCTTCTTTTTCTTTAAGAGCAGAAACATTTAGGTCTAGACTTTTAACTCTTTCTTCTAAAATGACTTCCTTTTGTTTTAGAGCTGAGTTTTCCTTTTTAAGTTCGGAAATCCTTTTGAGAGAAGTCTTAAGACTGAAACACGGTTCATCAATATATTTAGAGACTTTGACAGGAATTTTAAAATCACTTACCTCAAATTCATCATGTTCGAGTCGATCCAACCTGAGTCGAGTCGAATGTGCCATCAAACATATGTTGGCATATTCATTATCACTCTCTTCACATTCTCAGTATCACTCCAGGTTTCGGCTTTGAGAGCCTTTCGAAACTTCTCGCTTTCCCTCTTTTCTTTTTCGAAGAGGACAGGTTGGGTCCGATGTGTCCCTTCTTCTTACATTCGAAGCAAACTACATCTTTGTTTGGTTCCTCATCATCAACAGACTTGGTCTGCTGTCTCTGAAAACTTTGTTTCTTTGGGTTGAATCTTCTGCCTTTTCTATTCAGTTTTCTGAATCTTCTTATCATGAGGGCGAGCTCCTCATCATCCATATCATCTTTAGAATCTGCATCATCAGAGTCATCATTTGATTTTAGTGCAATAGATTTCTTACCTCTTGGATCTTCGTCCTCATTAATTCGTTCCACTTCATAAGACCAAGAGTTCCAATCAGCTCGTCGACAGATAGAGGCATAATTCTTTGTGTCTCTCTTATTGAAGTCTTTATATGATTCCAATCCTTGGAGAGTCCACGCAGAAGCTTGTTCACCTTCATGGGATCAGAAATTTTTTGTCCTTGGTTCTCAAGACCATTGACAATATCTGTAAAACGATTAAACATGTCAGTTATAGATTCTCCTGGTTTCATTTTGAAGGCTTCATATTGACCGAGGAGAATGTTAATTCTGGTCTCCTTTACTCGATCTGTCCCTTCATAGGTGATGTGTAATCTATCCCATACTTCTTTTGCTGTAACACAAGAAGATATTCTATTATATTCAGTTGGAGATAAAGCACAATATAAAGAGTAAATTGCTTTTGCATCGAGTGCTTGTCTCTTGTTTATCTCTTCCTGAGCCATTCCGCTGGTTTCAATAGTGTCTTTCCCTCTTTCAGATATTGACGCAGCAGCAGGAGTGATTCCTCTTTCCACAACGTCCCATTCCGAGGGATCCTTTGATCGTAGGAAAGCTTTCATCTTGTTCTTCCGGATGTTGTAATCCTTTCCATCGAAGTAGGGTGGTCTGGTATTACTTTGCCCTTCCATCAGCCCCGGTGCTAGCATACTAGCCATGGATCTTTTACTCTGAAGTAAAACACTTCAAACAAAGTAAGAACACGGGCTCTGATACCAATTGATATTGCTAGTATGAGTACCTAGAGGGGGTGAATAGGTATACAAAGATTTTTCTTGATAATTTCTGTATACTTGCGCAATACTTAGACAGTTGAAAGATAGTTTGCGTTAAGTAATAATCAACGAAAGACTAAGTGAAGGAAAGAGAGAATTAAACACGCGGTTTATAGTGGTTCGGCTTGATCCAAGCCTACGTCCACTCTTCTGCACTGACAGCCAATTTGGCTGGATTCCACTATGAACAAAGAGATGTTACAGTGTTGATCTTCCTTGATTTCTCGGTGTAGATGATCTACCACACTCACTCAAGGTATCACCAAGTACAAACACTCTCTGTGTATACAATTTCGCTCGATCGTATCGACTAATAATCAAGGTTCTTCGACTGCGGAATTTTTCTATCTATCACACACTCAAACAACTAGAACGACTTCCTTTTTATACTCCTTTATGCCATCATACCGTTGGCACTTACCAAAGGAATTCCTCCAATCTACCCGTTGGACGGAATCAATCAAGAAGATCATCCGAGCTATTTAAGGAATCGATGATAGCCCATCAATCCCGTTCGCCCATACAATCGGGATCTTGGTTTCCAAGAATAGAACATTCCAAGAATATTTCGTCGACCATCGGATCTTCAATCGATCTTAGATAAGAATTAAAGAATCCGAAATGATTATCCAACCAAAGAATCTTTTCCAGAGGATAGGATCGAATCCTCAACCATATACTTCGGCTTTGGATTTCCTTCGTCACTGGATTAGAAAGACTGTCAGTGAGAATAGACTTGAGTCTTGAGTCTTAAGTCTTGAGTCTTGAGTCTTGAGTCTTGAGTCTCGAGAATACAAAGTCTTCAGACTTTAAACTGTCGGTCTCCGAACATCCAGACTTAGACTGATAGAAACGTTTTGTCAGCTTTAAAATATTCTGGAAAGATTTCTCCAACACTTGGCCGGTTCAGACTTGATCAATTCATATAGAATACTTGATATTTTTCTAATCCCAAGAGGACTTGAGCAATTTAGTCCAAGCAGCTGGCTTGGCCGTCTAGCAATTAGACTGGGTCATTGGGCAAGCCTAAGCAGGATTGGACCGATTCTGCTTAGGCTCAAACCTTTGGACATCCCGCCAAGGCTTGAACTTGCAGGCCTAAGCCCTAAGGGAAAAACACTGGGGCTGGGCCCGTGCATCGGGCTACCTCTTCATTTTGTAAAATTTCAGCTATAAAAATTAAAGAATAATGAAAAACAGATGATAAATAATTGTAGGGTTTTGTATTATTTTATTTTAGGGCTAATATCATGAAAAATCCCAAACTAGTACATCAATGATAAATTTACCCTAAATTAATTTTTTGACTACCAAAAACTCTATAATGGTACACTCGTGACAAATATATCATAAACTAATATTTTGATCACGAAAAACTCAAAATTTCTATATCTTTGACAAAATTTCCTTAAACTAATAAAAAAAAAAAACTAAAACTGGTATGTTTATGACAAATTTACCATCTATTAACTTCCGTCAAATTTTATCATTAAGTTTGCTAACTTAGATAACACATGGTGGTATGGTATAGTGACGTGCCAAGTTCATGTGGAAATTCATAGGGTAAATATCACGAAAAATCCCAAACTGATATGCTTGTGACCTATTTAACAATACTCTTGTGATAAATTTAATTGTACACCTATGACAAATTTGAGATTTTTCATGGCATTAACTCTATGGAATTCCACATGGACTTGTCACGTCACCATAACATGTCACCATGTGTCATTCAGGTTAGCAAATTTAACAATAAAATTTGATGAAAGTTAACAGATGGTAAATTTATTATAAGTATACCAATTTAGGATTTTTTTTTTATAGTCAAAAAAATGAGTTTTGGATAAATTTATCATAAATATATTAGTTTAGGGTTTTTGATGGTAAAAAAATTAGTTTGAGGTAAATTTATCACATATATACTAGTTTGGGATTTTTAATGATAAAAAAATTAGTTTGTAGTAAATTTGTTACAAATATATTGTTTATAGTGTTTTGTGGTATTAACCCTTTATTTTAGTACTCTATCTATGAGTTTTATACTATTTTCCTATCCTACATTAGAAATTTGAGCTTATTTTATACTGTTAGACTTTATAAATTTTAAATGTCAAAGAAAAACTTATTAATAAAACATAATTTGTCAATTTTTTTAATAAGCATATAGACGCGCTGAGCCATGAGGCCCTTGCCCAGGTTTAGCTTGGCCACTAACCAGACCTAAAGTTTTTGCTGGGCTAAAAAACAATGGGCGGCTGGCGGCTGCCTTCCCATTGATGAAGTCTACTAATAATCATTCGCGATATAAACTCACACTAATTTATGAAACATGATATTTTTCAAATACTCTTGATTTATCAATAGATAACACAAGAAGTAAAAACAATTTAGTAGTTAGATATCGATCTAGACATTTTTCTTATAGAATTATGTAGCTCATAACTAAATATGCAACTGTTTGTGAATTATAGCATAGGTGAAGTAAAATATGATCATCCGTATATACTATCGCCGCCACAAGTGGAGGTGTTGGGACACGCGGCTATCGGTGAGTTTGTGTCTCACTGCGATTGAAACTCCAACATAGAGAGCTTGTAGCATGGAGTACTGATCGTGACGTGGCCATAGATGCGAAGCAGCAGTTGAGCGCTTTTAGGATGGTGAAGGAACTAGACCTAGCAGAGGAGCTGAGGTTGGACTACAAGGGGCACGACATTGGTGGCCGTCTGGTGCCGGCGGCGGTGATAGAGAAGGCTGTCGAATGCTTGATTGGTGGCGGCGCCATAGCAACGAGGAAGGAGGAGAAGGAAACGAGGGAGGTGGCGAGGAATGTTGCGAAGGAAGGTGGGTCTTTGTATGATTCTATTGGAAGGTTGACTCGGGACTTCATCAAGAGCATTGGATAAAAAAGCTCAACAAAGAGTTTGCATTTGTCTTCAATTGTAACCGTCACGTATTTGTCACTATGATCTTGCTCTGTCCTTTATTTCTTACCAACTATGTGTCCTACTCCTTTGTTCAACAAACATGCTTGCTAATTTTACTTGATTCTAATCTCGCATCGCTCAATAGAAGAGTGAATTTTAGCAAGTCATTGTATTTGTTTTGCTCAGTAACCATGATTTAAGTTACTGAAGTTTTACTTAGATGAGTTATGAGCTTCTCATGACTAGACTAGTGATTTGGTGAGCTTTGTTTCAATTGATCGGACACAAGCAACTCTTATACATTAGTGCCTCTACTTCTAGGTTGATGAACTCACATTTAGCTATTCCTTTGTTAAATTACTTCTGAGGGGATGAATGACTTATGATGCATTGGATGATACATTGAAATTAACCCGAGAAAATAACTGGTAAGATGTTATTTATCTTTTGAAGTAAGCTCTTCCATAGTTGAAAGAGAGAGGCATTTATTTGGCTTAAGGATATAGAGATAACTAATTCTCTGCCTCTCACATACATGAAACATAAGACTTGCATTTTGCATTCACATTCAGACATCAGGAAGGAACTAATAAGCAATTGGAAATGCAATAGGAGAAGTTAAATCCTCTTCCTAATCTTACATGCCACGCTTGAGAAACTTCTCTTTGATAGCACGTAACTCAGATAATGCATTCATCATGTCCATACGCTCATTTGGAAGTTTCATCGAGCAAAGGACTCCAATTCTCATTATGTCGGCAATGTTTTCCTCAAATCTCACGATGTCAGCATCACTAATTTGGCCATTGCCAATCCTTTCCATAGATAGCAGTGAAGGCTCTAGGATCTTCACCAAGCTTTTGTGCTGAGTAGTCTTGACAAATTCATGGAGGGTCCATCCATCTTTGAACATAACATCAGTAGGTCTTATTCCAGTGAACATCTCGAGCAACAATATCCCGAAGCTATACACATCTCCTTGCAATGATGAAGTACCACCAAGGCCATATTCTAGAAAACACATCGACTTTGTCATTTCAGATGACTACTTCGCTTTGGAAATCTTTTCACTAAAATTCAGCATTCTGAATAAGCTATTAACTTGGACTCAGATAAATAGAAAGTAGAAGGATTAACATGCCTGGAGCTACATAGCCAATGGTTCCTTTTAAGTCGCTAGAGCTTGCTTGACATTGAGAAACATCTAGATTTGTGCTTCCATGAAGAAATCGCGCTAGCCCAAAATCACATACTCGGGCTACCATGTCATGATCAAGAAGAACGTTGCTTGGCTTTAGATCACCATGTACGATGCTCGTTTGGCAATGGTGGTGAAGATATTCAATGGCAGAAGCTGCATCAATGGCAATGTCTAACCTCTGGCTAAGATTGAGCTTTGGCATGTCATGCTGATTTACTTTAGGGTGCAACCACTGTTCTAAACTACCATTTCGCATTAGGTCATAGACTAAAGCCTTAAATTCTGCACCTGTGAAATCGATGCTCGAGCAAACAGTGATGATGTTGACAAGATTTCTGTGGCGTATGTTTCTCAACGCTTCACATTCTGCCAAGAAGCTCTTAAAAGCCCCCTTTTGTTTTAGGTTGAGCACTTTCACTGCCACCGGTCGATTTCCATCTAGCATTCCTTTATACACAAAGCCATAGCTCCCTTGGCCAATCAAATTAGATGGCGAGAAGTCATTGGTCACTTGGCGGAGCTCTGCATAGGAAACCTTTCGGAATCGCTCATCTATTGAAAATGCAACGCTAGGTCTTGTCATAGATTTCCTCCTCCAATACACAACAACAATGAAGCATGTTAACACGATCAAAAGTGAGACAGTTATTACGATAGATAATTTCAATTTTGAAAGCTTTCTTCGCTTCTTCGTGTGCCAAACTTTACATGCAGGAAGTCCGAGTTCCTTGATGCCCCCACATAGTTCTTTGTTTCCAATTATCGATATGCGTTTTGTATCTTTGAAAATCCCCTCCTGTGGTACCTCTCCTTTAAGTCTGTTGAAGGACAAATTCAACACTTCGAGCACAGTAAAATTCACGAAATAGATGGGAATATGACCAAACAGTTTGTTTCTTGAGAGATCGAGTGACTGAAGGCCAATTAGGGTCCTTAAAGAAGACGGTATACTTCCTTCAAATAAATTGCCTGCCATGTTCAAGCTTTGTAGCATTAGACACTGGGACAAAGTGCTTGGTATTTCTCCAGTCAGCCTGTTGTCAGAGAGGTCGACATTCACAATTTTGCTCATGTTACCCACTTCAAAATGTAATGGCCCTGTTAAGAAATTTCGAGCAACTTGGAAACAAATGGACAGAGAAGAAAGACCGATGACCTCTTTGGGTATTGTACCGTTAAGGTTGTTATCTGATAGTCCTAGTGATTGCAATTGTTGACACCATCCAAGGCTCAAAGGAATTTCACCTTCTAATTGATTTTTCTGAAGATCTAGTTTAAGCAATTGGGTAGCATTTCCAAGAGAGGAAGGAATTGCCCCTGAAATCCTATTACCCCATAGCAAAAGATAGGTCAAATTTTTGAGCTTACCAATGCCTTGGGGAATCTCACCACTGATGCTATTGTTGTACAACGCCAAGAATTGTAGACCATTTAGCTTCTCAATTTCTAGAGGGATATTGCTTGTGATCTGATTTGATCCTAGAAGTAAGAACTGAAGCGTATTCGTCAAATTAGCAACGGAAGCAGGTATTTCGCCTTTGAATTTGTTGTGGCCGAAATCTAACACTTTCAATTTAGTGCAATTGGTAAACTCGGTGAGGAAAATTAAGCTGTCAAAACCTGTTTGGAATTGGTTCTTGCTAAAACTAATCATTGTAAGATTCCTCAAGTTTCCAAGATTGGCAGGCACATTCCCCGTAAAGCTATTAGAAGTGAGAAACAAGTCTTCAAGTCCAGTAGCGTTAGGTAGTGAATGTGGTACTTGCCCTGAAAATTGATTAAATGCGATGTAAAGCCCCTGAAGATGAGGAAAATAGTTTCCAATAGCTGGTGGGATTTCACCATGTAGGCTATTACCCCCTACATCAAAGTAGACAAGTGACGTGAGATTGTATACGGAAGAGGGGATGCATCCTGTTATATTATTATAATGTAAATTGAGGGTCTTTAATTTTGAGATGCTTCCGAGCTCGGCTGGTATTCGACCTCTTAGTTCATTATACCCCATATGTAACTCTATAAGTGACGATGCATTCCCCAACCAACTTGGAATTCTCCCAGTAAGATTGTTCACTGAGACCCCAAAAACAATGAGTTCTCTTTCAACTAAATACCGAAGCTCGTCAGGTATTCTTCCACTGAGTTGATTGTATTGCAAAAAGAGGTATTGCATACCTACACAAGATGACAAATTTCGTGGTATCTCCCCTCCAAGTTCATTGTTCAAGAGGCCGAGACTCTTCAGTCTGAACTAGGGGTGAGCAGCGGTCTAGGGTCAATCCTGGACCGACCCTGGACCGGCCCAACCCTGCCGGTCCTGGTCCGGTTCCTAAGGAGACTGGGTCGG
Source organism: Eucalyptus paniculata subsp. matutina (assembly GCA_017140255.1). Taxonomy (NCBI): domain Eukaryota; kingdom Viridiplantae; phylum Streptophyta; class Magnoliopsida; order Myrtales; family Myrtaceae; genus Eucalyptus; species Eucalyptus paniculata. The sequence continues at coordinate 12,920,139 of CM029443.1, forward strand.
TCCTTGGTCCTGAAATTCTAGGACCAACACTGTGCGGGTTGGTCCTCGGTCCTAAGAGTTTTGGGTCGGTCCAACCCTGGACCAACCCTGTATATTATATTATATTTACATTATTTATAATTCTTTTGTATATTCAAATCTAAGTAAAATGTCTGTTCAAAAAAAAAAAAAAAACTTAAGTAAAATGATGCGAAAGCCGTTGACTCCTTAGGCTCAAAGTCATGGATAGATGGCATCCAATTCCAAAAGGCGTGAAGTTTACACCGTAAAGGTCTTCATGGCCTCCTCCTCCACAGTCTAGAGTAGGTTCTTCACCATGAGGACCAAGGACTCCTCACAGTCACAAACTCGCGACGTCCAAAACGGCGCGAAGTTTACGCTGTAAATCTCCTCACGGCTTCCTTCCTAAAAGTACGTTCTCTTCCATTCTGTCTTCTTTGTTCTTCAATTTGCCAAAATCAAAAGTAGCAACATCCCGCTCGCCGCATTGTGGACCCTATCTTGTCACGTATCTCGATGAGCGGTTAGTAAGTACGAAATTTTTATTATTGTGTCATCTTAAATTTGTTGAATATGTATTGGTATTTATAGTTTAGTTGCACAATGCCGCATTGTGGATGGATGTGTAATTTAAATTTGTAGGTTTGCTTTTTTAGGGAGTATAAAAAACAAGACGAAAAAAATTATCGATCGGTCCCGGGTTGACCCTGGAACCGGATCGAACCCATTGGGTCGGTCCGGTCCTTGGTCCCAAGCTCAATAGGGTCGGTCCTCGGTCTTAAAAATTGAGGACTAACACTGTATGGGTTGGTCCTAGGGTTAGGGGGTGGCCCGGACCAACCCGGACCATGCTCACCCCTAGTCTGAACAACCTCCCGAACTCTTCTGGAATGTTGCCTCGGAGCCGATTCGTCACTAGATGAACATGCCTCAAGAAGGTGAGATTCCCAATGTCAGGAGGTATTGTGCCGATGAGCTTTCGCTTATTCAATTTGAGGGCGGTGACTCTTCCTGGATGGCGGTGACTGCAAGAAACTCCTAGCCAATTGCAGTGACTAAGAGACTCATTCCAAGAACTTACAACCCCTTGAGGATCATCAATCATCTTGTTCTTGAAGACGAGCAATGCCGCCCTGTCGGTTTCATTTCCAAGATAGGAAGCATAGGCAATACAAGTGTTGGAGTGAGTTTGATGTATAACGAGAACGAGGCTGATAAAAGCTGATATCAAATGCATTCTCAAGTGTGGCAAAGTTGTTTCCATACTTGATCTGTTAAGACAGAGCAAGCAGAAAGACCAGGAGATGGTGTTCTTAAGTTCTCCCAGCCAGCTAGAAGCATGAGATTGACCGTTTAGATTTGCTGCATTTAAAGACCACAATTAGGTCTACAAAAAATCTTGACTTTTTTTTCAAGACCCATAAATTCAAATTAGGTTAACATCTTATAATACTAATTGTGACAACCCAAATTCAATTTGATGCGTCCGCTATTTCTGAAGATTTTCTAGGGCGTCCAGACAAGTAAACAACGGCAAGGCGAGCTTGGGACAAGAGTTTGCGCAACGTTTGATAAAAATACTATTTAACTTTTGATCAAAGAGGAGCTAGAGAGCCCGTAATACTAACTTGAGTAGCTAACTCAGAGTACGGTGCTGTATTTCCTTTTTGCCATTGTCTACGGCCCCAGAATCCTTCGTTTTCATAATTTCGGACAACTTTTTTGGTTAATTTTCAAGATTCCGAGGGTTTTGCTACTGGGTTCCTATTGCAAACGCTTCCGGCCGTGAAGACCGCACATGGAGAAATATTTACCCCTGACAGTATTTTTAAGAATAATCCTTTATTTTTTATGTTCATAAATAGAAACTTTCGTCACAGAGAGAGGCTTCTCCAATAAAAAGATCATGGAAAAATGATTAATAATCTTAAAGCATAGAGCATGTTTGCTATTTGATTTGTTAGCGTTTGTTGTGCCGCAATAATAAGATTATTAATAAATGGTTGTATTGGAGCAAATTTGAAGGTATGAATCCTGTTTTCAGAAGTAATTGCCAAACCTTGGAATCATAGCAGAAGAGGTAAACTGGAGGACTCGAACGTAAGGGGATGCAAAATAAACTGAAGAAAAACCTTGAATTTTCTTTGGATCCAAAGGCCACAATTCAATCCCCAGGATGTTCTGAGAACCTGTGGACTTAGCAAGTCATGCGTTAGAAAACAAAAGAGCTAGTCATGTTAGGTTGGAAATTTCGACTTTGCATACGAGCATTAATGAGGTTGATTCATACTTGACTAGTCTTGTGGCCCATGTTACACGACTGTCCTAATAAAGATATCTTAAACAGTATTGGGGAAAATCGTACTTATGGCACCGGTAATGTAGTTCTCGTCTTAATGAAGAATTTTCGCTCAACTACTCTGTCCAAGTAAGCTTGAAATATCACCGGAGATATTATGATGTACTGCTCTACGTCGGCTTGAGGTGCTACCTATTTCCTAAGATATTTGTGAAAGACGGATGAAAGTGAAAATGAGAGGGAAAGACCTCTAATTTATAGAAAGATTTTGGATTTTTTTTTTATTTAACATGTAGTCGGCCATGGCCAACCGTCCAATGGTCAGTGGGTCAATTTGGGGCGATGTAATGGACTCGGCTTCATATAAAAATAATAATAATAATAATAATAATAATAATAATAATAATAATAATAATAATAATAATAATAATAATAATAATAATAATAAAATTGGGCCGGGCCTGGTCACGTGGCCATTCCTATCCCTAATCGGATGTTCAAGTGCCTCTAGACAAAAGAAAGCAAGAGTAACGTCTAATAAAACGACTATATTTGGCATTTGAAGTAACTCGCTTGAGGTATTGTGTGCTTTGGCCTATGTCATACCAACCCTTGGTTTTGTCCTTTTGGCATACGGGTAGACATTTTCTCATCAGGTTATCCATCTTAGTAGTGCTCTAGCTTGAGCATACTGAACTTAAAATTCCAAAGCAAAACTTGCAATTACATCAAAAGGCATCTCCATGAGTTAATTCTAATTTTTACATATATATCCCAAGCATGCTCTACATTAGTTTGGTGTGCAATTTGGTTCATTCTTACCCCTTTCACCATCCTAGAAGCCTTCTGAGAGCTGCTTCTTGTTTGGACCTTCTGAACACATTGACCATTTCCCACTCTCATTGGAGTTACATGCCCAGTACTTCCGTGTGACTCGTCCCCTAATCACACACCTACTAGAGGGGTCCTCCTCTAATATCATATTATTCATTATCTTTCATCAACACTTGAAATACAATCCGCAAAATATTGATCATATCAATAAATATCACAACCTGAATTTTCACAAGTTATCAATTTTACTTTCGACATTCTTTCATAAACACTTGAAATACAATCCGCAGAATATTGATCAAATCAATAATTATCACAACCTGAATTTTCACAAATTATCGCTTTTCCTTTCAACATTTTTTTTTAATTTCAATTACATACATAACCTAAGAATATTACATTATCCACTTGAAAATTTGTGCAAATCAACTCTTATTTATTGTATATAAGAACCTTCAAATATGTCTCATGTCCTTACTAACACCTTGAGATGTGATCATTGATAACATTATTACAAAATAATCGCACCATGAAATAATGAACTTTTAATTCTCCCAAGACACGATCCACTTCTTCAAATTTCAATTTCAACTATCTCTCCAACCCTAGTTCTATATAGAATATGAGATTTCTAAACAATAACATATCTATTATAAATCTTACCAAAGAAAAATCACCACTTAAGAGATCATCGTTTACGATTGAATGTCTATAACTTCTCAAATCACCGAGATAAAAATTTATCTAGATTCCATTAAATTCAATAGGTCTCAAGTTCTCGACTTAAATAATCATCACTTAAAATTGATCACTTCTTCAGTCAAAGACTAAAGTGCTCGCCTTGCTACTGTCAAAAGATTGGAAAAAGGAAATGGCGTTCCATATCTCGCTGATTGCTAATCTTTTTCATGGAAGAGTGAAGAAAATATTCTTATTGCTGAAAATCATGTAATAAGCAGAAAACCAAGTCATTGTGAAACCTACTGAGCAGTATCAATGTTGCTCTACTACTTTCAGAAAAGAAGAAAGAAAAATCGGCTTAAGGACATAAGAAGAAAATCTATCCATATATTACAGGAGTACATGGAAACCTTCCATAACAGCCTCGAGGACTCTCAGAAGGTTCTCATTCTCGTCAGACAATTTCTCAGGTTTTTACCTTTTAGCAGCAAAATTACAACGAAAGCGAGCACCACAACTAAAGCCAAGTACATTCGAATGTCTTATAGCAGGAAAATTACCATAGCAATACTGGAATCCATGTTTTATTTGTTACAAAATGTGCTAGTTTTGCTTCTGACCAACTAGAAGCTGCTAGTTTGGAGACTCACCAAATAGCAAACTGAGGCCACTCGTAGTCGAAAGCCCTCCCTAGTGGCTAGGTTATAGATGAAGGACTTAACAGACACTCGAGCTAGCCTGACATTGACATAAAAAAGAGGAACCTGGCTCTAACAAGTTACGCCGTGCCCGCCTTCATTTACAATATCCCCGTCCCACTCAACAACCTAAGATGGATCAGGCCGCCATCTCCCATGTGTCGCCTGAAAAATATATAAGGAAGACGAGGATGAATCAATCAGAACCCGTAATACTAACTTGAATAGCTTATTCAGAGTGCAGTGCTGTATTTCTTTTTGCCATTGTCTACGGCCCCAAAATCCTCCCTTTTCATAATTTCTGACTCCTTTCATGGTTAAATTTCAAGATTCCGAGGGTTTTGCTACTGGGTTCCTATTGCAAACGCTTCCGGCTGCGAAGACTGCATATGGAGAAATATTTACCTATGACAGTATTTCTAAGAAATCCTTTATTTTTTATGCCTTCATAGATAGAAACTTTCGTCATGGAGAGAGGCTTCTCCAATAAAAGGATCACTGCAAAAATATTAATAATCTTAAAGCATGGGGCCTGTTTGCTATTTGATTTGTTCGCGTTTGTTGTGCCGCAATAATAAGATTATTAATAAATGATTGTATTGGAGCAAATCTGGAAGTGTGAATCCTGTTTTCAGCAGTAATTGCCAAACCTTGGACTCATAGCAGAAGAGGTAAAATGGAGGTCTCGGACGTAAGAGGATGCAAAATGAACTGAAGAAAAACCTTGAATTTTCTTTGTGGATCCAAAGGCCACAATTCAATCCCCTGGATGTTCTGAGAACCCGTGGACTTAGCGAGTCATGCGTTAGAAAACAAAAGAGCTATTCATGTTAGGTTGGAAATTTCGACTTTGCATATGAGCATTAACGAGGTCAATTCATGCTTGACTAGTCTTGTGGCCCACACTACACATGACTGTCCTGATAAAGACATCTTAAAGACTACTGGGGAAAATTGCACTTGTGGCACCGATAATATAATTGTCTCGTCTTAAAAATGAAGAATTTTCACTCAACTACTTTGTCCAAGTAAGCTTGAAATATCACCGGAGATAATATGATGTACTGCTTCACGTCGGCTTGAGTTGCTGCCTACTTCCTAAGATATTTGTGAAAGAGGGATGAAAGTGAAAATGAGAGGCAGAGGTCTCTAATTTATAGAAAGACTTTGGATTTTCTTTTTTTCTTTTTTTTATTTAACATGTAGTCGGCCATGGCCGACCGTCCAATGGTCAGTGGGTCAGTTTGGGCCCATCCAGTGGACTCGGCCTCATAAAAAAGAAAATTTTGGGCCGGGTCTGGCCATGCGGCCATCCCTATCCCTAAGTGGCTCTAGGCAAAACAAAGAAAGAGCAACGTCTAAAAAACTATTCCCAAGAACAAATTCTAAGAAAAAGAACGCACTTGATAACTATCTAAAATTTCTATTCACTGGATGGAAATGCATTTGGCAGGATTCTTAATTTTTTTTTCTTTTAATTTTCTAATGCTTTTCTTGTTTTTTTTCTTTTTTCTTTTTCTTTTTCTCTTCTTCTTCCTCCTTCTTGGTAGCCAATCGCCGACCATAATGGTGGCTGGTGACTGGTTGGGTGAGGTCTGATAAGCTCGCTGGAGGCTCGACTAGCCAAGGGGAGCCTCGGCCTCGTCGGTAGCTAGGTGAGCCTTGCCAAGCCATTGGCGAGGCTTGACCTCGCTTAGGCAATGCGAGGTCAGCCTCACCTTGGCTTGGTGAGGTCGAGCCTCATGCCGGCTAGTAAGGCCAAGTATTGCCGTGGCTGTGCAAGGTCGACCTCTCCTAAATCTGGCAAGGTCGAGCTTGCCCAACCATCCACAAGGCTTGGCAATGCCAAGCCACCACTTGGCGACGTCGACTTGGAGGTGGCCTAGCAAGGCCAAGCCTCACCAATGGTTGGGCGAGCTTGACCTCGCCTAGCCACGGCGAGGCTTCGCGGGGACGCTCCAGCGAGGTCACCGACCCTCGTTTAGCCGATCATTGGCCATGGCCAAGGCCACGACTGGCCAAAAGGAAGAAGAAGAAGAAAAGGAAAGAGAAGAAGAGTTAGAAGAAAAGGGAAGAGAAAAGAAAAATAAAATTAGAATTGATTCTAGGAATTGTTCTTAGGAATAAAAAGCAATTTTTTTCTACTTCGTGATTCTATTCCAAATCTATTCTCAAAAACAAAAACAAAAAAAAAATGATTTTTGTTCCCACGAACAAAAAATTTACCAAAAGGATTTGTGTTCTTTTTTTTACTCCCAGGAATAGAAGAATATAATCAATTGTTCCAGGAGTATTACCAAATAGGCCCAAACGACTTGGTCTTTAGATGATAACTATTCCCTTCAAAATTGTGTGTTTTCATCCTCAACTATTGTCTATCACCGTATTTCGATAACTAGACACATGGCATCGATGAATAACACCATCATGTTGATCCTATACTTGTCAATAAGTTAATACACGCTATGCACGTGGCTACCCATACTTGTCTCATGTGTATTGACTAGTTCGAGCTCGGCTCAGTTAGAAATCTCTTAAGCTCAATTTGGCTCGCGAGTTTGTCAAGCCATATATTGATGAGTTTGAGCTTAGCTCAGCAAGCTGCCCAAGTAGCTCAGCTCGAGAATAGGTGAGCGGATCTCGTGTAATCATCGAACCGAGGCCCATTTTTTTATGGGTTGCTTGACTCACTTTTCATCTCTAAGAGATATATGTACTGCATCGGTTAAATATGTAACTTAGGGTGTTGTCTATACATTACATGATTAAAAATGACTCCGACAACAACATAAAAGAACTAGAAGTATATTTATCCTTTCATAGAATCTCTCCAAGGAGAATTGGATCTTTTAAAACTCTCATTCTGGTATATATTTTCTCGGATATTATTGACATTTCTCAAATCTAATTATGTAAAGCAGTTTTTCCCAGTCAAATAAACTCAAAGCAGATCCCAATCTAAATATATATTTGGCAACAGGTAGTTCCATTAGATATGGTTGGAAATAATAAGCATGTACGTGTCAAATGACTAATTTGGAGGTTTTTCTCCATCTATATATACTCATTAATTTGAATAATTAAGGCAAATATATGTTGTTATAAGCTATGATGGCTGCCGATGTTAAGTTTATACTTTGAAAGATCATCCTTACCATCCTACAAATCATATTTGATGTTCTAGCTGAACTATAAGAATAAGTCAGTATATACTTAGAATATCTTATAATGACTTTTATCTGGCAAGGCAACATGCTAATTAGTTCCCCTGAATACAAAAAATATATATTCCACAATAAAGCCTTGATAAATTTTTAAAGTGAGAATATTTCCACACTTTTTTTGAAGAACTAAACTACCCTCAATCACAAGATTTGGTTCTCTCCATAGATTTCGTTATCTTTCCCCTTCCCATACAACATTTAACTAAGTTTCTAAAAAGTTTAATCAACTGATATCAAATTTCCTTTCGAGAAACCATGGTAGTAGAAAATTTTAATAATTCTTTGCGAACTTGAAATGTTAATTAGTATCAATTAGAAAATGTCGTTGAGCAATGCCATGTACCAAAGTTGAAAAAAATTATTCTTTTATTCGGTTACAAATCCATTCGCTTGTTAACGCTGACAATGTTGTTGGTTTGAGTTGTTAAGATATCATTCATTTGTGTTTATGTTAGGCTTTATGTGATTTTGATAAGGGCCAAGATTAAGTTACAACATTTCTTTATATTCAAACTCACATATCTTCATAGAATAAAACCTATTTAGATGTTATCTTTTGGAATTGTGAGATTGTGAATAGTACTAATGACTTTCTTCATGTCCGAACAACAGTTGTAGTCTCGATTTTTTCCCTTCTTTATCATATCTTGTTAGTCTTTATGGTTAAAAATCAGAAGAAAGTAACAAAATAAATCTTAAACTGAGATTTTAACTAGGTGCACATTCTATGGATTTTTTTTTTAACCTTTTCAAAGGAACCAAAATTATAGGAACTTAATTAAGTTGATTAAGATTGATATTTAAGTCATTTGAAGTTATCTAGTATATTTTCATAGCTTCTAATATTATTTTTCGTTGCTGAGGTAAAAAGTCTTGACCGGATAACATGTTCATTGCAATGGGTGACAGCAGCTTGTTCTCTTTATGCTGAGAAAAAACTTGGATTTTACCATGGTTGCTACTGTCCTGTTTGGCAGCCTCTAAAGAGAACTAGAACAATTTTTTTCCTCCTTTCTCTTTTTGATTCTGTTGACCTTTTCATTCTGTCGACAAATTAGAACATGGTTTTCCTTTTGCAAGGAGGAAGCGAGTAAGCAAGCAAACATGGACAAATTACATAGCTGCTCCCTCAATTAAGTTGAAAGAAATCTAACGGTAAGCAATATATAAAAACAACGAAAATTGACTAGAGATGTTCATCAATCATTAAATCTCAGAGACTAACCTACACTGGGGAAACAAACACTAATCAGTATTATATATAATTCATGTACAACAGTCTCACAAAAGGGTTTTACCCCCACAATAAACAAAAAAAGGGAAAAAAGGAAAAAACAAAAAGTCAACAGAAAATAGTAACAGCAACCTATTAAAATATGATGGTCAAGGATTGAAAATGAACTTGCCACACTTGCACTTCCAACTCATGGGCTTGTAGTTGGAGCTCTGGTCACCTCTTGAGTAGTAGTCCGCCCTGAAGGCTGCGGAGGTGTTGCCTCTCTTGTCTTGAGGATTTGCAGGCACTTGGATGGCCTCACAGTGCCCACATGAGCTGCACTTCCTCTCACATCTTGGTGGTGCCGACCCTATCTGAATTCTCCTCACACTTGCCTTTGATTCACTCTCTGCCTGTTCCTAAAAACACAACGCCACAGATTTTATTGTCCACACACGCACACAGAGAGAGAAACACTTACAGAGAGAGAGAGAGAGAGAGAGAGAGAAGTGTTTCACTTGGGGATTGCTTACCTTGGAAGGGTCAGTGTGCTTAAGAATGGCTCTACCTGGAAAATATGAGAAGGAAAAGCACAAAAGAGATGGAGAGAGACAGAGTGAGAGATTTTTTTCTCTTCATAGTCGAACCAAGTGTAGCAACAGAATGACACACAACAGCATAAAACTATTGGATTTTCAACTTCAGTTTAAGGTTTAACCATTACCTTCAGTTCTGAATTCCAATAGAGAAGAGCCCATCAAGTAGGTGATTAGAATGAAAATGGTAAAATAAATAACTCTCCGGCTAGGAATGCAATAAATGCCAGAACCCATTTTAGAGAGAGAGAGAGAAAGAGAATATCAAATGGAAGCGAGTGAGGAAGAGCAAACTAGCTATAACCAACTAAAAGAACGGAAAAGAGATGGATTTGAAGGAAGAAACACAGGAAACGGAGGAGCATGCAAATTCAAACTCAAACTCCTGAAGACATTTTCAGAGAAGGAAAGTAAAAAATATGGAGTTGAAAAGAAAGGACTTTGCTACAAGAGATGGTCAGAGATTGATTGACACAAATAATATAAAATCTCCTTTCTTTCTGAATTGATATAACGTGGAAGGACAAATGAGAATAGCAGAAAGCTAGAAAAGGGGCACGGAAAAGGACCACCCTCCATAGGGAAGCACTGTGCCTCGGCATCTTTTTCTGAGCCCATTGTCACTCGCCACTAAAGATGTTCCCGATAATGCCGGTAAATACTTTTTTAAAAAAATACCCTTGAAATTTGAGGCATCTCATGATTTCTTATAATTAGGTTTCATTTCATTTCATTCCCGTCATTAATGACAGTATTTTGATTTATGTCAAATAGTTATTATCGTGAGCGAACCCAAAAATCACATATCAATAGTTTATGCATACATTTTACTTTCATCATTGGGATTGGTGATTTTCTTAGAAATTTCATGTCCATTTTCGTAAGGCTTGCTTGCATTCATTAACAAAAATGTTATCTTAATCATAAGAAAATCACTAGCAGAATTTACAATTGATGGATAAAGTTAGAAATTGGTAATTTTTCTCTTTGGCATAGGGACAGGTGAACTAATGTTAGTCAAAACTTGGATGCTTTACTATAAATCTAATCATATAGTCATAAAATCGGGGAAGACAAGACAATAGGGAGCAAAGTGAGATAGGTCTCAAATCTTGGGGAAGAAGCATAATAAATCCCAATTTAAACAAGAAAGAGGGCCTATGTTTCTTGTCCTTTTTTTTCTTTTGCTAGAAAAAGTAGGGGAACCAATAGTAATTTCGCGGGGAGAATATGAAAAAGAGATAGCAACAACAGATTGAGATATTGAAACGACAACGAAACCCCAAAAAGCGCAAAAAACCACGAGCTCAGAGACAACAGAAATTCCCCAGAAAACGACATCCATACACAGCTGTTACATAAGCGTTCAGCTTTACGGGGGATTACTCGAAGTGGTTGGTCTGAACAGGCCCAACGCATCACGCCATATCCATCTTCTCTATCCCCATCTGTGAAAATATGGGACGGACGGACGGCCGGCCACTGTTGGTATCTTCCATCAATCATGACATTGTGATTACACGTGATGTGCCGCGCGCATTCAGTGATTCGTTCACATAAATCAAGCAATACTTTTCTCCCCTTTTTCTATTTACGCCGAGCCTTTCTAGATTAAGAGCATATGTTTGAATTCAGATGAATAATGCATAAGACGAGCACATTTAGTTTGATAACTTTTGAGAAAAAAAAAACGTACTGTATATACCATAATTTTTGTATAGCACTTATTCAAATGTCATAATTTTTTTTCAATCACTTGAGTGATATACAACTTATTAATCAATCACGCAAGTACTATTACTTTTTAAAAACGTTTGTCGTAAGTTCCATGCTATGTCGAATTTCCAATATTTGAGTGAATATTTGTTAAAGTTATGACATTCAAATAATCATTTAAAATTATGGTACTTAAAGTAGATGCTTTTTATAAGTTATGACACTTAATTGACCAGAAAAAAAAATCTCTCTCTCAAATGAATATTGTATAAAATTTATGACACTTATAATATCTTTATCCATCAACTTTTTATAGTCTATGTCCGTGTGTGCTAATTTTGAGCAAGAAGGACATAAGGGAAAAAAATGGTTGAAATGTTGTGAGAAGGGTCATAGCCGATGAATCTTGAAAATTCTTAATGAGGGCAAGATGAGTCTTTTTTGTTTCGTAGTTGAAAGATATTTTTAAGAAAAGAGTTATATATGTAAGAAAGGTGATTTATTTTTATCGTGGTTCTGTAAAATTTATCAGATGAGCTAGAAATCCTTTATTTATATTTGCCACAAATAATTTTCAAAACTTCCTTCTGACAAATAGACAATGTACTCTGATGAGTACTCAAAGCCAAGTTTCGAGGTTATGATGCTCTACCTTTAACTCCAGAGGCGTTAGTCGGCTCCAACGTCCCAAGTTCGGAACTTGATTTTATATACTACCCCTTGGGACCAAGGTTTGGGTGTTGGGGTACAATTTCGACTAGGGGCATCGTGGGTCTAGGGGCGTGGAGTCGCTGATTCTAGCGTTGGTGTCTCAAAGCCAGACATTCCGTGATGGTGCATAGAAATTTCACGCCCAATGTGTCATCGATGCTGAACTCCACAGTTTGTAACCTGCGTACTCTTTCACTAAAATGATGAAATACCTTTCCAAAATATGAATGAATCGGTATGTATCAACAAAGGTTGGGAATGGTCCTCTATTGATTTTGAACACGAGAATAAATGATAAGGAAATTGAAGGTTACAAACCATATCCAGCAATGTAAATAGCAAGAAGGTAAAGATTAAGATAAAAAGGTTTAGTTTTATGATTGATTGGAGACACTTTTGACAAAGAGACATTTGAGGTATTTATAACCTACTATCCCTAGTTACGAATTTGAAATTCAAATAAACAAAGAACTTACTAAGGGTGGTTATGAGAAGGTATGTTATCTACTAACGCCTATTATCTAGAACACTTATCCACAAGAAGCTATATAAACCCTAAATTAGCGGTAATAGATATAACCACCCAAAAATTATATCAGTGTTGATTGCTCACCATCAATTAACTTCTCAAGTCATGATGAAGGCTATTGTCGATAACTTTCACACTATGTCTTGATCACATATGATGCTATCAACAATTTGTTGATTCTTCCAGTTGTCATTGTTATGACCAAACTAATAAGACTTAAATTTGCTACTTGTTGATAATAATCGAAAGTTTGTCATTTTTTTGGTGTCAATATATACCCTCTTTTGATAGAATTGAATGATTTATCAATCATTGATTCTTTTAAATTAGATAATCAAGAATCATCATATGCTCCATTGTCATTGACAAATTTGATTTTGCTTTGCCAATTGAATCTTGAAAACAATACAATTAACTATGTTATAGCCTCATGAATGGTGTCACTTACAATATTTTTTTTATCATTAAATCTTCTTTACTTTGTATGACTTGGACTTTTGTTAATTTTCTTAGGAGATGTATTAAGAGTAAATCGAAGATTTCATCCAACTAATGAATGTTGAATGAGTAAACTTGAGTGTCTTTAGCCCTAGCCATCATTTTTTTTTTCTTGTCTTTTGGTAGACCTAAAGGATCAAAACTTTCAAAATGTACAATTAAGTCCTAAAATATCTAACCCAAAAAAAAAAAAAATCCTAAAACTTATGAGATAGTCCAATTAAGTCCCAAAACTTATTTTAAAAAAATGCAATCAATTGGACCAATTTGACAAGTTTTAGACATTTTTATGGCGAGTCTTAAGACTTCCAATGCACTTTTCCTTTTCTGAAAATTATAACTCAAGAGACAAATAGGAAATGATATGTAGACACATATAATTGCACGATGCATGTTTATGCATAAATCGACAACTATTTATACTAATCTTTTTGGTATATTTTCATTTAAAAACCATGATGAATATGCAATTAAACCCTAAAGACACTAATTGTCGCACCCAAGACCTTGAGCGCCTGCCCATCCCTCGGTAGTCAATAAAATTTGCGACTTCCCAAGATGAGTCGCCAATCCGTTCATTTTATTGCACATGCGGAAGCGAATAACAAATCTCCTGATGGTAACCATCTCAGGATAGAAAAGCAGGACAATAGATTCACAAACAAACATGCTTTTATATACACACTAAGCCAAGTACAAAAGTCTACAACCAAAAGACTTCAAAAACCAACTCTCAAAATAAGCTGTCCTATTTGACCTACACCTCAAATCCCCTCAACTCCACTCCAGGTCCTCCATCTATAGTCCTGAAAAGTTAAAGCCCACAACGGGGTGAGATATAAATTTCAGCGAGTTCATGCTCTAAACCCTAATTAGGAGGGTAATACACCTAGAGATGTTCTAACCACACAATCATAAAATCACAGAGACTTACCTCGTTTCAGATCCTCCCTGCAGGTCAGCACAATTCATATCACAGATAGCTACAAAAACATAAGCAGCAATTAAGCTCATCAATTGGAACGCCACACTCAAATTCAACCAAGTACAGGGGTCCTGATTATAGAGCCAAATTGTTATAACACGTCACATACCATGCCACACAATTTTGTCCCATAATCCGACGCGTTCAACTTAATTAATCATGCGTTCGTAGTTTTGATCTCGGCATATAGCACGGCCTACTCGCTGTTCGGCAGTCTTCTGACATAGCTAGGCGTCATCTCACCCTATTAAGCATGGCTACACCTTTCCTAGATGGCTTTCCCAAAAGAGCAAAGGTCTAGAATCTACTACGACCGGCTTCCGTTGTCTAGGGGCGTCTCATATAGAGGTAATGTCCAACTTAATAGCCCGGGATGGGTTCTCTTAACCAACACACTATCACTCAATTACGACCAATGACACTATGCATTACACTCAAATGTCTCAATTAAGATAATGCACTCGATCCATTTTCTTTGTATTAAAAACACTTGATGAAAATAGTTGTGTGTGGGTACATGGTCAACTCGATCCGGAAAAAGTGATATCCTTCAATTTAAAATCCCATTGTTTATATAATATATAAAACCATTTTTCGGTGTTAAAATCCGACACCTGAGATTTTCTGAATAAATATCAAAATTCACAAATTTTGGAATAATAACCAAAATTTCAATCAAGACTCAATTTGTACAAATTAACACCCAATTATATAAAATGAACACACTAGTGCAATCGGTATGAAATTCCGGTTATTGGCTATCCCGGTCTAATTTCCAGAAAATATTAAATAATTTAAATAAATTACAAAAATAATTAAATAATGCAATTTAATTCCATAAATGCATACTTAGGAAAAATTGCCAATCTAACCACCTAATGTACTAATTAAATTATCCTAACCATTCTAACTATAAGGCCACATAATAAACTGACTAACTACAATTTCTAACCACCTAATTCACTAATCTAACTAACCTAAATTAATTAAACAAGTTAATAACTACCCTAATCTAATCTTAATTTAACATAAACACCCTGTTGGGATTGTCGGATTCCCTGAAATCGGATTCGATACTAAATCGAACCCCTAAACTTATGCGGAAGATGAGCCCGGGAAAAACATGTATCACCAATCCTAAAGCACACCAAAGAATCGAGCATACCTTGTTAACCACAGATTAAACAGCAATGCTGAAGATTGAGGAAGAAATTCTGATCCCGTGTGATCCGATGATGTCAATTCATCTTGAAGGAAAGATGGGTGTCGCCTCTTGCGCACCGTTCTTTCTTTTGGAACGTTTTTTTGGGTGTATGTTCCCTCCAAAAAGAAATGTGTCCCTTCATCATATTCTTTCATCCATGGGCCCTAATCTTGTGGGCCGGGCTTTTAGGCCCAACATGGGCGGACGAGCCAACTTAGGCCCATCACAATATTAATAAAACCATCATCTCCCACTCGCACATGGTGGGCCAAACAGGATCCTCTTTACCTCTCTTCAACATTCATACCAGTGAATAATCCGTGCGACTAGCATACTTTGAGAGCTCTTTGCCATACATCTGTTAGGAATATATAGCAGCTCATAATGGGCATCACATCTTGAGTAGATTTAGTATGTAGTACCCTAGATCGATCGATCACATTTATATCTCTCTTGATCTCTTTTAAACAATATATATATATATTATATTCACAATTATGATTATCCCAAAAGACAGTCATAATTGGTTAACCAATGAATACAAAACTACAATATGATTCTCCAAATTCGATCTTCCTCTTTCCTTCAAATTCTCAATTTCAGTTCAACTTGCTTTTCTAAAAATGTCCCATTAGATCGAATCAACTCATGACCATTAGCAACATCCTAAGATAGCAAACACTAAATAGAAATCTTGAAAATAAGTAAGAGTCATGAGGGCACCAAAATTAAGGAACTCTTTTCTTCAAGAGTCTCACACGGCATAAAAGTTGAGATCAAACTTTTGCCACTCTTATTGGTCGTCTCATGCATACGTAGTATGAAATACGTATTACGGTATTAACTCATTTCCCATGGAGCGTATGTCTACACTTTCAATACCGTACAGATGATAGTTCAGACATACCTAATGTCTAACTTGAGTTCACGTATCTACTCATTCACAAAATTCATCAGAACTCACATCTGGCATTTTAGACAGATAAGTAAAATATGTTGGGTATTTTACTTTCGGACATAGTAAGTATTATGTCCTCATCTTAACACTCAGTTAAGGCGACTTATGTATTTTAAGCTTAAGCTATCGATTATCACCTAGATAATAAGCTTAAAAACAGTCTAATCTCTATTTATCACACAGTAAATAGAGGCGATTACTCGTGTGTGTGGGCTAATCTTATATATGTCCGACATACTTTCTCAACTTAAAGTAATGCATTGAGCATTAAGATGCATAAAGATCAAACAAAGATTCATAAGCATTAATGATGAAAACACAAATTCATCAAATGTGAACACTTAGAGAAATTACAATATTCAGTACATCAGCCTCTACGCAATCCTAGTGATTTTACATGACCACAAAACACATCTCTTGGTATTGGCTTTGTCATAAGATCTGCTACCATTTTATGCATAGTATGTACTATAAGTTTACATTTTTCGTGCAACCATATCCTTAACAAAATTATACTTGGTATCTATGTGTTTGGTATTGCTATAATATTTTGGATCTTTAGTGTACGCTATAACTGCTTGGCTATCACAGTTAACCAATAATGAACTTGCAGCTTTTCAATAACACCTAAATGATCCTAAAAATCTCTTAAGCCAAACACCTTCTTATACTGCTGCTGATAATGCCACGAACTCAACTTCCATCATGGACAAGGCTATATACGTTTGTTTCTTATTGCTCTAACATATTGTGCCATTATTTAGTAAGAAAACAAAGCCAGAGGTAGATTTCTTTTTATTTAAATCTCTTCCATAATCAACATCAAAATAGCCTTAGAGTCGTAGATCATTTCCTTGATAACTCAGCGTATAATCAGCAGTTCTAGATACCTCAGTATTCTTTTAACGGCTTTCCAATGTGCTTGACCTGGATTGGATTGGTATCTACTCACCATTCCAACTGCAAAACATATGTTAGGTCTTGTACACATCATAGTGTACATCAAGCATCCCAATAGCACTAGCATAAGAAACATGTTTCATTTGTTCCTTCTCTTGTGGAGTCTTTGGACATAGTCTATGGCTCAATCATTCACCCTTTGCAATAGGAGTGTCTATGGGTTTACAATCTTGCATACGAAATTGTTCAAGAACCTTATTTATATATGTTTCTTGCGAAAGAGACAACTATCTCTTCGAACGATCTCTTGAAATCTTAACTCCAAGAATGTATGTAGCCTCACCCATATCCTTCATCTCAAAGTTAGAAGACAACCAACTCTTGACAGTATTAACAAACTCTATATTGCTTTCGGCAATTAGTATATCATCAACATATAATGATATGATCACAAATTGATCTTTGAATCTTTTGATATATACACAATGATCATCATCAATCATTATAAAATCATATGCCATTATGGCATTATGAAAACATATATACCATTGTCTTGACGACTGCTTAAGACCATATATCGACATCAAAAAGTCGACATACCTTTTCTTCTTGGCCTTTCATTATGAAACTAGCATGTTGTTCCATATATCTTTCTTCATCTAATTCTCCATTGAGGAAAACAGTCTTTACATCCATTTGATGTAACTCAAGATCCATACTAGCCATTATTGCCAGAATAATGCGAATCAAAGTAAATCTCACTATAGGAAAAAAATATTTCTTCATAATCAATTCCTTCCTGTTGATTATACCCATTCACCACAAGGCGAGCCTTATGCCTTTCTATCGAGCCATCAGCTTTTCGCTTTATTTTGAGAACCCACTTGTTCCCAATAACTTTGCGTCATTTTGGAAAATCAACCAGTTCTCAAATATGGTTTGACTTCATTGACTCAATTTCCTCTTCCATTGCATGAATCTATTTTTCCTTACTATGGTAATTTAAAGCTTCATTAATATTTCTTGGCTCATTCCCATCTTGCGGAGCAATCATAAAAGTTTTCCCTTCAATGTCAAAACGTCGACGGGGAATGCTTTGGCAACTTGTTCGCCGTACAAGAGATTATACACTTTGCACATCATTTCTCATTATACTCCCACTAGGATTAGATAATAATGATGTCGTCTCATCATATGGTTGCAATTAAGAATGAATTGAATTCAATTCATCACTTCTCATATTACTCCCACTTGGACGAACTCCACTAATATCATTATCTTGATCCAATGTTTCACATAGGGAGTAATCTTCCCCTATTTCGCTTTTCTTAGGAAATTCATCCTCTAAGAATGTGACATCCCGTGATTCAAAATCAGTTATACTCCCACTTTCCTGCTCACCTATGAATACATACCATTTTGAGTGATCAGGGTATCTTATGAAAATATTTTTCTTTCCTTTGAGACTCAATTTTCCAAACTTGTAAGAGGACTCATGAGTATAGGCAGCACAACCCCATGGCTTAAGAAAACTTAAGTTCGGTTTTCTACCTGTCCATAACTCATATGGAGTGAAAGTAACTGATTTGGAAGGCACCTAGTTAAGTATATAGGCAGCGTTAACAACGCATCATTCCAAAAAGTGATAGGTAAGTTAGCATGCCATCGTGGACCTAACCATTTCCAGTAGGGTTCTGTTTTTTCTTTCCGCAACACTATTTTGTTGAGGAGTATATGGAATAGACAATTGTCTTTCTATTCCTTTCTTATCATATAATTTTTTGAACTCATCAGATAAATATTCTCGACATCGATCGGATCTTAATACTTTTATTTTCTTGTCTAATTGATTTTCTACCAAGTTTATAAACCTTTTGAAACAACTTAATGCTTTAGATTTATAAGAAATCAAATAGACATATTCGAATCGAGTATAATCATCAATAAAAGTGATGAAATAAACAGCTTCATGCTTTCCTCTCACATTCATTGGACCACAGACGTCAGAATGGATCAAATGGTTTCCTTGTCGTTTTCCCTATTAGGCAATGCTCACATATGGGTAAATCGACTTTTTCAATGTTGCCCAACAAGCCATCTTTGGCTAGTCTATTCATACGTTGTTGGCTAATATGACCAAGTCTAGCATGCCACACATTCACATCATTATCATATGAATTAGGAGACGTGAGAAGGGAATAACAAACATTTGCATTACATAGTCAATATCCAATACAATGAAACCATCCAAAAAAATAACCACAACCATAGTAGTTTGTATTCAAATACAAATCTACACCTCCATTATGGAAGTTTATACTAAAACCAAGTTTAACCAACACTAAAATAGACACTAAATTTCGACGAATCTCCAGAGCATATAAAATATCATGTAGGAACAAGGTGCGTCTACCACGCATGTTCAATTGGCAGGTGTCAATCCCTTTAACTTTAGCTCTGGAGTTATTTCCCACATAGATCCACTTAGTTCCAGTTAGTATCGTCGGAATTCCACGAAGGATTCTCTATCCTTCGCTACATGGTATGTCGCTCATAAATCTACAGTCCACAAAGGATTGGATTCAGCAAATAATACAGAACTTAACACATAAGCAAATTTCTCAAATGTACAAGAGGTGTTTACCTTTTTCGGCTCACAACAATTGTGAGCATAATGACCTTTCTTGTCACAATTGTAACACCTCACCCTTGACATTTTCTTCACTTGAGGACGTTTTCCTCTCTTGTGTTAGTTAATTCTTGATTTCTTGCAATAAGGACTTGATCCTTTGCATTCCCACATATTGAACGAATCAATATGCTTGCACTTAGAGCTCAAAGCCCTTTCTGAGCTAGAACCAACATTGCAAATATCTATTTTCGACTCAAATGCCGTTAGGCGGTCCTCTACTAGCTCAAGGTGACGCACGACATTCTCAAGATATTCCATAACATGGTCAAGAGCTTCTAGTGCTTTTTGCTTTTCCAGCACATATTGAACCTTCATATCAATATTTCACAATTGTTGTTGTTCATATCAGCAATTACGTTATTAGTTGCTGAAACTATCGATCTGAACACATCAGACATATATACACGAATAATTAATGCCTATCATTTATGCATCCATTTTGCATAAACTCATCATATCAATGAACAATTTCAAGTAAGATTTCAGAATTAAAAGATCACTATGTTTCCAACCATCCTCCAAAAATCCTAACTTAAAACTATTATTAATATAATTGTCTTATGCAAAATAAATTCTATGAAGTTACAAAAACTTCTATGAACTACCCACAGCAGTCAACAATAACATAAAGTAAATAATATTTGACATCTAATAGAATAACAATGCTTTCACATAATACAACCATCCACTACACTAAGTAATATATATAGAGAAAAATATCAATATAGAAAGAGATATTTATACTCAAAACATCTCAAACTAATCTAAGAAATAAATAGGAAATGTCTCTTCTAATCTATCAGTCAAAATATCTAAGAAATTTGAAGGCACATTTGTCAACCATGGAAAAACTTTTGGAGAGTTCTTATGTTGCCTCCAAGGCGCATTTACTCTACGCCATGTGGAGCTCAATCTAAGGGTTGAAGTTTTGGTTAACTCAATCCTATAGTACTCTCTTACAAAAGCTACTACTAGCCTCCTATAACTCGGAACCACGTTGACATCCCATAGGCGATCTAACATTGTTTGCCATTCAAGTGGAATATTGTTCATCAAGCCCGACACCTTCTCAAAATCTAGCATAAGATAACCATTCCAGATGATTTTCTGTATCATCTGATTGACCCTAACCACATGTGATACTAAATCACTATCATGCCACCGATAATTAGCTAACTCTGTTATCAGCCTTTTAAGTCTTACATTTCCTTCGTCCGTTTTCGGGAATGTAGGTATTCGTGCATAACGCATCATAGTTCTTGCAACAAATGTAGAACTAAAAATGGATCACTTATAATCCATAATGAACATAAGGGAAAATACATAATTTTCCATGATTTATGCAACAAATGCAGAATAAAAAATGGATTACTTATAACCCACATAGACATAATTGAAAAAGAAACATATTCTTTTTCCCTTTTTTTCCTTTTTTTTTTATGGGTCAACGGTCGAAGTCAACGGTCAACAGTCGAAGTCAACGGTCAACAGTCAATGGGTCAATGTCGGAGTCAATGGGCAGCAGGTTGGGCCGATCGGACTGGATGGACCAGTCGGGCCAGTCAGGTCGGTTGGACCGTTCGACCTAGTTGGATAAGCCGATCGGCACAAGCCACGCGCCAGCCTGGATGACGTCACGATGACGTCATCCGGCGGGTGCGCGGCATGCGCCAGCACCGCGTGTGTGCGATGCACACACCTGCCCCCTGCGAATCGACGCGTGAAACATGCCGGTTCGTTCCGGCTGCGCGTGGGGGCGCGTCTGACGGCATTTGGCAGCGTTTCACCACTCGTTGCGCTCGTCTCGACGAGACCTTCCATCCAACGCCATTAGAAAACGATTTCGACTTATAGAAACTCGAAAAAATGGATGAATAGTACTCAGGTGTCGGGATTTTTCGCCCGATCGGTGTCGGCCGATTAATTTCATAAAAAATCAATAAAAAATCATCTATAAACATGAAAGGGGTCGGGAAAAACATGAAAAAGGATTAGGAAACAAGAACTACGGCTTTGATACCAATGTTGGGATTGTCGAATTCCCTGAAACCGGATTCGACACTAAATCGAACCCCTAAACTTATACGGAAGACGAGCCCGGGAAAAACATGTATCACCGATCCTAAAGCACACCACGGAATCGAGCATACCTTGTTAGCCACAAATTAAACACCAATGCTGAAGATCGAGGAAGAAATTCTGATCCCTTGTGATCCGATGATGTCAATTCGTCTTGAAGGGAAGATGGGTGTCGCCTCTTGCGCACTGTTCTTTCTTTTGGAACGTTTTTGAGGGTGAGAGGGAGGAGAAACGCACATTATGCCAAAAGGTACGTTCGTCCCTCTTTATTTCCCCTCATATACATTCCCTCCAAAAAGAAACGTGTCCCTTCATCATATTCTTTCATCCATAGGCCCTAATCTTATGAGTCGGGCTTTTAGGCTCAGCATGGGCAGATGGGCCAACTTAGGCCCATCACAATATTAATAAAACCATCACACCTGTTAAACGTCATTAGCACCATAATGAGAGTTTAATGCATAAACTCACCGGTTTATGGTGAAAACCAGTTCACCGCAACAGCGACGCGACGGTGGTCAAAACTTGAGCTTACGGCGACACCAACAGAGGCTTGAACCGAGCTAAAAACAGTCTAAGATGGCTCAACTAAAGCTGAGCTTTGGCCCTAATTTGCAGAGGGCTGAGGGTCGGCTTTGAGCGAGCTTGCAGTTGGGCTCAATTAACGGAGGCGGAGCTGCGCGTGGAGAGGGAAGATGCGAGGATGGTGGGCCAAATGGATTGAAGTGCTGGCATCAGGAGGTAGACTTCGCTGGATCGAATTAGTGGAAGGCTCTGCACGAAGGTGGAAGTGGGACTTGCGGAGTCAACGCGGGGGGGGGGGGGGATGGGGGATTTCACTGGGTTGTTGACTCGGTGGGGTTGCGAACTTTGAAGGGGGAAGCAGCTGGATTCGTGGCAGTGTGAGGAGGGGCAAGGAGATGGGTCGCCGTGAGTGGAAGGCCGGCGGTGGAATGGGGGCACTTGGTTACGAGAAAGGAAAAAAATGGACAAGATGGCTGGCGTTTGTTCATGAATGAGGGTAAATGAAACCGAAGCAGCAAAAAGGGATGAGGGAACCGGCCAAGTGTGCGAGAGAAGCCATAGAGGGGGCAAAGAAAGTCAACAATAAATATCTTCAATCATCAATGTTTGGTCCCCTAGTCTTCAAGCATATCCCTTAGTCCCCAAATACTTTTTAGCACTATAATTTCCACAAATAACTCAATTTTGGTACCAAATGTTGCGGCCCCCATCAAGCCTATGAATTTCCTCACTTTGAGCTTCAATTTCTTCACCAACTTCCCCAATTTGATGTCCAATTTTGCTAAGGTGGAAACCTACACAATTTCCACCATTTTGCTAAGGGGGATTTCACTGGGTTGTTGACTCGGTGGGGTTGCGAACTTTGAAGGGGGAAGCAGCTGGATTCGTGGCAGTGTGAGGAGGGGCAAGGAGATGGGTAGCCGTGAGTGGAAGGCTGGCAGTGGAATGGGGGCACTTGGTTACAGAGAAAGGAAAAAAATGGACAAGATGGCTGGCGTTTGTTCATGAATGAGGGTAAATGAAACCGAAGCAGAAGCAGCAAAGGGATGAGGGAACCGGCCAAGTGTGCGAGAGAAGCCATAGAGGGGGCAAAGAAAGTCAACAATAAATATCTTCAATCATCAATGTTTGGTCCCCTAGTCTTCAAGCATATCCCTTAGTCCCCAAATACTTTTTAGCACTATAATTTCCACAAATAACTCAATTTTGGTACCAAATGTTGCGGCCCCCATCAAGCCTATGAATTTCCTCACTTTGAGCTTCAATTTCTTCACCAACTTCCCCAATTTGATGTCCAATTTTGCTAAGGTGGAAACCTACACAATTTCCACCATTTTCCTTTGCCAAATAGCTCACTAAGGAAGCCAAACATCCACTCAATTTGGCCCATCCGAATTTCCTTTCTTTTCCAAATTGTTCGAATTGATTTTCCATAAAAATTCTGAGCTTGCCGAAAATTTTTCGAAGGATGAGTTGACGTTCCTACAATAAATCATAACATGACAGAACTTTCAATTTCTGAAATCAAGTTTAAATTTATGGTTAATTTCAATCTGGTGTGATTTTAGTGTGACCTAACCTATCGAATAGCTTTTATGAATTTTTAGTACAATTGGCCCGTGGTTGATTATTTTCGAGCCACATTGTACATGTTCGACACATTTGCGACTCTCGGTTGTGTTGAAAATCTCTCAAGATTTCAAATATGGATACAAGGTACAAAAATGACAGAAAAATCGATCTAGTGCCGTTTGACAAGAATTTTGCAATTATGTGGAATCACCTACATACTAATCACATGCCTCTATCAAATTGACCTATCTCTAGTCTCTAATCGATTTTGACAATGCTGTAATGACCCTTGCAAATTAACACGGTCGAGCAGTCGATTCCTAGTCGAATTTTCAAGTCTATTACGTTTAAATTCCTTAACGGCTTCATCTAATAGACTAGTTATCTCGTGAGTGGCCAACTCAGAGAAAGAACTATAAGCGTGTCGATGAAAAGCCTAACTTATTCAATTGAAAATAGAACCTGAAATTCAAGATGTCACACTAATAGTCGAAATGTTCATGCATTATTATGTAATGACATGGAAAGCATAATCATACTATAATGCCTAAAATGAATGGATTAATTAAGATGTGCCCAAATAACTTAATATGAACACCTAGTGACAAATTTTATGCATACTAAATAATATGACCTAATGCAAAATGACATGACGTACATAATCTTAGCAAACATGTATCCCTAAAATACTAATGACATGCATGATAGATATTAAACCATATGCAATGCATCAATCATAAATGCAACCCATATGAGAAGCCAATGAAAATTAATTCCTAAAGACACATGTCTCATTAAATGGCATGTAATATGCAACATGATATCATAGAATTAATGAAGAATAGATTATATAATTGAATGCAATCTACATGAGACATAATTAAATATTATTAGATATTTTTCATAGGGAAAAGACCATCAAAAACTCCAAATTTTGCCCAAAGTAACAAATTTACCCTCAAATTTTTTTTTGTGACATGAAAAATCCCAAACTTTGTAAACTGTGACACGTTTACCCTGCTAAAGGCATTTTCGTCTTTTTATTTTCTGTTTTTCCTCTTTCTTTCTTTTTTCTTTTTTTTTTTTCTTCTTCTTCTTCTTCTTCTTTCTTTCCTCCACCGGCCATGGTGGAGCCATTGAAGGAAAGCTGGCATCCAGCAAGGGCGGCCCTCGTCGGCATCGGATAAGGGCCTCCCTCGCTAGATCTAGCAAGGGCACCCCTTGCCCGATGTAGGAGAGGGTGGCCCTGACCAACGAGGGCAAGGGAGGCCCTCACCCGACCTAGCCAAGGGCCGCCCTCACCTGATGCAAGCGAGGGCGGCCCTAGCTAGCCTTCACTGGACACTGGCTTCCCTCCGTCGGCGGCCGACATAGGGAAGAGAGAAGAAGAAGAAAAAAAGAAATTTTTTTTTAAAAGTAAAAAAAGATTTTTTTTTTTAAGTAAAAAGACCAAAATGTCCTATAATTTAGGGTAAATGTGTCACAATGATAGAAGTTTAGGATCTTTTGTGTCACAAACAAAAGTTTGGGGTAAATTTGTCACGATTGATAAAGTTCAGGATATTTTATGTCACAAAAAAAAAGTTTGGGATAAATTTGTCACTTTGGGCAAAATTTGGGGTTTTTGGTGGTCTTTTCCCTTATTTATATATTAGAAATAGGAAATTACCCTCTAAATGATGACCTAAATTAGTTAGGAGATAATTTGTATTAGATCCTAGACATACGTGAACAAAATTCTTTGACTTTCCTAAATTACTTACATGATTTCCAATTCATCTAATATATGAGATTCTAAATTAGGAAACATGGATGATGCAATCCAAATCCTAGATGCAATGCATGTAACATATGATTCGCTGGACACAATTATAAAAAATATGATGCATCACATATCATCAATTTTCATTAACGATATGTAAAACATTTTACACATTGAGAAACATGCATGCTTTATTTGGATGATTATGCAAAGAAACCATTTATTATATTTTGTAAACCAACTGTAAGGCATGGGACATTATTGAGGATCCGACCCTTAGGCTCAATGGCTCGACACCCCAATACGCGACGCAATATCTCATCTAAAGGAATTACATTGTCCAGAGGCATGCATTGAGTCGAAACATAAAATGAAGACATAGTCCAATCACATATCACTCACCTTGATGAGAACTTCCAGACCACCCAAGGAGCTTGCGGGATACGGTGTACTGAAAGGTGCGAAAATGGCACCAAGATCTCCACAGCTAGAATCTAAAACATATATAATCGCGAAAAATAGATTTGCATACCTGATTTAAAATCCGTCATTTTTTATGCAAAGTAGTGACGACCACCTCAAGCACTTCTCCTCTATTCCCCTCTATATTATTGATTCATTGAGACTACCTCTTACTCTTAGCTTAAAGGCTCATTGTATAAGTATATTTGTGCATGAGAGTTAAAGAGGAGATTCTTGAGTATATTTATATAATTTTAAGCCACATACTCTCTCATCACAGTTTGGATTTTACTTGGCCCATACTAGCAAGCTTCATATTAAACTAATTAATAAATTTTATATCTTACTTTATCATATCAATCCCATAAAACGTAAATTACAATATAATTAATGTAAACTCTTACACATACAACATCATACGACCAGCAGTAATGGACTATGGACGTGAACAACGGCTACTGGGTTCAATTAGAGGCTGATCGGACGAGCGTTCGGCGGTGAAGAGCTTCTGCTTATGGATTGAGCTGGAGTGGCATGGAGGTTGCTTTGGA
Source organism: Eucalyptus paniculata subsp. matutina (assembly GCA_017140255.1). Lineage (NCBI taxonomy): Eukaryota > Viridiplantae > Streptophyta > Magnoliopsida > Myrtales > Myrtaceae > Eucalyptus > Eucalyptus paniculata. The sequence goes on from CM029443.1 coordinate 12,946,831, forward strand.
TGTGTTGTAGGTGGCAACCGCGCTGTGGCGTGCTGAGCAGTGAAGGCGAGTCTTGTCTAGATGTGCTGGCGGTGTGGCGTGACGCTGGAGGCCAACGGAGATTGCTTGAAAATTGACGAATTCGAGAGGGATATTGCGGATTGCAGGACGCAGGATAGTGTACTGGAGCGTCGCTGATGGTGAGTTGGAGCATTGCTGGGGACTGGCAGGGACCGGTGGTCGTCGAAAGCCGGGCGCACAATCAACAACCGCGTGGGAGACAGAGAGCTTCAAGGATTTCTTTGAACGTTGTCTCGTGTTTGAGATTTTTTTCTGTAAATGTGTATCATGTGGCCCTCTTTTTGAACGATCAACAACCGCATAGGGTAAGATTTAGAGCACTATTGAGAAAAGTAATGAACCGCCTACTTTCTTTTTTAGATCAAGCAAACGTATGATTTTTTCCATGCTATGAAATTAGGATATTTTTCTTACTCTTCATATGGCCGGAAATACAAATGATATATCTTTTTTTTTTTTTTTTTTTTTTGGTCGGGAAAGGATGTATCTTCTTGAGTTCCAAATTTGATTAAAAACAAATAGACGTTTCTAATTTGGAACACCCCATGTTCATGTCTATGCACATGGGGAATTTTGGCCACAATGGGGAACACCCCCATGATTATGGGCTTGGCTAAATTTTAGGGGCCTAGTCCGCGTGGGCTTAGTTTTGAAAATTTAAATGAGATCTGGGCCTCTCTCTTCAAACCAATGCAACACTTTGGGCTAAATACAAGGTAGTTTATGACCGTACCAACTTATATGGACCTATTGTTGCTAAATGATAATGTTCCTAATGACTGTAATGTAAATGCGAACTATGTGATAGATCGCTAAATAAAATATTCACAATTTAGGTGTCAATACCAATGTATAAGGAGGCGATGGTGGCCCTTGTTGCCAAGAATAATTTTTATATATTTTATAATATATATTTTTTACTTTAAAATTTTAAAATTCAAAACTATCATGTTAATTATATTTAATTTTCATTTTGATTTATAGTATTTTTCTAATGTGCACCAAAAAACGACAAATTTCTTGTGTTGATTGAAAGCAATCTGTCACGACTTTAATGGCTACGTAGGACTAAAACAAAGCTATGTGACGTTTTCCATTCATGAAGAGCACTTAAGGACCTTATAGTAGCAAGTTTTAGGACTCTAAATGTACAAAGTGATAGTTTTTAGGACTCAAGCGCACTAAAGCAACAAGTTTTAGGATTTATACGCAATTATATAATATGTACTATTTGGTGATTATTTCCAGGATAAAATCCTTAACTGACCATCAGTTCTGTGGCTGGGCCGAATGTCTAGGGTTTCATCAAGTTTTAGGACTTACACTTGAGTAGCAACAAGCGCAATAATGGATCATGTTTCTTGCTTTATACCTGCCCATGCTAAATGGCTCACAAGTCCAACTTTTTAAGGGATTTGCAATTCTAAAGTAGGCCTTTTGTGGTCAAGTGCCAAAATTTTCGTTTAGGGAAATATCTATCTATTCCATCTATCATATATGAATACCATGTGACAAGCCACGGGGCATAATTTTGCCACATAATTGATACTCAACTAATAAACTTTACCTTTGCATTGGGATTTTATATATATATATATATATATATTTGTTACCCCCGTACAGTCGGTAGTCGGCGGGTAAACCCTGGAGCGACGCTAGCGGATGACCCACCATCCCGACATTGCGCTTAAAACCCCGTGCGTCCAGCGGGATTCAAACTCCTCACCTTCTCGCAAAGGATTAGCAGAGCCTTATCCAATTAAGCCACCTCAGACGGTGGTCTTATATTATATATTTAGTTTTGATGGCATTTGAATTTTTCAATTCGACGGTGGTCTTTCATATTTTAGAAAATTGGGGATTATATGATTCGTTTGACCCATAAACAAAAAGAAAAACTTACACCGCATTTTCACGGATTATTATTTTTTGCTGCACTTTCTCACATTCAACAATTAAAGACATTATAGATTTAGGATCATTGACCCTACATGTAACACAATTGTTTGACGAAGTAGTTGGAGCTCCTCAATCCTTCAATTCATATTGAAATTGGACCTTTCTCATCTCAATCCTTTCCCGGGCCCTAATTAAGCTAACCGAAGCCTAGCTAAGACCCATTTTAGAGGCAAGTACAAATACTTCTAAATAATGTTATGAAGGCATTTAAGTTTGCTTTTCTTAAGTGAGTATATATGATGCTAATCAACCACTAGCATTAGAGGCTAATACTTGTATCGCCTCAATTTCGTTTCTAAATACATTTAGAAATGCCACTATCCTAGGTAATAATTTTATGTTCCTCTAAAATTTTAGGAGGAAAAAACCTTAATTTAGGCTCCATTTATTTCTTGAAAAATGAATGATTTGGTAATTTTTTTAAATGATCGCTTTGTATCGATTGAAATAATTGGTCAATGAATAATGTTTTCATTATTAATAACAATTTATTTATAAAAATTTTCTTTGATGATGAAAAATATTTTTAAATTATTGACATTTAAGCGATATAAGAGATTACTTTTAAGAACATATTTTTTAAATCATTCATTTTTTTCTAAACAAATGGAACCTTAGTGGCAAATGAAAGGAAAAAGAAAATTGGAAAAAATAATTTATTAATCGACTTTTTAAAAATAAAAAATAATTAAAATTGATTTAAAAATAAATAAATGAAAAAGATTTTATGGAGGAAAAGATTTTCCTTACTAAATAGCAGAAAATATTTTTCATTTTATTTTCAAATTTCACTCAAACATCAGAAAATAATCACATTTTCCTAACAAATGGTTTTTATTTAGAAAAATATTTTAAAAATGGCATTTTCCAAGTGAAATGAACAATGGCGAGTTAGTGGCAAATATTCTAGATTATACAAGTCACTTTTGTTGTAGTGCAAGCTTTATATTGCTTAATATACTTTCTCATCAGAAAACGAAAAAACAAATGATCTCATGTAAGTTGCCTGCAGAAGGCTCTATTAATGATAACCTCCTCTCCAAACAATTCACCTTTGCAAGAATATTTGATTGGCGCTGTATATCTGGTTGGCACTGCGTATTGTAAGATCATGGCGACGGGCTGACCCATCTTAAGAGGACATTTTCAGAGGTCAGTCCGCAGCTTTATTGCACAGTGTTTCGGGAGGACGATGAAACGTCCGGACTTAGCAGAAACGCAAGCAAAACATTCAATGGTAGGATGTAGAGTGCATGGCATAACGCCTAAAGTAGCCAGAAATCCTCATCTGCGAGTGACTTTGGAGAACCAGGGGCATAGCTGGTGGCCAGGTGGAAATTAAATGAAGACGAGACGGTAGTATTTCCCAGTTTCGCCGTACTGTCGGCCATCGATAACTTGGGATTTCTGGAGAAATTGCTCTGGACTTTACCGCAGCTCAAATCGCACAAATGAAAAAAAGAGAAGAAAAATAGAACGTGGCTTCTTGGACGGGCTTTTATTTTACATTAAATAACTCTCTAAATGAAAGGCCCTTCGAGAGTAATTTTAGCTAATTTCGTTGAGTGGTCGCTCTTGTTCATCTTCCTACTGGATTCGCGAGGACAAAGCTCAGCTCCAACCCCAACGCCATTAATGAGAACGTTTTCATTTCTGTACCCAACGATAAACCATCGAAATCAATGTGTTCTGGATGTATCTGCCCCTAATGTCTTATCAGAACCACTCAAATTTCCTGAGCCTTTTGGATGTGACCTCGTGCCCGCCAACGGATCATGAGTGCACTGGACATTTTGGTTAGTTCATCACATCATTGTCCAAGCAGAAGATAACGATTGTGCCAACTCGTAATAAACTCAAGTCATTCGTCTACTGAGCATCCGCGAAAGTCTTGTGTCTTCTATCGAAAAGAAAACAAAGGCCCCAGAATATGAATGTACTGTAAAGGCGAAAGTTAGAAGCTTCTATCAGACTTATTCTAGGAGATGAGTTACTGGAAGACCTTTTGTAGCACAGCATGAGCACGGTAGATATTAGCAAGTTTCGGATATTAAAAATCGTGTTGATGACTATTGACATCCAAAATTACCCCCGACATCACGTGCTGGCCATGAATGTATAATAGGTGAAACACTCCGTTTTGTTCATAAAGTTAAGGACAAACAACTTTCATGGAGGCTACTTAAGTTAAGTCTCGGTGGAATTCTATAAGCAAATTCTAGAGTTGATGGCCAGGTAACTGATTGCCACATGTCAGGCTATGGAGATAGTGCACCAGATTTGAAGATTAAGTGAAAGTAGCATTATAACTCAAGCGAGATAACTACAACGAGAAATACGCATAAAAATAGGGAGCAATTATTTACTTCATGAGTAAGTTACGCAGGCATCGTCGCCAGGTCAAGAAGTAACTGCTTATGGTTAAAGGTGCTAAGAAGAAATGGAAAACGTGGAGAATGTTAAGAGTAGCGCCTAAGGAGAGGAAATCGACTGATGGTTACTAATTCATTCTATAAATATCACAGTTTGCTCAACGAAGAGCCCTCGAATAACACAATAACTATTTTTACTTTATTTTTACTTTGTCGCATTTTTAGCTGTAGTTTTCAAGATTTCTATTGTTGATTAAATTCTTGCGTGTTTTTCTATTTGGTCTAGCATCGTCAATCAAATTTTGATGTTGTTCCACAAGCCTAGTGTTGTTGATTAGATTCCAATGTTGCGTTTCCTATCTAGGGGTGTTGCTATTAAATATATTCCAACTTTACACCCAAAACAAATTGTGGCATAGATTAAATTCCGATATAGTTTGAGTCTGAAGCATAAACTATCTAGCTACTAGTGTCGGATTACATCATTGATTAGATTCTAATGTAATTTATGCCTAGAAACAATTAGTCTTTGAGCCATCCGAGTATCAACTATCAAGATTGTATATACAAGTTGATAATAAAATTTCCCCTTACATTTGACATTTTTTGTCCAGACTCAACATGGTACTTGAGTCTTTTATAATAAAATCAAAATGCAGTGTTTAGTGAAAATTTTTCACGAAAATCAAAACCCGCGAAACAATGACATAACTTTCTCGACCTGTTTGACAAAATTATTTTAAAAGGGTAGTGTTCGGGACTCAGGTTGAATATAGAGAACCAAGAAATTGACTCTCTTACCCGTGTAATGAAAAATGACTTTTTTGAACCTCATTTGCACACCGACAAATGTTTAATTAAATTAAATTTAGTTTCACTTGTTTTTCCTTAGCAGCTATATGATGTGCCAATATTGGTACTAATCAATATCATACCTTACTAAGGTACTGAAAATAAATAAATGGGAGTGAGTTCATATATTTCTTGATTTTTGTTTTTAAAATCATTTGATTTTCATGAATGATCCATTTAAGCACTCACAAATAAAGCTATTTACAAGCTAAGTTTTGTCTCAAAAAAGCTATTTGGATGGTTTAGATCATGTTCAGGTTGGACTGACCCGATATGGATACAATTATGTTCGGTGTAACCGACTTCTTTAGTGCATCATATTCTAGTTTATTTTCCAAAACATTTTAAATAATAGGTTGTGTTTTGGTTGACTGATTTGTAATATGACATACACTGAAAATGATACGGACACAATTACTAGACATGAATTAGTACACTTGAGTTACCAAAGATCCCCTTTTTGCAAAAGGTTCAAAACGAAATGTTTTACTTTCATTTATGGACATATAACAGGTTTGGGAACATTTTAAATAAAACTTTTAAGAAAATAAGGACCCAACATATGGTTTTCTAAATCATATAAATTATTATATGATCTTATATGAGATATCAGTAGCATGTGAAATATAAACATTCAATTTAGTTTATGCCAACAAATGCACGCAATGTCCAATCTGCATACAAATAGTAATGGCCACCCACGAAGTGGCAAACGTAACCCGGATCTTGAAGCCTGTCATATCCTTGAAGGGTAACATGGTGTTACGCTTATCATATAGATGGTAGCCTGATTTATAATATTGACTACACATGCAATTTCAGCTATATAAGTCAATGGAGGCTATGCTATTAAAAGAAATTAAAAGATGCTAAATTATTAAAATCATATCATTCAAGTCATTCTTAACAGATGTGTCAATTTTGAGTCTTTTTTAAAATTTTTGTTTTCCTTAATTTTCATTTATAGTAGTTCTTTTATTAATTTTCCATACTAAAGAAGTATTTTTTTAATCTTCTATTTATTATCTAATGGTGGCAATTTTGCCGTTCTGTAAATTTTTTATGCACTTTCTTAATGTGCTTTACGTCTTTCTTTAAAAGGGATAAGTCTATATTTGGTCCTCTAATTTGTACTACTCTTTCAATTGAGTCCTCACATTTTTAATTTGTTCAACTGAGTCCTTTAACTTCACTAATTTGTCAAATCAAGTCCTTATACCATTAACAAACTTAATTTGGTTGATATGGCTGCTGAGATGGCATTTTATTATCATTAAAAGAAAGAGGCAAAAAATAATACTTTTCAACGAACAAAAGTCCTTAACAAATTAACAACTAATTGAATTTGATAATAAGAATTATACAAATTAACTCAGTTAAAGGGACTCAGCCCCAACAATCTGCGAACATATCTGACCACCGCGAGGTGGCGGCTGCGGTGGCCTACGGTAGTAAAGGAGGAGGCTTCAATTGCCGGTGCGAGTCCCTTCTCCTTCCATCCTCAGTGGACGTCTGACTTTTATTCTAGCTTCAAAGCAAGAAAAGGGAGCAAATGGTCTTTTCTCTAATGGCGGAAAATGTAGTCTCAGCAGCCACATTACACACAATTAAGTTAGTTAATGGTAAAAGTACTAGGTTGACAAATTAGTCTACTTAAAGATTCAATTCGACAAATCGAAAGTCTAAGAACTCAAAGGAAAAGAATGTAAAGCTTATGAAGAAAGTGTGGTTTTATGGGATAACATAGCTGTTAGAGAAAGAACATTGGATAGTCTTTTCATTTGGGACCATGGCCAGCTATCTGACCGTTAATCGCGTGCTTCTCATGTTGCTACCCACACAATCAGCGGCTAAAATGATCCTAAAAACACCCTACTTTATGTCTTTTTATAGGGCAAAACTAATACGTGATTCCGTTTTGCAATTTTAGAAAATTTGCAGAATATTTTAAATATCGGCGGAACTGCAAAAACCTCGCCTTTTGCATTTTACAAGTCGAAACAAACAGGCCTACTAGCCTATGAAATTGATAGTAAGTTTGCGGTGAATGGAAAATGGGTAATTAAACAAGCGAGTCATATTCAACACCTGATAATTGTCCGTGACATTATTTAGTATACCTATTTATAAATCAATTTTAATATAGTTGTCATTTCCCTTGAAAAAGATATCTCTGCCACTTAAGTGGCCCTTAGAAGCCTAATTAGTTGTTAGTTAGTCAAGTCAAGCACCCTCAATTACCGGCAAGAGAACTTCCCCATCAAAAGTTGTCCGCACAGCCTCATTTTTTTTTTTTTTTAAATTTCTAAATATTATGAAGTGAGAAGCAGTAGGGCCTTGTCTTCTTCAATACTGAAACAGACATTTCTCTTCATCATCGGCGAGAAAAAGCGATGCGTACCAAGGACATGAATTCTCTACAATTGAAGAACGATAGCACAACAAACCTTTCAATGCCAACGCTCTCTTATCTTTTGGAGAATTGCACGTCAACTCCTAAACCTCGAGTAGAATAATGAAGTTGGATCACAAGCATTTTAACTGGTTCAGTCGAATTCTGAACTTTTTTATAGGTTCAATTAAATCCTAAACCATTACAGAAAAATGCAATTAAATGTTTTAATTTGTGTTGAGAAGTGAATTTAATTATGCCATTTAGGCAATATTTTAAATCACATGTTGGCAATTGCGGGTAATGTTCATCAAAAGGGCTTAGTGTATTTTTCGGAAAAAATCACTGAAAAATTTAGATCTTATATATATATACACACACAAACATATGTATGTATATATCAGAGCCATCGCTCTCCTTGGCTGCATTGGCTTCTCTCACCACTTACTACTTGCCCATGTCATTTTTCCATTATCTACTTACTCCTCTCTCTCTTTGCTTCCGGCGTCCTTGATGTTTTGCATTCTGGCCTCATATTAGAGGTCAAATAAGACAACGAATTTGAGGCCTTGCCCCTTTGAATTGAAGTTTGGAGAGAGAGAGAGGCCATGGCGATGGGAGTGGTAGAGGTTGACTGTTGGGGCACAAAACTAGCTGAGTGGCTGGAGGAAGGTCGGTCGGCAGCGAAATTAGGTAACCGACGAAAAGCAAGAGTGGAGAAGAGAATAGAAAAATGACAAAATCAGGAAAAAGGAACCAAAAGACACTTTGGACGGACTTCGAAAAGACCATTTAGCGAGAGAGCTCGGCTCAACTTGGTCAAGATCGGGCCAAGCTCGATTCAACCTAAAGATATTTTCAGCTATTTATGAGTGGCGGACATAGGCAAAAATTTTAGGCTTGATCTTAAGGCTCTTTTTGAAACCCGCCCGATGATCACCTCTATTTAAAGCAATGCTAATTTTATTTTAGTTTGTATTATGAATTTATGATGGTTTATATCACTTAGTCGAGAAGTAAATTTTCTAAGGATGGAGATATACCTTGAATACTCTCCTTAAATAGAGGACATACCAACACCCAAGTAAACATTTTGGGTTATTGGACTACCCAAACTTAGAGCTTGTATAACAAAATTGAAAAGTAAACGGTAAAAATTTAAGTGATGAGTTGTAAGTGTTGATTGTCATCCGGTACTGAAATTTAAAATAAAAAATTGTTTGAGAAAAATTAGAAATTGGTAGCTAAATACTATTTATTGTTACCAAAAATAGTAATAATCATTATAGACAGGTTTAGCAATATATCTGGAAAGATTCTAGTTGCCATCAATAGAAAAAAGATTCAGCAAAATGCATTAAATTAACCTTCACTCTCTTACTAAATTAAATGAATTTTTTAACTTAAATGAGTCTTTGAAGTTAATTCTAATTAAGAGTATCAAAGAAGTTTAATCTAAGTGCTGAATTTTCAATTTTCAAAACTTAATTGGGTCGTTAAGCAAGTCCTATGGACCTTCGGTGACCAAATGAAATTTATCCTATTCATTTAGAAATAGCCGTGGAGGCAACTAAACGGGGTAGAGGATTCTTATCCCTCTTCCCTACCATGCACACATGGTCAATCTGAACAACGAGAATCTCCTGTTTTTATCGAAGTAGCTAGCTGCAACTTCTCTTTAATCACCACCACTCTCCTTTGTCAGTCTTCTCCCTCGTCATGCTCCGGCGATTTTCTAGATGTGGAATTCATCGCCGTTGGGAGGAATGTATATGCAAGACTTTGTGTCACAGAGAGAGAGACAGAGAGATTCTCGTGTTTTTATCGAAGTAGCTAGCTGCAACTTCTCTTTAATCACCACCACTCTCCTTTGTCAGTCTTCTCCCTCGTCATGCTCCGGCGATTTTCTAGATGTGGAATTCATCGCCGTTGGGAGGAATGTATATGCAAGACTTTGTGTCACAGAGAGAGAGAGAGAGAGAGAGAGGAGGGAGGGAGGGAGGGAGGGAGGGAGAGTGAGCTCACATTAAAATAATTGCTAGAATATACGTTTGTAAAAAATTTAGTGAAGGGTCCATGTAACATTAGGTGATCCAAATTCTGTCAAATAATTAAATACTCATATTCAATCACTACTGACATATCTTCATTTTGTCAAAATACCTTAATATGACAACATAAATCACATCCACGCGGTAGTCTTAAATCTCCTTCTCTTCCCTCTATATATCTACAGTGGAAAATCGGAGCTTACCGTCCTCTGATAAGTCACCCATTTAAAGCGGATATATTGAAGATGTCTATTTTTCCCTTGAATGGAGGGTATCTTTATTCTACTGCTACAAAGTAACAATATATTCTTCGACTGGACTTAGCTCCACCTCCAATTATCATTAGACCTTTAATTGTCTGATATTCATATTTTTGTTTACTTTATAATCATTACTTGATTCCACGTGTCTATACGTAAATTGTGCAACGCTCCCGGAAACAGGGGATCATGGCCCTAACTGAGGCTTAACGTTGGAGCAAGCCACTCGCCCAGTTGGTCATCGTCCGGCCGTCATTATTTCTGGTCGATCGACATGCGAGGTCAGTACCGTCACAGAGATCCTATTCCATAAAATTGCACTCCCCACTGAACATTGCCGGCTTCTCCGAAGTTGATATGCAGTTTAAGGATAACCGTGTTGCTAATTTGATGGAAAGTCTAAATTTATCTCTTATTCTCGTTATATTAAGCAGCATTAAGTTTCTTGAAACGAATGCCTTAGATCATTAGAGTTATTGATGAAAACATGCCAAAGTTGTAGTAGGTACCGGTAACTAACCTTGTCCCGACTTAGCATCTTATTGAATATGACATAAAATGTTGCCATAATTAGCTATTTCTGTGTGCTCCGTAGCCCAAAAATCAGTCTTGATTTATAAGAGACACCAGATACATGCTTTGTGGATCACTTAATGAAAGAAGATTATTCAGCCTATGATGTTAACATGACATTTTCAGGTATAAGTATATAATAGGTCTAAGACGTTTTCAACAATTTTATGAAAAATTCTAGCAACAATATGTTATCTTATCCCTTTCGAATAATTATATTTATACACTTTTGGATGCCAACATGCGACTGATACTAGGATTAAAAATGCGTTTCTAATCTTAAGAAAATGTTTCAGCGATGCCATATAGTCTAGTGGTTCTATTTGCCGTACATAGGACAAGTTTGACTTTCAGTATCGCCATGAAGTCTAAGATGATGGTTGCACGGAAGTAATGATGGAGTTGCATTATTGCTGGTGGTGAGCTAATCTTAATCACTCATTATACCTAGACAAAAATAATAATTGGGTTCCATTCATCGAAACGGGTCTTTTAACACTCATATCACAATTAGTCATTCGGTTTTTGCAATACTCGAAAGTTTGGAATCTTTGAATTTCGATTGCACATCCTAAAATTAGGAATAATGAGCATCCCAAGGCAGCAAAACTCATGTCAAAAGGATGTCGGACGAGGGGTGACTTCAAGTGGTTAGAATTTAGAACTATATTTTTTTAGGTGAATGAGGATTGAAATTCTATAATTTAGGTTTTATATTATGTGTTTAGAACATTTTATTATTATTTTATTTTACATGTTCATCTTTTATGGATTATTGCCATTGACAAATTAGAAGCTTTAATTTCTGTTGTTGTATTTACTTTTGTTTTGCTTAAGTAATAATGAAAAAAAAAAAAACTTCCGAATCTTAAAACTTGTGATAGGGTAAGTTTAAAGCTTTAAAAAATAATGAATTTATACTAATGAGTAAGTTTCATGTTTTAGGTGGAATATGTAAAGAATATGGAATTACTCACCTCATTCATAAACTTTGGTCTAATGTGTAAATAATCCTTAAATTTTTAATTTATTAAACACAATACATAAAATTTTAATTTATTCAAAAAGAACGGTATTTATGCACCCGATTCATGTTCACGAACCAATCTTCAATTGTCAGATGATAGTATTGACACAGATTTTGTTGTTATTCTAACACAAAGTCTTGTGATGTACAAATACATGAACATAAACTTAACAAATGATCAAAATTCATCTTTTATGATGGCTACATCCCAAACAAATGGTCTTTTCGGATTGCAGAAGTACCCCCACGGACTTGATCCACAAATGTTTTTGAGAACTCTTTCTCGATATCTCAAAATGGGTCCTATGATTATTGACTGTATAGTTGTTGTCACTTTCCTCTCCAGCCAACTGTTTTTCTCCACGTGGACTGAAATTAGGCTTGGTTCTGCTGTTGGGGTACGAAAAACCAATAAGAACGTGGGAAGTTTCCTGGCTGAACTCAGTAGCGCCGCGTGGCTGACGACGGTTGGTTAATAGAAAGATTCTTCTTTCTCAATCATTCAACCCAAAGTGATCCGTTTGTCCTTTTGCTTTCGGCTCGTATGACCAGATAGACGTTCGTTTCTTCGTCAATTGAGACCTCATCTTGTTGGTCCTACAATAAATATTCCCTTCGCAGGCATTTTGGCCAAGGTTAAGGTCAGGAAAGGAAGTTCAAGTCTAATTGGAAATCGATCTCTCCTATTGTCCACATAGAGAAGATATTTCTTCAATTTATATCTATGCATCTTTTGTATAATGAAAGTGAAATTTTCACCCTCAACCAATTGCTCTTGTACGATGTCACCCATTTTTAGAAAGAATTGTGTTGATGCATAAATGATGTTTGCTTTTCTGCTGCTAAAGGAAGCAGGGAAGATTTCCTGAAGTTACTAATAAATGTTATTTACCATGGAATGTTTGTCGGTTTACCTCTCTTTAGCATTGCTGCGAGCAAGAACAAATTAGAATAGGCGACATGAAGTCCACTTGGCATCTATGTCCATTAGGACTTTTCAAATCCTCCTCTCACGCGCTCTCTACTTCATCTCGCTTATGGGGTTATTGCTGTGCAATGCTAACCCTTTCTCAAGGTTCAGGAACGAGGGAGTGAACCTCCTCAACAAATTGCTTGAGGTATTATGTTGCTCATATTGTAACAAAATGTACTGAGAACATTTTCCTTGATCGTGTATATTTTCCTTGATGGATATCCTTGATCGAATGTGTTAGAAGAATATTGAGAGAAAACAAATTAAAATTGATACTGCAAATTAGGATAGAAGAGTCTATGTATATTGTTATCTTAGATAGTTGCCTTGTACTATCCGTAACGCATCTTGTACTATTCATTTTGGAATTTACAAAACTACTCATGCACCACTTTACAACTAAAAGGTTCAAGTCTTAGGATTCTCTCTCATGCTCATTTCTCTTTGTGGTTTACAATTTGCTCACATGAAATAGTAGCCGAGAGCCTATTTTACAAAAAAAAAATCATGCTTGTGTAAAGGACCGACTTATGTTTGAGGGAGAGTGTTCATTACAACCTCACACCTACTTAGATTTATAATTATAAAGCACTCCATGTACATATGGTTTCCCTCTATTTATTGATTTAGGCTTTTGAGATGAACTTCAGACCAACTAGAATTCTTAATGGAATTTAAAAACTCAAGCATTATCTCCTACAAACATGAGATAATCCTCAAAGTGACTTTCCCATTTTGACAATGTCTAAAGAAGACATTGAAGTCTACAGGTTCCATCAATGAGAAGCTGGCTTTACAAGACCACCCTTAATCACCAGTAACCGGATTATAAAATGGTCCCATGTTGGGAGTGTCAGCCAATTTCGCCCTCAATATCAATCAATTTCTCCTGGCTGTTCACAGATATAATTGAGCAGTGGGCACTCATAATTGAAGAGCCTTAACTCCAGGGTTAGCTGAGCAGCAAATAGAGAGAGAGAGAGAGAGAGTAGGATGTCCTACTGGGTGTGTGATAACCAAGGACAGGGTAGGCGCAAGGGAGATTCATGATATGACACTACGTAATAAATATTTCAAGATCTACAGTATTATCCTAAAAGTTTTGCATTAGCTGTCCCCAAAATAGGAGACTGGAAGATGATATATGTTCATGCTTGAAGTACTGGGCTGCTTTCGGATCATCTTCGTGATTAAACCCCTTTTTCCCTCTTTGAAGTGATGGCAATTTTCCTATTATGGTTGACATTTTTGAGAATTGTCACTATCGATAACCCATTCGATTTGAAAATTGCGTGATAGAGTATTTTGGTTTTTTCATCCAGTGGGAAATTACTAAACTTCATTAAATCCAACTAATCTCTTCAAAATTAGGGAACATAAAACAAAAGGATGAAAGACAGGATACTTTATGAGCGAAAATCAATGAATTATAATCACGAACATCTCCTACATTTATATTTACTTAAATTTTGAGATGGCACGGAGCTAAAAGGGGAAGTAGGTGCCGCCGCCGCCACCCTTAAGTTCCGTGTAACTAATTATAGTAAGCCCGAAAGTTGAAATATTACTTGTTTAGGGTCTGGCAATACACTTTCCCTCTTAAAGTTCAAGGGGTGGTTGAGTCTAACATTTAGAATTTTATGTTGAATATCGTTTTTTTCTTTTTTCTTTTCTTTAATTCGTTTATTACTATTTTTCTTTACATTTTACCCGGCTATAAAAACAAATTCTCTCAACTACTTTATTGTATTGATTATTAGATTGACAACAATTTTTTTTTTGTTAATATGACCATTTATAATTTATACTAAGAAGAAGATGACCTTTCATAAACTAGATTCTTATTTTAAATGAAATAGTAGTATAATTATTAGCTTTGGCTTTCTTTGCAGAAACTTCATAAAGAAACTTAAAACATACCATTAACTAAAATTATATCAACAGTACTCTTCAAAATTTTTATCTCAGCTAAAAAAAAAACAACCCTCATTGTTTTACCTTTTATGTATACTGATTTATTGTACAGCATTCTTTCCCATATGTTCTAATATTACATATTTAATTGGACCTTTTAAGTCACGTATATGAACATTTCTCCCTCGAAAAATTACCACAAATTGCATTTGTATCAATTTAATTTAAAACCTTTCAATTGTATTAATTCAACCCTAAACATTTCAACAATTTACTAATATAATCCTTTAGGTAAATTTTGATAGAAAAACCACGACATGTCGGTCTAGTTGACTGATTGTTCTACTCGATGCAGGCTACGTTGACATGAATAATTTTAAAAATTATATATATATTTTTACCTTTCATAAATGGCTAAAGACCAACCATGGGTGATGGTAAAAAGGGGCTGGGCAAGGGCCATCCTCACCCAAATCTGACTAGGGTGTAGCCCTCACCCGCAAACGATGAAGACCTAAGTGAGGACCACGATCCTCGCTAGTGGGTGGCAAGGGCTTGCAAGCCCTCACCCAATGGTTGGCGAGCAACCCTAGCTAATCGCAATAAAGAAAATAAAGGAATAAAAAAGATAAAAAAATATTTTTAAAAATTGCAAAAATTGTCTATATTAGGGTCGATGGTCTTAACATAAGATGGTTAGCTAAGACTAATGTTAGTGATTTCCTACTAAAATTAGTTAGATGGATTATATTAAGAAATTCTCAAAAAATTTTAAATTAAATTGGTTAAGTTAAACGATTTAGAACTAAAGTGAATACAAGTGTAATAAGTTTAAGATTTTTTTGATAATTTTCTCTAGAAAATTGATACAAATGGTCCTGAACTTGGTTAATGTGCAATTGATCCTTGAACTTTTATATATTTAATGTGATCGTTAAATTTTAGCTCAAAATTGATGTGAAAGTGCTTTGAACTTTTAATTTATTAATGTAGTCACTAAACTTTTGGCACATGTTTAATTTAATCTTTGAACTATATGAAAAGTTGTCCATGATCTTGAATTAATGAAGGGATTACATTAAACATGTATAAAAAGTTTAAAGATTATGTTGAACAAATTATAAATTGAGAGGCGCTTATTGAGCACAAAAAAAGTTGACGCGTTAAACAAATTAAAAGTTCAATAAATACATTACGTATTGAATTAAGATTTTAAAATTATTTATATCATTATCCCTTTTCTCTTTCGCCTCACTCAGTTAGAATTCTGGCTCCGGAGTCATAATGTTTGTTTTATGCAAAGGAAGGAAAAGAGCACTGAAAAAGAACAACCATTTTGTTTTAATTCCCTCAAAATATCACTAAAAAATTTGGACCACGCAATTAAAGCTTCATGATAATGTTGTAACATCCGCCCGTAGGGAATCTGACAATAGTCCTATGCCAACGCACACACGAGCGAACAACTAGTGCAGGGCACGTCATGCCGTTTCATTAATTAAATGCAGGAGACCGAGGCAGTCGCGTAATCTCTCTCTATCTCTCTCGAGTGAGAATTTGGAGGATGAAAGCCTATGAAGCATGCAAGTCTATTGAGAATTTGTTGGCCTTCATAGGTTTCCAGATATCGAATCTGATTTTTCAGGCCTGTACAAAGTTGAGACTTAGAAAAATTTCACATGTCTGTCCTCCCTCTAGGAGTCACATGCCAGTCTTAATTATTCCTCGATTAGAGAGGCTTGCAGCTGCCTCTGTTCTAAAATGTTTGACTCAGTCACCGTTCATTGCTGGAGTTTTGATCGATTCGAATCAGCAAAAATATGATATTTAAAATGGTTAACTTTCCCAATCAGTCACCGTTTCCTTCAGTTTCATTGCCTCCTTAAGAGCATGCAACCCTTAGAAAGATCTGGCCACGGCCACGAGCTTTGAGCTCGAGCCAAGGGCTAGAACGGGCCATGGCCGCCCGAGCTCAAGTGGCCCATGAGATCGAGGTCAAAGCTCACTTTCATGGCCATTTTATCTCGAAGCTCCCTGGCAACCATGGTCCCTTGAGCTCTGAGGAAGAAGAAAACGCCACATCAGCGCATCCCTGTTAAAAAAATTAATAAGCAATGTCACATCAAAATCACATGTCTTAACAAAGTAATATAAAAGATAAGTTGGCATTTTCAGTTAAAAAAAATTCGGAATTAACATGAACCTAATTACGCAATTTGATCAGATTTAAAACTTGGTCACGTATTTAGAAGCTTTTTGCACTTATCATTTAAATAAAGTGAACTTTATAATTAAAGAGAACGGTTGGGACTCTAGTTGATTTATTTATATCTTCAAAAGCCAGGGTCCAAGAAATTAAAATTGGAATGCAATTTATGTGCACATTAAAAGGGAGAGATTGTGGGTCCAAATGACGGCTTGCCATTAGCTGGATCGAAAACAAAGGGTGGTAGTGGCGTTTTCCATTTGAATGCCCTAATCAATCCTTTTCACTCCCCCACCAGCTCTCTCCCTTCTCTTCCCCATTGCTAACGCTCTATTTATAAGGCCACCCAGCTTCTCTCTTTTATGTCACACTCGATCAACTTGAGTTACTTCCTCTCCTGTCATTATCTTCCTCCCTGGCTTCAGTCATGTATCCTCAGCGACCTCTCGATCTCGTGATGCTAGCTACCTTCTGCGTTCTGGCGTGCTCTCCTCTGGTTTCGGTCTTGGGTCGACCGGCGACTTTTCTCCAAGACTTCCGTGTTACTTGGGCGGATTCTCACATCAGGCAAATCAATGGAGGAGAGGCCATTCAACTCATTCTCGACCAAAATTCAGGTAGTATATCTATGTACATACGCTATGCTCAACTTGACCAAGTCCCGTGCATGAAAGTCTACTATTGTCCTCGCTGCTTGCTTTGAGCGAGGAGAACAAAGCGAAATCATCGTCGTTTTCCTATCGAGTGGCCCGTCAAGCACATGTTTTCACCAATGAGTACGTTACCATACAAATAAAGCCAAGAATGGGCGAGGCATATTGATGGAACATTCATGGTTGTTACATTCCATTAATGTAGCGTGAAATTCGGTTGAAACAATGATGTCGGTACATCAAGGGAATGTAATTTTCGTTGTGCCAAATTACGTACGGGTTGTGTTCATTAATTAGAAATAAATCAAAACGAATAGTTCGAATATTGTATGATACCATAGAAAAAGTACCGCCATATATATTTAAAAGAAGCATGTAAGTTCAAAGAACGTGATCGAAACAGAGAGAGAGCAAAAAATGTTTTAATCATCTTCTTATCTTGGTGTTGGCTGGAGGCGCTGAACTTCAACAATACATGTTGCAGGATGTGGATTTGCTTCGAAACGCCAGTACTTGTTTGGACGTGTGAGCATGAAGATCAAGCTCGTCCCTGGAGACTCTGCCGGAACCGTCACCGCCTTTTACGTATGTGTTTTGCCTCTAGACATAAACCAAACTCTCTCCTCTCTCTCTCTCTTAGCGTGTGAGCTGTGATTCCCAGACTGACTTTGTTGCGTGAACGGGTGTGTTTGGCTCTGCCGACAGATGAACTCGAACACGGACAACGTACGGGACGAGCTGGACTTTGGTTCTTGGAATCGAACCGGCCAGCCCTACGGTCAGACCAACGTGTACGCTCACGGGAAGGGCGACCGAGAAGAGGGTCAACCTCTGGTTCGACCCGGCCGCGGACTTCCACACTATACCATCCTCTGGAACCACCACCATGTCGTGTAAGACGTCCAAATGCTTTCTGACGAGTTTTCAATGGAGTGACCTAAAGTCTACTGTGGAGCGTCAGTTGTAGCCCTATCTAATAATATTCCGGAAATAACTGCATGCTCAGTAGTCAGTATGGACTTTCGTGGCTGCTTTTGTGGACTTGTTGAGGCTGTTTCTGGTCTTCATGTCCATTACCGATTGAAAAAGGATCTATTGTGGAGTATAAAGGGTTAACTCTTTTTGGGATTTTATTGCAGATTCTATGTAGATGATGTGCCCTAAGAGTGTACAAGAACAATGAGGCCAAGAGAGTGCCATATCCAACATCCCAGCCCATGGGAGTCTACTCCACCTTGTGGGAAGCAGATGACTGGGCCACAAGAGAGGGCTTGAGAAGATCGACTGGTCCAAGGCCCCATTCTACTCATACTACAAGGACTTCGACATCGAGGCTGCACAGTCCCTGGGCCTGCGAGTTGCGCCTCGAACCCTAGGAACTGGTGGGAGGGCGCTTCGTACCAGCAGCTGAGCGCGATGGAGGCGAAACGATACAGATGGGTCCGAATGAACCACATGATTTACGATTACTGCGCCGATCGATCGAGGTACCCGATGGTCCCGCCTGAGTGCGAAGCGGGAATATAAAGAAAATCGTTGCTCAGATAAGGATAAAGAAAAAGAATATCCAAGCCGAATATACGAGGAAATTATGCGGTCAAGACATATGCTTGGTCTACTCTTGACAAACTGGAAAATCCAATACGATGCATGTATAAAGAGCGGTTGTGCTTTTACGTATTCGAGCCAGGAAAGCTAGCCAATGTCAATTTCCGTATCTTGTAATTTGTTGTGTATTTCATGCAGAAACTTCAGAAATAAAGTGTTAATATCGTACTTGTGCAAAACATTTGTTTGCAATAAGTCCCTTAGCTAGTAGCTAGGAAGTCCTTTCACTAGGCACACCGTTGATTTTTCTTCCTTTGGAAATATGTACGAGTAGGGAATGCTGTGTTGTCAACTTGAGGTTATCTATCTTAGTCTTATTCCATAAATTTAGGATGATAAGTGTTATCAATGCGCGTCCTGTCCCAATTGGAAGATATTACGCCATAGGAGATACGTCACGATAAATCTGGTGGGCAAAACTAATTCAGCATTAATGAAGATGGGTCCTTGGGATTTCGTGGCCTGCTAGAGTAGGTCAAATTTAGAACCTTAAAGAAAGCTTCCCGTTGAATAACATGAAGAGTGATGCTGCATGACACGTCTCGCAAGTGATGGGGAAATTTTCCATTTTAGTTCTAAATGTATTGTATAAATATCAATTTAATTTTAAATTTTTTAATTCTGTCAATTTAATTCTAAATCTTTTTAAGAAATTTCAATACAGTCCCCCAACTATTGATGCCTAAATTTTGGTTAATGTTAGGAATTCATTGCATAGAAAATTACGGATCAACCCTACCTCCTAAACAAAAATGAATAAAAAAAAAAATGCATTCGAATTAGGAGAATCTTGCATCCGAGGTTAGTTCGTATAACATTTTTAATTAGATCAACGGTGAATGGTTCTGAACTTAACTAAGATATATGGATTGAGTCCCAAAATAATTAAATTCGACGAGTCCAGATCGGAATAATGGTGGCCTAAATCCATAAGTGGATGCCCCGGGGAGCTTTTAGGAGGGGCGGGGGCGTTTATTGAGCTTTCCATTAGTCAAATTTAGCCTATTAGAGTTTAATTAGAGTTAGGCCTTAAGATATTTGAGCCTATTACTTTAATGAGGCATAAATTAAGCCCCGTATAATCAAAATTAGACCTTGGTTAACACTATATAAATACATTGAGGTCTCATAACTCAAGGGAGGTAATTCATAGTTGAAAACACACACAGAGAGAGCGAAAGGAAGAAGCCTCGGCTGAGCCCCCTTTTTGGCCGAGTTCCTCCACAAATGGCTGCCCGCCTTGTTGACGCCACAGCCCCGACAAGCTTGACCCCCTGCTACCTGCAGCCGTGACAATGAGAAGCCTGCCTGGGCGCCGCTTGCTACTTTCCTGAGCCACCACGCCTCCATAGCTGTCGCTGCCCTTGCTCCGAGCTCCGTACAAAAGGCCAGCCGCTGTCATTGTTGCCTTGCCGATTTGCACTGATCCGAGCTCGCCCCTTGACCCCGTGACGAAGCTGTGTAGTCGATCCATCAACGAGCTGAGGTGTTCTGCTTCTGATATGACTCTCGACCACACGAAATATTGACTAATCCAATCCTCAATCCATAGGATATGATTGATCATCTTATTGGTCGAATTTAAGTCCACTTGAATAATCGATGCATATCTTTCCGATTCTATGTTTATCTTTTTCGTAATAAATCTAATATTTGTTTGATTTTCTTTTTCTATTTTTGAAAAAATACCCAAAAAAAACAATGCTAGATTAGAATAGATATTAAATTAGATATGGGATAGGAATAGGAAAGATTCTAGATAAGGTTGAGGATAGCTTTTCGATTATTTTTCCTAATTGATTAGGATAGTTCCTAGATAATTTGCATTTTAGATTGATCCTAGAAAATTAGTATAAAATTCCAGCTTAAATTAGGATTTGATAGACTATTTCCTAAATTGATTTGGATATTAACTCCTTCTAGATAATTAATTTCCATTAATTTTTAATTACGAATTTTGATATAAAATACCAAAAAAAAAAAAAAAAAAAAAAAAAAACATGTATCATATATGCTTTGCCATTTAGTGATTGCATCCTTAGGATTAATTAATCTAGAATTGAAAGTTGTGTTAGAATTAGACTTGGAATTATAGGATAATTAGAAATCATATTTAGGTTCAAAGTACATTTTTAATTAGCACTGTTGCATGCATCTATTTGGAAATCGAGTGATGAAGTAGCCGAAAGGTCTTTTCTCTCACTCTCTTTCTCTTTACATCGTCTTCTTCAATCTTTAGCCATGGCGATAGTCTCACCCTTCCCTCCATTTGTTGTTAATTTTATTTGAGATTTCTTGTTATTTTATTTTCTCTAATCTAGATTTGGGAGCTCTCTTCTCTTAGTCTAGTTCTAGATGTAAGAGTTTGAATTCTCTTAATCTAGTTTTAGACATTGAAGTTTTTCTCTTCCGATTTAGATTTAGGAGTTTAATAATGTTTTTGGGGATTAATACTCCAATGCTCTGTCGTCCTCTGCATCTAGTTTTAATGACGATCATGAGGAGCTCTACCATCTTGCTGAATTTGTCTTTTATTTAACCTATTTTGGCAATGTCCCATGTAGAGAAAGTCAAACCTAGGCGCATTTACTTAGCTTCAACAATGTTATATATATATTAAAAAATTTTAAACGTGTCTTTCAAATTAGTGACAATAATTGACCGATGATTAACACCAATTCTTATTTTGCTTGACAAATTCGGTTTATGGTATGAGCATGTGCTTAACTTAATAGGTACTTTGTTGATCTTCGTAATTTCTAGATTTGGTTTTATTTTGTAATATTTTAACCTTTGCTTTGCTTCAACTTACTTTGCCATGAAAGTTTATGTACTTCTCATGTATTATTTTGAGTAATGAATACAATTTTCTTTTGACCAAGAAAAAAATTAACACCAAGAAAACAATTAACATCAAGGTAAGTAGATTCCTTACTTATTCTAAAAATTTATTTATTTAGTGGTCTAGATTAAAATTAATCCAAGTTGCTTGCAAAAAAAAAAATTGATAATAAGGAAAAAAAAATGTACCGAAAATGTATTAGAAAAATCTATTGTAATTAAGTCCAAAATCCATGTAATCTCTGGTTTATAAGAGTAAAGTGTTTTCCTACACTTTTGGAATCTCTAATTCACCCACCAAAACATTGATTAGTGGCAACTTCAAAATAAAAATGATTGGCATGTTAAATATTGAACCCTTGAAAGAGCCCAATCTAGGTGTGAGGCTACTAATCCATTTGCCAAACCTTTGAGTGGTTCATTGCTAAGGAGGTCGCAACACTAGTTAATTTTGCTAGAAATCGTTGGCGTT